>JAPQWS010000083.1:6732500-7468801 GCA_028651295.1 Catharanthus roseus
AAAAATGTGTTTAAAAAATCCCCATCAACACTGGAATGGAAAGACACATTCTATTCTGAATGAGGAAGGATTTCAGATTGTAAAGGATTATATTCTATATTATTCCAGTATACGAAACGTGTAGGGTAAAATATAATAAGGAAGATTTACTGAGATATAAATTGACGAAATATTGCCTAACTTTAGGATATTTGATTTTGGAGGGAATATATATAATGAAGATCTTTTTTAGTTTAGAGCTCTCTCAACACTTCAAAACTTCAATCCAATTTTTCTAGTTTTTTCGTTTGTTTTTATTATTTTTTAAACAATATGATTGGTTGAGGAGAGTTTGATTCTAATAAATTAAATAAAAAATTTAAATATTTGTTTTAAATGATTTGCTATGATTTGACGGTGATTTGATCACCATGATTATAGCCATTTGATAATTTTATATGTAAAATTGACTAATATAATCCAATTTTTAAATGAGAGTAAAAAACATAATTCGGAAATCTATAAGGATAGCGCGAAAAAGTTCATTTTTTCCCGCCAAATCTTTCTCTCTAACCCGAATTCTCTCTATCTCATAACTCAAATCTTTCACATTCAATACAAATTAAATGTAGATACGAATGGTTTTCAAGATCTTTTGCAAGAAAATATCAATTTTGTGATAACAAAATCTCAAAAATTACATTTTTTTAATTGTCTGAGTTTCTCCCAGATGGGCGAAATTATCTAAGATTTTCGCCCATATGGGAGAAACTTAGGAAAAAAATACGTAATTCAGTTATTATTATATAAAATCTCATGTACTCATTTATATAAAATTTCATGCTTATCTATTGGTAAGTTGTTTTTCTTATTTTCATGACATCAAGGGTTCAAATCTCATATAATACAATTCTAAAAAAAAAAAATGGCATTGTATGAGATTTGAACCCTTGACCTCATGAAAATATTCTCCTAGATGGGCAAAAATCTTAGATAATTTTTCCTAGATTTTCCCCTATCTGGGAGAATCTTAGTAAAAAAAAAAAAAAGAATAAAGTCAGAAAAAAAAAAAAAAAGAATACATAAATAAGTTATTATTATATAAAATTTCATGCACTCATCAACATGAAGTATCATAGGTCTCTTGAGAAGTTGTTTATCTTATTTTCATGAGATCAAGGGTGCAAATCTCATATAATATAAGTTATTTTAGATGAGATTCTAAAAAAAATTGCATTATATAAGATTTGAACCCTTAACCTCATAAAAATAAGATAAACAACTTACCAAGAGACTAACATAAAACTTCATATTAGTAAGTTTATGGAATTTTATATAATAATAACTTATTCACGTATTTTTTTTTAAAAAAATCACTGGAACCAATTTTCACCCATTTGGGTGAAATTTTGTGTAAATTTCGCCAGTTTGGGTGAAACTAACTTCAGTGACGAAAAAAATTGGAACTTTTCTTACCTCAAAATCGATATTTTCTTGCAAAAAATCTTCAAAGTGATCACAAAAATTGTTTAGAGAGAGAAAGAGGGAGGGAAAAAATGATTTTTTCGCGCTAACTTTATAGATTCCCGAGTTATGTTTATTGACCTCCATTTAAATTTAAACTTTGAAAGTGATTATCTTTCCACTAATCACTAAACTGATCACATTAGATTAGTTTCCAACTCTATAAAACCAACAAACACTCAGCGCGCTACGGCTTACGCAGTTGATCGGATCAGATAGCCCTTCGGGGAAACCAACCATTTCAAAAGGAAACTTTAATATTGCTTTTCAATCTATCCTCTCTTTCTTCTTCTCATTTTTTATCTCTTCCTCTTAAAGAACTTTTCGTATTTCAATTGTTCTTCTCTGTTTTAATTCACTTTCTTTTCTTTGTGAAGAAGATAATCTTACTAACTAATTCTTTTTTGTTCATTGACAGAGGAAGAAACTTGAGACACTACAATAAAGACTACCAAAGGAGGCAAAGTTATGAACCCTACCGATGCTTCCATAAAGATCAGCACAAAAGAGAATTAAAACGGGTAATTCCCGATTCCTGAATTTCATTTAAATTCATATATATTTCTATTTTCTGTTCTTACTAATCAATTCTTATAACTTGCTAATGGTGCATAAAGTTTTGATTAGATTATGAATCATGGAGATAGTTTTCAGTCTTTCTTTTCTTTGTGCAATTGATAATTTTACTAACTAATTCTTTGTTTTTAATTGCAAATTTTTTCTTCAGGTTAATGATTGTTATTAATAGGTATTTAATTTTCCCTTAGTTTTAATTTTGTCATATGGATTCAAATATTCTATTACTTGTATGTAATCTATTAATGGTATGAACTTTTTTCCTATTTTTTTAATTGGTTTCTTCACCCGTGGAGAATAATAAAAAAGTTGAAGAAGGTAAGGAGGCGCTCAAGGAGGAAAATGTATGCTTTCTCCAGTTCATCTCTTTTTGGTGAGGAAATGATGTTTTAATTTGTATCCACTAAGAATCTGATAGAGTTGATTTTTAGTATAAATAAACACCTTAAGTTTTAATTATTAACTTTTAAAATGTTTTATTTATTAAATATAATTATTATATTTAATTTATTCTATTTTGGTGATAAAGGGAAAGAAGCCCACAAACAAGCCCTTAATTGAGAGAAGTCCGAGAAGTGGAGGTAGCCCAATTCAAGGAAAAAGAAAAAAAAAAGAAAGAGAATAGGGTTGCTGCGGTAAATAAAGAGAAATGAAGGACCAAAAAGAAAGAAAAAAATAAGAAGAAAAGGGAAGTTACTAAAAAGAGAGGGCAGCAAAAAATTGGAAAGGAAAACAGCAAGAATTTGGAAAGAGAAGAAGTTGCTAGTAAAGTTAACAGTTTTAAAAGAAGAAATCAACTGTTGAGAAAAGAGGAAGAGCCGCAGAAACAGAAAACAAAGAAGAAGAGAGAAAGCTGAGAGGAGAGAAAGAAGCTGCTGCTAGCAGTAGAGATTTCAGCAGCAGCAGAAGACTCCAGCAGCTGAAGAAGGCAGAGCAGAAACCAGAA
This sequence comes from Catharanthus roseus, assembly GCA_028651295.1. Taxonomy (NCBI): domain Eukaryota; kingdom Viridiplantae; phylum Streptophyta; class Magnoliopsida; order Gentianales; family Apocynaceae; genus Catharanthus; species Catharanthus roseus. Next base: position 6,735,526 of record JAPQWS010000083.1, read on the forward strand.
GAAATCAGCAGCAAGCAGAATTTCCAAATGCAGCAGAAATTCCAAGCGCTGCAGCAGAATTTCTAAACGCAGCAGAAAAATCTGCAGCAGAAATTTCCAGCAGCAATTTTCTGTTGAAAACAAAGCCATGATTTCTTCCATTAAATTGGTTCCTTCTTTTCCTTTAACCATGAGCTAAATTTATTTTTAGAATCTTGATGAAACCTTAGCCATGTAACTTTGGTTTATTTTATTTTAGGAGATTTATTATATTATTTATGTGATTGCATATCTTTGGAAATTTCTTGGTTTGATGCAATTAAATCTTTATGATTGTTCTTGTAGAATAATTATTTGAGTTAATTTGATATTTTTATCCATGCTTAATTCTTGTAGTCTTGAGTATGAGAGATATGTGATTTTTGCAAGTATATTGTGGGTTTTAGAATTGAATAAATCATGCTAATTTTAGATGATTTATGTCATAGGAATGAATAAGTTATGCTAATGGTTAGATGGATTATGTCATACATTTAAGCACAATATATTTCTCTAGTGAATCGAAGCTAAGGTTCTAAATCAATTTCTTTGGTTAATCTCCCGTTAGTTTTAGTTTATTTACGTTATTATTAGGTTTTATTTTACTTTAGGAATAATTCTTAGATAACAAAATTTGATTCTTCTTTTTATAAAATTAATTTAGGAAGATAATAATTTAGGTAGTTAAGTCTTTCTATGTGGTTCGATACCCTAATACTTCCTTATTACATTGATTTTGCGCACTTGCAAGTATTGGGTTTAAAACATAGTTAAAAAAATCTCGATCAGAATCACGGTTGCTTAGTTTTTGAGTTGAAATAAGTAGATACTATCTTACAAAAATTAGTGTAGTTTTTCCCGACATCGTGAATTGCTACTAGTCTCATTTGATAAGATGTGTAATAATATATGAAGTTTTAGAGAAGAAAACTACTCATCCTCTTCTTATTATTGAATAAGTTCTTTAATTATTAATTTATTTCATTTCTGGATTAATTATTAATTTTTACATGTTAATTTTATCATTTTGATTATTTTTATGTGATAAAAGTGTGGGATACTAGTTTCTTATTTGGTGAAGTTCACAAGTGAAATAATGGTTTAATAAATAGAATTTCGAGCAAAACAACTTGAGAAGTAAAAATTCCTTCCCTTCTTGAGTTTCTCTCTTTTAATTTTGTTAACTATAACTTAATAATTTCTTTTGACATATGTGTTTATAATATAATTTGGAATTGGAATTTATTTGTATTGTTGAGGGTTGTGTGTTTGGATTCTTTTTTCTATAATGTTTGCTCCAAGATTCAAAGATAATTAATTCTTAAAAATATTCTTTGTTTCTTTCCGTGACTGCTTTGGTTTACTTATTCATTTATCTTTTTAAAGAGAAGTTTCAAGATGAAATCGAACTCCATAAATGAAATCCAATTTGATTTTGAACAAACTGACTTCAAATTTGCTGAGTAACCAAAATTCGAATAACATCCTCTATCTAAATAGCATCTAAATATTATAGATAAGTTGTGGCTTGCATATATAAGAACCTAAATTACCCACCTAAGTTTCAAGTTTGATTCTTTCTTTGCTTCAATGGAGCCGTACGCTTTTAATTAAAAACTTTTCTTCTTATTTTTATTTTTATGTTCTTGCTTTAAAATAGTTCATAATTTAATTTTTTTTTTTTATCCATGTAAAGATTTCAGGTAAGAGTCTCATCATTTTTTTTTTCATGTCATTATTGTTATAATATACATAAGTTTGAGATTTCTTTTAAAGAGTCCTTTTCTTCATTTTGATATATGATTTGTTAATTCTCCATAATGTTCTAATTTTCTTTTATCATTTTTTATCCATCCCCGTGCAAACGAATTTTTTATTTTTTGGGCTAATTTAACAATTGGGTTAGAGTATACTAATTTTTCTTTCTTCTTTTTTTTAACAGACATCCTAAATTTTCTAAAATTTAGTTTTTTTTATAGATATTATTTAAAATCTATTATATTTTATTTTTTTATATTTTTAAACATCTATAACTCCAACAACTAATCACCCATAATCTATCTCATTGTGTATTTTAGTGGGATACGTAACTTCTTTTAACCAATTTGTTTATGTTTCTTTTCATTCAACCATTGAATGAAATCATAAGTATTTTCCTCTCTAATCACTAGATAAGAAAATTGAAAGAAATTGAAGATGATGCCTTGGATCCAAGATACGGGAAGGAGGAATTGAGTAGACCTTTTTTTTTGGGGGTGGGGGGTGGGGGGGGTGGGGGGAACAAGAATGAGTATAAGTTTTGTTCTTATTCTTACATGATACATTAATTTCTTTCTATATATAGAAAAGAACTTTAAGTTTTATTTTTAATTTTGCTAGGAGCACGGGGAGGGAAGGGTTGGAGAAGGTGGGGGGGGTGGGGGGGGAATAGAGAAATGAAGAAAAAAGTAAAGGTAGGAGGAGGTAAGAATTTAACAAGAATAATTTTATTTTGTTTGGTTAATTTAATAATTTATTGAGGATAATAACTTATGAATTTGTTGGAGATGATGCTTTGAATCAATATGAGGAATGGAGCTTTTCTCCCCTTGGCAGAGAATGTGTAGTCTTTATTTTCTATGATACTTTAGTTTCTTTTTCTTTGCACATAAGAAGAAAAGAAGGTGAGGGGGAGAGGGTGGCGGCTGAGAAAAGTAATTGTTAAATTGTAGATAGTAAATGTGGAGATAATTAATTATTGTAAACCTCAAAGAACAAATGAATATAACTTAAACTTTTAATTTTTTTTCTAGTTAATTTGATTCCAAAGTATTTTATATCATGTCAAATTAGTTTCATCACAATATATACACTAAGTGATGTTATCTAGACCGTATATAGTGTGGAAGAAAGGAATTTTTTTTTTTTTTTGGTGACTTTGGTCAAAATTTATTTGCTAAACTTTACAGGAGAATTATATGTTAATTACGTATTTTTTTAGGGGTACGTGGAGGAAGAGGACTTTTTTTAGGGGGTGTGGGAGGGGGAAGGAAGAGGCGTTTTTTTGGGGGGAGGGGAGGGGGAGTTGGAGAAGGGGAAGGGGTAGGGTGAATGGGGAAAGGGGGTTCTTTAGGGAGGGGGAGGGGGGAGAGGGGATATGGCTGAGATGTTGGGGAAAGAGGATTTTTTAAAATTTTTTTATTTTTTTGAGAGATGAGGAGATGATAGTTATGGGTGAGAAATGGAATTTTGTGTGGGCAGGGAGTACAGATGTGTAGGAAAGACGGTTTTTTTCTTTTGAGGAGGGGAGACGTCGGGAGAGTATGAGAAAGATGGTTTTTTGGTACAGGAGGAGGGCATGGATATGTAGAAAAGATGTTTTCTTTTTCTTTTGGGAGAGAAGAGGGGCGGCCGAGTGTGTAAGAAGAGGGATTCTTTCATTTGTGCGTGAGATGGGGAGGGGCAGGGGAACGGAAGAGGAATGTTCAATTTGGGAGGAGTATAAATTACAAATCTAACTTATACTGCAATTATTCTTTTAATATTTAATTGTTTTCATTTAATTCTTATACCGCTTTTTATTTAATATTATTTTTGCCCTTTTAAGAATGTAATCATTTGATATAAACTCAATGGCAAAAATAAATTTTATTAGGATATATGTTTTGGGTTCAAATCATATCTAATAAACAAATAAAAATAAAATATGGTCTATGTATTTAGAATTAAATAATATTTTTATTTAAAATAAAATATTATATATACACATTATTTTACCACAAATTTTATCTCCGTTTGCACAGATTTTTTACTAGTTCTAAAATAACTAAAAAAGACATTCGGAGGGAGACAAAAATTTTATTAGGGTGGTGCGGCTCAAAGTTATCACCAGAAAAGTTTAAACAAGAACGATAACGAAAGGCCATGACCTGTAGCTGGCGAAGGAAAAGAAAACGTGATCCGTGCCCATAAGTGATCCAAAGTTATGCTCTTTCTTGACTTTTTGATACAAGTTTTTTTATTGTTTTACTTTTATTTTGGGTTGAATATCGTACAAGAATCTGTAATCCACTCATTAACATCATAAGAATATAATACAAATTAAGTTTTAAATAAAATATAATAATAAAAGAAGACTTTCATTTTTTTTTTTAATACGTTGAAGGATGGCGATATGAATCGCACTCATAACATATCGATATAATAATAAATTGAATTTTCACATTATAATATAAAAGAAAATTTTAGGGTTGGGAAGATTAAGGCCCATTTAAATTCGATCAAGGGAAGAAAACAATTTGTTATTTTAATCCATAATTTTCTTTCACTTTTTTATAAAATCGAGTAAAGAATTTTAATTTTTTTAAAATTTTAAACTTAATCTAAGTGGATCCTTATATAAATAATTTAAAATATTATAGTAGAATTGGTGTAAAATCGTTTGTAACATTTTGTGCGCAATTCCTGTACCCCTTCCCTTTTATATTATATTTTTCTTTCAGACCTTATCTTTTTTCGTTCGAGTTTATCTTTTATGTAATAAATTTTAATAATAAAATATATCAAACAATGAGCAAGTAACTAGAATGGTATATAAAGTGGTACAAACAATTCAAGTTATTATGAATTAAGAGAATTTAAAAAATAAACATGAGGACTAAATTTTTTTAAGGCAAAAAGGATGACTGAAAGGAAAGGCGGATATAAGTACTCATAAGAAACTCCCCCCTCCCCCCCTCCCCTCCCCCCCCCCAAAAAGAACTTAGGAATTAAGAAATAGGGGGTATGAAACAACTTTTTTTCTGAAAGATAAATTAGATATAAATAGTTATAAACAATTATAGATTTTTAGTTTATATAACTATAAACTTTAATTTTTTTCTTAACTATGAACTTTTTACTTATATTTATTTTGTTCAAAAAAACAAATTTATATTGGAGTCAAGTTTAAAACTTATGTGATGTCAGAATTTAGAGTAAATTGATGATCTTGCAAGTGATATGAAGAGTGATTTTGCAACTTTAAATAAAAGAATGAGGTCTAGTGTATTTGTGTATATATATCTATATATATATATATATATGTTGATGGAAACTCATACAAGTGGCACAATTGAGAATTTGTCATATTTTATGCACAAGAATGTTGATAGAGACCCATAGTTGTAAAGATAAAATAATTGTGAGACTATAAATATTGTAAAATAATTTTGAAACTAAGTTTTAGAACTAAGCTAACATCGGTTGATTAAACAAAAAAAATGTATTAAGTTAACATTGACTTAATAGTCCCGATACTAATATTATCAATCTCTTGAAATAATTTAATTTTGTAAAACGTAAATTTAATTATTAAACACTGTGATCTTTTGAACCGCATGTAAAGTTACTTTTTCAAAAAATAAATGTAAAAATTAAGTTAAAAGAGATAATATAATTATGATAAAAGAAATAAAAACCACACAGAGACACATATATATATATATGCGTGTGTAATATATATATATATATATATATTTATTAGGGTGAATGGGTCTTGAATATTAATCACAAGAAATTACAAATTTTCAAATTTGGGGCGCTGAATAGTCCCCTAATCACATGAACTTGTAAGGCATCCCTTAAATGACCAACAATAATAGAAGTTTTAGCATCTATACACTGTCTACAACTGTCTGGTTCAAACACCACTTTGTTGCGCCACTCCAAATCCAGTAACATGCTATGTGAAACAGAGGCTGCCATTCCCCTACTGCATCTTTGCCTTCCATCTCTGGTTTAGATTGCAATCTAGCCAAACTTTATTCTATGTTCCTTTAAAAAATTAGTCAAATACCTCTAGGTAGGAGACAGCGCCACAAAATATATAGATATATATAAATAAAGGTTTAGGGTTTAGAATATATATGTATATGTATATACATATATATATATATATATATGTAAATACTCATTTATATATATAAATATGTAATATGTATCTATACCATATGAGGTCCGGTGGTAGTCTTCCATATAAGAACTCAGGGTTAAGGTACAAGTTTTACATGAAATCTAGATCCGTCAGCATAATTATCAAAGAATAAAACCGGGATCAACGCCTTAACACGCCTTCACTCAACGGCTTTAAACAGGCTACCCCTTATCCTTTCAATAATTATGGCCAGTTCCAGAGTTCATAACCCAATCCTGATCCTCACATAAGACTACTAACCAACCAGACAAAATAAGGATCTTCACAACATAATTATAATGATATATATGATAACATAGTTTAACATGAAAGGATTTAGCCTTGCATTAGGCTAATCCTAAAATATATAAATTTATGAACAAAATAAGAAAAGAAAGAAAAAGCTTACCAGGGATAAAGAGGAAGCTTGAAAACTCTTGTATTCAAACTAAGAAAATTTTTACAATGAGAGAGGAGAGGGAGAAGTAGAGAATTCTAGTTATGAGGTCCTGTCTTAGAAGAAGGAGAATGCCTCCTTATATAGACAATTGAAAAGGCGGACTCCAAAAACCTATCTATTACAAATTTTACAAATGGATTTTAAATCCGTCACAGTACAATTTACAAATGGATTTTAAATCCGCAATAATGCTGAGCACTATTCCTGGGTCCCATTTAAAGGACAATCATGGTGTCGTCCACATTACTTTAACTTTTGTTTGGTGGCGTCTTCAATTTCTTGGACCATTTGGTCAATCTCTGTCTTAGATAGATCCTCCATATCTGGATCTTGAGATTCCCTAGCTAAACAGTCTTCATTTGAAGAGCTTGTCATGGATATATCCTCTTTATCTTCTGCAGGGAGCAAATTTTTAACAAGCTCCTTCTTGACTTCTTCCAAATAAGATTTAATCAATTCTTCTTTAGATATAACATTATTTTATAGCTTTAACCTTGTAGTAATGTGATGGAATGGGCTGATAGATTTAATCTCTCCTTGTTCTTTTAAACGTCTATAAGACTCATTATGACTTTGGATATCATCCAGAATATTTTTACCATATATGGTTTTTGTTTCAGGATCTGTTTTAATCAATCGATCTCAGAATCTACTATAAGTAGTTAGTTTTAAACATGGAAGATGTTGAGGAGTATAACTCACTTCCGGAGACCATTTCCACACCCATGGTATGGAGAATTCAATAAAAAATATCATTGAGGCTATATCCTCAGAATATAAGTCTATACTGATATAATTAGCCAATTTTGGGGATAAATTTACCCAATCAGCATATAATGCTTTGAATTTTTCAGGGAGTATTTTCCCAGATGTTCCATATATGGACCACCAGTGTATTAACCAATTTGGTATGGGACTGTTATAAACATTGACACAGATTTTAATCAGCCAAGTATGCTTGTGCATAGGATTTTCATATAAAAATGCTTTATATAATGCATCCTTATAATCCCAATAATTATATTTTAAAGGAATTTTTGTATCAGGAATTATAAACTCCCGTTCTTTGAGAGGGGAAATATCCCATTCTTCAATGGATATAATCCTTTTAACAAAACATCATTGTACCCACTTGGGTGGAAATGCGTTATATCGCATGAGCTTACTTTAAGTATCTGCTCATAAAATAACCTGTGTTTATACGAGGTTGAGGCATATGCCGATGTATCCAGGTATCGTTGCATCAATAACCATGGATCGTGTTTCCACTGTAAATCTTTACTCTCTAAAAGAAATATAATTTCTTTATGAGAATGTGTATAATAGGAAGTAGTATTATCTTCATCAGATATAATCTGAGCATATGAACTAGATGCGGAGGTATGACCTTCCTTTTTAGCAAGATATTGCTTTTTAAATTCCTCATATAAGAGGGCTTCATCATCTTTAAGATTAGCAATATTTTTAGCTATAAGCTGCTTATTGCCTCGTTGTATAACAACATTCTTTCCTTTGGCTTGAGAGGTATTACCTCTGCCACGACCACGGAAATTATTTCCCCTGCCCTGCATGCTGTAAAAATTCACGCGTTAAGAAATCAGGAAGATTATTTTCTTCTCCTTTTTTATAAATAATATCAAAATCAAAAGGGGCTAAATGAGCTTGCCACCTGACAAACATCTGCTTAGAGACATCATGTTTAAAATCTTTATTAAACATGAATTTTGCCGCTTGGCAATCTGTTTTAACAATAAATTTTTGATTATATAAATCATCCTGAAATTTTAAAATACATTTAACAATTGCTAAAATTTCTTTAGCTATAGTTGCATAATTTCTTTGACTTTCAGTCCATTGACCAGAATGATATCTGACTAAATGAGATCTGTTATTAACAGGACAGATTTGAGTTAAAATACCTCCATAACCTATATCAGAGGCATCTGTTTCTATAATTTTTTGCCAAGTAGGATTGGCTAAGATTAAACAAGGCAAAGATTTAATCTTTTCTTTAATCCTTTTAGCTGTCTCAGTATGTTGAGAAGTCTAAGGTTTAGGATTCTTTTTCAACCTATCATATATGATAGCTGTGTCTGAAGCTAAATTTTTATAATAAGGGAGAATATAATTCAAACTTCCTAAAAATCTCTGTAATTGAGTTTTGTCCAGAATTTCATGTGGAAATTTAGAAGCAAAATCGATACTTCTATTGATAGGAATTATTTTTCCTTTTTCAATATTATGTCCTAGGAATCTAATATTGGTTTGAAATAAAACCATTTTGGGTTTTGATATAACTAAACCATTCTGTATGACTAATTTTTTAAAAATGTCTAGATGTTCAAAATGTTGTGGAACTGTTTTAGAAAATACCAAAATATCATCAATATAGACTAATATAAAATCGCTGTATGGAATGAATATATCATTCATAATCTTCTGAAATTCAGAAGGGGCATTCTTTAATCCAAAGGGCATCACTTTCCATTCAAAGTGGCCTATAGGAACATTAAAAGCTGTTTTATATTGGTCAGCTTCAGCTATCTGAATCTGCCAATATCCTGATTTTAAATCAAACTTAGAAAATATTAAAGCCTCATATAATCGGTCTAATAAATCCTTTTTATTAGGAATAGGATGTCTAATCCATTTTAACACTTTATTTAGAGGTTTATAATTTATTACCAATCTTGGTACACCTCTTTCTATTTCACTATGTTTATTAACATAGAACCCTGTACATGACCAAGGCGAGTTTGACTCTTTTATCAATTTTTTATTTAATAAAGAAGCTATTTCTTCTTTACATAATTCTAAATATTTAGAATTCATTTGGCAAGGACGTGCCCTTGTAGGTATTTGACTTTCATCAAAGTCATCTATGTAAGGAAGTTTAACTTCATGTTTTTTCCTGCTCCAAAAAGCATTAGGGTGATCATTACAAATTTCTACAGAAATATTATTCTGTAATCTTTTAATCTTATCCTGTAATTTTGGATTTTGTAAAACTTCTTCTATTGTAGAAGAGTTAATTTCAAAATTTATAAAATTGATTTGATTTTGTTTTCTGAAAATAAAATCTTTAATCTTATTTAAAAATCTTGTATTTGGTTCAGTTATAAACTGAAAAGAAACAGGTGTATTTTCAAAAGTACCTATAAGGCAATCCGTTCCTATATGAGTAATAGGAAAAATCTTTTTTATAAAAGGAGTACCAAGTATAACTTGGTTAGTTATATTTTTAGCCAATAAAAAGCTTTCAGGAATGCAAACTTTATTATTGCAAATGTATGCACGTGGTAGTTTAAAATTGATTTGTAATCTTTCACCACCTGCATGACGTAAACTATGAGTTGTTTTTTGAAAATATTTGGTCGGATTTAATCCTTCCTGTATAACACTGATATCTGCAGCTGTATCAATTAATGCAGTAAATTCTTTAATTTCATCATGATTTATGAGTAAAGTAATTTTAACATAAAATTTGAATGATGTAATCATATCCAAAACTGTTAAAAACTGATCTTCACCAATCTTATTAAGATTGTCAAATAAGTTTGGTGTAACCAAAGTATAATCTTTTTTAGTTTCTAAATTAGAAACTCTGATATCAAGATTTTTATTTATTTGTTGTAACATCTTAATTTCTTCTTTAAGATTATTAATTTCTCCATACAAATCATCTAATGTAGTAGGAGATTTATGAGAATTATTATATCTTTGTTTCATTAGTTTATAAACTTCTGTCATAGAATAAGGATTATTATTGGGTATAAATTCTTCTTCTGTTTTAGTACTATGAGTACTAGAAGACGGTATATCATCTAAATTTTCTATAATTCTAGACCTTAATTCCTGATCTTTTATTGATTTTAAAAATTCTAAAATATGATTATTGGTTAGAACATTAATATCTGAGTCTTTAAATTGATATATTAATTTATAATAATCATCTTCTGAATTTGTGTTTTCAGAATTTTCAGATCCTTGTTTACAAGGACATCTATTTTCTTCTGAATTATCAGAAGAATCAGATATATGATCAATTTCTGATGCTGAAGTAATATCTTCAGAGTCATCAGATTCTAAAAATAATTTTTCTAAAGAATCTTTTAATTCTTCACTAATATTAAGATTATTAATCTTTTTCTTCATCCTACACTTATTAGCGTAGTGACCTATTCGTTTACACTTATAACAGACAATATTACTTTTGTCTTTTTTCCTTTCTAATCTATCAGATTTTCTCTTAGCTTTTCTCTCTAGCTTAGCTTGAGAATATCGTTTCTTTTTCTTTTTAATATATTGATCATCTTTTCTGTAGTTATGAACTACTTTTCTTTGTGATGGAATATCCATCCCAAATTGGCTACAGAATTGGCCTAACTGAGCTCTTTCAGTTAACCGTTGCCTTTTAAGTTGTTGATTTAACTTAATTTCGTTACATAAGGCTATACCTTCAGTTCTGCAAGTCGCTATAAGGCTTCCATAAGTATGACTTTCATAAGGAATAGATATTTTATCTTTCCTAAGAGTTTTTCTAACTCTTTCCGCAAATAATGGGGGTAATCCGTCTATAAATTTAGATTTCCGATGAGAGCTATTACTCTCGGGTAATTCCATAACTTTATTAAAGGATTGGTCTTTATACCATCTAAAGTCTGTAAGTGTTTTACACCTAGTATTTTGTAATAACGTTCTACTAGTTTCATTATCATCCGAAATTTTTCCGGTAAAATGTTCTAGTATAGTAACAATCAGTGTATAAATTGCCTGTTCACTAATTTGACCACTTTCTTCCTGTTTAACAGAATGATAAATTTCTTCTTTATCTTGGGGGGAGAGATAATGATCCCACCAACCTTTAAGTTGGCCAGTAAATCCTGCAACTATCATTTTTGCAATATTACTGTCACTATTACCAATCAGTTTACTGACTGTGCTATACATAAGCATTCTATGAGCCAGATTATAAATCTGTTTTTCAGTATAACCGTCTAGATTCCATTCATATATACTTTTACCATTATAACTATTATTTCCTATATATTCCTGTTCTTCATGTAGAATATCTACAGGAGAAGGACGACTATAATAATTTATGCGTTGGGTTGGCCTATCAGCAAACCTATATATTTTATTAATTTCATCTTTAATGATTGGCTTATAATCCTTTGTTTCTGATAATTTATCAGAAAATTCATTTTCCAAAGTATTGATGTTTAATTTTTTAAATTTCTAATCTAGCATTGTTTCTAGATCTGACATCTTTTTTAATTTATAATCTTTAATTTCAGGAGGAGGCTGCAAAGGGGGAGTAGAGATGATTGCCTTATTTCCTGAAGATTCTATCGAAGAAGATTTATCTAACTTCTGTAATAATGAATCAATTCTCTTATGAAGAGAGAGAATTTGTTCTCCTAAAACATTCAAATAAATGTTTGTATAATTCTGTTGTTCTATAAGTTTATTAATTTGTTTTACAGTAATGTTTAAAGTATCATTTTCAAAGAGTTTTGAAAATGCTGTAAAACTAACAATATTATTGTCCTTTTCTAAAAGGAAAGATTGTTGAGGAGGCCATACTCCTTTAATTATATTTCCATTTAAGAGCTTATAATCTCATTCTAAAACAGAAATATAAGGTTCAATATACTTAGTCATGAACCAGGGGACAAAATGAAATAGAATATTATGAAAAGATAAGAATTTATAAAATTCTTCTGAAATATAATATTTTAATTCATCATTAAAATTAGGGAAAAACCACTTCCTAATGGTTCCCATCTTGGTAAATCAAATTCAGCTTTAACTTTTTTCCTGGCTTCAGATCCAGGACTAAAATCTATTTTTGGTCTATAATTCATAATGAAAAATTCATTTCAGATTCGGTTATTTCCGGATCTTTAGTGTTAAAAACACCTTTGACAATATTTGCTTTGGTTTTTAAAACTTTATCAACATGATGATTATTCTCATCACGTTCACTTACATGTGAGGTAGAAACTCTGTAAGGAATATAATCCTTGTCCTCTATAAGAGGTGAGATATAAGATCTGTCAGATCTGGTTGAAAAAGTTCTTGGAATATTACCCAATCTAGATGGAGTATTATCCATCTGTATGTAAACAATTCCTTCTGGAGTCTGTTCGATATGATCGATAGTATGTTCAGTCTTTGACTGGATATAACCAGTTCTTTCCAATTTCCACTGTGGAGGCATAGGGATTTCATCCCATTTTATAATTCTTCTTGTTGAGATCTTAGATCTATTAAAGTTTGTTTGTATTAAAACAGTCTCATTAAGCTTTTTATCCATTAGTTTACAATTAGGATTTAATGTAAATAATGGTTTATAATAAATTCGATAACAGATACATATAAGTTCTGATCCCGCAATATAATTATATCCATGAGTTTTAACATTTAATGTTAAAGAATCAAGTATATTAATATCACTTAAAGAAAGTGAAAGATTAGGATACACATTAAAATAGACTGGTCCATGTGCCAGACTAGATTGTATAACACCTATAAGTGATTGTTTCCAATTTAAATTCCTTGCATCTCTTAGGCATGCAATAAAACTTTCAGGTAAACCTTCTAAAGTTAAAGGTTTAAATGCAATTTGTACTAATCCAATATGGATAAATTTATATAAATCTTTATATCGGTTTATATCATTTAATGATAATAATTTTATTTCAGTTTCTTCATTATCTAAGGAAACTGACTCCTCAGTAGTTTTAACTACTTGTTTTAAACCTAATTTTTCAAAGGTTCCTAACTGATATACAGTTTTTAAATCCACCATTGGGATTGTCCACTTATTAAGTGCTTCTAGATTTGCAGGAATACCCATTTCTAGTTTAGAAACATTTTTAATGTTTCTCTTTTCTTTTATAGTTTACGTCATGCAGGTGGTGAAAGATTACAAATCAATTTTAAACTACCACGTGCATACATTTGCAATAATAAAGTTTGCATTCCTGAAAGCTTTTTATTGGCTAAAAATATAACTAACCAAGTTATACTTGGTACTCCTTTTATAAAAAGGATTTTTCCTATTACTCATATAGGAACGGATTGCCTTATAGGTACTTTTGAAAATACACCTGTTTCTTTTCAGTTTATAACTGAACCAAATACAAGATTTGTAAATGAGATTAAAGATTTTATTTTCAGAAAACAAAATCAAATCAATTTTATAAATTTTGAAATTAACTCTTCTACAATAGAAGAAGTTTTACAAAATCCTAAATTACAGGATAAGATTAAAAGATTACAAAATAATATTTTTGTAGAAATTTGTAATGATCACCCTAATGTTTTTTGGAGTAGGAAAAAACATGAAGTTAAACTTCCTCGCATAGATGACTTTGATGAAAGTCAAATACCTACAAGGGCACGTCCTTGCCAAATGAATTCTAAATATTTAGAATTATGTAAAGAAGAAATAGCTTCTTTATTAAATAAAAAATTGATAAAAGAGTCAAACTCGCCTTGGTCATGTACAGGGTTCTATGTTAATAAACATAGTGAAATAGAAAGAGGTGTACCAAGATTGGTAATAAATTATAAACCTCTAAATAAAGTGTTAAAATGAATTAGACATCCTATTCCTAATAAAAAGGATTTATTAGACCGATTATATGAGGCTTTAATATTTTCTAAGTTTGATTTAAAATCAGGATATTGGTAGATTCAGATAGCTGAAGCTGACCAATATAAAACAGCTTTTAATGTTCCTATAGGCCACTTTGAATGGAAAGTGATGCCTTTTGGATTAAAGAATGCCCCTTCTGAATTTCAGAAGATTATGAATGATATATTCATTCCATACAGCGATTTTATATTAGTCTATATTGATGATATTTTGGTATTTTCTAAAACAGTTCCACAACATTTTGAACATCTAGACATTTTTAAAAAATTAGTCATACAGAATGGTTTAGTTATATCAAAACCCAAAATGGTTTTATTTCAAACCAATATTAGATTCCTAGGACATAATATTGAAAAAGGAAAAATAATTCCTATCAATAGAAGTATCGATTTTGCTTCTAAATTTCCACATGAAATTCTGGACAAAACTCAATTACAAAGATTTTTAGGAAGTTTGAATTATATTCTCCCTTATTATAAAAATTTAGCTTCAGACACAGATATCTTATATGATAGGTTGAAAAAGAATCCTAAACCTTAGACTTCTCAACATACTGAGACAGCTAAAAGGATTAAAGAAAAGATTAAATCTTTGCCTTGTTTAATCTTAGCCAATCTTACTTGGCAAAAAATTATAGAAACAGATGCCTCTGATATAGGTTATGGAGGTATTTTAACTCAAATATGTCCTGTTAATAACAGATCTGATTTAGTCAGATATCATTCTGGTAAATGGACTGAAAGTCAAAGAAATTATGCAACATAGTTAAAGAAATTTTAGCAATTGTTAAATGTATTTTAAAATTTCAGGATGATTTATATAATCAAAAATTTATTGTTAAAACAGATTGCCAAGCGGCAAAATTCATGTTTAATAAAGATTTTAAACATGATGTCTCTAAGCAGATGTTTGCGAGGTGGCAAGCTCATTTAGCCCCTTTTGATTTTGATATTATTTATAAAAAAGGAGAAGAAAATAATCTTCCTGAATTCTTAACGCGTGAATTTTTACAGCATGCAGGGCAGGGGAAATAATTTCCGTGGTCGTGGCAGAGGTAATACCTCTCAAGCCAAAGGAAAGAATGTTGTTATACAACGAGGCAATAAGCAGCTTATAGCTGAAAATATTGCTAATCTTAAAGATGATGAAGCCCTCTTATATGAGGAATTTAAAAAGCAATATCCTGCTAAAAAGGAAGGTCATACCTCCGCATCTAGTTCATATGCTCAGATTATATCTGATGAAGATAATACTACTTCCTATTATACACATTCTCATAAAGAAATTATATTTCTTTTAGAGAGTAAAGATTTATAGTGGAAACACGATCCATGGTTATTGATGCAACGATACCTGGATACATCGGCATATGCCTCAACCTCGTATAAACACAGGTTATTTTATGAGCAGATACTTAAAGTAAGCTCATGCGATATAACGCATTTCCACCCAAGTGGATACAATGATGCTAAAGTTTATAATTTTAGCAAAATTATTGTTAAAAGGATTATATCCATTGAAGAATGGGGTATTTCCCCTCTCAAAGAAC
Organism: Catharanthus roseus; assembly: GCA_028651295.1. Lineage (NCBI taxonomy): Eukaryota > Viridiplantae > Streptophyta > Magnoliopsida > Gentianales > Apocynaceae > Catharanthus > Catharanthus roseus. Next base: position 6,751,151 of record JAPQWS010000083.1, read on the forward strand.
GGGAGTTTATAATTCCTGATACAAAAATTCCTTTAAAATATAATTATTGAGATTATAAGGATGCATTTTATAAAGCATTTTTATATGAAAATCCTATGCACAAGCATACTTGGCTGATTAAAATCTGTGCCAATGTTTATAACAGTCCCATACCAAATTGGTTAATACACTGGTGGTCCATATATGGAACATCTGGGAAAATACTCCCTGAAAAATTCAAAGCATTATATGCTGATTGGGTAAATTTATCCCCAAAATTGGCTGATTATATCAGTATGGACTTATATTCTGAGGATATAGCCCCAATGATATTTTTTATTGAATTCTCCATACCATGGGTGTGGAAATGGTCTCCGGAAGTGAGTTATACTCCTCAACATCTTCCATGTTTAAAACGAACTACTTATAGTAGATTCTGGGATCGATTGATTAAAACAGATCCTGAAACAAAAATCATATATGGTAAAAATATTCTGGATGGTATCCAAAGTCATAATGAGTCTTATAGACGTTTAAAAGAACAAGGAGAGATTAAATCTCTCAGCCCATTCCATCACATTACTACAAGGTTAAAGCTACAAAATGATGTTATATCTAAAGAAGAATTGATTAAATCTTATTTGGAAGAAGTCAAGAAGGAGCTAGTTAAAAATTTGCTCCCTGCAGAAGATAAAGCAGATATATCCATGACAGGCTCTTCAAATGAAGACTGTTTAGCTGGGGAATCCCAAGATCCAGATATGAAGGATCTATCTCAGACAGAGATTGACCAAATGGTCCAAGAAATTGAAGACGCCACCAAACAAAAGTTAAAGTAATGTGGCCGACAGCATTATTGTTATACACCATGATTGTCCTTTAAATGGGACCCAAGAATAGTGCTCAGCATTATTGCGGATTTAAAATCCATTTGTAAATTGTACCGTGACGGATTTAAAATCCATTTGTAAAATTTGTAATAGATAGGTTTTTGGAGTCCGCCTTTTCAATTGTCTATATAAGGAGGCATTCTCCTTCTTCTAAGGCAGGACCTCATAACTAGAATTCTCTACTTCTCCCTCTCCTCTCTCATTGTAAAAATTTTCTTAGTTTGAATACAAGAGTTTTCAAGCTTCCTCTTTATCCCTGGTAAGCTTTTTCTTTCTTTTCTTATTTTGTTCATAAATTTATATATTTTAGGATTAGCCTAATGCAAGGCTAAATCCTTTCATGTTAAACTATGTTATCATATATATCATTATAATTATGTTGTGAAGATCCTTATTTTGTCTGGTTGGTTAGTAGTCTTATGTGAGGATCAGGATTGGGTTATGAACTCTGGACTGGCCATAATTATTGAAAGGATAAGGGGTAGCCTGTTTAAAGCCGTTGAGTGAAGGCGTGTTAAGGCGTTGATCCCGGTTTTATTCTTTGATAATTATGCTGACGGATCTAGATTTCATGTAAAACTTGTACCTTAACCCTCAGTTCTTACATGGAAGACTACCACCGCGTCTATAAACTTAGATTTCCAATGAGAGCTATTACTCTCGGGTAATTCCATAACTCTATTAAGGAATTGGTCTTTATACCATCTAAAGTCTGTAAGTGTTTTACACCTAGTATTTTGTAATAACGTTCTACTAGTTTCATTATCATCCGAAATTTTTCCGGTAAAATGTTCTAGTATAGTAACAATCAGTGTATAAACTGCCTGTTCACTAATATGACCACTTTCTTCCTGTTTAACAGAATGATAAATTTCTTCTTTATCTTGGGGGGAGAGATAATGATCCCACCAACCTTTAAGTTGGCCAGTAAATCCTGCAACTATCATTTTTGCAATATTACTGTCACTATTACCAATTAGTTTACTGACTGTGCTATACATAAGCATTCTATGAGCCAGATTATAAATCTGTTTTTCAGTATAACCGTCTAGATTCCATTCATATATACTTTTACCATTATAACTATTATTTCCTATATATTCCTGTTCTTCATGTAGAATATCTACAGGAGAAGGACGACTATAATAATTTATGCGTTGGGTTGGCCTATCAGCAAACCTATATAATTTATTAATTTCATCTTTGATGATTGGCTTATAATCCTTTGTTTCTGATAATTTATTAGAAAATTCACATATTTATATATATATATATATACACATATATATGTGTTTATATATGTGTTCATACTTTTTAAGACTAAGGCAAGAAAAGTTTTTCAAGTCTAGAGTTTATGTCAATAAAGTACTCTGTCTTTTAATAGTACTAAAAATCAATTTTTCATCTTTAAAATAAAGTTAAAAAATTGGAGCCAAAATATTGCTTATTTATTAAATATTGGAGCCAAAATCTTAAAACTCCACTAATTTCAGTTTTTAGTTTAATCAAACGAGGCATAAGTAAAGCACATGTACCTAATAGACAATGAAACCAAACTTTTGGGTATATTTAAAAATTAACCCTATTTTTTATTTTAAAAAATGCCTATTATACTTTTTATACGGTGATACATGATTCCTTTATTTTACAAAATTACCTAATTTCCAAAAGTTTAATTTCGTGTTTTTCCAAAATGACTTTTACTAAAAGAACATTTACCGGAAATTTTTTAAAATTTTCTTGGAATAAAATTTTCCTAGAACTATCACCTCCATCCTCTAAATTGTAATCTCTCTTAGCTGGACATTTTATCAGCTTTTGCACCAAAAAGTCGACAAGAACAGGAGATCCCTAAAGACAATCCTTATAGCCCTACTTCTGATCTTCTAAGTATTTCGCAGAGAACTCCTCCGAACAGAGTAAGTTTTCCACAAAGTCCTAAAGCTCTATTGTTATGGCTTTTGAACTTCGCCAGTTCTTAAAGGTAGAAAAGAATTTGCTAAACCAAAATTTTCTGATTCCAAATCCTTTCTAAATATACACAAAGCTTGAGAATTTCGGCAATTTCAAAAAAGATTGGTTTGAAAATTATTGATGGGAAGTTGAAAAGGTTGGGAATTCTTGCTCAATAGAAAGGTTTTTACTTCAAATCTTCCTCCTGTGACTCGTTGAAATAAGAGTTTACTATGGCTATTTCATTGATTAACACAAGGCTATAAAAATATTGTAAGTTATATATGTTGCTAAGAAATGGCATATGTAGAAGTTTACATTTTAGAAGGAAAGAATTTATCTGAGAGAAAATTTTCTGTCTTTTATTCATTTAATCATATGCAAATGTTCCTAATTTATACATCATTTCTAAACTAACTATGGTAAGTAACTAGAATCATGTAAATTACATAAAGATCCAACATAATTACTGGGATTTTAATGTAATAAGCTTACGTATTAATCTTGATTGATTCTTGAAACATAAGCTTCTTTTGTGGCTGAGATATTTTTGTTTCCTTTTCTAGAGATGCTCTAACACCCCCTCCCATATCCCCTACGCAAGCTCGGCACGGTAAAGATATCCGTAAGACCAAGATAATTGACAAAAAATTTGTAATGGTGAGATGGGAGAGATTTAGTAAAAATATAAACCAACTCTGAGTGAGAAGGAATTAGTAGAAGTTTAACGAGCCCAACTTGAGCTATTTCACGAATCAAGTAACAGTCAATCTCTACGCGATTGGTGCATTCATTGAAACCAAGATTAGCAACTATGTGGAGAGCACTTTTATTTTCACAATAGAGAGAGACCGGATGAATAGTTGAAATAGGAAGACCACAGAGAAAATAAAGAAGTCATAGGATTTTGCATGTTGTAGTTGCCAAAGCACGATATTCAACCTCAAAAGAACTTCTAGAAACAGTTGGTTGCTTCTTAGATTTCCAAGAAATCAAGGAATGTCCAAGAAAGAGATAGAAACCAGTGACTGATCGTCGAGTGTCAGGACAACCTGCCCAATCTGAATCAAAGCATTCAGATAATTTTAGTGAAGCTAGAGCTGAAAAGAATAGGCCTTTACTTTGAGTGCCATCCAAATATCGTAAGATACGATGACAAGGTTGTAAGTGAAGTTCTGTTGGAGTTTCCAAGAATTAACTTAGCCTTTGTACAACATGTGAGATATCTGGTCTAGTATTAGTGAGATATAATAATGTCGCATGCAATAAGAAGTAACATCTAAGAGAAGTGGATAATCACTAGTAGAAGGAATATAAGAAGAATCCATGGGGATGGCGACGGGTTTGGCACCAAGAAAACCATGAGATTCAAGAAGCTCCCAAGTGTACTTTCTTTGGCTGAGATGAAGACCCATTTTGTTGTGTGCAATTTCAAACCCAAGAAAGCATTTGAGCTTGCCTAGATTTTTTATTCGAAAGGTATTATGTAAAAACTCCTTAGTCGATTGAATCAACTCCATATTGTTTCCTGCTAGGATAGCACTATCCATATAAGCGAGTAGGATAAGATTGGAAGAATTATTTTGATAAATAAAATAAGTGTGATCCTAGTGGCTTGGCGAAAGCCATACTTGATAAGGTCAGAAGTAAGCTTGTAATTCCATTGTGTGCTAGCTTTCTTTAGACCGTAAAGAGATTTGTTGAGCTTGCAAACAAGTGGATTCATTATCATATTTAAAACCCTGCAGAAGAGTCATGTTAAACTTCCCCGTGAAGATCCCCATGAAGAAAAGCATTATTGATATCAAGTTGTTCAAGAAACCATCCTTTAACAGAAGCAATTGCCAACAAGGTACGAAAAGTTGCCGTTTTGGCCTATGAGAGAAAGTGTCAAAGTAGTCTACACCAACATTTTGATTCCTAAGCTTAAATGCAATTTAATTTCCTTGTCTCAGTTGGCACGAGACTCTAAGTGTTTTATCACTCTTTCTGATAATTTCTTGTTATACAGAACCGTATCTCTATGAGGCCAATTGGAGTAGGTGAGCAAAGGAACGAGATTTTCTTCTACAAACCGTTACGGCTGTCAGCTTTATATGCTTTTTCTAGTGATGTTCTTGATTCTAGCATATTATGGTATGTCCTCGACTGGGCCATCCTTCGGGTTTTGTGGTGAATAATTTTTTTTTGGGATTTTCTAAGAACTCTAGAATTGGATCTGCACCCTGCAATATTTGTCTGCGCTAAGCAAACTCGTGACTGTTTTCTTTTATGTATAAATAAAGCATCTAAGATTTTTAATTTAATTTATTTTGATTTTTGGGGACCATACAAAACTGTGTCTACTATAGGCGCCTCTTATTTTCTTACTATGTTAGATGATTATTCCAAGGCAGTCTGGATATATTTAATTTCTGAGAAAGCGAAGTCCATCTGTTCTAAAAGATTACTTTGCCATGGTGAAAATCCAATTTCACAAAACCGTAAAGACAGTCAGGAGTGATAATTGCATGGAATTTGTTTGTCTAAAATCATATTTTTCCGCCTATGGCATGATACATCATACCATCATTACTCGTACCCCGCAACAAAATGGTAGGGTCGAACGAAAGCATCATCATATTCTAAATGTCACTCATGCCTTACGTCTTCAACCTAACTTGCCCATAAAATTTTGGAGGGAATGTGTTTTAGTGGTCGGATATCTTATCAATCGCACACCCTCTTCCTTGTTACATAGAAAAACCCCTTATGAATTACTACATGGGAAAAGTTCATTATATTCTCACATTAAAAGTTTTGTGTGTTTAGCTTATGTCCATGATTATGATCTACCCAAGAATAAATTCCGCGCCTGCAGTAGAATCTGTGTCTTCCTCGAATATACATTTAACAAGAAAGGATGGCGATTTTATGACTTGCAAAAAGAAAATATCATTCTGTCCAGAGACACGATCTTTAATTAGAACAAATTTCTATATAAAGAAAAATTGGATGCTTCACAATTTGTTACGGATTTTGCACATTCTTACAATTTTGGGGAACAAATTTTGGGCTCACTAGACCAGATTGCACAAGACAGGGGGAGTACAATTTTCCATAGGCAAGCCCAAGAAGACAGCCCTCCTACTACAGTTGTCCAGCCAAGCTTTGGTGGCCCATATGTACCAGCCCAAACCTCCAGCGGGCTCCAGGCTGTCTCTCCACTTAGGCCATCTTCCTCTAGCCTAACGACAGATGCTTCTGCTCCCAGTGCTGGCCCAACACCACTTAGTCCATCTCCAACCCAATCTCGAATGACCTCAGCCCAGCAATCGATCTTGTTGCTCCTTGTATTGCCCATCAATACTTGGGCATCCTCTAGCCCAGTCCCGGATGTCTTCAGCCCAGCATCGGATCCTGTTGCTTTCTACATTGGCCCAGCATCCCTTGGCCCGTCCTTTAGTCCAGCCGCGCCTGGTTCACCACCTCTTGACCCAGCAGCATCAGGCTTACTTCTTGGCCCAACGACGCCTTCTGCCAGCCTCATGGCACATTCTAGATCACTTGTTCAGGATATCTAGCCTACAAATAAAATTGGCACTAGAAAAGTACTCGCATTAAAAAGGTTCTTGCTCGGCTATCAGATTTTGATTATAATGGCATATGAAAGACTCCTATATCCCATTCCTCCTCTGCTCCCTCCCTCTCTTTGGACCTTTAGGTGCGTCCCTTTATCCTATAACACTTTGTGGATTATGGAAAATTTTCTTCCTCGCACAGGAATTTTTTAGCATCTGTTGCCACAGAATCAAAACCTACCACATACTCTAAGGCTGTCTCTCATCCTAAATAGCACATTGCAATGTAACAAGAAATTGATGCTCTAAAAAAGAATGACACGTGATCCTTGACATCCTTGCCCCCCTAGAAAATGTGCTCATGGGAGTAAATGGGTTTTCGTCCTTCTTTCCGTGGACAGGTTTGTCTTCTGATAAAATCTTTGTACGGCCTTCGCCAAGCTCATCGGTGTTGTTTTTCCAAGCTTACTGCCGCTCTTTGTAAGTGTGGTTTTTTACCAGTCTTATGTGGATTATTCTCTCTATACATACTCTTAGGATAATATTTTTTTGTGTGTCCTCATTTATGTGGATGATTTATTACTTATTGGAAATTCATTACCCTCTATTAATGAATTCAAAGCTTCCTTGAATACTTGCTTTCACATGAGGGACTCGGGTCCTCTCAAATATTTTTTGGGTATTAAAATTGCAAGAAATCCTTCAGGTTTATTTTTGTGCCAACGAAAGTACACTTTGAAAATTCTCTTTGAGACTAGTTTGTTAAAGTCCAAAAAAAATTATCAATTGGCCAAAGCTTCTGGATCTTATTTTCACAAGCCAGATTGCCATTGCAAACTCATCGGCAAGCTAATCAATCTTACACTTACTCGACCTGAGCTCGCCTACACTGTTCATACGCTCGCTCAGTTTATGCACGCCCCTCGTTGGGCTCATTTAGAAGATGCTATCTGGGTCGTTCGATATCTCAAGGGCAGTCCTAGTCATGGCATTCTTCTTCAATCTAATTCTCCTCTTTTACTAACTGCATATTGTGACTCCGATTGGGCCACTCGTCCAGTTACTCATCGTTCAATCACAGGTTACTTTTGTTCCCCCTATTTCTTGGAAAACAAAGAAACAACATATCGTTTCTCGCTCTTCTACTGAGGCTGAATATCACTCCATAGCTATGACTTTGTGTGAATTAAACTGGTTATCTATCCTGCTTCGTGATCTTCGTTTGCCTGTCACTCGCCTCATTCTGTTACATTGTGATAATCAGGCTGCTCTTCACATTGTTGCTAATCCCCTTTTCCATGAATGTACTAAGCATATTGAAGTTGATTGTCATTTTGTTCGCGATGCATTTCAAGCTGGATTTATTTTCCCGTCTTATATTCATAGCGAATTTCAGCCGACCGATATTCTCACTAAAGCTCTTCATCCTACTCATTTTCATTGTCTAGGTTGAAAGTTGAGCATTCTGACCTTCATGCTCTAACTTGAGGGGGAGTATTGATGATTCTTATGTTTATCTAGTCTCCATATTCTTATAAAATCCTAAACCATGTATATTTATGATTTAGTTTCCTAGTTGTAATTAGATTTAGTTTCCTAGTCATAATTTATTTAGGATTGTCACAAGTATTGACAAGTATACAATGTAAACTATTTTGCAATAATACAACAGAAAACATTGATTGTTTTTTCCATTGGAAACTTCATAATTAAATTGTACTTTTGATCGAGAGATAGAGAGGTAAAAAGAAAGTGAAAAGAGATACTATTATATATTACATGAATATCAATAAATATAACTCAGGTATCTATAAGGATAGCGCGAAAAAATTTAAAAAATTTTATTTTCATATTCCAACTTCCTCTCTCTAAACAAATCCCCTTTCTCTAAAAGTCTACATTTTAAACACAAATCTAGGAGGATCCCATTGTTAAAAATAAAAAAAGGTTAATACTTCGATCTATACTTATTTATTTACAATTTTATCAGTTTAAAACTTGAAAATATGCATCGGATTAAAAAAAAAATGTTGTTTTTTCCCCTTCAAATTCTGCTAGTTTCTAGGGTTTTTGCCTGGATCAGCAAAAAAAAATTATGATTTTCGCCCGGTCAGTCGAAAATTCCTCTGTATGTCTCACGAGTTGGGCGGAAATGACTATGGTTTTGTGCCAGACTGGGCAAAAGTTTGAGAACTTCTCCTCAGCCTGGGCGAAAGTCCTGAATTTTTTTTGTTTATATTATTTACTTTTGTGTTTATAAATATTTAAAATTATAATTATGTTTGTTTGTTAATGTTATGTTATTTAAGCGAGTATTACATAGTTAATTTAATGTTTATTTCACATGTTATTTAATTTTGCCTATGCATAATACATGTAATCAGTTCTTTACAATGGTTTATATTATAATTTTTTGGTTAATATGATTATGTATTATGTTTATGTGAATAATTTCACTATAAATGTGCATTCATTATTTTGTTAGCATAAGCATAAGTGTTATAATTATTCATGTTATAGTTTGAATCAATTTATATGTTTGGGTTGATTAAATTTATTTATGAGATCAATGGTATAGAAAAATAAGGGGTGGTAGATTAATGATTTCGTTAATTTAGTATTTAGTGTTGTGAACCCCTTAAAGGGGATAAATATAAGTTGAGTATCTATTAGTTAATGAAGATTAATGAATGATTTTAACGAAATAATAATTTAAATATTGATATTTAAATAATATTGTAAATAATAATTTAAAATAATTATTTGAATTAAAGTCAATTAATAATAAGAATAATGATAATAATTTAAATAATAGAATCCAACCCTTTTTAATTAGGAATTTTAATAAAAAACATTACAATATGTAAATTACTAACTATTAATTATATTATTATTAGTGAAAAGAAATCAAATAATACAAATAAAATAATAAATCCTTTTAACCATAAATAATAAAATAATAATAAATTTAAAGTAATGTTAGTTAATTAATAACAGGCATGAAAAAAATAATGAAATAATTTAATAATACATGAGAAAAATTAAAGTAAATTTAAAAAATAACATGTTAAAATAATATAGATAATGTAATTAAAAAAATACAATGCACAATAAATTAATTAGGCAAATATATGCTAATTATTGATGAATGTGTTTGAATAAATAATAGATGGTTCGGCCCGGCGCATGTAGAGGAGATGATGATGTAGGTCCTGTAACGGACAGGATAGGTCGAGTTGAAGGTCGAGGTTTGAGGGGTCGTCACAGTACTTCTGATATCCCGTCTACTCCTACCCTACTTGCACTCAGGATATATTATGATCCCGGTGCACCAAAGTCTTCTACCTAACTACCCCATATACCGATTAGGTCTTGTCCTCTCCCATCACACCGTCCACACACTCTGGTACCATATGATATATATGGATCTTTCCAGCCACCACCTCAGCCCTCACCCAAATTATATGATCCCTATGCTCATGTTCCTTCTGTGCGTCCTCATAATGTACCCAATAGATCTAAAATTTAGTAACCTTTGAATGAGGTTATTAGTCCAAGGAGGCAATTAGGTGCTGATTTTTTCGAGCAGCTTGTGGGTGGAGTCCCTCCTGATTCATCTTATAGCACACATGATTACACAGCCACTGATTATGGCATTTCCTCTTCTAAGCCTTTTTTAGGGAGGGATTCTGGGGATATTGGGTTGGAGGGTGGCAGAGGTTTCTCTGAGGAATCTGCTATGGCTGGATCCCTCCACATCGGCGGAGAGGACGAACAGAGGGAGCATGAGGATGATGATGATGATGATGATGACGGTGATTGTGCCGGAGATGGGGAGGAGCCTGTAACTCTGGCCCCTGCTTCGTCATCCGGTGGTAGGCCTGGTCCGAGAAAAGGCAAAGGGTTGACCGGTAGTTTTATGTCGGTTATGAGTTAGATTTTAGGATCTCGAAACAAAAGGCCTGAGAAGTTGCGTCCTCCTACGACACCTACCCAGAGGAAGAAAGCAGAGAATGCAGATTGGGAGCAAACAGGACCACATGAAAGATGTCCTGTCAATCTGGTACTTATCCCATCGTAAGGCGGACATATGGCAGATTCTATATGGCGTGGGTAGGTACTTTTCTCGTTTTATTAATTGCTCAACTATTTATATTTTTTTATGTTGTTATATTATCTAATGCTAATATTAATTTATTTGGTTGATGTTCAGGACCGAGGTACATTGAAGTCGCGGTCATACTGTATCGCACTTACGAGTAGGACCCCTAGTGATGATGAGGTAGTAGATTTGGTATCGGGGACAAGACTTATCCATTTGAGGTCTTGTATGTTCTAGCACCCTAACTCAACGTTATTATCTGCTTTTGTGGAGAGGTGGCAGCCAGACACTAACAGTTTCCACATGCCCTAAGGAAAGATGACAGTAACCTTACATGATGTTGAGCTGATACTGGGTGTACCTGCTTATGGTAAGCTGTGGATCTTCATTACTCTTGGGATCAGTTGATTGTTATTATTCAGAGTAACGGGTATCACCTACATTGGGGGTAGTATAAATGGTCAGGAGTTTTTTATGTTGCAGAGGATCCCCGGAGCAGACTTTCCCCGGAGCATATGGGTGCATGCTACATCCAATATTTGCTTGGTAGTTCACTCTTCACCGATAAGAGTGGTAACATCGTCCCCTCCAAGCTTTGGCCACTCGTGAAGAATGCTTCATCCCGTGGGGGATTTGCATGGGTGCTGCAACGCTTGCCTACTTGTACAGGAACCTAGGTCAGGCCTCGCTTGTTGATGCAAAGGAGTTGGCTAGGTGTTGGTCACTGCTTGAGGTATTATTACTAATTTTCATTAATATCTATTTATTTAATTAGATTTAATGGTATGCTATTTTTATCATTATCTTACATATTAAAATGCTCTTGATTTAATATTATCTGAGTTGTTCAAAATTATTCATTTCCAATAAACTTGTTTATGAGGCATGGATATTTATGTACTTTCCTATGTTTGCACCTGCGGTGAGACTGGGCGCAATGTCCTGCAAGCCACACATCTAGCGGTTTGCAATATTGGGACACAAAACAGAGCACAAATTATTAGACATTCGCCTACAGTTAGATGTGATGTCGGCTGATGAGATACGGTGGACTCCTTACAAGCTTGACGAGATCCGGGACATTTGGGTTTCCACATGGCACGGGATGCTTGCATATTTGTATTACATTGAGGCGTACATGCCTGACAAGTTGTCCGACAGTTCGAGTGGCATTAATACATTCCGACACATCCTATTTGTCCCATGGAGGCTCGTAGGCCAGCAAACAACAGGATTACATGGTGAGGAATACATTTGTAGAGGCATTGTGGCTTGAAGCACCATCACATCTGTTGATGGAGACATGAACCAGTGTCCCTGCAGTACCCCCCAGTGGATGCATAGACGATTATATGCAGTGCTTTATCCCTCGTACTCATCCCAAGATACAAAATCTTGAGAGACTTCAACGTGGGTTTCAGTATCTAGTTGGCACTCCAATGACACACTCAGTTCTACTGGACATGATTGCTCGTGGGTTGACCGTAATGATGCTGGGAAAGAAGAAAAGTTTGACAGGATATCCCAATTGATAAAGCAGTATTATCAGCCTCGGGGCTAGAGTTGATTTTTTTTTTTGTTTATTTCGTTGGACATTTTTTTGATTTGTTATGATTATGTACGGTTCTGTTATGGATTGTTTTTAATTTTTTTTATCTTTATGTACGGTTTAGAGTATACTTATGTTTTACTTATGATTACCACGTTAATATTATTTTCATTATTTTTCGAATAATAAATAGATAATTTGACACTAAATAATCATAACACAACACTGATAACTTATAATAATAATAAAACTAGTTTTCAATTAATAATAAATATTTTAAATAAGAATAAATACATAATAAAATGTAAATATAAGATGCAAAGTACAATATAATACTGAATAATTAATAAATGGGATCTTGTGGTGGATACTCTACACGATATCTCGTGTTCCAATATGCAATCCGTTCAGAATAACCGCTGACTCGATCACTACAATGATGTTGCCATTGCATGTGCAAAGGAGGCAATGTGCATCCATCTCGCATCTGTAGCTGAATAAGATAAAAGAAAAACTAAAATAAATCTCGTTTTATACACGTTATTACTATAAGAAAGACATACATAAATAAAGTAGTTCATTAACCGTTATGAAATATTGTTGTTCGTAGAGGTGCTCGATAAATAGAGTTCCCGTAGTACAAGTCGAATACGAGTACAAAGGCAATAATGTCATGGACCCTAGCTGTGTAATTAATACCATGATCAAATTCATTTGCAATGACATAAAGGGGATCAGGTATATCCAACCAATGCTCTCGAGGCGCATGTCCATCCCGCCACTGTATCCTATGTATGAGCTCATAATACTGTTCCAATGATCGAAACAGTGAAACATATATGTTCGTTATATGCTCCAACTCAAAAGACAGTTATCTACGGACCTTAGGCCATTGGTTTTCATCCCTGAACACAAATTCCGCCACAACCAGAAATCTACAATTTCCATCACCTTTTACATTCTTCCAGTTCTCAATGAACGGATACACGAAACCAGGGAATGCATCGTGTTGGATACCGTAGGAAAAAACAAAATAAAATAAAACTATGGAAATCCACTAACAGGATCTGCACATACTAGAAAAACCGATTGGATAGAAATTACCTCAATGTTTTGATTGTTCGATGTGGAGGCGCTGCAATTTCGCTTCGCCCTCTACTGGTATCCACGCGACGAACTCCTCTGCAAGCGATCAGGATGCTAGCCCCTTCTGTGTTCTGAAAATTGTTCAGAACTAATCCTGACTATCTGGTAATAGGTCATGTTTCGGAAAGAGGAGGCGAGATACTATATCGCCGTTCTAGGGTTTAGGGTTTTGTATTTCTTTTTATCAGATAAAAGATGGCTACCAAGAAAAGGTTAACATAACCTTTTATAGCTGTCAATATCAAAACCCTAACTGTCATCTAATGACAGTTTAATCTCGTCCGTCTATTCCTATAACCATCCAACGGTTGGATGAGTAATATTAAGTAATTAATTTTATTTATTCGATTAAATAAAATTAATTACTTATTAACTTACCAAAAAATACAATATGGAATTTGATTCCCCTTTTGTATACATTCAACGAATCTGGACACAATCTAGATTCATTGGACGTGGACATTATGCTCACAAGATGCGTATGACCCTGTAGGTTCACTTAACGTTGGCAGTGGATGAAAATTATCCTAGACATTTATTCACAAAACATAAGCGGCCTCTAGCAAGACATTATGCTTACCCAAGTTAAGTAAAAGCAATAATAACCTAGCATCAGATTTAATATTTAGTCCTTTTGTCACACGATATCCTAATTAAGTATAAGGCATGGACCAAGTCATCCTTATAAAACTTAATGAACCATTTAATTGATTTCCAGGCAGACTGTTCCAACAAGTAATATTAATAACACTTTATTAATACTTATTTGAGCATCGCAATGCATATTTTCCAGTCTTCCTTATCAAGGGGCCCATGGATATCTCTCTCTAAAAAGAGAGGGACAAATCCCTTTCACTATCTCCATTATTCAAGCCATGACAAGAAAATAAGCCAACCAATAGTCATAATAATCACCTAATTAAAAGTGATGTTTGATCATGTCCAAAACATATTTTCTCCCCATGCAAGAAACATAAAAAACATTAGGTCAAAGGACACCAAATATAAAATTGAGAAGAAATACTTATAACTTAAACCCATGCAATATTTCTTAAATCACTTTGGGTCATGTCCAATACAATATTCTCAATATGTATTTATGAATTGATTTTACATCTCATATTCACGATCAGTAAAACTTGACCATCAATCAACTTCACACTAGCTTACAAGATGTAATAAACTACGGGCAAATAAGAATAGTATTTTATTAGCTACTATCAAGTCACATACTTGATGACCAAGAGCATAAAATACGATTAAAAAATACATGCGTCATAAATCATAAATGTGAGTCAATTGGTCTTAGGGCATTTACTAACAGAAGATAAACTACTTCATCCACTGCTCCACCCTCTACCCCTACCCCTGCCCCTAGGTGCCCCTGTCGTTCTGCCCCTTCCACGTGAACCATAACCAGAATCGGAACCTGATCCAAAACCAGGTCCAGATCCAAATCCGCTTGACTTTCCTATCTTTTTATGTGCAATGGACACGTGCTCCCACTACAACTTGTCCCTTTTTGGTTGAGTTCGTCTTTCGTCATCCCTTCGTGGCTGTATGCTCAGAGGCAGTTGTCAATGTTGCACCAGGATCTTCATACAAAAGCAGACTCAAAACCCTTTTTATGATACGATGCACTTCCCTAACTTTCGATATGGGACCTGTACTTATTTGATCCGACAGGGAGGCAAAATCACACATCTTGGAATCCATGTCCTGCACCTGCGCAGAAGGAATGTAATCCGCAATTTCTAGTGTAATCCAAAAAGTCGCAATATCTTCCAACTGGAGCGGAAGAAGGTGTTCGAACCTTTTAATTAGCTCACATGAACATGGTAGTCCATGTAATTTCTTTAAATAATGTCCACACTTATTTATCGGATCATCAATGATCTCAAGAGCTCTCTTTATCTCAACCCATATCTTCTTCAAAGCCAAATGATTAATGTTTTTACTTATTTTCTTAAATACGGGATTACTCTTCGCATGAAACTTTTCTCTAAGTCTTGAAAACTCCAATGAGCTCTTAACATCCGCAATTTGACTTTCGATTAGTGAGTCAATATTAAGGAAAACAGTGTCCAAATCACCATGGCATATCTTCAGGACCGAACGTTCGCTCTCAACACAATTCGTAGTCTCAATCCCAAAATGCAGTACCTGAGATGTCCAAACTCTGCAGAATTTATGCGCTAGTGGATCCAACCATGTGTTAAACAAATAATGTAAAAAGTCAGGCATTTTTTGCCACTTCGTCTTTAACACATCCAATTTTCTTAGGTATTCCGCCTCATCGATTTTATTCAATAATTTGTGCTACGAATAATTACCGAACCGAGATGCGATCTCTTCATCTTTAATCATTTCGGTTAATTTTGCCAGTACATTTTGATAGATGTGCCTTCTGCATAACATATTATATGATTTACTGAACACATCTTCGATCACATGCATTAAACTGCTCTCCCTATCATTCATAACCACAAGTGGTTCACAAACATTAACATCTGACTCATTCCCGGTTGATATAGCTGATGAAAAATATAGGTGCTTAATTTGTTGAAGGACCCATCTATATATCTTAGCCTGCTCATTGTGCATGAAAGTAATTGCCACAGTGAAGTTCTTACCGGTCGGAGTCATCCCTACGGCTTCCAACAGTAGCATATTGTACCTTTTTTAAAATACAGAGGACAAATCTGATAGTTAGAAACTTACATAATACGTCTAAACCATAAACAACAGACAATACAATACTTCAAGTTAAAGGACTACAAAAGTTTTAAATTTAATTTATTAGTTTTCATTCAAACCATAAACCATAAATTATTTTAAATTATAACTTAAACGATTAATATATATTCAAATTAATATAGAGAATTAATAATACAATGTCTGACAGAGAACTTACTTGTTTGTTTTATATGTGGTATCTATTATCAGTACATATGGCCACATTCTGATCATTGCAATTAATGTTGGGTGTGCAACGACAATATCACTAAGTACATTACTGCCCTCATAATTTCTGTAGATGACAGTATAACAATGTTGAGTAGTTAAGCAAAGAACTTTTTCTATCATGTTTCGCCCTTGCATCCTATTTTTCTTCATCTTTGCAATTATGTTATATATTTTCTGTGCACTACATAAAACATATCCATCATATTATTAGATCTAAACACAAATATTTAAAATATTATAATAATCTATTAAAAAGTAACGTGACATACCTCACGGCACAACCCACATTCTGTTCTTAGAAAAATCTTAACATATTATGTTGTGGCACATGACTTTTCCCAAATTGTTCAGTTTGTATCAGCTGCTCCTTTGTTAGTCTTGCAGCCTGTGTGTGACCGTGACTGTAGACAACTATTTTATGGTTGTGCCTCCCATCATGTACGAACAATTGCCAATTCTCACTCGTGGCTATTTGCACGTCTTTTAATTTAAATGGACAACCACACTTTTTAGTCCCGTAAAGACCCCGCCTTCTGATAGAAACTTCTTCTACTTCATCGTCAAATCTCAGCTTCGTTCTTAATTTATTTACATCTCCATGCTCGCAAGCCAACGTAACGTAAGGTCGACCATCAGATGTTCTTGATCTCAAATACTGAGTGATGATACAACATGTGTTCGTTTTCATTACCGTTTCTTTTGCCCAGTCCACCAACTCTACGTTCGAATTGAAAATTCAATCTGTGATGAATAAATATCTGTGATTCACGTAGTCTTACCGTTCCAAAAATTCTTCAAATATATTTGGATCTACATCATTCTGTTACATTAAAACATAATACGAAACAAATTACTAATACGTGTTATATTAATTAAAAAACTTTAAAAGACTAAAAAATTAACATTTAAAACTAAAAAAAAAAAAAGGTACTGACTCACTTCACTCAGATGGGCAAAACTATCCAGAAGTTTCGCTTTACTGGACTAATTTTTTCAAAAATTTCACCAGATCGGACTAAACTTTTGAATAGTTTCGCCCATCTGGGCGAAAGTGGGTTAGTGTCGGAAAAAAAAATAACCATTTTTCTTACTTCAAAATTGATATTTTCTTACAAATAATCTTCAAAATAATCTATATCTACTTCCAAATTATATTGAATATGAAAAATTGATTTTTTTTAGAGAGAAGGTAGAAAGGACGTTGTAGAAAGAGAAAGTTGAAGGTAACAAATGAATTATTTTTCGCACTATCTTTATAGATTTTCGAATTACATTTATTGACACCCACGTCACATATGCAAAATTAAGCATTGCTATATAATATTCTGGATTTGGTACTGTCCATTGTACAAACCAAGAAAAGGCACCTTATCATATCTCCCTGTTAATGTTTTCCAATTTACCTTTTTTCTTCTATGGCATCATAAAGTTATAGTACAAATGGGGTTTCAGTTACTTTACAAGCTGCTAATGGAACTGGTCACTGCTCCATTTAACTGACTATTCAGAATTTACTGTGACATTTACTACGTACTACAATGGAAAGTGACCCGCATATTATGATTCTGGGTAGGGGTACTGATTTTTTCATGGTTAATTTGCATGACCCACAATTGAACATCATTTGATGCGAAAATTAAATAGAAGAACCAGAAATATCCATTTGTTTTGGTTTCATATTGATCGCTTCATTCTTGAGAGATATATATTTACGTATAAAAAAATTAAGTATAAAGTAGTAGGTCCTGAATTGTGTCAAGTTTACATGTAGATATTCTTTAACCCGTCGGCCTAAAGCGTGATTATTGATGGAACTTGAAGCTTAAATTTGGGGACTAAAATTTTTTATCTTCATGTAATAATAATAATAATAATAATAATAATAATAATAATAATAATAATAATAATAATAATAATAATAATAATAATAATAATAATAATAGAAATTTTTTTTGTACTAAACAGATGTCATTGACAAGATTACTCCAAAACATGGCGTGAATCTATCCGTTTGTTTCTCTCTTTCTTAATTCTATTCATTTGTTTCACTTTATAAACAAAAAATGTTTCACATATTCTTAACTGAATCGTACTTATATTTTTGTCCTTTCCTAGATGGATAAAAGTTGGATACATGAGCAAAATAAGATTAGTACAAGATACTTGCAAGGAACTATCAAGTTTATAGATTTTACTCTTAAATCTTCAAAAGATGGTAATATTGCTTGGCCTTTTATGAAATGTATTCATTTTAGACATTATGTTGAAAACATTGTCATAGAACGTCTATTAGGTTTTTCTCCAAGCTATATACATTGGTATTTTCATGGTGAGTCATCTTCAACCACATTGAGGTCTAATTATTTTAAACCTGTCCACTTTGATCATGGGAAGTACGAGGTTCAGGCAGAACATACTATAAGAAAATTTTTAGAAGATATGATTATAGGTCACGATCATATTGGGGAATGATTGAATACTAGTGAACATTCTAGTTTTGGAGAAACACCTAACATCCAATCACAGGATGAGTTTGTTAAATAAAGAAGCTAAAAAGTTCTATAGGATTTTAAAAGATAATGATAAACAATTTTTGGATGGGTGTAAGAAACATAGTAAGCTTTCATTTATTCTGGACATATTTCATAGGAAGTGTATGGGTGGGTGAAGTAATGAATCATTCAAGGGTTTTCTTGACTCATTGAGAGAGACATTCCCTAGTGGAGAACAATTGCCTAAATCATCTTATGAGGTAAAAAGTTGATCAGTGAGTTAGGTCTTGGATATGATAAAATTCATGTTTGTCAAAACAATTGTATGTTATTTCGAAAAATAGGAAAGGTGATTCTCAATGCTCAATTTGGTGCTTCAGATGGGTAGAAGATGAACCGCCTCCTAATATTGGTACATCTATGAGGACCAATAAAAATAAAAGAAAGCCGAAGAAGGTTTTGCATTGGTTTCCCTTAAAATCAAGACTTTAAAGACTTTCGTTGTGTTCTAAAACAACTTCTTTAATGAGTTGGCATGTTAATGAAAGAGTAGATGATGGGCTTCTGAGACATTCGGCTGATGCTCATGCATGGAAGGAGTTTAATTCATTACAAGGGGATTTCTTAGAAGATCCTCGTAATGTTACACTTGGATCACCGAGTGATGGCTTTAATTCGTTTTGAACTATGAATGTTTCAACTTTCCTCCATGGTTTTGTATGAAGCAACATTATTTCATATTGAGTTTACACTACTAGAAAATAGGGCATTACCGACCGATATGCAGTTCGTCGGTAACTTTAAAAAATACCAACCGATTAGCGACTGACTAACGTTTATCGGTATATACAATGAATTTACCGACCCCGAATTTTATTTAGCAATGGGATTCAGTCGGTAATCAGTCATTGACTAGTTACGGATCGATAGTTTTGGTGGCTTATCGGTCAGTAGCTTAACTTTTTATTTTTTTTAAAAATTACATAATTATCGACCGATAATTCAGTCGGTAAAAGCAGGAATATTCTGTTGCCAAGAACCCTTTCCCCTTTTATTCTTTCCTTCTTCATTTCCCTAAACCCTCCCAACTTCCCAATTATGATCCCTTTCACCATACCTCCTCCCTCCGGCGACCTCCAGGAAACAATGCTACCGCTGCCGGTATTGGAACCTCTCTCTCTCTCTCTCTCTCTCTCTCTCTCTCTCTCCTTTGTTCTTTTTCTCTTCTTTGTTTCCTTTCCCCTTCTTCTTCTTCTTCTTTCTCACTCTCAACTGCTACTAGTCTTTTCACTATCACCAGAATTTTGATCAGACTCGTCACTGCTCACTAGAGGTATTATTTAGTATTTTTTTATTTTTTATTTTTGTAATTTTTTCTAGAATATATGAGAGTGAAGAAGGAAAGAATTAAACCTGATGGCATAAAGAGTAAAAAAACAGAGGGAATACAATGATTCAGGTATTGCATTGTATCTTTCATCCTTCTAGGGCAAGCCTATCTCTATGCCTTTAATTGCTTCGTTTGTGCTTCTGCGATCTTATATTTGATCCTGGACTATAGTTTTTTGATAAGCAGAGACTCTTTATTACAATTTCTATGAATGTTTTAGTTTATGCTAAAAGAAGAAAATTTTCCAAAAGAGATATTTAGCAAGGGTTCTCCAATTTACCTAGAAAATGGAAGAAAAATGTAGCAAAAACTTGTTGTTACTAGTTAAATAGATTTTTCAGGGAGATTAGTAATTAAATAGCTGTGGTATTTAATTTTTGGGATAAAAAATAGTTGTGATATATTAAATAGCAGTTATTTTAACTTAAAACCATACTTTCTTATAACTTATAGTTTTTCTATTACCTTTATATTTGAAAATTCATTTATGTTTGTAGCAGGGGAAGATGGGCGAGGCCTTCCCACAGTTGGAACTTATGCCCTACTACATTACTAGAAGGGATAGTAGGTCGATACACGATCCGACTAGTTTTGGGTGAGGTTTTTTAGTAGTTTTAAACAGATTCTCATACCATCATTTATTACGCTATATTATTGTATATTGCTTAACAATAACTTATTAATGTCTTTTTTGTATAAGCCAAATATCAGGAGCTGAAGGCGAATGCGGAACGCCTTCATATTGAGACCGGCTCGGCCATTCCAACTAACGAGTAGTTGATGTTCAAGGCGGCTGGTGGAAGCAACAAGGGCTATGTTTATGGTTTCGGCTCATATTCTGCAACTGTTACCGCTGAGCGCCGAGGAGGTAGCAGTAGCTCCTTGTCTTCGGTTCTTTTGGTATCTTCCGCAGTAGGCCACGAGGCCTGTATTGAGAAGGAGAGGTGGTTGAGGGGATATATGAAACAGGCACAGGAGAAGTTCGTCAGCTTCATGACATCATTCGCATCTCAGTGTGGAGTGCAGTTGGATTCGGTACCCACTCTCTTCCTTCATTTCCCGCTGCCGGATGATGATGCCATATCTCAGCCACCGACCAGTCCTCCCTCCTCAAGTGCACCTCCACCTACCTAAACTTTATTATATTTTTTATGTATTTGACATTTGATATTATTTTATGTATTTTGACTTTTTATATTTGTATTTGATATATTTTTAATTATATATATGTATTCTACTAAAATTTAGTTGATTGTATTATAGACGTTTTTGGCTGCTGTTGGTTTTCAATTTCAGGTGGATAATTATAATTATGAATAAAAAATTTAAAAAAAAAAGTTACCAATCGATATTCGGTCGGTAAATAAATTTTCTTTTAAATTAACTTACAGACCGAACTTCGATCGGTAAATAAAGTTAGCGACTGAAAAATTCGGCTGGTAACTACAGAAAAGTTAGTCGTTAAGTTAATGTTTAATTTACATTTTTAATTGAGAAAAATAAAGTTACTAACCGATTATTCAGTTGGTAACTCCATAAATTCAGTCGGTAAAAGTTACTGACTGACGTTTTATTCCATCATAGCCAGTTACCGACCAAAATACAACGACTGACTTTTTTCGGTCGGTAACTGACTTTCACTGACTGATTACCGACCGTTTGGTCGGTCGGTAAAAGGTCAAATTCTTGTAGTGTTACTTATTCCTAGTCCCGAGTAATCATCAAATAAAATTTTTGTATTTTTACAATCTTTAATTGATGAGTAGAATGAGTTGTAGGTCAATGGTTTGGAAACATATGATACTCATTTGAAGTGTACTTTTCAAATGCGGGCTGCTCTGATGTGTACTAGTAATGATTTTCCCGCTTATAGCATGTTATCTAGATAGAATACTAAGAAAAAGTTTGCATGCCCTTGTCATGCATTCGGTACTTGTTCAGAATGGCTCTACCATGGTGTAAAATATTGTTTTCTTGGTCATCCTAGATTTTTACCCGTTGAACACCCATGTAGGTGTGATAGACGAAACTTTAATGGTAGTCAGGAACGGAGAGAAGCCCCAACTTTACAATCTGGATATGTTTCTTTAAGCCAATTAAATGGAGAAATAATTGTACATGATGAAGATGGCAAGACCATTTCAAAAATTGTTGGATCTTTAATAAGAGTAGTATATTTTTTTCTTTACCTTATTGGAAGACAAACTTTATTCGTCATAAACTTGATGTCATTCATATTGAGAAAAATGTATGTGACAATATAGTGGGAACATTATTGAATATTGATGGTAAAACAAAAGACAACTTGAAATCTCGCCTTGACCTTAAAAGATTGGGTATAAGACATGAGCTACATCCTGAAGAACTTCCCAGTGAAAAATTTCTATTCCTTTCAGCTTGCTATACAATGACAAATAGGGAGAAGGAGATGATGTTAAGTGTGTTAAAAGAGATAAAATATTTAAGATAACTATTCATCAAACATTTCTAGATGTGTTAAGTTAAAGCGGCGGAAACTAATTGGACTAAAGAGTCATAATTGTCATGTTTTGATTGAAGATTTACTTCCAAAAGCTATGAAGGGGGCTTCGCAAGATAATGTGACAAGCAAGAACCGATTTATGTAGTTACTTTACGAAGATTTGTTCCACAATCTGAAAGTAAGTCGTTTAGAAGAACTTGAGATAAAAATTATGGAAACACTTGCGTACGAATTAAGTGATGTGGAAATATTCCCAAGTCTAGATTCTTGAGTTTGGATATTTGGCAAAACCAATTGTGGGTGGATGATGCTTCGATGGAGTTAAGTCCCAATACTAACCTGTTGTAGAAAACCTTAACTATAACCCCACACTTCAAATAACCACGGAATAAGAGCCTTAGATATATAATCTACGACTCTTAAAGAACACGTCGGAAATGAAAAACAGAAGCTAAAGATGCCACAATCAAGAGAAGCAAGTCTTGATTGATATGTTTAAAACGAATCACAAGGACCTGACATAGTGACACCTAAATTAGTTCACCAAAGAGCTAACAAGAAAAGGATGAACCTTAACCAAATTATATTGTATTCAAAATCTTATTAAAAAAAGTTGGAATAAGCCACATATTTGTAGGCTAAAGTGACTGAAGTTACAAGGGTAGAAAGGAAAAACTAAACTAATCTTTGAAGCTACCCTGGTCAAAATTGTTGGAAATTACATGAAGACTTTCTTTAACCAAGGAAGACTTTTAGAAACCATAACAATTACTTAATGGATTTTTAAACGCCTAAAGAAAATCAAGAAATACCCAAAATATGCTTGACCAACATGCTAACCCATATGTGGTGTTTCTGCAGACAACAATATGCGGGTTTAGTAAATTGAGTGTATCTTCTTGTAGAAATCTTCCAATGATGAACCATTTATTGCGTATTAAACTAGACTTGGAGATCTTTCAGATGGTGTAAATATCATGGGCTGAAGCATCGTATACTGGTACACATTAATCTTCAAAATTGACTGAAAAACAGCTTCTATTAGAAACTTGTGAACATTAATCCCTCTTACTATGGACTGAATTTGCTAACTTAACTTGGCTGAAATGATACTAAACAGTAATTAAGTGTATGTAACTCTTGGTCTAACACCACCGAAGGATTAATTGTAGTCTTAAATTTTCATCTCTTCCATGGTTTGGACCTTTTTCATGGAATGACTAAGGACTTCTTGCATTTCTTTGGTTCTAGAAAAAATCATTGGAGCACTCATATTGTTAAATGAATTTTCAAGCTCTCCCTTGGTTTTGAAACCAATAAAGCTCGCTTCAGCTTGTGATTAGCTTTTGTTTCCTTGGATTCCCCATCTCTTCAAAATCTTCAAAATTAAAACAAAAATTCATTTTCCTTGGATTCCCCATCGAATCAAGTCCCTTCATCGAAATTAAAACAAAAATTTTGAATATGGAATAGAAAATATGGAGAAATATCCTCACCTTCCCTGTAGGCATATGAATGGACAACCGTTGACCTAATGATGATCCATATGATCCATTTTTCCTTGACATCAGCCTGAACTAGCAAGAATATGAATGAACTAAAAAACCCAGACTTATTCGTAACAAAAGATAATAACGAGACAAACTATGAAAGCACATAAAACTGAAAAAAACACCATTTATTAAGCAAAATACTAGAGCAAATATGCACATTCTTCTCCTAGTATGAACTCGATCATATAGGGAAAAGTTTTGATAAATACTAGCCGTGCAACATGTCTTTTCTCCAAACTCGGTAAGAGATATAGTGACATGAAAATCTAATAGAAACCTTGAGAAACATATGGACCATGATTTAAATCGAAGTTCATGCATCTACACATGCACATTAACACACCCATCCCTATTATGAAAATAACATTGCAAGAATTCTTCATGCACTTCGTCACATAAGTATGCTATTGGAATTCCTTGCCACAACTCAATAAAATAGTTTAAGTTTAACGCAGTAAATTTAAAACCACAAGATGTAAGAACGACATTCAATGCATCAAAATGATTTGGAACCACACCATGCTCAGTAATTGAATGACAAGAATTTTCATCATTGAAATCAAAATTCCCACTCAACTCCTTCAATTCATGTAAGTGTGTATTGGCATTAAAAGACTCATCTAAAGAATATCCATTATGAAAAGGAAGTCTTACTTCAAGGATGCTTGAAAAGAATTACCAAAAAGACTCGATTACAACCTTAATCCCTCTACTTGGCATATGCTTCACTCTAGAAGTAGAAGCAAATAATATAACCAACTAAGCATGAAATCCATAGCTTTGAAAATGGTTCAAACATGAGAATGATTAATTAACATGACTAATCCCAACTTTACCATACGCAACGTCATTGAAATTTACAAGCAAAAGAAAATGCTTCAAAATATGATTCATTGAACTCTTCATATAGTGCTTGTAATCAACTCAAAGAAATTAACTACCGACATCTCAACCTAACATTCGTTTTGAAAGCAGCTTGAAAATTTTCATTTTCTTTTAAAACAATGTGATGGCAATCAAAATCTAATGCACAAATTGAAAAGGTATAGTCACCACAGAATGGACTATTTAACCCTAAATCAGAATCTACAGTATAAAAGAACAAACACTCGAGTGTCTTCACAAAGATGACCTCGAAAAACGTTTACTACGTCACATAAGTTTGAAGATTCACATAAATTCAAAAGATTCAAAGGCACACAAAAATTTGAAGACTAACGAAATAAAAAAGACAATGAATCATCAAAACATAAAGACTCATGAAAATTTGAAGATCCACTCCACTTACATATGTACAAAGGCTCACAAAAGTTTAACGACATACTCAAAGACTTACAAAAATTCAAAGATTAAAATATGAAGGCTTACATTTCAAACATCTTCAAGAGAGGAAATCATTGAATATTGCAATTCATAACTTATGCACCTTGAAAATCAAACTTACTTACCATCAACCTTTCAAAGATAAAGCTAAATGGATTAGGAACCGTCCTAAGATTGTCAACTTCAATTTCCTGAGACAAAGACATACTATCATAGGGAAAAGAATATTGTAATTATTAGGAGATAAGAGGAACTCTTTGTACGAGAGTACACTAAGAGGTTGAAAAGTACACAAAGTCCTATCTATCTCACAAACTTTCTTATCTCTTTCTTTTCTCTCAATTTCTCCCTTTTCAATTTTCACTCCTCAAGTGTTTCACTCTCAAGATCTGGCATCTTTTTCAAATGACTCTCGGCCTCATCCATTTATGTTTCCTCAAAATTTTCCATTTCACTCTCTTTAGGCTTTTGTGTCTCACTTGTATATTCCAGCTTGTCCTCACATAGTTTAACAAATTTTCCTTCAACTTATTCTTTTTCTGGACCCTCACTTTTCTTTTTGTACATACACTCATAATTTTGAACCTTTAGTCTATTGATCTCTTTTTGTTCTTCCATTCTTTTTTTTTTCTTCATATATTTCTTCAAAAGATGGAACATGCCACATTTTCACATTTTCCTCAAATATTTCCTCAATTGTAGGAACACGGGAATGATGAAGAACATTTATCTTTGGTACACTTTCACTTGATAGGATACAAGTTCTTGAACCATGCTTCTTTAAATTCTCTGAAGCTTGCATCCTTTCCATTAAATTATTAGTGGGATCAATATTCTTTCTTGCTTTAGTATTTCATGCGTTTTGTTCCAATTTATTCAACCTTCACATCAACGTGCTCAACAAAGTATTGAAAATTTAAATTTTACGATTGTACGCTTCTGCTTCAGAGAGAGTTTCCTTGACATGAACACAAGAACAAGTGACAAATAATGACCTCGCGTCCCTTAAGCCCCTAATATGTCCCACCTATAAAAGCTACTTTGAAACTCGAGTCTATCTCTCTTATAATATGGCTTTTATGAAAATGAAACACACTTGCATTTTTCCTCTCAATCCTTTTTTTTAAGTAGTTCCAAAGTGAACCAATTCAAAGATGCCACAAGATTAAAACAATGGACTCACTTCAAATTTTAAAGTGTAGTTAGAGGTCAATGATAAATTAAAAGGAAATCCATACATTTAGTACACTAGGAACAAAATGAAGCAAAGAAAATTTCGTTCAAAAAAAACTTTTAGAATATTTGATCAATGATTGTCTCATATGAAAAATCACTATCTCAACTTAAAAATTAATGTGAAGTACACAAATTAACTCCAAGTAGATCAACAAATATGATCAATCAAAGTCTACAAATAATTTCAAGGCTTTTTGTGTTCCACATTCTTTCCTGGTATTTTTTCTTTTCTTTCTGCCTCTTTTTTCTTTCTTCTTGGCTTTTTTTAAATTTTTGTTCTTACTTTTCTTTGTCATTTTTTTGACTTTCAACAAAAATAGATAATATGCTAATAAAACTTCACAAGACCTCAAATGAAGGAGAGCTCAACCCACTATCTAAAAAGAGATAGGAACCTTGGTATGATCCAACAAATTGGAAGGCCTTAACCTCCTACGTATAGAGAGATAGGAACCTTGGTATGATCAACAAGTTCAAGATGACAATGAAAAGAAACAAGAAAGCTAAAAAACAAAGAAATGTAGACAACTGAAAAAAAAAAAGAGATATAATTCAAGAATTACCTTGAGCTCTGATGCCAAAACTTATATGAATCAAGTTATGATTAAATATTCCCAAGTCTAGATTCTTGAATTTAGATATTTGGCAAAGCCAATAGTGGAAGGATTGATAAAGGAGATTTTACACTAATAAATAAACTTTATTTGATGGTTAGTTTATGTTAATTATAGTGAAAATTGGATTTAAAGTGAAGAAATAAGTCATTTTATACTTATTTGGGTTTTGCAGGATTGATTTGAAGAGATAATACAATTGTAGGGACCAAAGTGAAAATATTCAAAAGTTAGGGACTAAAGTACAAATTTAAAAAGCTATGGACTGAATTGTAATTTCGAAACATCAATTTGATCAAAATGGAATTTGGTGCGCTGAAATCAATCAGAGCTGTAGTACTTTTCTTTATGTTTTTTTGGGGATTTCCTTATTTTCAATTGAAGACTTTTGTTAAGTAATATTCGTTTTTAAATAGGATTTTTTTTGGGTAATCTATTTTAATTAAACTTCTAATTTCTCTCCAATAAACCTCTATAAACAATGGATTTTGGCAACCATTAGGCTGACCAATTTTGACTAGTTTTAGTTTAGTGTAGTGTAGTTTTAGAGTAGTTTAGGTTAGAATAGTTTTTGTTCATTAATTTTAGTCTTTAATTTTGTAAATTTCAAGAAAAAGATTGGAGCTTTATTTGATTCAATGTTGAAGACTATTTTCGATTCATGTATTAAAGGATTATTCGAGTCAGGGATGTTTGCTATGACTCTCTTCTTTATTTTGTTTTTGTTTCTTATTTTTAATATGTACCAATATTTTGTTCTAAGGCCATGATATAGCTAGTTTAGTTTTTAATATTACTTCTTTTGACTTTATTAATTGAAAATTTATGGATTTAATATCTTATGGTTGTTCTTAATGCCTTCAAATGATTAGCTACTATTTAAAATTGAATTAACATTAATTAAGTAAGCTTGACCTAGAGGAACTTAATTAAAATAGATTAAGTAATTTGGCCATACATTGCTTGCAAGATATAGACCTATACTTGTGTGGTTTGTGCGATATTTTATGAAATCATATGCGAATGCGTCCTCTGAATTAAAATCAATACTCAGATATATTTTAGTTTGTTTATGAGAATATGTTTGGTAGACTTGGACCAAGAGGTACTAGACAACATTGGATGTCGATTGATTAATCAAATTTAAGTATATCCATTCCAAGAATCATGACATTGTTCATGCGAACAACAAGAAGTTTGGAATGCAATGTTTGGTCTTTGATACCGGAGGTTTAGATTGGGTTTCTCTCTGGAAGTTGATTATGCTTTCAAACTTCTAATGTCGTTTGGTTTGATTCCTTTCTCTATAGGTCATGTTTTGCAGTTGGATGGAAAAACAAATATGAACTTAGTTAAGTATATCCATTCCAAGAATCATGACACTGTTCATACGAACAACAAGAAGTTTGGAATGTAATGTTTGGTCTTTGATACCACAGGTTTAGATTAGGGTGCCCTTCGATTCGAATGATGTTCTTTCCCAACACAAGTCTAAGCTTGTTGCCATGTCGATGAGCCATTGCACATTCTTGAATGCTTTAGTGGTTCAATAATTGATTTTTTGGTTGAATTTCATTTAGTGCTACCTTCCATATTTTGATATGTCTTTTTTTGATATAGGTCAAGATTCAAGGACGAATCGTTTCAAAGGAGGGCAGATGATGTAGATCGGGAAGGCCAAGAAGCTAAAGATTTATTGCATGGACCATTCACTAGTGCAAGGCCGAAGAAGATCAAAGATAATGATGAAATTGTGGATAATGGCATGGTTTCTTACATGGAAGAAGCTTTAAAAGCAAGCTTGAAGAGTTTGAGGGTAAAGGAAAGACTTCCAAGTTGTTCTCAATTTGTTCAATTAGCAAGGAACAATCAAGGGAACAAATTCGGGGTGAAATTTGACTAAAATCTTGGAGAAAAGAGACCTATCACCGACGGTAGCCCTGCCCTACCATCGCCGGTAGGCTTTTGCCAGTGAAGCTCTTAGAATATGACACCCTACTGCGTCCGGGTGGTCTCACCCTACCGTTGCCAGTAGGGTTCGGTTGGGATGATGCTAATGCAACATATTTTAGGGGTTTTGGTTATTTGGCTTGTCTTTTCAGTTTTAATCAAATGTTTAATGGGTATTTTAAGTCATTAAACTATAGGTTAGCTAGGGTTAGACCTTACTCTATAAATATCCCATCATAACTCATTGTAAGACAACAATGATGAATTTGCTGAAATTTGTGAGAGATTCTCCAATTGCTTCTAGGTTTCTTTACCTTCTTAGAGTAGCTTGCTAAGGATTAATGTCCTTAGTGGTGTGAACAATTGTTGCCTTAGATTGTACAATCTATGGAACCAATTGATCATTCAAATTCCTTTAATTAGGTGATTAATAGAGTTTCCTTTCTTTGAATCAATTGTTGTTGGGTCTTCTAATTGTGTAATTGGGGTTTTGAGGTCGTTGTTCCCTCAGGGTTCTAATTATTAATCTATGAAACAATTTAACCTCTCAATATTAGGTTTATGAGACTTAATTTCTCATAGGTTTCTTATTGGCGTGTTTGAATTTAAAAATCCTCAATAGAGGTTATTCAAGAGAAGGAGGTGATCCTTCGATGGGAGTAGACTACAAATGACATTCAAAGTGGATCTACCTCAAAGATTGTTGGACCTCCCTAGCAAAGACAATAGCCCATCCTCCTTGGCAGGAAGCAACACTATCAATGATGCTGCTATCTTTGCTGGGGTTTAGTATTAGCTTGATTGTCTCATTTAATTCTAGCTATGAAAAGTGCCCTTCAATTTTCACGAGATCTTTTCATTGGGATCTTCAACCTGAGATAGAAATAAAAGTAGTCAGGAGAGGTGGGGGTTAACCTCTCGTTCTTTTTCCGATACATAGTTATTATAAGACCAAGTAATAATAAACAGAAAAGGATATAACACAAGGTTACACATCATCATAAGTGAGAATGTCATAGAGACTTCATATAAAGTGTGTGATACTCCAAGTGCCCTCTAATAAGTAATGAGCAAGGGATTGTACCTATTTATAGGAAATTAAGTTCCCAAGAGAGTTGTAGACTTTGCGTATAGGATTCTATATTGAATCATTTTTTCTTCTTACGGAGACGGGTAAGTACAATCTCATAATCTCCCCTTCAAAAACTTGACATATGAGAGATCATATGTCATTTAATGAATTAAAAATCCAATGTATACATGAAATTATTTTCTTAATGTAAATAAGAAATAGAAAAAATTAAGATAGTACACTTCCCTTAAGATGTGATGATCCTAGAAGGTATAATGAAATGGCCAGTCTTTTAATTAAGACTGACTTCTATCGAGCCGAGGAACTGACATTTCAATCTAAAAATGTCTTTGTAAATGTGTTGAACACTTTTATATAAATGTCATAAAATTCCATCATAACAACTTTGTCTATGTGTTGATCAACTTTTGTGGGAACAAGATTTGAAACTAGGTGGAAGATGATTAGAGATGATATATGAGATATTCCAATCTCCTTTGTTCATACGTACAATTGACCTTTTTGTTTGTCTTGAAGAATTATTCCATTTCAGAGAATTTTAGTAGAAAAATAATATAACTTTGTTGAATGATAGAATTCCAAAATATCTCTTTGAGAAAATCACCCAAAATACCCATAAGCAATTTACACTTTTCTTTTCTTACCCATAAACAATTATTTGTTTAATTTTTATCCAAATACAATTTTATCTTTCCTTTTTTACCAGTGAACAATTATTTGTTTAATTTCTACCCAAATGCAATTTTTGATTTGTTGATGATACCATTATGATTTCTGGTGTGGTCTTGTTAATTGTGTAATATCAGAATCTCGAAAATAATATTTGGGTAGAAATTAAAAAAATAATTGTTTATGGATAAAAGGAGAAAATTAAAATTTTATTTGTGTAAAAATTAAAAAAGGAATTGTTTACGGGTAAAAAGAGAAATATAAATTGTATATAGGTATTTTGGGTGATTACCTCTATCTCTTTCTCTCCATTTGGAAAAAGAAATGTAAGATATTTTCCTTAATTCAAGTTTGGTTTTTCCTAATACTTGATAAGAAGAGATTGTCTGATAAACATAAATCTTTCAACTAATCAAACCATATGTACTAGTTTCCCTTCGAAAAATTGACATGTGTAGATGATATGTCATTTATTAGAGCTTATTCTCCTTTGTACAAGAGCTATATTAACAAACTTCTTCTTTTTCGTGATAGAGAAGAAAATTTGTGAAACTATGAATTTTACTTAAGAAATCCGATAATTGATGTTTGGATTGTATGAGAATATATAGGCAAAGTGTTTTCTCGTGTTTGAATTGTATTTAAATTTGTAAGATCTTGTTATAATCTCATTTTGAATTTTGGTATTGTTTTCTTGACATTTTATGAAGAAATACTCGGCTTATAGTTTCTTCAATTGAGGTCCCAGGAAGTTATAATCACCTTCCTGTTGAAGTGGCACCTCAGGAAGAAAACTTGGTCGAAGGGAGAGAAATCGTATCCAAAAGGAAAGAGCAATAGGGATCTATTACCCTTGACGTAGTTCAACCGTGGTAAAAAAGAAAGTGGTTTCTCCTAATGGGAATGGGAAATGTAATGATATCGGAGAAGGTCACATATTTTAGTTAAATCTTGGATGGTTTTAGGTTGTGAAATATGAGCCTCTGCCAACTCTATAACGTTTTTTTTTAACCTGAAGGCTTTTGTTGTTTCCCGAACGCCCACTACAAATATATATATCTTAAGCATGAATTTTTTTTTGACAAAGAAAAATTTGTCATGAAAAGTGATTCTTTGTGATGAATTTCGCTTTGTCATGAGTGACACTTTTTTTTGACGAAATTTTATATTTGTCACGAAAGTCAACTTATTGGGACAAAGATGTCACAAAAAGTATGACTTTTCGTGATGAAATTTCTTCCTCGTCGTGAAAACTAATACTTATTGTGACAAAGGCACATTTGTCACGATAAGTCACATTTATCGTGATGAAGATTCTACTTCGTCACCAAAAGTTATATTTATCGTGACGAATACCATATTTGTGATGATAAGTGGGACTTCTCGAGACCAAATACTGCATTCGTCACAGTATGACATTTTGTGACAAAAATTTAGTTTCGTCACAAAAGTTCACACTTTTAAATTTTTTTTTGAAATTATTTTAAGACTTAGTAGCAAAATGAGTCGCAATAAAAGTTCTCTTGATGAGTTACTTTTATACTCGTTATATTTCTTATCCTTGAAATAAATATATTTATTTAATTTTTTTCTTTCATAAAATAATATATAAACTTTTGAATACAATTATCTTTCATTTAAAAAAGAATACATTATTTTTATTTATATCTTTAATTCAGGCTCAATATATAAAATAAATAACTTAATTCAATAAAGAACATAAATTAGATCCATTTATAACTATAATAAATTTGACAAAAACAAATGAAATTAATGTACAAAATATTATAATATAAGACCAAATTTATTTATAATTTTTTATGTAGTAAATAATAAATTTGTGTGTATATAAATACATCATATTACAAGAATCTATAAATAGAATATATTTAAAAATTTTAAAAGGAAGTAAAAAAAGAAAGTAAAAACATACATTTGAATTAATATAAATATAAAAACTTTATTTTTTTGGCAAATAATATGATTATATAAAATCTTTATATTTGTCATTGTTATATTTTATTTAATGTTATTTAAAAGTTTTGAATAATCTAAAATACACATTAATTACATTCTGATGATATTGTCACATATTTCGTAATATAGATATCAATAATTATTTTAAGACATCTTCAACTATTAATTTAAATTTAAAAGAAGGTAAATTTTAATAAAATAAAACAAATGTGGTCAATTACACAACATATAACTCGTTGCCTTGCTTTGTCTTTTACTTTTTCTTTAAAAAATTTCTAGAAACCTTTAGTGACGAATTATTTTCGAAATTAAATACTTAAAATTGGTCACAAGGTTAACTCTTGGTGACAAAAATACAAAATCGTCACCTATAACTTTTCATGACAGCTCATATGGGATAAACTTTTAGTGACAAAGATTTTGTCAAGAAAATTTTAGTGACAAATTGTTTCGTCACTAAAAACCTTTTTTTGCAGTGCCATGTTCAGGTTGTCTACATTTTAGGCATGTTGCATGTTTGACCTGTTATGACAAAAACATTTTGAGGGCATGGGCCTGACACCGGGGATCAAGATGTTCCATGATAAATTTGGCTGACATATTCAATCGGATGAATCAGAATATATTGAATTTCTAAACTCCCGATGCAACATGCCGAGCTTAGTCTGAATTTTCAGTTATAAGCCTCAAACAATTATGTTAGGGAAAACCTAAGTTTGATTTCGTAGATTGATGAGTTATGTTGTTATTCTTCCCAATTATTAAAAGAAATTCAATATGAGCAATATAAGCTCCTGCAATATTTCAAGAACTTGTGAAGTCCCAAAGTACTCTTAATATAACAAATTATCGGGAGATAATTTTCCCGATTGGATCTAGCTCGCCACATAATGACCAAATTATAATGGAGTTAAAAAAATCCAGTAATTGCCACACAATTATGAATTCATGGTGTATGATATTGACAAAAGCCTTTCTTTAATCAAATTCCATGAGCTTACATTTATGTGTTCAATCTCATATAAAGATGAAATTTGTTTAATTTGTACGCAAAAATCCGATAGAGTTCGGTCTTCAACAGGTTATAAAAAGGCCATCTTAGTTCACGGCGAAATCCATATAAGATGACTAGCATAATATAATAAAAGAATAGCTCTAATATAATGATATATAAATAAATTCAGTAATGGTATGCCACAAACAAATTTAATCCAAATCGGATTTATGATTGGACAATTTGGGAGTGGAATTTGCAACAGGAGTGCTTGAATACAAGAAATTCGATATGACCTTTTGCAAGATAGAGATCTGTCGTCTTTATAAATTTGAAGTGCATTTCAAGCATAAATACCAATTTTGGAATATTAATATATTCGTACAAGAGTTGTTCTCTCAACTAGTAATCAACGATTTGAAGTTCAAGCATGAATATAACAAGGGAAATAACATCGTGTAAATATTAGAGAACTGCTAAGTTATTCGAATTATATCGCTAATATGATTTTTCTCTCAAAAAATCATCATAAGTTTGTGTATGCATTTTTAGGATAAAGTAGTATTAAAGGAGGAGATAAGGTATAGAAATCATAGTGTCATAATTGATTAAGGCTTCCAAGTGTAGTTCATGCAATTGAAAGTATTCCTTGGAATTAGGGTACAAACGATGCGAACAGAGTTAAGCTTTGACTTATTCGAGTAAAGCTTTATTAAATTTTTTCAAATTTGAGCTCGTGTTGAGCATCATCAAACCTATTTTTTAATGTTTCGTCTCGAGCTTTATTCGAACACGAGATTTTCTAGTTCATACTGATACGCTTTGTAGAAAAAATATGTGAATAGATTATTTTTAAATAATATTTTGCTATCATAAGGAAAATAAAAATATATAAGACTAATTAATTAAAAATACAAGAGGAAAAAATAATAAACAAAATGAATTACAAATTTTTCTCTCTACTTTTTTATAGCTCTTCTCTATAGGAAGGTTTCTTCTCCAGAGCTGCACTGGAACTAGGGTCTCTGCTCGAATCTTCTATCTAATCAGTGGTTGTGATCCTATCTCCTGTGTTTGATTTGCTTCTATCCTTCCTGATCTCAATTACTACGCAGACTTTAGTAGTCTGTTACATCACTGATCCAATCAAATCTTTGCTGCTTTAGGGAGTTTAGGGTTTTGTTCCGAGAGTGTGTAGTCATCTGAAACCAGTCCTTGTCTCTCCCCTTAATGCTGATCTTCTGGCTACACTCTCCAATATGCTCCGATCTTCTATGTCTTAGTCTCAAGAGCTGTATTCTCACTCCTCCTTTATTGTCATTTTTCCAGCGCTCGGTTGAGCTGCACGTTGCATAACCACTCCTCTTCTTTGGTCTTCCTCATGCACTCGGATTAATCAGCTCTTATATTGGGGATCGATCACTCTCTCATGGAAAAATTCTAATCGTTCTCACTCTGTGGTTCTGCAAAACTATCGACCAAAATTGCTGAAACGAATTTCACTACTGGGATGGCGGAGTACAACCTATGCTACGTCGATCATTTCATTTGGGGTAAACCGATGAACGTCAAGAATTATCGGTTAGTTAGGGGCTTTTTAGATCTTAACATTGTCAAATTTCAAGATCATGTTACCAGTTTTTCTTCCCGGAAGAGGACTCGAGGAAGAAAGCTCTAGAGCATGGCCCTTGGTGCTTTGATAATTATATTTTATTATCAAGCCATGGGACCCTACTATAGAAGCTCCCGGGTTTGATTTTGAGCCCTTTCTAACGGCCTGTCCATTCAATTGTCATATATCCCATCTTCCACAGGATTATCACATCGTTGAGGTAGGTTTTAAGAAGTGTATGGGCATGTGCAGTACGAACGATTGTCCAAAATGTGTTTTCAATGTGGAAATCGGGATCACACCTCCTCTCTGCCCAACATTACCTCTAAATCCTTCAAAGGAGGAGAAAAATAAACAAGACTATGGCCTTTGGCTCTTTGTTGATACTAAGTTTCATGAAGATTCTGAGCTACTCCTCACTGTAAAGTTGGATGATCTGGCCTGATCTCCCACATTAACCATATCAGTGCTAGCAGTTTGAAGGAGCCTATGTCGGGCCGTCCAATGCACGGTGTGGTGGCTCCTGAAGATTGCAAGCGAAGAATGGGCTAGCATCGGTCTACTCCTCTTCTGCCGAGAGCTCCTGCAACTGTTCCACTACGCCAGACATCTACTACTACTAGTGAATGGACAAAGAAACCCATACAAGGAACAAAGAGGAAACTGGATTTTAAAGGCTGTGATGACTCACACAAGTTCAAGCCAACAGGAGAGCTGAAGAAGAAGAACAAATGGGAGTTTAATAAAAGTTCCAGTTCATGCGTTCATTCTACTTCTTGTGTATCAAAGGCAGAGGTTACTAAGCAACCCCGCCTAAAGTCATGAATATTATTTGTTGGAATTGTCGGGGTGATATGAATCCTCTTTTGCTTGTTGATTTGGATCAAAATCCTTCCCAAGATCAACTCCTCATGAAGTACCTCTATTGAGGATTTTGTAGCTCCACACTCCAATGGAAAACCTATGAAGAACAAGCCTCATAAACCTAACATTGAGAGGTTTAACTCTTTCCTAAACTGATAGCAAAAACCTTGAGAGAACTATAACCTCAAAATCCCTACCACACAATTTAGAAAACCTTAGAATCAATTGATAAAAAACATGAACTCTAGACTCAATGAATAGAATCAATTGATAAAAAACATGAACTCTAGACTCAATGAATAGAAGGAATTAAGATGATCAATTAGATTCTATAGGTCACTACCAATGACATTAACCTAAGGCAATTCAATTGCTCACTACCAAGGACATTAACCCTTAGTGAACTACCTAAGCAAAGGGAAGAACTCTAGCGACTAAGAGAGTTTCTCTCTCAAGAATTTCAGCAAATTTATTCAACTTCCAAAGTTATTTACAACCGATATATAATGAGGTATTTATAGACTAAACATTAACCCCTAGCTAAACAAGTGATTAATGGTTTAAAATACCTATAAACCCCTTGATTAAAAGCTTTAAAAATAATTTAAATTACCAAATCCCGCCTAAAAGGGAGGTTAAGCCAAGTTCCTCCGAGACCTATTGGCGATGATAGGTCAGATCTACCGTGCGGGGTAGGTATGTAATCTTCAAGCTCACCTTAGCAAAAGCCTACCGGTGATGGTAGGGGCAACCCTGTCGTCGACAGTAGGGTATTTTCTTCTTAATACTTAGCCAATTTCTCCCCCAAGTTGTTTCCTTGAGTTCCCCTTGATAATTAAACATATTGTAAACAACTTGGGATGCTTTCCTTAATCTTCAAACTCATCAACTTTGCTCTTCAAAAAGCTTCCATCTGGTAAACAATTATGCCATGAGTTTCTTCAACCTCGCATTAGTGAACAGTCCATTCAACAAATCTTTAGCTTCTTGGCTTTCCTAATTCATATCATCCATCCAGCCTTTGAAGAGATTCATCCTTGAAGCTTGACCTACATCAAACAAGTACATATCAAAAAAGGGAAGGTAGAACGAAACAAAAATCAACCGCAAAAGTAAGAATAGAAGCACTAAAACATGCAAGAATTTGCAAGGCGCTTTGGTTTGAACATCAAGTGAAGGGTTATATTGCAAAAAGCATTAGTCGAATCCAAAGGATCCCAACCCATCCTCCGGGATCAAAGAATAATCGTGTCTTTTCGAACTTCTTGTGGATAGTTGCAAGAACATCATGATCCTTGAAAAGAATATACTTAACTACCTCCATCTTTGTCACTTTATCCAAGCTCAAACATGATCTATGGATAACAGAACCAAAGAAAAAGACATTAGAAAATTGTCACCATAATCAATTTCAAAAGAAAGAAGAAGACTAGTAGAATAAGAAGCTTGACTGCAAGCACTCCCAACAAGGAGTAAACAAAGTTGCCATAGAAAACCGATCTTCTTTTTGGGTACATCCACCAAGAGACTAGCTAGAATGTTAAGTTCCTTGTTGAACTTCTTATAGAAGCTTGTCGAAACACGGAAGCTTTCCTCCTCAAATACACTTTTGGAGATAAGCCAATCTTAGATTGCTTGCACCTTAGGTTAAAAAATTAGGCAATCTTGAAAACTTCATACATAACCTAGGGAAGTACCATTTTCTACACAAAACTCATATTTCCCAATATTAGCATATAAAATCTCATTCCTCAAAATAGACAAAACTGGACTAAAATGTTGCCAATGAGATGCATAAGCTTTGCTATCAATCAAGATCTCATCATCATAAGCCACAAAAAATAAATAATCCATACCTTTAAGAAACTTAAGTAATTCAACTTTAAACTCCAAAGATATGTCTACACAAGGTTCTCTAGGCACATTCAAAGCAATATAATTTCCATGTGGCAAAGATATAGAGTTAACTTGTTTGTACTCTAAGCAATTATCAACAAACCATTCGACATCTCTCTTCATGCTAAACAAAAAGAAATGCTCATTCAAAATTTCATAAGTATTGGATGTACAAAAACAATCCTTCAAACCACTACAATGAGCTTCTTTAGTTATCAAAATTATAAAGTAAAAAGAAGGAATGCACAATTTTCCAACATGGTAAAGAATATCATTACGTATAAGGTACTCATAACTATGCACAACCAAACAAGTATCAAATATGTCCTTGAATCCATTATCATTAGTATATATTTACTTAAGTATATCAAAACCAAATAATTGAGCTTTTAAAGTAAAGAGTGGAGCGTACCTTTTTAACAAAGCATTGGCTACTACATTTTCTTACCTCTCTTGTTCCAAAGAACATATGAAAATATCTTTATGGATTCCATCCATCTTGCTACTTATTGAGCTTTTGTTTTTCATTGAAAAACAAGGCATAGAGCTTCTTGTCATGAATAGCATATCTCAAGGTCGCTCCGGTCACCCATTCAAGTTGATGTTCCATTTCCTCCAACGAAGAAAGTCCTCCGAGTTCCTCTTTGCAATAAAGAAGTGAAACTAACTCATCTTTCTCAATAGCTTTCATGAACTCACTCTCTTTGACATAGAAACATTCTTTTTCTCCAATAGTATTACACAAAATTAGGTGAGAAAATATAATCATGAAACTTCCAATATTCGAAGATGGTTTACATTCTACTTCGAGAACTATTTTCAAAGACTCTTTAAAAGTACATGATAAAATTAACATATTTAAAAAATAATCCTTGAAAGATTATTCAACAATCCAAATCATTGTAAGAAGGGTCAAACTTAACACCACTATGCATCGGCAAATCCTCAAGAAAAGGATGAGAAGAAAAACATTTAGAAACATAAGGCACAACAAGAAAGAGACCACCACAAAAAGAAATAGCACAAAGATTAGACTCTAAAAACAATTCTAATTCCACAAGAGAAGCTTCATGACACATGAGAGAAGGGATAAGAGATAGACTTATGGATAAATCTTAATGAAGATTACTAAGCGCTTTCTCCATGTTCCATCCTTTGTCTTCAATTCCTAGTCACATAAGAAACATAATTAGCAATATTGAAATGGCATTCATCAACTCTAGGAATTGCATAAGAAATGGAATTAAACTCTATGAATTGTTTCTTCTCTAATAAAGTTCGAAGAGATTGAGAAAGTAAAAAATTTATATCCATTTTCCATGAAAACAAGTGAGAAAAACTTAATTTCCTTAAAATAAATCTCAAAGCTGAAGTAGGAATTAGAGGAAAATAAGTTTATGGCCTTCATGGACTTGTAGGCAAGTTTTCCTCCTTCTTCCTTGCTTGAATCTTCAAAATTCTACACACATAGAATTCACTAGCAAAGAAAGACTTAGTTTCATTAGCATAGAAATTCACTTCTTCACTTTTTACAAGTATAACTATCTCTTTTCTCTTTGCTTTTCTTTTTCACTCTCTTGTTTACACTTCCTTCTCTTTTAACCACTCTAAATGTTCACTATCTCTTGACAAGAATGAGATGGAATCAAGGATACATGTTCTCTCAACTAATCTCTGTTTTTCTTCCACTCTTTCTTCTTCTTTAATTTCAATGCTCTTCTCATTCATGATACCATAAGGTTCCTCTTTAGATGTCTCATCCAGAATATGAATTTTAAGATGCTCTTCAAATTTAGCTTGTGAAATCTCTTTGATCTTTGAAGACTCTTCAACTATTAAAGATATGAACCGGAAGAGTCCTTCATCAATGGAAGTAAAGCTTGGACCAATGACAAGCGCTTAAAGGAAGAAACTCAATCTCCAAGAAGACAGTGGCATACTTGCTTACATAATGGAAGCTTTAAAGAACAAGGTTGATGAGTTTGAAGATCAAGGAAAGCATCCATTGTTGACAAAGTGTACAATTAAGAAGTGTTAGTATATGCCCTAAGACCAATTGACTCACATTTATGATTTATGAAACATGTATTTTTTGAATTGTATTTTATGCTCTTAGTCATCAAGTACGTGACTTGATAGTAAAACCCTTATAGCTAATAAAATACTATTCTTATTTGTCCCTAGTTTATTACATCTTGTAAACTAGTGTGAAGTTGATTGATGGTCAAGTTTTACTGATCATGAATATGAGATATAAAATCAATTCATAAATACATATTGAGAATATTGTATTGGACATGACCCAAACTGAAGAAGAAATATTGCATGGGTTTAAGTTATAAGTATTTCTTCTCAGTTTTATATTTGGTGTCCTTTGACCTAATGTTTCTAATGTTTCTTGCATGGGGAGAAAATATGTTTTGACATAGTCAAACATCACTTTTAATTAGGTGATCATTATGACTATTGGTTGGCTTATTTTCTTGTTATGGCTAGAATATTAGAGATAGTGAAAGGGATTTGTCCCTCTCTTTTTAGAGAGAGATATCCATGGGCCCCTTGATAAGGAAGACTGGAAAATATGCATGGTCATGCTCAAATAAGTATTAATAAGGTGTTATTAATATTATTTGTTGAAACAGTCTACTTGGTGATCAAGTAAATGGTTAATTAAGTTTTATAAGGATGACTTGGTCCATGCGTTATACTTAATTAGGATATCGTGTGACAAAAGGACTAAATATTAAATCTGATGCTAGGTTATTATTACATTTACTTAACTTGGGTAAGCATAATATCTTGCTAGAGGCCGCTTATGTTTTGTGAATAAATGTCTAGGACATTTTTCATTCATTGCCAACGTTAAGTGAACCTACAGGGTCACACGCATAGACGATCTTGTGAGCATAAGGTCCACTTTCAATGAATCTGGATTATGTCCAGATTCGTTGAACGTATACAAAAGGGGAATCAAATTCCGTATTGTATTTTCTGGTAAGTTAATAAGTAATTAATTTTATTTAATCGAATAAATGAAATTAATTACTTAATATTACTTATCCAATCGTTGGATGATTATAGGAATAGACGGACGAGATTAAACTGTCATTAGATGATAGTTAGGGTTTTGATATTGACAGCTATAAAAGGTTATGTTAACTTTTTCTTGGTGGCCATCCTTTTAACTGATTAAAGAAAACAAAACCCTAAACCCTAGAACGACGATATAGTATCTAGCCTCCTCTCTCTGAAATACGACCGATTACCAAATAGTCAGGATCAGTTCTGAACAGTTTTCAGAACACAGAAGGGGCTAGCATCCCGATCACTTGCAGAGGAGTTCGACGCATGGATACTAGTAGAGGGAGAAGCGTAAAAAGCAGCGCTTCCACAACGAACAATCAAAACATTGAGATAATTTCCATCCAATCGGTTTTTCTAGTATGTGCAGATCCTATTGATGGATTTTCGTAAGTTTTATTTTATTTTGTTTTTTCCTACGGAGTCCAACAGTGGTATCAGAGCCTCGTATATACTAGTTTTACTTATTTTATCTGTTACCGCTTTGACTACATGTGTTGTTTTCAATCTGCCTTATAGTAAGGTTTCTGATTAGTGTAATAATTAGAGTAAATTGAATTATAGGATTAGCATATATCATATTCTGTTTTACTTATTAATGCGATTAATTAAACAGAATATTGTTACTGCCAAATTGTTTCGCGTACAGTTTGTAATCTATGCAATTTAATTGTTAAACCAATATGCAGAATCACATAATTTAATGTTTAACCGTTAAACAAAATTTCTGGCGGCATGATTTTAGCGTTTATGACGGCA
The DNA here is from genome assembly GCA_028651295.1 of Catharanthus roseus. Lineage (NCBI taxonomy): Eukaryota > Viridiplantae > Streptophyta > Magnoliopsida > Gentianales > Apocynaceae > Catharanthus > Catharanthus roseus. Next base: position 6,793,282 of record JAPQWS010000083.1, read on the forward strand.
GTAACTCATTCAATGAGTTAGAAATAAAAATTGTTTTTCTTTCCGGGAGCGCTGCCCCTTGACCCCGCCCGCTGACCGGTCAGTGGGATCGCCGTTTTCTTCCGGGGGCGAAGCCCCCGGAACCCTCTTGTTGTTTTTGGCATGTTTCTTTCTATATTTAGATGCATGGCGCATAGCATGACCCTTTACCTCTTGTGATTGAATGGCTTATTTTGTTAATGGGTTGTATGTTTTTAAATACGGCCTGCGTGTCGTTGTTTTCATTGATGTAATATTATCAAGCTTTCTTAGAATAGGTTAATTCTATTTCCTATTCCTATGTATGTTTTCTGTCCTATGTAACAAGATTAGAAGGCCAAGACATTGGAGGCAAGCTCATGGAGATGAAGACTTACCTAGATTGACCTTTGACTTCCATGAGGCTCGCGGAAGTCAATATAGGATTGGGGCCATGCTATGACACGTTTTATTTGATGTATATATATTATGCATGTGATGTTTAGTTTATTTCCTTTTATTTTTGGATATATGTTTTGTGAAATAATATACAAATAAAAGGAAGAAGGTTTTTGAAACCATGTAAAAATTAAGTCGTAAAATGCCTTCCATGATCATAAGCACTTCTCCATGCTTGGATCATCATTTTGTCTCATTGCCAAAGCAAGAGATAAATGGTTACCTAAGTAGGGGAAGATGGAAAATGGTGATTTCCATATGCTTAGAATGGTTTTGCTTAACTAGGCTATCAAAACGGTTTTGAGCCTAGGACATCATATGGGATTTTGCCGGTACATATAGATGTAAATCCCATTAATACATTTTTCTCTAATTATGGGTGTTAAGCCAAAGCTTACTTATTATGATTAGAATAAAATGAATTTTTATACCCATGATTTATGTCAAGTGTTGAATATTTCAGGGAAAATTTAATGCTTCATTCATTTAATTTTACTTTGCAAATTATATGTAGATAATGGCCTCAAACAATTCAAACACCTCGTTGCGATCCGTGCTTGAAAAGAATAAGATTAGTGGGACTAACTTTCTTGATTGGGCACGAAATTTAAGGATTGTCCTTAAACAAGAAAAAAAAATTATATGTACTTGAGAACCCTATCCCTAATCAACCAGCTAACAACGCCCCTAGAGTCGAAAAGGATGCTTATAGTAAGCACAAGGATGATTCTAACGATGTGACATGTCTCATGTTGGCTACAATGGAATCTGAGTTGCAAAAGCAATTCGAGGAAGTTGAGGCTTATGAGATGATAAAACAGCTCAAGGAAATGTTCCAAGAGCAGGCACGTCAAGAGAGATATCTTACCACTAAGGCATTGAATAGTTGCAAAATGACCCCTAGCACTTCAGTTAGTGCTCATGTCCTTAAGATGAAAGGGTATTTTGATCAGCTTGAAAAACTTGGAGCACCTGTAAGTCATGACTTGGCTACTGATATGATCTTGGCCTCTTCGACCTCTGACTATGATCAGTTTTTCCTGAACTTTAATATGCATAACATGGAAAAGTCCATAAATGAATTGCACGGGATGCTCAAGCAGGCTGAACAAAACATTAGGAAGTCTACTCCTAATGTTCTGATGGTTCAGAAGGGGCAGTTCAAGAAGAACAAGGGAAAGGGAAAGGGAAAGGATATGGCAAAAAAGGGTAAAGGCAAGCAGAAGCCCAAGCCCAAGGTTAAACCACCAAAGGAAGGGACTTGCTTCCACTGCAATGAACCTGGTCATGGGAAGAGGAATTGCAAGCTCTACTTGGAAGAAAAGAAGAAGCAAAAGGCCAATGAGACTGCCGCTTCAGGTATTTTCGTTATAGAAATTAATATGCCTACTCCTACTTCATGGGTATTAGATACCGGATGTGGAGCTCACATTTGTGTAAATATGCAGGGACTCAAAAGGAGTAGATCTTTGGCAAAGGGAGAGGTGGACCAACGAGTTGCAAATGGAGCAAAAGTTGCTGCTGTAGTGTAGAGACATTTGATTTACTTTTGCCTACTGGGCTTATAATTGAACTTAAAGATTGTTATTATGTTCCTGCTATGAGTAGGAATATCATTTCAGTTTCTTGGTTGGATATTGATGGTTTTGAGTTTAATACTAAGAATGGTAAAAGTTCTATTTATAAAAATGGTATTTTCTATGGGGATGCCTCTTTATGTAATAGACTTTACATTCTTAACCTACACGATTCCATTAGTAAGCCAATCTATAACATAAATACAAAGAAATTTAAATCTAATGATTTAAATCAAACTTACTTCTGGCATTATCGTTTGGGCCATATAAATGAGAAACGCATATCCAAACTCCATCAAGATGGACTTTTTTCTTCATTCGACCTTTAGTCTTATGAAAAATGTGATTCTTGTTTATTGGGAAAAATGACTAAAAGTCCACTTGCAGGGCAAAGTGAAAGGGCTACCGATTTATTGGAACTTATACATACTGATGTATGTGGGCCAATGAACACACAAGCCTGAAGAGGTTTTCAGTATTTCATTACATTCACAGATGATTTCAGTAGATATGGTTATGTCTATCTAATGAAACATAAATCTGATTGCTTTCAAAAGTTTAAGGAATTTCAAAATGAAGTACAGAATCAACTTGGAAGGAGTATCAAATTACTTCGATCAGATCGAGGTGGTGAATACTTAGGCCAAGAGTTTGACGAACATCTAAAAAATTGTGGGATATTATCACAATTAACTCCACCAGGAACACCACAATAGAATGGTGTGTCTGAACGCAGAAATCGAACTCTATTGGATATGGTTCGATCTATGATGAGTCAAACAGATCTTCCAATTTCTTTTTGGGGTTATGCTCTAGAAACTGTTACATTTATATTAAATAGAGTTCCATCTAAAGCTGTTCAGAAGACACCATATGAGATATGGACCGGGAAACAACCTAGTTTAGCATTTCTCAAAATTTGGGGATGTGATGCTTATGTGAAGCGATCATTATCTGAAAAACTAGCACCCAAATCTGATAAGTGTCTGTTTGTGGGATATTCTAAGGAAACTATAGGATGCTACTTTTATCTTCCATCTGAAAACAAAGTGTTTGTTGCTTGGAACGGAATTTTCCTTGAAAGGGAATTCTTTTCCAAAAGATTTAGTGGGAGTAGAATCCATCTTGAAGAAGCTCAAGGACAGCAGACCATTTTTGAAATGAGTATGGATACTCAGTTGGACTCACGTATTCATACTGAGCCTGAACCTTTGACACAAGGACCAAGAAGGTCTGGTAGGATTTCTCAGATACCACAGATATGGATTTCTTGTGACTGAGGATCATAATATTGATCTTATTGATCAAGGTGAACCTAGTTCCTACCAAGATGCTATTCATAGTCCTGAATCTAGCAAATGGCTAGAGGCTATGAAATCAGAAATGCAATACGTGCATGATAATTAAGTTTGGACTTTGATTGATCCACCTGAAGGTTACAAGACCATAGGGTGTAAATGGGTTTTCAAAAAGAAAACTGACATGGATGGCAATGTGCACACTTATAAAGCACGATTGGTAGCAAAAGGGTATAGACAAACTCATGGTATAGACTATGATGAAACCTTTTCTGCAGTTGTAATGCTTAAGTCAATTAGAATTCTACTTGCCATTGCAGCATATTATGATTATGAAATATGGCAAATGGATGTTAAAACTTCTTTTCTTAATGGAAATTTACTAGAGGATGTGTATATGACACAACCTGAAGGTTTTATTCATCTTTCGAATTCTAGTAAAGTATGTAAACTTCAAAGATCCATTTATGGCTTGAAGCAAGTATCTCGAAGTTGGAATCTTCGTTTTGATGAAGCAATTAAAGAATTTAATTTCATCAAGAATGATGATGAACCTTGTGTCTACAAAAGGGTTACAGAAAATGCAGTAGTCTTCTTAGTACTCTATGTCGATGACATCTTGTTAATTGGGAATGACATCCCTACTTTGCAAAGTGTAAAAACTTGGTTGGGGAAGTGTTTTTCAATGAAAGATTTAGGCGAAGCAGCCTATACTCTAGGGATTAGGATCTATGGAGATAGATCTCAAAACCTTATTGGCCTAAGTCAGAGTGGATATATTGACAAGGTATTGAAAAGGTTCAGTATGCAAGATTCTAAGAGAGGATTCTTGCCAATGTCACATGTCGTTAATCTCAGTAAGTCTCAAAGTCCTACCACAAGGGAGGATACAGAACGTATGAGTAAGATTCCTTACGCTTCCGCAATTGGATCTATCATGTACGCCATTTTATGCACTCGCCCAGATGTCTCGTATGCATTAAGCATGACTAGCATATTCCAGTCAAATCCTGGTGAACCGTCATTGGACTGCAGTAAAAAACATTCTCAAGTACTTAAGAAGGACTAAAGAGATGTTTTTGATCTACAGATGTCAAGAAGGAGAGCCTGTTTTAAATGGTTACATGGATGCTAGCTTTTAGACTGATGTAGATGATTTTAGATCGCAAACTGGATTTGTGTTTTGTTTGAATGGAGGTGCTGTGAGCTGGAAGAGTTTAAAGCAAGATATCGTGGCCGATTCTACTACAGAGGCTGAGTATGTGGCTGCTTCTGATGTAGCCAAGGAGGCAGTTTGGATCAGAAAGTTCATCACAGAACTAGGTGTAATTCCTAGCATTGTGAACCAGTGGACCTATATTGTGATAATACAGGATACATTGCACAAGCTAAGGAACCTAGATCTCATCAACAATCCAAACATATTCTCAGGCGTTTCCATCTCATTCGGGAAATTATTGAGCGAGGAGATGTTACAATTTGCAAAGTAGACGCTAATGACAATGTCGCAGATCCATTGACAAAGCCACTCCCACAACTTAAGCATGAGAGTCATACTAGGTCAATGGGTTTAAGAGTCATGTCAAAATGGTCGTAGTGCAAGTGGGAGATTGTTAGTATATGCCCTAACACCAATTGACTCACATTTATGATTTATGAAGCATGTATTTTTTGAATTGTCTTTTATGCTCTTGGTCATCAGGTATGTGACTTGATAGTAAAACCTTTATAGCTCATAAAATACTATTCTTATTTGTCCCTAGTTTATTACATCTTGTAAACTAGTGTGAAGTTGATTGATGGTCAAGTTTTACTGATCATGAATATGAGATATAAAATCGATTTATAAATACATATTGAGAATATTGTATTGGACATGACCCAAACTGAAGAAGAAATATTGCATGGGTTTAAGTTATAAGTATTTCTTCTCAGTTTTATATTTGGTGTCCTTTGACCTAATGTTTCTAATGTTTCTTGCATGGGGAGAAAATATTTTTTGACATAGTCAAGCATCACTTTTAATTAGGTGATCATTATGACTATTGGTTGGCTTATTTTCTTGTCATGGCTAGAATATTGGAGATAGTGAAAGGGATTTGTCCATCACTTTTTAGAGAGAGATATCCATGGGCCCCTTGATAAGGAAGACTGGAAAATATACATGGCCATGCTCAAATCAGTATTAATAAGGTGTTATTAATATTATTTGTTGAAACAGTCTGCTTGGTGATCAAGTAAATGGTTAATTAAGTTTTATAAGGATGACTTGGTCCATGCCTTATACTTAGTTAGGATATCGTGTGACAGAAGGACTAAATATTAAATCTGATGCTAGGTTATTATTACATTTACTTAACTTGGGTAAGCATAATGTCTTGCTAGAGGCCGCTTTTGTTTTGTGCATAAATGTCTAGGAAATTTTTCATTCACTGCCAACGTTAAGTGAACCTACAGGGTCACACGCATAGACGATCTTGTGAGCATAATGTCCACGTTCAATGAATCTAGATTGTGTCGAGATCCGTTGAACGTATACAAAAGGGGAATCAGATTCCATATTATATTTTCTGGTAAGTTAATAAGTAATTAATTTTATTTAATCGAATATATGAAATTAATTACCTAATATTACTCATCCAACCGTTGGATGATTATAGGAATAGACGGACGAGATTAAACTGTCATTAGATGACAGTTAGGGTTTTGATATTGACAGCTATAAAAGCTTATGTTAACCTTTTCTTGGTGGCCGTCTTTTTATCTGATTATAAAGAAAACAAAACCCTAAACCCTAGAACGGTGATATAGTATCTAGCCTCCTCTCTTTGAAATACGACCGATTACCAGATAGTCAGGATCAGTTCTGAATAGTTTTCAGAACACAGAAGGGGCTAGCATCCCGATCGCTTGCAGTGAAGTTCGTCGTGTGGATACCAGTAGAGGGCGAAGCGTACAAAGCAGCGCCTCCACAACGAACAATCAAAACATTGAGGTAATTTCCATCCAATCGGTTTTTCTAGTATGTGCAGATCCTGTTGGTGGATTTCCGTATGTTTTATTTTATTTTGTTTTTGCCTACGGAGTTCAACATGAAGGAGCAATCAAGGAACCAACTTAGAGTGAAATTTAGCTAAGTATGGAAAGAACTACCCCCTACCGCCGATGACGGGCCATCCCTACCGTTGCCGGTAGATTTTGTCGGGAACTCGACAGGCATTGGCAACCTATCGCCAATGGTAGGTTCCACCTACTATCGCCAGTACGCCTCAGGCTGGCAAAGTATTAACCGCCTTTTTGGGCAGGAATTTGTTTTGCAAGTTGATATTCAGCTCTTAAACAGAGGATTAAAGTGTAATTCAAGTCATTAAACATTAGTTAACTAGGGTTAAGCCCTTAGTCTATAAATACCCCTTTATCACATACTTGTAAGAGTAATTGAGGATTTTGCTAAAATTAATTTGAGAGAGAATCTCATTTGTCTCTTAGGGTTCTTCACCCTTGTTTAGTCTAGCTTTCTAAGGGTTCTAGTTCTTAATAGTGAGCAATTGAATGCCTTAGGATGATGAGTCTATAGAGTTCAATTGTTGATCTCAATTCCTTCTATTGATTGAGTCTAGAGTTTGTGTTCTTGATTCAATTGATTTTAGGCCTTCTATATTGTGTGATTGGGGTTCTGATGTGTTTGTTACCTCTAGGTTTTAATCATCAATCTGGAAAGAGCCTTGACCTCTCAATGCTTTGGTTTGTGAGGCATTGTTCCTCATAGGTTCTTTATTGGAAATTGGAGCTTCAAATCCTCAATAGAGGTACTTCAAATCAAGGAGGAGATCTTGGGAAGATATTTTAATCCAATTCGTCAAGAACAAGAGGATTCATATCAAGTAATGACTCCATGAATTTAACCTTTGATTGACCCTTTGTTTGCCCTTCATGGTTTCCAACTCTAAATTTATTCCTGAATGATTGTTTCACTAAGCTCCAAGTATTGATTGGTTGAACTCCTATTTTCTTTCCATTTTCACACTTAGAATTCCACCAAATATTGAGCTCATAAGATAGAGATTTTAACACCAATTGGAACTTATCTTCTTCTTTTACATAATAGGAATCGAACAATGACTCCAACTTTTACTCCCATGCTTCATAATAATAAGGACCAAAAGTTCCACACAAAAGAGGTAATTTAAACTTGTTGTAACTAAGAGGTCTTGATGTAGTTCCCAAAGTTTGAGAACTTCTTTCACAAGTATATCCTCCATAGTTTTAACTATCATAGTATTCTCCATAATCATCTCCGTATCTTACGTTTCCTTCTTGGCTTTTCTTTGCTTTCGTCTATAGTAAGTTCCTGTGCATTTGAAGATAATTTGTTAGTTTTATGAGTTATAATATATGAAGTATCTTTAGTTTTTGATGTGGAGGTCAGAGCAAAAGAAATTGAACACTATCTCGTTTCTTCCGAACCTTAACTTCTTTTTTCCATATCTACAAACGCGCAGAAGTACGCAAGAAGGGGCGACTAAAATAATACGGAAAGCAATGTCTTTCTTCATGTCCAAAACAAAGTCAATGGGAAAGACTAAATCCTTGACTTTGACTAACACATCCTCAACTAACTCTTTAGGATATCTAACAGTTATATCTGCTAGATTAATTGACATTTTAACAGGTTTCGGGGTACCAAAACCTAGATGCTTATACATAGATGAAGAAATAACATTAATTCTTGCGCCTAAGTCTTCTAAACACCTATAACATTAATTCTTGCGCTTAAACCGATTTCAATCTTGCTTCTATAGAGGATATAGCGTCTATATTATGGACCCTAACTGTCTTGGGCTTTTCTCTTTATCCTCCCCAAGTATAATTATTCATCGCAATCTACTCTATCGAATCATATACTTGTTGAGGAGTTTTATTATCTATAGACCCTCTAGCCAAGGCGTCTATCAATTGCCTAGCCCAAACAAAACTCTATAGTAGAAACTTTGTATCTGTATTCCTAAATCCAACCTATGGTTGAGATCCTTAACAACTCCTTCCATCATTCCCATGCTTTGTAGAGGCTTTCTCCATCTATTTGTCAAAACGATAGAATCTTGTTTCTTAGTTGTGTTGTCCGCCCAAGAGAAAAATACCTTCCTATAAATTTCTCCGCTAGTGAGTCTCATGAAGCAATGGACCCTGATGGTAGGGACTTTAGCCAGAAATTTGCCTTTCCCCTAAGAGAGAACAGGAAAGGCAGAGTCAAACTACATTCTCATACCTCCTTAATTTTAAATGTGTCACACACCTCTAAGAAATTTCCAATATGCTCGTTGGAATCCTCATAAGGAAGTCTGTCGAATTGAACATGATTCTGCAACATATGAATTATATTTGGTTTAATCTCAAGTTATTTGCCTCTACCTTGGCCTTGCTACACTCGATTGCATCCCTCAGATGGAAGGTCAAGCATAATCTGACATTATTCTCTCCATTACCAATTGTGCTGCCATCGGAGGTGTTGATTCAAAAGGAGGGTTGTTAAATAGAAGTGCTTTTGGTTCCTCTTCCGCCTTAATAATGGGTGTTATTGCACTTGTACCAGCCATTTCATACGTTCGGGCTCGGGATCGAATAATACTAACTCACCCCTTTTCTTTCGGGGCATAAACTAATACCACACAATCTGCAATAACTGAAAAACATGAGTAGCTCTATGAACACAAAGCACAATTCAAGAATATAAACTGAAAATAACGGAATGGTTCAAAAAAATTATCAATGCGAAAGAGAAAAAGAAAAAAACAAAAAGAAACAAAAGCCTATGACTAAAGCACTAAAACAAAAAGATATTCCTAAAAGTTGCCGTCCCCAGCAACAGTGCCAAACATTTGATGTCTTTAAATTTAAACAGGATGGAATCCTAATCACTACATTGAAAGGCAAGTGAACAATGCAGAGGTGAGTTTCAACCTGAGTGTCGAATGTCTCAAGGACGGACGAAGGTTCAAGTACTCATTGTGGCTCTAATGTTTTTCAAAGAAAGAAATGTCGTTTAGAAATAAAAATTTACAATAGAAATAATTGAAGAAAGCAAATAACAAAAAGTGTTTTAAAAGATTAATAAAAACAAGAGCTTTGATGGTGGAATGCCCCTATCCTTGTTACTAATTAAATTGGAAAAACTTTAATGAAACCGATATTGAATTAATTAAGTTGGGTCATCACTCAACTCAGAAAATCCCTATCTCTAGGCGAAGGCCACCCTACTCACTAACCCTTAGAAAAAATCTCTTTTCTCCCTAACAAATTATGAGTTCAATCAACTTAGGTGATTTACAAAGACCTAAAAGTCTAATATCGTATATCTAGTCAATTGCCCCAATTAACCCCAGATTGGTTTCCCTAGATTGTTCTTTTTTTTTTTTCAATTCAAAAAAACCTTGCGAATAATCTAATCTTGCGACAATTAAATTACAAACAAACTCAATTGCAAGACAGCTTAAATTAAATCGAACATCGAAATAAAGAAATCAAACCAAGAATTTCATAATCAAGAATTATTGTTCAACCCCTACCGAAACAATAAAAACTACTTACATTCATATTAATAAAATTGTAAATTAACATAAGTTCAATAACAAAAAAAAGGAAAAGAAAGCTTAGGATTGAAAATCGAAGCCGCAGTTGAATCTCGAACATCTTCCCAACTCGTCTTTCGAGTCACCAAGTTGAAGATCGAAATCTTGAATCAAAGTCTTCAATTTTTGAATCCAAGAAACTAAATTGCTGAAATCTTGAAACTTTACTAAATAATTCCATGTATAAAAGATGGAATTTAAGGAGTGTTTAACCTAATCTAACCTAACTAATCTATGACTAATCTATCTAAGAATTTCTAAGTATCTAATCCTATCGAAGACTATCTAATTGTGTATATTCCTCTCGACAATAGCTTAAAAAATATCCCCCTTATAGAGGTCAAAAATACAAGAAAACCAAGTTGAAATTGGAACAAAATACAAGAAAATTGAGTTTGATTTGAACTCAACTATCTCTTGCCAGCATACACTACTGCCAATGATAGCCAGCATACCTCACGTGGTAGATTGCTGAAATTTTGTCGACGGCTCCGTTTTTCATTGTTTTCTCTTCGTTTTCGCCCGTTTTTGTTTCCTTTCATCGTTTTCACTTTTGGAGGGAACCTAAGACAAGAATAAGAGATATTTAGCTAAAATATATATTTGCACACATTACAAACACCGAAAACAATGAAATTAACGTAGAAAATATAGACAAATATGCACTTATCACTTCCCCATCGTGGATGGCCCTCTCCCTTATATGGTAGCTTATAATCTTTCTAGCCCCGTTTTGGACCATGTCCGGATCATAATTTCCAACTTTGCTTTGTTGAAGGAAAAAATCAAGACATAGGCGAAGACAAAATAGACCAAGGCATTTTAAGCCACTTTGGCTGCATCAGCCGCGATCCATGGATTTATTTAGCCAAAAATTCTGGCAGTCTCCTCATCCCCTTACGGGTCCTTATTTTCGGGACAGCCCTTGCTTGAGACTACATGAGTAGAGCAGACAAACCATAGGCTATTTTCAGAAGCTTCTCCCAAAAAGCTCAAAGCTTTGGAAGTTGTTCAAAAGCAACGAGGGTTACCATGTTATTCTACCAACCAAGAACTCTCTCTAGTGAAGGAGATTGAGAGGTTGTAGGATTTGAAGGACACTTATTAGAAAACGTGAAGCCGCATATCTTGTTTAAATGACGGGATCACAATACAACCTACTTCCATCATAAAGCTTCCCAGAGAAGAAGTAAAGTACCTTTTAGGCTATAAATAATGATATGGGACAGAAAAATAAGAATGAGCTTGAAATCGAGAATGTAGTTGTTAGTTATTTTTCCCAGACTTTTCAATCTCAGGTGCAGCTTTCTTTGATAGATGATGTTCTTATCACTAGACAACTGTCTGATAAGAATATATGGTTTCTGAGCATGCTTTATTCCCTGGAAGAAGTTATTGATGCTCTTAAACACATAAACCCATAAAAGGCGCCTAGATCGGATGGTATGCATGCTTGTTTTGTTCAACGGTTTTAGCATATTATTGAAAAAGATGTTGTGCTCTTTGCATTGAAAGTGCTTAATGAAGGGTTAGATCTCTCAGTGATATATCACACTCACATTTCCCTTGTCATGAAAATGAAGAACCCAACAATGATGTCTCATTAATGGCCTATCAGTCTCTGCAATGTTCTTTACAAAATAATTTCAAAAGTGTTGTCTAACTAACTGCTGAAACTGATGAATTCGATAATCGATGAAGCCCAAAGTGTTTTCCTCCCTGGGAGACTGATTACTGATAATGTGATAATAGCTTTTAAAGCTTTCTATAGCATCAATATCAGCTCGTCAAAACATGATCCTCACATAGCCTTAAAGCTTGATATGAGTAAGGTATTTGATGGAGTTAAATGGACATTTTTGGAGATTTTGCTTAAGAAGTTGGGTTTCCATGGCCACTTTTGGTGCCTTATTATGAGTTGTATCACCACTCTCTCATACTCAGTTCTCCTTAATGGAGTTTCCACCAGACCTTTCACACCTTCCTAAGGTATTGGACAGGGGGATTCGCTCTCACCCTATCTCTTTTTCCTGTGTTGAGAGGGTTTCTTGACCTTTTTACGTGCGGCAAAAGAAAAACGGGTTCCTAAGGGTTTTGATTTTGGTGCAAGAACATCAATATCTCACCTCTTTTTCCATATGATTCGTTTCTATTTGCACAAGCACATATGTCACGGGCGGCAAAGCACAAGGAAATATTTTCCATTTATGAGGATTGCTCAGGTCAAACCATCAATTATGACAAGTCAAACTTATTTTCAGTACAGGGGCCCTAAATGCTTTGCAGCAGGAAATTTGTTCTTTTCTTCAAATCCCAGAAGGTATGGGAAATAATAAATACTTGGATCTTCCCTTTATGACAAAAAGATCAAAAAATGAGATTTTTAGCTATCTTCACTATAGAGTTTGGAAAAACTTTATTAGGCTGAAAGAGAAGACCTTGTCTCAAGCTGCGAAAGAGGTGTTAATCAAATCAGTTGTGTAGGCTATCCCAACCTATGCCATGTCTATTTTTCTTCTCCCGTCATCTATCACTAGTTCTATTATAGGCCTTATCCAAAATTCTGTTGTGGAGGTGATGATAAGTACAGGAAGATTTGCTGGAAGGCTTGCGAGGACCTTTGCCAGCTGAAAAAGAAAGGGGGATTAGGGTTTAGGGGCCTGGAGACTTTTAAACTAGCCTTGCTTTGTAAACAGGGATGGCGAATTATGAAGAACCCTTTCTCTTTACTATCTCAAGTCATGCAATCACAGGACTACCCGATGGATGATTTTTCCTCATCGTCTCTCGATTGTCGACCTTCATTTGTTTGGAGAAGTATTCATGCTGCTCGTCCCCACTTTTTACAAGGAATCCGATGGGGGGTTAGAAATGAGCGTATAGTTAAAATTTAGGAGGATAAGGGGCTTACTACCCCCCATAACTTTACGCTCTCTCCTCAAGCTAATATGAAAGCTTTTGACCGCCATCCTGACAGTTTCCCATCTCACAGATTTTGAGAGACGGGCATGGAAACATGAAGTTATCCAGTAACATTTTAATTTATATGAGGCAGAAGCAATACTCAAGGTGACGTTATGTGACGACTGGCCCCGAGATGAGAAAATCTGGGCCTATAATCGGACTGGACATTTTATAGTGCGCTCAGCCTATAAACTTGTTCTTCCGGCTAAGACTAGTCCTGGATGTTAGTATATGCCCTAAGACTAATTGACTCACATTTATGATTTATGAAGCATGTGTTTTTTAATTGTATTTTATGCTCTTGGTCATCAAGTTTGTGACTTGATAGTAAAACCCTTATAGCTAATAAAATACTATTCTTATTTGTCCCTATTTTATTACATCTTGTAAACTAGTGTCAAGTTGATTGATGGTCAAGTTTTACTGATCATGAATATGAGATATAAAATCAATTCATAAATAGATGAGAATATTGTATTGGACATGACCCAAAATGAAGAAGAAATATTGCATGCGTTTAAGTTATAAGTATTTCCTCTCAATTTTATATTTGGTGTCCTTCGACCTAATGTTTCTAATGTTTCTTGCATGGGGAGAAAAATATATTTTGACATAGTCAAACATCACTTTTAATTAGGTGATCATTATGATTATTGTTTGGCTTATTTTCTCGTCATGGCTTGAATATTGGAGATAGTGAAAGGGATTTGTCCCTCTCTTTTTAGAGAGAGATATCCATGGGCCCCTTGATAAGGAAGACTGGAAAATATGCATGGCCATACTCAAATAAGTATTAATAAGGTGTTATTAATATTATTTGTTGGAACAGTCTGCCTGGTGATCAAGTAAATAGTTAATTAAGTCTTGTAAGGATGACTTGATCCATGCCTTATACTTAATTAGGATATCGTGTGACAAAATGACTAAATATTAAATCTGATGCTAGGTTATTATTACATTTACTTAACTTGGGTAAGCATAACGTCTTGCTCGAGGCCGCTTATGTTTTGTGAATAAATGTCTAGGACATTTCTTCGTTCACTGCCAACGTTAAGTGAACCTACAGGGTCACACGCATAGACGATCTTGTGAGCATAATGTCCACGTTCAATGAATCTAGATTGTGTCCAGATTCGTTGAACGTATACAAAAGGGGAATCAGATTCCATATTGTATTTTCTGGTAGGTTAAAAAGTAATTAATTTTATTTAATCGGCTAAATGAAATTAATTACTTAATATTACTCATCCAACCGTTGGATGATTATAGGAATAGACGGATGAGATTAAACTGTCATTAGATGAAAGTTAGGGTTTTGATATTGACAGCTATAAAAGGTTATGTTAACCTTTTCTTGAGAGCCGTCCTTTATCTGACTAAAGAAAAAAAAACCCTAAACCTAGAACGGCGATATAGTATCTAGCCTCCTCTCTCCGAAATACGACCAATTACCAGATAGTCAGGATCAGTTCTGAACAGTTTTCAGAACACAGAAGGGGCTAGCATCCCGATCACCTACAGAGGAGTTCGTCGCATGGATACCAGTAGAGGGCGAAGTGTACAAAGCAGTGCCTCCACAACAAACAATCAAAACATTGAGGTAATTTCTATCCAATCGGTTTTTCTAGTATGTGCAGATCCTGTTGGTGGATTTTCGTAGTTTTATTTTACTTTGTTTTTTGCCTACGGATTCCAACAGCGGTATCAGAGCCTCGTACATACTAGTTTTACTGATTTTATCTATTACCGCTTTGATTACATTTGTTGTTTTCAATCGGCCTTATAGTAAGTTTTCTGATTAGCGTAATAATCATAGTAAATTGAATTATAGGATTCGCATATATCATATTCTGTTTTACTTATTAATACGATTAATTAAACAGAATGTTGTTACTGCCAAATTGTTTGGCGTACAGTCTGTAACCTTTGCAATTTAATTGTTAAACTAGTATGCAAAATCACATTATTTAATATTTAACTGTTAAACAAAATTTCTAGCGGCATGATTTTAGCAGGACCGCCGTTTTCTTCCGGGGGCCCCGGAACCCCCCTGTTGTTTTTGCATGTTTCTTCCTATCATTCGTTTCTGAGTGAACTAGAAAGTTCTTTTTCTAGTTATCGGAATTCTAGTTATCTGCATAATGGATCTACGAGTGAAGATACCTACTATAATCGTTACATGTATGACACTCAATATAGTTGGAATAATCATATTAATAGTTGCATTGACAGTTATCTTCAGTCTCAAATCTGTATCGATACTTCCATGGTAAGTGATAGTGATAATTACAGTGATAGTTACATTTATAGGTCCATTTGTGGTGAAAGTCTAACTAATGGTGAAGAAAGTCTAACTAATGGTGAAAGGGAGGGTTCGGATATACAAACCCGCGCGGAAGGTACTGGTGATTTAACTATAGAAAGTTCTGATGATATTGATGTAACTAAAAAATATAGGCATTTGTGGGTTCAATGTGAAAATTGTTATGGAGAAATCATACAATTACCTCATGGGGAGTTAGCTGCACCCACGAATGATATAAATACTACTTTTGCTTTGGCTTTACTCACGCTAGTGGCCTATTTCTATGCGGGTCTTGCCAAAAAAGGATTAGGTTATTTCGGGAAATATATTCAACCAACTCCAATCCTTTTACCCATTAACATCTTAGAAGATTTCACAAAACCCCTATCGCTAAGTTTTCGACTTTTCGGGAATATCTTAGCTGATGAATTAGTCGTTGTTGTTCTTGTTTCTTTAGTACCTTCAGTGGTTCCTATACCTGTTATGTTCCTTGGATTATTTACAAGTGGTATTCAAGCTCTTATTTTTGCAACTTTAGCCGCGACTTATATAGGTGAATCCATGGAGGGCCATCATTGAAATAGTTTTTTCAAACTCCCAGGCGTTTGGTTCAATAAAATGGACTTAGGGAATATACAACTACGCCATATACAATATAGAGTAATAACAAAAAAATTACGATATTAGATAGGTATAAAAAAGGAAAGAGATCGACAAGATTCAGTTCAGATACAAATAAATAGAATCCGGTATCCTTTCATTTTGTTGTATTTTCTTTCATATTGGATTTCTTCATTCCTACCTACATTACTTTCTAGAGCCTTCTAAGTAATGTGCGTGGTACAAAGTCAAACTTTATGATACAGAACTCCTTTGGCCCATTGGCTCATCTGAAACGAGAATTCTAACAAATTCCTAAATTTTTGTTAGCATATCGTGAATTTTAACAAGACTTCCATTATTCTGGTTAATTTAGAAGAGAACGTACAATCATTGAATATCTGAAATTGTATAAGTGGAAATTAGTTTCTTACCATTCAATGAGCATCTTGTATTTCATAAAAATTGGGGGTAATATAATCCTTACGTAAGGATTTTGTTGGACCTACGAATTCGCCAATTATGACTTGGGCGCTTTAACCATTTAGCAATGGATGCTTAGCGGGGATCCTCGTATATAGTGATTAACCAAATTCCAATTGAAATGAAATCTTTAGGATAAATCAATGCCATTTAGGAGAAATCAATGAAAGGAAATCAATTCAAATCCTGGATTTTCGAATCTTTACATGCATGGTGCATAGCGTGGCCCTTTACCTATTGTGATTGATTGGCTTATTTTGTTAATGGGTTGTATGTTTTTAAATGTGGCCTGCGTGTCGTTGTTTTCGTTGATGTAATATTATCAAGCTTTACTAGAATAGGTTAATTCTATTTTCTATTCCTATGTATGTTTTCTGTCCTATGTAACAAGATTAGAAGGCCAAGACATTGGAGGCAAGCTCATGGAGATTAAGACTTACCAAGATTGACCTTTGACTTCCATGAGGCTCGTGGAAGTCAATATAGGATTGGGGCCATGCTATGACACATTTTATTTGATGTATATATTATGCATGTGATGTTTAGTTTATTTCCTTTTATTTTTTACATATGTTTTGTGAAATAATATACAAATAAAAAAGGAAGAAGGGTTTTGAAACCATGTAAAAAAAAAAAAAAAAATTTAAGTCGTAAAATGCCTTCCATGATCATAAGCACTTCTCCATGCTTGGATCATCATTTTGTCTCATTGCCAAAGCAAGAGATAAATGGTTACCTAAGCAGGGGAAGATGGAAAATGGTGATTTCCATATGCTTGGAATGGTTTGGCTTAACTAGGCTATCAAAACGGTTTTGGGCCTAGGACATCATATGGGATTTTGCCGGTACATGTAGATGTAAATCCCATTGATACATTTTTCTCTAATTATGGGTGTTAAGACAAAGCTTACTTATGATTAGAATAAAATGAATTTTTATATCCACGATTTATATCAAGTGTTGAATATTTCAGGGAAAATTTAATGCTTCATTTATTTAATTTTACTTTGCAAATTCCATGTAGATAATGGCCTCAAACAATTCAAACACATCGTTGCGATCCGTGCTTGAAAAGTATAAGCTTAGTGGGACTAACTTTCTTGATTGGGCACGAAATTTAAGGATTGTCCTTAAACAAGAAAAAAAGCTATACGTACTTGAGAACCCTATACCTAATCAACCAGCTAACAATGCCCCTAGAGTCGAAAAGGATGCTTATAGTAAGCACAAGGATGATTCTAACGATGTGACATGTCTCATGTTGGCTACGATGGAATCTGAGTTGCAAAAGCAATTCGAGGAAGTTGAGGCTTATGAGATGATAAAACAGCTCAAGGAAATGTTCAAAGAGCAGGCACGTCAACAGAGATATCTTACCACTAAGGCGTTGAATAGCTGCAAAATGACTCCTGGCACTTCAGTTAGTGCTCATGTCCTTAAGATGAAAGGGTATTTTGATCAGCTTGAAAAACTTGGAGCACCTGTAAGTCATGACTTGGCTACTGATATGATCTTGGCCTCTTTGACCTCTGACTATGATCAGCTTGTCATGAACTTCAATATGCATAATATGGAAAAGTCAATAAATGAATTGCACGGGATGCTCAAGCAGGCTGAACAAAACATTAGGAAGTCTACTCCTAATGTTCTGATGATTCAGAAGGGGCATTTCAAGAAGAACAAGGGAAAGGGAAAGGGAAAGGATATGGCCAAAAAGGGTAAAGGCAAGCAGAATTAAACCAACAAAGGAAGGGACTTGCTTCCACTGCAATGAACCTGGTCATTGGAAGAAGAATTGCAAGCTCTACTCGGAAGAAAAGAAGAAGCAAAAGGCTAGTGAGACTGCCGCTTCAGGTATTTTCGTTATAGAAATTAATATGTCTACTCCTACTTCATGGGTATTAGATACCGGATGTGGAGCTCATATTTGTGTAAATGTGCAGGGACTCAAAAGGAGTAGATCTTTGGCAACGGGAGAGGTGGACCTACGAGTTGCAAATGGAGCAAAAGTTACTGCTGTAGCTGTAGGGACATTTGATTTACTTTTGCCTACTGGGCTTAGAATTGAACTTGAAAATTGTTATTATGTTCCTGCTATAAGTAGGAACATCATTTCAGTTCCTTGATTGGATATTGATGGTTTTGAGTTTAATACTAAGAATGGTAAAAGTTCTATTTATAAAAATGGTATTTTCTATGGGGATGCCTCTTTATGTAATGGACTTTACATTCTTAACCTACACGATTCCATTAGTAAGCCCATCTATAACATAAATACAAAGAAATTTAAATCTAATGATTTAAATCAAACTTACTTCTGGCATTGTCGTTTGGGTCATATAAATGAGAAACGCATATCGAAACTCCATCAAGATGGACTTTTATCTTCATTAGACCTTGAGTCTTATGAAAAATGTGATTTTTATTTATTGGGAAAAATGACTAAAAGTCCATTTACAGGGCAAAGTGAAAGGGCTACCGATTTATTGGAACTTACACATACTGATGTATGTGGGCCAATGAACATACAAGCCAGAGGAGGTTTTCAGTATTTCATTACATTCACAATTGATTTCAGTAGATATGGTTATGTCTATCTAATGAAACATAAATCTGATTCCTTTCAAAAGTTTAAGGAATTTCAAAATGAAGTACATAATCAACTTGGAAGGAGTACCAAATTACTCGATCAGATCAAGGTGGTGAATACTTAGGCCAAGAGTTTGACGAACATCTAAAAAATTACGGGATATTATCACAAATAACTCCACCAGGAACACCACAATGGAATGGTGTGTCTGAACGCAGAAATCAAACTCTATTGGATATGGTTCGATCTATGAGGAGTCAAACAGATCTTCCAATTTCTTTTTGGGTTATACTCTAGAAACTGCTGCATTCATATTAAATAGAGTTCCATCTAAAGCTGTTCAGAAGACACCAAATGAGATATGGACCGGGAAACAACCTAGTTTAGCATTTCTCAAAATTTGGGGATGTGATGCTTATGTGAAGCGATCATTATCTGAAAAACTAGCACCCATATCTGATAAGTGTCTATTTGTGGGATATCCTAAGGAAACTAAAGGATACTACTTTTATCTTCCATCTGAAAACAAATTGTTTGTTTCTCGGAACGGAATTTTCCTTGAAAGGGAATTCGTTCCCAAAAGAGCTAGTGGGAGTAGAATCCATCTTGAAGAAGCTCAAGGACAGCAGACCATTTCTGAACCGAGTATGGATACTCAGTTGGACTCACGTATTCATACTGAGCCTGAACCTTTGACACAAGGGCCAAGAAGGTCTGGTAGGATTTCTCAGATACCACAGAGATATGGATTTCTTGTGACTGAGGATCATAATATTGATCTTATTGATCAAGGTGAACCTAATTCCTACCAAGATGCTATTCATAGTCCTTAATCTAGCAAATGGCTAGAGGCTATGAAATCAGGAATGCAATCCATGCATGATAATCAAGTTTGGAATTTGATTGATCCACCTGAATGTTGCAAGACCATAGGGTGTAAATGGGTTTTCAAAAAGAAAACTGACATTGATGGCAATGTGCACACTTACAAAGCACGATTGGTAGCAAAAGGGTATAGGCAAACTCATGGTATAGACTATGATGAAACATTTTCTCCAGTTGTAATGCTTAAGTTAATTAGAATTCTACTTGCCATTGCAGCATATTATGATTATAAAATATGGCAAATGGATGTTAAAACTGCTTTTCTTAATGGAAATCTACTAGGGGATGTGTATATGACACAACCTGAAGGTTTTATTCATCATTCAAATTCTAGTAAAGTGTGTAAACTTCAAAGATCTATTTATGGCTTGAAGCAAGCATCTCGAAGTTGAAATCTTCGTTGTGATGAAGTAATTAAAGAATTCAATTTCATCAAGAATGATGATGAACCTTGTGTCTACAAAAGGGTTACAGAAAATGCAGTAGTGTTCTTAGTACTCTATGTCGATGACGTCTTGTTAATTGGGAATGACATCCCCACTTTGCAAAGTGTAAAAACTTGGTTGGGGAAGTGTTTTTGAATGAAAGATTTAGGCGAAGTAGCCTATATTCTAGGGATTAAGATCTATCGAGATAGATCTAAAAAGCTTATTGGCCTAAGTCAGAGTGGATATATTGACAAAGTACTGAAAAGGTTCAGTATGCAAGATTCTAAGAGAGGATTCTTGCCAATGTCACATGGCGTTAAACTCAGTAAGTCTCAAAGTCCTACCACAAGGGAAGATACAGAACGCATGAGTAAGATTCCTTATTCTTCCGCAGTTGGATCTATCATGTACGCCATGTTATGCACCCGCCCAGATGTCTCGTATGCATTAAGCATGACCAGCAGACTCCAGTCAAATCCTGGTGAACCGCATTGGACTGCAGTAAAAAACATTCTCAAGTACTTAAGAAGGACTAAAGAGATGTTTTTGATCTACGGAGGTCAGGAAGGAGAGCTTGTTGTAAATGGTTACACAGATGCTAGCTTTCAGACTGATGTAGATGATTTTAGATTGCAATCTGGATTTGTGTTTTGTTTGAATGGAGGTGCTGTGAGCTAGAAGAGTTCAAAGCAAGATACCGTGGCCGATTCTACTACAGAGGCTGAGTATGTGGCTGCTTCTGATGCAGCCAAGGAGGCAGTTTAGATCAGAAAGTTCATCACAGAACTAGGTGTAATTCTTAGCATTGTGAACCCAGTGGACCTATATTGTGATAATACAGGAACCATTGCACAAGCTAAGGAACCTAGATCTCATCAACGATCCAAACATATTCTCAAGTGTTTCCATCTCATTCAAGAAATTATTGAGCGTGGAGATGTTAAAATTTGCAAAGAAGACACGAATGACAATGTCCCAGATCCATTGACAAAGCTACTCCCACAACTTAAGCATGAGAGTCATACTAGGTCAATGAGTTTGGGAGTCATGTCAAATTGGTGGTAGGGCAAGTGGGAGATTGTTAGTATATGCCCTAAGACCAATTGACTCACATTTATGATTTATGAAGCATGTGTTTTTTAATTGTATTTTATGCTCTTGGTCATCAAGTATGTGACTTGATAGTAAAACACTTATAGCTAATAAAATACTATTCTTATTTGTCCCAAGTTTATTACATCTTGTAAACTAGTGTGAAGTTGATTGATGGTCAAGTTTTACTGATCATGAATATGAGATATAAAATCAATTCATAAATACATATTGAGAATATTGTATTGGACATGACCCAAAGTGAAGAAGAAATATTGCATGGGTTTAAGTTATAAGTATTTCTTCTCAGTTTTATATTTGGTGTCCTTCGACCTAATGTTTCTAATGTTTCTTGCATGGGGAGAAAAATATGTTTTGACATAGTCAAACATTACTTTTAATTAGGTGATCATTATGATTATTGGTTGGCTTATTTTCTCGTCATGGCTTGAATATTGGAGATAGTGAAAGGGATTTGTCCCTCTCTTTTTAGAGAGAGATATCCATGGGCCCCTTGATAAGGAAGACTGGAAAATATGCATGGCCATACTCAAATAAGTATTAATAAGGTGTTATTAATATTATTTGTTGGAACAATCTGCCTGGTGATCAAGTAAATGGTTAATTAAGTTTTGTAAGGATGACTTGATCCATGCCTTATACTTAATTAGGATATCGTGTGACAAAATGACTAAATATTAAATCTGATGCTAGGTTATTATTACATTTACTTAACTTGGATAAGCATAATGTCTTGCTAGAGGCCGCTTATGTTTTGTGAATAAATGTCTAGGACATTTTTTCATTCACTGCCAACGTTAAGTGAACCTACAGGGTCACACACATAGACGATCTTGTGAGCATAATGTCCACGTTCAATGAATCTAGATTGTGTCCAGATTCGTTGAACGTATACAAAAGGGGAATCAGATTCCATATTGTATTTTCTGGTAGGTTTAAAAGTAATTAATTTTATTTAATCGAATAAATGAAATTAATTACTTAATATTACTAATCCAACCGTTGGATGATTATAGGAATAGACGGACGAGATTAAACTGTCATTAGATGACAGTTAGGGTTTTGATATTGATAGCTATAAAAGGTTATGTTAACCTTTTCTTGGGAGCCGTCCTTTATCTGACTAAAGAAAAAAAAACCCTAAACCCTAGAACGGCGATATAGTATCTAGCCTCCTCTCTACGAAATACGACCGATTACCAGATAGCCAGGATCAGTTCTGAACAGTTTTCAGAACACAGAAGGGGCTAGTATCTGGATCGCTTACAGAGGAGTTCGTCGCGTGGATACCAGTAGAGGGCGAAGCGTACAAAGCAGCGCTTCCACAACGAACAATCAAAACATTGAGATAATTTCTATCCATTCGATTTTTCTAGTATGTGCAGATCCTGTTGGTGGATTTCCGTAGTTTTATTTTACTTTGTTTTTTGCCTACGGATTCCAACACTGGACATGGGGATTGTGCATCTATGTCGGTGCTAATGCGTTTTTGGAGATAGTGTGTTGCTCTAAAAGTAAGGATATTTCTTTGGAGATTGTATAATAATATTCTCTCTGCTCGCAAAAATCTTTATAGAAGGATCCTTCTGTTCAACGTACTATCCTATATGTTCATATCATGTGGATGACATTGAACATGTCTTTTTCCAGTGTCGGATAACGGAGGAAACATGGTTGCAGTCACCATTTTCACATCTGTTGGGCATGTTGCATGGATCCACTACAGCTGTTCTTGAGCATATGATGGAATGGCTGACTTCTTACAGTTCCTGATTTGCTAACTTTCTATGGTACATTAGGAATGGCACGAATAATTTGATATTTGATGTGTGGAAAACCAAAGTAATAAAAATGGGGTGAAATTCTAATCACTACAATGCAAGGCAAGTGGATCTAATAATGCAAAAGTGAGGTTCAACTCGAGTATTGAATCACTCGAGGATGGGCGAAGGTTCAAATACTAATCGTGTTTCTAATTTTTAGTCTAGAAAGATGGTGTCATTGATTAGAAAGAAACAACTCATTTAAAAGAAAGCAAAATAAAAAGGGTTTTTTAAAGAATTATAAAGACAAGATTTTAGATTGGTGGAATCCCCCTAATCCTTATTACTAATTCAATTGGAAAAACTTGAATGAAAATGATGTTGAATTAATTAAGTTGGGTCATCACTCAAATGGGGCTATCTCTGTCTCTAGGACAAAAGCCACCCACTCACTAATCCTTAGAGGAAAATCTCTTTTATCCCTAACAAATTATAAGTGCCATAAACTTAGGTGATTTAAAAGACCTAAAAGTACAAAATCGTATCTCTCTAGTCAATTGCCCCAATAAACCCCCAATTGGTTGCTCTAAGTTGTTCTTCCTTTTTAAATTCCAAACAACGTTGCGAATATTCTAATCTCGTGATAATTAAATTACAAACAAACATAATTGGAAGACAACTTAAATTAAAATAAATATCGAAATAGAGAAATTAAACAAAGAACTTTATAATCAAGAACTAGGATTCAACCCCAAACCAAACAAAAGGAACTACTCACTATTCATAACTGTAAATTAACATAAAATTCAATAACAAGAAAAGGAAGAAGAAAGCTTAGGATTTAAAATTGAAGCCACAACTGAATCCTAAACGTCTTCCAAGCATGTCTTTCGAGTCGCCAAGTTGAAGATTGAAGTCTTGAAAGTAAAGTTTTCAATTCTTGAATCTAAGAAACAAAATTGTAGAATCTTGAAACTTTAATAACTAATTAATGTATAAAAGCTGGAATTTAAAGAGTGTTTAATCTAATCTAACCTAACTAGTCTAATCTAAAACCTAAATTGTAATCTACCTATCTAATTGTATCTAAAACATTTATAGAATAGCTGTAAAATGAACCCTTATACAGAGGTGAAAAATACAATAAAACCAAGTTGAATTTGGAGAAGAAATCAAGAAAATCTAGTTTGTTTTGGACTCAATTGTCCCTTGCAAGAATACCTTACCCCCGAGGTAGGGCGAAGCCTACCGTCTACAGTAGGTCTCTATTTCCCAATGCCCATTGCTTCTCGGCACTTATCTGGGATGATAGGTCAGCCTACCTCCCGCGATAGGTTGTTAAATTTTTGCTAACGGCTCCATTTTCGCTCTGTTTTTGTTTCCTTTTTATCGTTTTCACTTCCGGAGGGCACCTAAGACAAGAATAAGAGATATTTATCTAAAAAATATATATTTTTACATATAAAAATATCGAAAATGATGAAATTAACATATAGAAAATATAGACAAATATGCACTTATCAAATACTCCCACACTTATCTGTTGCTTGTCCTCAAGCAATACAAACTAAATAGGAAAAAGGAGGAATTAAAAACTTTTATTTTAGGAAGACTCAACACGAAAATGATATAAGCCTGAATATAAATAGTTGAAACCTTAAAATGATCACAGGCATTGGTAGCTCAAAATAATCAAAACAAACTCATCAAAAACGAAAACAAAAAAAAAATTAGAAAATAAAAGATAAAATCACTTCAATAAAGCACTTCATTGACCAACTGAAAAGATAACTTAAAAATAGACAAATGACAAAATCACTAAGTCCACCATGAGATACTAAAAATTTTTACCGATCAAAGGGTGTGTGTTTGATTTTGCTCATGCTATTTTTCACAGGAAAGGAAGAATGTTAAATGATTAGCATCAAGGAATATTCTCAAAGTCAATGCACATAATTCATACTTTTTCTATCTCTTAGCCACATTAAAGTGTATTTTAGGTTGTTCCCGGATTCGGTAGGACTTCTTAGCTGATAATGTTAGGCTAGGGACCTAAGTAGGTTACAAACGAAGGTAAAAGAAGATAAAACAAATGATGGTAAGAGAAGATAAAAACAAACGAGATAGCGCTAACGCAACTGAAGGATAAGATAACAAATAAAACAAAACTTTTCAGCCACTATTTTCACTTTTCTCACTCATATTTGTACACTTTTCTTCATTCTCCTTTCATATACACCCCATCTAACATACTTTCAGAAGAATTTTTCAGGAATAACAAAAATAAGAGAGATGGAACATTACTGCACAGATTACCAGCTGAAGATGGATGTCACTGGAGCACTCACAGACAATCATCTTGAGATAGTGATTTACATGCTTCCGATGGATGTCACTGGAGGCATCCAGAGTCAGGAAAATTCAAGCCTAATGTTGATGCTGCATGGAATGTGGGTAGTGTCGGTATAGAGGGTCTTATTCGAGATCATTAGAGGCAGGTCCAGATTTCTTTTACGAGACTACTAGTGCACTCACCCTCGTCGGAGTATGAGAGATAGAGCTATTTGTATGGGTCTTAGATTGGCAGAGAGATTCGGTTATTCTTGTTTCACTATTGAAAGTGATTGTAAAGGGGTTATTAACCAGCTCACATCTTGTTCTTCAGGGCATATCCATAAAAAGATTTTCTCCAGAGTTGATAGGCTTAATATTTCTTTATTTTGTACGACGTAGTGCCAATGTGCCAGCACCCTTTGGCCGCTAAGGCAATTTCAACTTACCCCACCAATTTTTGGTTGGAGGTGGTGCCATTTTGGATCTTCATGTTAGTATATGCCCTAAGACCAATTGACTCACATTTATGATTCATGAAGCTTGTATTTTTTGAATTGTATTTTATGCTCTTGGTCATCAAGTATGTGACTTGATAGTAAAACCCTTATAGCTAATAAAATACTATTATTATTTGTCCCTAGTTTATTACATCTTGTAAACTAGTGTGAAGTTGATTGATGGTCAAGTTTTAATGATCATGAATATGAGATATAAAATCAATTCATAAATACATATTGAGAATATTGTATTGGACATGACCCAAAGTGAAGAAGAAATATTGCATGGGTTTAAGTTATAAGTATTTCTTCTCAGTTTTATATTTGGTGTGCTTTGACCTAATGTTTCTAATGTTTCTTGCATGGGGAGAAAATATGTTTTGACATAGTCAAACATCACTTTTAATTAGGTGATCATTATGACTATTGGTTGGCTTATTTTCTTGTCATGGCTTGAATATTTGAGATAGTGAAAGGGATTTGTCCCCATCTTATTAGAGAGAGATATCCACGTGCCCCTTGATAAGAAAGACTGAAAAATACGCATGATCATGCTCAGATAAGTATTAATAAGGTGTTATTAATATTATTTGTTGGAACAGTCTGCCTGGTGATCAAGTAAATGGTCCATGCCTTATACTTAATTAGGATATCGTGTGACAAAAGGACTAAATATTAAATCTGATGCTAGGTTATTATTACATTTACTTAACTTGGATAAGCATAATGTCTTGCTAGAGGCCGCTTATGTTTTGTGAATAAATGTCTAGGACATTTTTCATTCACTGCCAACATTAAGTGAACCTACAGGGTCACACGCATAGAAGATCTTGTGAGCATAATGTCCACGTTCAATGAATCTAGATTGTGTCCAGATTCGTTGAAAGTATACAAAAGGGGAATCAGAATCCATATTGTATTTTCTGGTAAGTTAAAAAGTAATTAATTTTATTTAATCGAATAAATGAAATTAATTACTTAATATTACTCATCCAGCCGTTGGATGATTATAGGAATAGACGGACGAGATTAAACTGTCATTAGATGACAGTTAGGGTTTTGATATTGACAGCTATAAAAGGTTATGTTAACCTTTTCTTGGTAGCCGTCCTTTATCTGATTAAAGAAAAACAAAACCCTAAACCCTAGAACGGCGATATAGTATCTAGCCTCCTCTCTCCGAAATACGACCGATTACCAGATAGTCAGGATCAGTTCTGAACAGTTTTCGGAACACAGAAGGGGCTAGCATCCCGATCGCTTGCAGAGGAGTTCGTCGCGTGGATACCAGTAGAGGCAAATCGTACAAAGCAGCGCCTCCATAACGAACAATCAAAACATTGAGGTACTTTCTATCCAATCGGTTTTTCTAATATGTGCAGATCCTGTTGGTGGATTTCCGTAGTTTTATTTTATTTTGTTTTTTTCCTACGGAGTCCAACACTTCATTGCTGTTCGAGCAGATTTAATATAAAGCTTTCTTTTTTCTCAAAAAAAATTATAAATTTTTATTTGAATTATGATTTTATAAAAGCGTAATTAGTGTAACTTTTATAATTTATAACATTTTGTTTATGTTTATATTAATATATGACTCAAATTTTGATAAACACATTAATAAAGTTCATAATAATTAAATTTTGTTAATTAATTAAAAATGTAATATTATAAATAATATACAAAACATAATATTATATTACATATTTATTTATCGAGCATTTTTGTCTAGCTTCATTTTTAAAAACTTGAGCTTGACTCGTCACATTACGTGAACGACCTCGAGCTTAACCGAGTTCGAACCGAGCATTGACCAAGCATTTTCACTAACTTTTCGTGAACAGCTTGATTCATTTGCAGCCCTACATAGAATGTAGTATGTTCAGACTTAGAAGCCTGCATATCCTTTGGCTGTCCATACAGCAAGATTAACTCATAAAGGTTGTAGGATTGGAACTCGAGGTAGACCTTCGAAGCAATTTATTTTTGAATGGCTTATGAAAAAGACACTTTGATAAAGTGAGATGTAATCTTTAATGTATTTGTGTAAAGAAAGATAATAATTTGAATTATGAAATCGAGAGAATGAGAAGATTTACTTCCGTTTCAGTTTTAGAGATGCTTTAGAGTGCAGAAGCAATTTTGACATTCTTTTGCCTCGTTGGTGGTGATTGGTTGCCAAAGCGCTTTGAGAATAAAAGATTGAAGAGATTGAAGAGAATAAAAGGGTGTTTGCTTTTTTCCCCATCACATTGTAGACAATGAAATTTCAATTAATTAATTTATTTAAAGAGTAAATAAAATAAATATTGTAGTCTTGATTATTTAAATTAAATTGATAAAAGAAGTTTTTGGGCCATCCAAATTGCGCTAGATTCTTTTAAAATATCCAAGCTTATTTTATATAAAGCCCAGTAGAATGAGACTTATTTAATTGGGTCCCAATTAAATTGAGCACAATGCCATTTACATTAAATCTATTAAATAATAAGTTAAACCCATTCGGTCGCCCCAAAAAAAAAATTGGGCTAACCCAAACCAGTGATAGGTTGCTTGGCCATTAAATAACCTAAATCCCCATTTCTGCCTATAAATAAGTGTCTTCCCCAAGGTTGAGATATTTTTCAGAAGAAAACATTTAGAAGGAGGCATTTAGAAGGAGATTCGAAAGAGACTCCAGCTTCAGCCAAAGCTCCCAAAGGCTCTCCAACAAATTCTTCTTCGAATCAATAAGTGTTCTTCACGTTCTTTGCCTGAAGGAGTGAAAAAATATTCAAAGGCTTTGCATTCTGAGATCAAACTCCCACGCCTTCGTTCATCATCAAAATTCATCCGATTTGAGATAAAGCTCTCAAAGGGCCCTTGATTCACAGAATCCATCTCACTCGACATTAAACTTCCAAGCCACGGAGTTCAAAATAGAAGTTCATCCAATTACTCGACATCAAGTTCCTAAACCGTCAAGCTCACAATCAAAGTTTGTCTGATTCGAAATTAAACTTTCAAGCCCTAAATTCACAATCAAAGTTCATCTAATTCTAGATCAAGCTTTCAAGCCTTCGAGTTCATCATCAAACTTCATTCGATACGAGGTCAAGCTTTCCAAGCTCTTGAATCAATGTTTTGCTGAAGAGAAGAATAGAAGGATTCTACAAATTAGGAACTTCTACAGAGATTGTTGTAATCACTTCAAATATCAAATAAAATTGATTGTCACTATTTTTCTAATCGTTAATTTACAGATTTGAGATTTTGTTATGTGCACACACTATATTCGGATCCTCGGTTGGATAAATAAATTTCCTGATCAAATTGAGTGGCTTGGCATTCCTGATTACCGGATATTAAGGTGATGGGAAGAATTCTTTATGAAAATATATATAATTCCATATTGTAGAGAAGTCGTTAAACTTGTAAAAATAAATTGATTCATCAATACACCAAATCAGATGTTATAACATAACAATGCTCAGAAGAAGTGTCACATGATTTGCCGACATGTTAACATAAGTGAAGTCTTTCTAATTAAGATGTTGATATCACAATCCCTATCAACAAAGATGTTTCTATCTCTAAACAAGCCAGATCTATGATATTTGCTTTCGAGGATATTATCAAATCTCTTCATTGTAGAACATTGATTATGTAGAGATGCTTCATATGTAAGAAAAATTTCTTGATTCAGGTAGTTCCAAATTGATAAACCAGATGACTAATCTTGTAGAAGCAAAGGAGGTCTATTAGGCCTTCGCATCTGTAAAGTCATGGGCTGATAAATTCCATAAACATATGAAAGTATAGTAATAAGAAAATGTAGGGTAAAAGAGTCCCAATCCACAATAAAGTGAATCTGGTTCCACTCTTATGTTCTATACATGTGCATTTTTGCTTAAACCATTATCATAACACAGATTTGGCATTGAGTAGTAAAATTTGAGAGATGCTAGTAGTAATTGGGTTTGTAAAATTCATGATAATATTTCTTGATAAGAAACCCTGAAGGTATTGCCTTCCTGTGAAATGAGAAGATTAATATAAGTTTCCAAATATTTGAGAAGTCAAAAGATAAAATAAAATATGCCCGGAAGCAAAATGTATCGGTCGGGAGATTATTCGGATGTTAAGAAAAGTACTTGGGATGATTGCCCATTCCCAATATAGCAAGTTTGAAGTATAAGAATGCTTGATGCTTACTAATCATATCCTGAGGATACCATTTCCTCTTGAATTGAAGTCATATTATCATATGATCAAGTGACTCAAACTCCATAAAGCTTTATTGAGGACTATCTGATCTTGACAATAAAAGATTAGTTGAACAAAAACACCTTGATAAATGCTTATCACATATGGTGCACAGCTGTGATAATAGCCTTGGTAGTGGCGTTTGAAGTTGATCTGATTCAATATCAATGCTTACTCCCTTTTAAAACAAAAGAAAATATTCAACCCTTGTGATGTCGGGGTGTCGGGAGTTTGGATATCCCTGATCAACAGAAAAGTTTGATAGGTCTTAGTTTATGAAAATTATAGAAAGAATTCAATAGCAGAATATATATGGATTCCCATAAAAATGGCATCTAAATTTAAAAATATATAAGAGGCATATAAAGAAATTAGTTATATATCAAGATGATAACCCAGCAACTCAAAAAAATGGCTTTGATTGCTTAACCCTCCCGATTGCATCCGAAAACCCGGATCGGGCAGTAGCTATTCTATGTCGAAATCACTCCATGGCAGTTCAAATGGAAAGATAGTGGCCAATTGGGGTGGCCAAATAACTAGGACTGCAGGTCTAGGTCAGGCTGGCCTGACTGTGGCTCATGGGCTAGCTCTTAGTTTTGGCGGTCTCGGGTTAGTTCGAGCTACGGTTCTTGTTTTGTCGGCCCAGTTCGGACTGTCTTAGAGGACTAGACCAGGCAGCCAGTCTCGGGCTTCGTAATTTTTTAAATTTTTTTTTAAATAACTTAAGATTAAAAAAAAAACTTGAATATAATTAAATAACATATAATAAAATAAGTTACATAAATGATAAAATTAACTTAAATAACTTACATAAAACAAAGTTACAAAATATAATACTTGCTAATACATTGAAAATAAATTATACATAAAATAAGAACAAGTAACTAAATAGTAAATAGATAAATATAGCATACATACTAAACTTAACTATAGTAAACAACTTAAGCCTCTGCTGGAGGTAGCACAGGTGGCAATTGTGGAAGAAAATTCCGCATTTCTTCTTTTTCGTGTGTTATGTTTAAGTGTTGGAATAAAGTACCCGTACCTCTTCTTGGTCCGTGGAAAAAACTAACACCACAATTCCTTGAAATTACTCTTCTGTTTTCATATTCCATAATGAATGTTTCACGGATTATGTGCACACTTTGGCAGTTGTTGTTGGAAGCCATTAGTTATAGAGATAGACTTAGACTTAGACTCTTAGAGTTAGAGAGAAAGAGTTTGAAAGATGAAGGAATAGTGTGGAAGGAAGAAATTGTAGTGGTAGTATCTAGTATTTATAAAACAAGATGAATGGAAAATGTAGTTGAGTTTTTTTTTTTTTTAATTAAACGATTTACAATTTCAAGATGACATCTTCAAATTGGTCAAAAAAGTTAGAAGATGCATGTAAGAAGAATTGACAACTCAATTCGCACATGAATCTTTTCACTTTTTGTCCAGTTTGAAGATGTAATTTTTTTTCATTTTTTTCAATTTTCTAAATTTTTTAAAAATAAATTCCGATTTTTAATTAGTTTTTTGTACTAAGTTAAAAAAACTTGACATTTTTTTATTATGTTTTGAAAACTTAATTTTTTTATAATTTTAGAATTTTTAAATTATTTTTATTGATTTTGTTTAAACTTAAGGTTTTTTACTAAGTTTAGAAATTTTAAATTAATTTTTTTAGGGGTTTAGAAAATTTAAAGTATTTTTTTAGGTTAGAAAACTTAAAGTATTTTTATTAAGTTTATAAAACTTAAGAGTTAATAAAATATTAGAGAAAGCCACCTTGAAGTGGTGGGGGGTTTTGCATTGACCCTTACCGGTTTTATTCATAATAAAATAGAAATTATATATTAGGGAGACTTAACGCTTAAACCTCCTAAAAGAAATTACAATTTTAAATCCAATAAATTAATCATATACTATCTAAGTCCTAACTATTACATTTAAAAAAAAATTTATACTATCATATGGGTAAGTATTACAATTTAAATATAAAAATCCAATCTATTTGACCGAGTTTGACTATGTTGGATATCTGTTTCATCTTCTTCTTCAGATCCGGAAGATACTATATTCGACTTAGCAATATTCCGACAATCCTATCTTCTTGAACATACCAATCGGCTAGACACATAAGAGCCTCTAATATTTTGTGGGACATCCGACCCCTATATTCGTTAATTGTACCACCACTATTGGAGAAGGCACTTTCAGAAGCAACAAAAGAGACAGGACCTGTTAGGATATCTCCAGCGATCCTAGATAGTACAGAATATTGTGCTTTGCCAGATTTCTCTTTCACCATCTAAGTATGTCGAAATTATCTGAATGATGCTCAACCCGAGGGGCATATTCGTATATAGAAAACTCGGTTAAAGTTGTTATCATAGATGGTGAACTCGTGCCACAGAGATTATATATATCCATCATATATCTATACCCTCATCCTTGACTTGAAGAGGATGGCATCTCTTCGTATTGTGAATGACTTGCACTTGCACTTGCGCTCCTCACTTTCTCTTGAGCAGAGATCGAATAAGTTTTTCAAAGTTTGTGATGCATCATCTTTTATTTTGTTAACATTTCTTTAGAGAGTAAAAAATGAATCAAAGCGAGTATCCAAACATGAGTAAAAAAATCAATTAAACGTTTAAATCCCTAACTTTAAAATGAGAGTCTAAAATAAAAGTAACACAATATATGAGAGGAAAGTTTTCGTAAAACCTTTTAAAAAAGTGTCCATATGAAACATCATAGGACCATATATGACATGTGGTTTAAATTCTCTTAAAACACTTGTAACTTTTATCATTGTGGGAAACATGTGATGAATAGAGGGGTAGTATTGTCCACATAAAAGTTCAGTCACTTGTACAAATAGTTTTTAACAAAATAAATAACTGCAACTTCATCAAAAAATATTTTAATCAAGTGGTAGTCCGTCATTTGCTAATGTTAATTCAATAAATTGTTGTTTTTAAGGAAAACGGGTTTGCGACATATCGAAAGTTGAGTTCCATCTTATAGTAACATCGGTTTCAAAAACATTATAAGTTACTTTTTATTCTTTACAAAGTGATTTAAAATGTTGTCGACTAGAATCAGAAGATCTAATGAAGTTTATAACGTCTCTAATCGTATTTATAACATGTATAACTTGTGAATAGTCGTCTTGTATACACAAATTCAAAATATGACATGCACATCTAATATGAAATAACTTTCCATCTAAAATTAGTCTAAAATTAGTTTTCGAAATTGAAACTGAAGAATCGTTATTTGAAGCGTTATAAAAAAAATGAAAAAAATTATGTTATTAATTCTATAATCACGACATATTTGATTAATATTTCATGCTATATTTGCATAAGTATCTAGGAATGAAAATTTTTTAAAACCAATATTTTTTTTGTTTAAATACTAATACTCATTGTTCCAATGACATGTAACGCACAAAAAAGCTTCAGAAGTAATGGTTGTCCAAGAATCACAAGTAAGTGAAAATTTACTAGGAATAGATTAAAAAACTGCAGCAAGTATATTTTTCTTCCTTAAAAGTCTTAAGAATTTCCCTCCTCAAAGAAGTTCTAGGAAATCCCTTATAAACCAGTTGGAGTGAAACTTGTACAAATCTCACAAATGGATGACTAGAAAGTAATGATAAAGGAAGTCTGCCAACTGCCATCTACCTAACTATTTCTTTTTTTACTAACTCACTATCATAAATAAAAGCTTTCATTTCATTTCCAAAAGCACTAGCTGAAAGTTGTGTTTGTCTAGTTAAATTTACAAAATGAGAATGGTGACAAAGTTGTACGCGTCTTTTAAGTATACTGGTGCCACCACTTGTCTTATGTGCGAATTGCATTTTACAAAGGTTACATCTAGGTTGATCACTTATTTTCTCAAAAACACTCTAAACAATAGATCTTTTTCTACTACTACTACCACTAGGTGCGTTATCTAAAGGAGGAGGCGTCTCATTTTCTCCATTTTGTTGTTCATTTTCATTATCAAAGCTATAGTGTGGGAGGATGCATGTCTTGAAGATGAATCCATTATAATAAAATTAATAGTATAGTGAACAAATTTTAACTAAATAAATCATGTAAACAAATAATTATTTAAAACTAAATAAAGAAATTCTAATAAATAAAGCAACCAAATAAGTATTAAAAAATTTAATAAATATATTATAGTAAATAAAGTAAACAAATAATTTTTTAAAACTAATAAAGATTCAAAATATAATTAATAGACAAATTAACGTAAATTAAGGTAAACAAAGTAAACTTTCAATGATGAAGCTGAAAGTTCAAGGAAGAACTTAAGAAGTTTTGATTTTTGTGGAATTTTCTTCGATTCCTTCCTTCTTTCGAATTTTGAACAAATGAAAAACCTCAAAAAATATTTGATTCTTGAGAATTGATAGAGTTTAGAGATATATAATGAGTTCAAAAGAAGATAGAAGAGAGAATGAGTGATTTTTTGCGTGAGGAATGGATTGGTTTATGGGGTATTTATAGTTTAAAAGAATATTCTGGTCGATTGTTTATGTTAAAAAAAATGGACCATTGGATCTCGACGGTTAAATGGTGACCAACGGTCAAACCATCTGAACCGTTAAGATCAAACGGCCAGATCATCTGGACCATGCCTCTCTAACGGTCCGCGTAGCAGGGGATCCAAACCCTCCAACGGTTAAACACTTCAAAAAAATTTTTTATTTTTCTCCAGCTAGCCCACGAGCTGGACCGCGGTCCAAGTCCTTGGCTGGGCCGGTTCGCGGTCTAGTCTAAATTTTGAAATGGGCTAGGGCGACATGGGCTTGATGTGGGCCAGTCCAGGCCTGGGCCGCGGTTCACAAAATCAAAGCCCAGCACGGACCACTCTCCTTGGACCACTCATTTATGGGCTGGGACAAGCTAGGTGGGTCCAGGCCTATTGGGGCGGGTTCGAGGGCCAGCCCTGGTGGCCAACCAAAACTATCCTTTCGTCCACCATAAACTGCATCAATGGCTTGAAAAAATCTAAAAAGCTACCAATTTGGAGCAGTTGTTTGTCCATATTTCTTTTTGAGGCACTAACTCAAAAACTGTTGCTTGGTGCCCCATGGATTTTAGCAAGACACCAACTTATCCTAGTATCATGCTTTTTGATAGTAAATATACAAATTAGAGATGGCTGCGGATACTTAGCTCATATAGATGCAAAGATGGGATGCCAACAGGAATTTAAATTGCCGACAAGTGAGGCTTGAGTTGATTTTTCCCAATCATGAAACTTCAAATCGGGAATGGGAAATCCTGACTAAATAATATTTTACTAATTCGTATCGAGAATACATAAGAAAAAAAGAATCACTAGGAGTTTAGAATTCGTGGAAGCTTATATCAAGCTTAAGAATATTGGAATATTGAATTCAAATTCTAAAGTTATAATGAGGTATTTATAGGCTAAACATTAACCCCTAGCTAAACAAGTGATTAATGGCTTGAAATACCTATAAATCCCTTGATTAAAAGCTTTAAAAACAATTTGAATTACGAAATCCCACTCAAAAGGGAGGTTAAGCTAAGTTCCTCAGATCTACCATGCACGGTAGGTATGCGATCTTCAAGCTCACCTCAATAGAAGCCTGCCGGTGATGTTAGGGGCAACCCTGCTGTTGATGGTAGGGTATGTCCTTCTTAATACTTAGCCGATTTCTTCCCTTAGTTGTTTCCTTGATTGCCCCTTGATAATGAAACACGTTGTAAACAACTTGTGATGCTTTCCTTAATCTTCAAACTCATCAACTTTACTCTTCAAAAAGCTTCCATCATGTAAGCAATCATTCCACTATCTTCAAGAGCTTTGAGTTTCCTCAACCTCGCACTAGTGAACAGTCCATTCAACAAATCTTTAGCTTCTTGGCTTTCTCGATTCATATCATCATCCAGCCTTTGAAGAGATTCTTTTCAAATCTTGACCTACATCAAACAAATACATATCAAAACAGGGAACGTAGCACGAAATGAAAATCAACCACAAAAGTAAGAAGAGAAGCACTAAAACATGCAAGAATGTTCATGGCGCTTCAAGTTGAACATCAAGTGACGGGTTTTATTGTAAAAAACATCATTAGAATCCAAAGGATCCCAACCCATCCCCTAGGATCAAAGAATAATTGTGTCTTTTCAAACGTCTTGTGGGTGGTTGCAAGAACATCATGATCCTTGAAAAGGATATACTTGACTACGTCCATCTTCGTCCCTTTATCCAAGCTTAAACCATGATCTATGGACAACAGAACCAAAGAAAAAGACATTAGAAAATTGTCACCATAATCAATTTAAAAGAAAGAAGAAGATCAAAACTGGATTAAAATGTTGCCAATGAGATGCATAAGCTTTGCTATCAATTAAGATCTCATCAACATAAGCCAAAACAAATGAAGAATCCATACCTTTAAGAAACTTAAGTAATTCAACTTTAAACTCCAAAGATATGTCTACACAAGGTTCGCTAGGCACATTAAAAGAAATATGATTTCCATGTGGCAAAGATGTAGAGTTAACTCGTTTGTACACTAAACAATTATCAATAAATCATTCGACATCTCTCTTCATGCTAAACCAAAAGAAATGCTCATGCAAAATTTCATAAGTATTGGATGTACCAAAAAATCCATCAAACCATTACAATGAGCTTCTTTAGCTATCAACAATGTAAAGTTAAAAAGAAGGAATGCACAATTTTCCAACAGGGTAAAGAACATCATTATGTATTAGGTACTCATAACTATGCACAACCAAACAAGCATCAAATATGTCCTTGAATCTACTATCATTAGCATGTACTTACTTAAGTATATTAAAACCAAATAATTGAGCTTGTAAAGTAAAGAGTGGAGTGTACCTCTTTAACAAAGCATCAGCTACTACATTTCCTTACCTCTCTTGTTCCAAAGAACATATGAAATTATCTTTATGGATTCCATCCATCTTGCATACCACTTATTGAGCTTTTGTTTTCCGTTGAGAAACAAGGCATTGAGCTTGTTGTCATGAGTAGCATATCTCAAGGTCGCATCGGTCACCCATTCAGGTTGATGTTCCATTTCCTTCAACGGAGAAGGTTCCCCGAGTTCCTCTTAGCAATAAAGAAGTGAAACTAACTCATCTTTCTCAATACCTTCCATGAACTCGCTCTCTTTGACATAGAAACATCCTTTTTCTCCAATAGTATTACACAAAATGAGGTGAGAAAATGTAATCATGAAACTTCCAACATTCCAAGATGGTTTACATTGCACTTTGAGAACTGTTTTGTCAAACACTCGTTTAAAATTACACGATAAAACAATGTAGCTTCAAATTCATATTTCAAAATAAATGCACAACTGTTCTTTTGAAAGCTAGCACATAAAATGAACATATTCAAAAAACAATCCTTGAAAGGTTTATGGTAATAAAGGCGCTCATCAACAAAATCTTTGAAGACTTGCTCAAAGATTTCTTTTCTCAAAATATATTTTTCACATGCCAAAGGGTTAACTTTGCTTTCAAAATCCTTCAACAAGAAATCCATAAAATGAAAATGATAGAATTTGAAAACAAATGTGTTTCAAAACAAAGTTTCAAAAGTTGTCACCACTATTGAAAGCTAATGGTTACCACTAACAAATATTATTTGCTCACTCAAAAGGACCTCATGTTGGTTTAAAAGAATAAAACCATTGATATTCCTCATGAAAACACCAAGAAAAGGTAAAATATAGCCACGTAGCTCAACAGACTTTCCTATAGACTTGTCATGAAGAACATTAAACAAAGCATATTCAAGCTCAAAACTAATAATGTTAGAATCGACAAAGAAAGCATTATTCAACAGTCCAAATCATTGTAAGAAGGGTCAAAGTTAACTCCACCATGCATCAAAAAATCCTCAAGAAAAGGATGAGAAGAAAGACATTTAGAAACATAAGGCAAAACAGGAAAGAGACCACCACAAAAAGAAATAGCATAAAGATTAGACTCTGAAAGCAATTCTATTTCCACAAGAGAAGCTTCATGACACATGAGAGAAGGGATAAGACATAGACTTATGGATATTAATGAAGATTTCTAAGCTCTTTCTCCATATTCCATCCTTTGTCTTCAATTCCTAGCACATAAGAAACATAATTAGCAATATTGAAATGGCATTCATCAACTCTAGGAATTGCATAAGAATTGGAATTAAACTCTATGAATTGTTTCTTTTCTAATAAAGTTCCAAGAGATTGAGAAAGTAAAAATTGATATCCATTTTCCATGAAAACAAGAGAGAACAACTTAATTTCCTTAAAATAAATCTCAAAGCTCAAGTAGGAATTAGAGGAAAATAAGTTTATGGTCTTAGTGGACTTGAAACAAAGTTTTCCTCCTTCATCATTGCTTGAATTTTTAAAATTCTGCACACATAGAATTCACAAGCAAAGAAAGAGTTAGTTTAATTAGCATATAAATTCACTTCCTCACTCTTTACAAGTACAACTATCTCTTTTCTCTTTGTTTTTTTCTTTTCACTCTCTTGTTTTAACTTTCTTTCTAATTTCAACACTCTAAACGTTAACTCTCTTTTGACAAGATTAAGATGCAATCAAAGATACATGTCCTCTCAACTAATCTCTAGTTTTCTTCCACTTTTTTCTTTTTCATTAATTTCAATGTTCTTCTCATGCATGATGCAATAAGGTTCCTCTTTGGATGTCTCATCCAGAATATGAATTTTAAGATGCTCTTCAAATTCAGCTTGTGAAAGCTCGTTGATATTTGAAGACTCTTAACCATTAATGATATTAACCGGAAGAGTCCTGCATCAATGCAAGTAAAGTTAGACCAATGACAAGAGCTCAAAGGAAGAAACTCAATCTCCAAGAAGATAATGGCATGCTTGCTTACATGATGGAGGCTTTAAAGAAAGAGGTTGATGAGTTTGAAGATCAAGGAACGCATCCGTTGTTTACAAAGTGTACAATTAAAAAGGAGCAGGGCCACCCCTACCATTGCCGGTAGGATTTTGTCGGGAACTCCACGGACATTGGAAACCTACCACCGATGGTAAGCTCCACCCTACGGTCGTCGGTAGGCCTCGGGCTGGCAAAGTTATAACCGCATTTTTGGGCAGGAATTTGTTATGCAAGTAGACTTTCAGCTCTTAAACATGGGGTTAAAGTGTAATTCAAGTCATTAAACATTAGTTAAGCTAGGGTTAAGCCCGTAGCCTATAAATACCCCTTGATCATATCTTTGTAAGACTAATTGAGAATTTTGCTAAAATTAATTTGAGAGAGAATCTCTTTTGTCTCTTAGGGTTCTTCACCCTTGTTTAGTCTAGCTTGATATGGGTTCTAGTTCTTAGTAGTGAGCAATTGAATGCCTTAGGACGATGAGTCTATAGAGTTCAATTGTTCATCTCAATTCCTTCTATAGATTGAATCTAGAGTTTCTGTTCTTGATTCAATTGATTTTAGGTCTTATATATTATGAGATTGGGGTTTTTAGGTGTTTGTTACCTCAAGGTTTTAATCATCAATCTGGAAAGAGACTTGACCTCTCAATGCTTGGGTTTGTGAGGCATTGTTCCTCATAGGTTCTTCATTGGAAGTTGGAGCTTCAAATCCTCAATAGAGGTACTTCAAATCAAGGAGGACATCTTGGGAAGAGATTTGAATCCAATTGTTTCAAACTCTAAATTTATTCCTGAATGATTGTTTCATTAAGCTCCAAGTCTTGATTTGTTGAACTCCCATTATCTTTCCATTTTCCCACTTAGAATTCCACAAAATATTGAGCTCATAAGACAAAGATTTTAACACAAATCAGAACTTATCTTCTTCTTTATGCAATAGGAATAGAACAATGACTCCAACTTTTACTCCCATGCTTCATAATCATAAGGACCGAAATTCCACACAAAGAGGTAATTTCAACTTGTTGTAACTAAGAGGTCTTGATGTAGTTCCCAAAGTTTGACAACTTCTTTCACAAGTATATCCTCCATAGTTATAACTATCATAGTATTCCCCATAATCATCTCTTCTTTTATGGAACCTCTCTTCCATATTCACATCATTTCCTCCATTTCTAACATTTTTTCTTGGAACTACTTACAAGATACATTATAACAATCTCTAGCTCCAAGTCTATTGCTCATATAGCAATCATAAGAATTATGCTAATATAATCTAGCATGAGAAGAAAAGTTACCATATCCCTATTGGTTATCATGCATTAGATGTCCACCAAAATCTCTTCTACTACTTTGCTCATAAATGACTTCTTCTTCTCCTTTTAAATTCTTCACATCATGTGCTAGGCATGAAAATTGTTGTTCTTATCCTTTAAAGGCGTGTTGCATCCGTTAGACATGATGGAACACATCTTCCATGTTGAGTTTATGTTTTAAACCCTTAAAAGTAAACAAAGAAAACAAAACAAAAGGACCTCCCAATCACTCACTTAGTGTTTCACTCTCTTTAGTGATCACTCAATCTACTCATGTTTAACATTCTTTATGGCTTTTATCAAGATAAGCTCACCCTCTTGCCATTTCTTCCAATCACTCAATACTCAAGTTCTATATGATCCTTCAAACTTCTTATTCAACTCAAAGCTAGAGCATCAATCCCAAGCAAGCAAACAATTAATGCACTTAGTTGGAACTATTCGAAGAGCGAAAGTATCAAACACTTGACGTGTAAGAGTTTCAAAGAATTTTGTCTATGGAAGAGAGCAAACAAATATAATTGCTCATCAAAAAATAATTAGAATCACAGAAGGAAACATTTAGAAATAAAAAAACAAAGAAAATCAAAACAATTAGGCTTAACAAAGAACACAAGAGTACCAAAATAAAATTTCCAGGAAAGAGGGGATAATGACACCCTGACACTAAAATGAAGATAACTTACAATCTACAACGAAAACACATATGAGAAAAGTTCAAGAAGATTATTCACTCGAAGAGGATGAATTTAAGCACAAATATCAATCAATTTGAATCAGTATACCATAAGTTATGTTCGGATAAATCAACACATTCTCTAGAATCGCGAATCCGAAACACACTTTACAATTCAATTCAACTGCGCAAACAAATGACCTCTGAATTCAGCACAACTTATTTCAAATGAATCGCAACTCAAAGGTGAACATCTCCATAAAAGTTCATCAATATATTCGCAGAATAAATATTCGATTGTTTATTTTATTTTTGCAACAATTTTTCTGTACTCAATTTTGCATGATCTTCATAGAATTTTGTTTGATCATCAAGTACATACACTTTGTTTTTTCCTTTTCACGAATTTAATCAACTTAAAATTCAATTTGACCTTCAATTGGAGGTTGCTTTGATACCACTTTCATATGAATCCTCTTTTGCTTGGTGATTTTGATCAAAATCCTTCCCAAGATCACCTTCTCATGAAGTACCTTTATTGAGGATTTTGTAGCTCCACACTCTAATGGAAAACCTGTGAGGAACAAGCCTCATAAACCTAACATTGAGAGGTTTGACTCTTTCCTAAATTATTGGTAAAAACCTTTAGGGAACTATAACCTCAAAACCCCTACCGCAATTTAGAAGATCTTAGAATCAATTGAATCAAGAACAAGAACTCTAGAATCAATCAATAGAAGGAATTTAAGATGATCAATTTGATTCCATAGGTCATCAACATAAGGTAATTCAATTACTCACTACCAAGGACATTAACCCTTAGTGAACTAGCTAAGCAAGGGGAAGAACCCTAGAGACCAGGACAGTTTCTCTCTCAAGAATTTTAGCGAATTCATTCAACTTCTAAAGTTTTTACAATCAATGTATAATGAGATATTTATAGGCAAAGCATTATCCCGTAGCTAAACAAGTGATTAATGGCTTAAATTGCCTATAAACCTGTAATGCCTTACCCCATAAGCACCTAGCATGACTTTAAAATTACGAACGTTATGGAAATAGAGTTTGAATCTGATATGGTGGAGTACAGTGTTTGTGACACTTAATGGTATTTTGGGAATACTTAGGAATAGGAATAAAATTTTATTATATTGAGGTTTTATTATTAAGGTTTATAAGTGCTTTAAAGTGGATTTTATTTTTAATACCTAGTGCATTTATTTTAGAAATTTAAATACTTGACAGTTTCATATAAGGTTTCCAAAAAATAAAAACATTTGCAATTAAGAAATCGGCTGCCACCTCCTACCCTACTAGTCACCACAATGATTTCTTCTTGTTTCTTTTCTTTTTTTTTTTCCCATCCCCTAACCGCCATTATGGCATATATATAGGTCACAAGACCTTTTTTCTTTTCTTTTTCTAGCAAGTTGGCAACAATATATATATACATAGATATATTAGTAGTTTTTGTTTTTTTTTTTCTTTCTTTCTTAAGTGGGTGGGAAGCCATTTGAGGTAGTAAGTTTCTTTTTCTTTTATT
Organism: Catharanthus roseus; assembly: GCA_028651295.1. Classification (NCBI taxonomy): domain Eukaryota; kingdom Viridiplantae; phylum Streptophyta; class Magnoliopsida; order Gentianales; family Apocynaceae; genus Catharanthus; species Catharanthus roseus. The sequence continues at coordinate 6,835,912 of JAPQWS010000083.1, forward strand.
TTCTTGTTAATTAAGTATTATATATATAGTATAGGCTTATTTCTTTTATTTTTTAGGATTTAAATATTTTAAACGGATTTTTAGTATATAGTATATAGTTAATTATGGTTTCTTGGGAAAGTATATATTTTTTAGAATATAGGATTTTTGATCTTTTTAAAGAATTATTATAAGTAAATATATAAGTATATATATCTCATAAGCTCATTTCATAGGATCTCGATATTATTTAAGGAATAGGGCTATTTGATCGATACCCAAGTATTAAGTATTTTCGTATTATTATTTTGTAGGATCTTAGTACTAGATCTACATACAGGTGAGTCCACAAACTCCATCTTTATTTCAAATATTACAAGACATATAAATATGTTTTTTTTTCGAACCATTACAAAATATGGCTATTTTTGGAACGATATCTCTCATCGTGTTTTTGGAGATGTTCCCCACAATGTGTTACATGTTCATTAGAAGTGCATAGGGGCGGTGCTCCATATAGGTGTTGTCTTTTTAAAAAAGATTATTATTGTTATGAAACAGAACTAGTCTGTACACGGGTTTTCTAGAAATATTTATAAGTAGGAAAATACTTTGTTTTTGAAAAGTTATATGCTTTGGCATGCATGAATGTAAACATGGTATGTTTGTAAAATCTGCATAAATTGGAGAATGCTTTGGTCCTAAAAAGTTATATGTTTCAACATGCATGAATATAGGCCTGGCATTGGCATAATTGTGAAATTTGCATAAGCATGGGATGACTGGCGGATGAGGATTTTTGGTGCTCTGAAATGTTTATGATTTGAATATGCTATGATGGTCGGGTAATTGGCCTTTCGATTTGTCAATATATATGAAAACCTCATTCTGACCTGGGTTAAAGTTTGGTGGAAATCAAGTGAACGGACGCGTTAGCGGATTGCACTGTACGTGGCTAGTCCCTTGTACTAGGGCCTCTTCCGATGACGTGGGCGGGTTTTTGACTCTGAGGGTGGATCCACTTGAAGAGGGGCGTAGTACCTTGAGGGCGTGGCCCAACCGGTATTTACGTGGACATCGCATCATGCTCTGTGGTGGGACGGTTGCCTAGTGGAGAGTCAGAAGGGGCTTGAAACTGAGGTTGGCCCCAAGGCAGACCTGGTAGGTGCCCCAGGAGTCCGTAACCTGTTTTGACCAGTGATATGGGAGTGCGGTTGTTTATAATCGAGTGCTCGTATGGTGTTCGGCTGGTATTGACTACGAGATGCTGGAACTTGGTTCTAATGGCCTTGTTTTGGGGATCCGGACTTTGTCCATGCAGCCCCACTGTTGCATTACAAGTTCTTTTAAATTTGGGGCATAGAAGCTGCGCTGATGTCTCTTGATTCGCTCAAACTTTCCAGCTGCGCTCGAAACCCTCATGTAGGTTCAAGCATCAGTTTTGTTAAAACATTAAAAGAGAATGTTTTCTTATAATATTGCATGAACTGCATCATATTATTTTAAAGAAATCACTACAGCGCACACACACACGTGGACTCATTGAGCGTTCGCGTTCACGTTTTTCCATATCATGTTTTCTTCTCAGATTAACTCAGGACGGTCAGAGATACAATAGACCGCTGAAGTTTTACGCATGGGATTTTGGTTCAAGTCTCTTCGGAAGGACATGTGTTTTTGTGTTGCTCTCTTGTACTCGAGCCGTCTGTAAAGTATTTCTATCTTTGTATCGGAATTACCATAGGATAAGAAGTTTTCTTGAACCCTATATTTTGAGCTCCTTTTTATTGTTTAGATTGTTAAGTTTTCCGCTGCGTATTGTATATAAACTTCTAAGTGTTGCCCAGGAGGTTATGCTTTTGTTTTTAGACTTGTAATTTAGTGCCGAGAGGCACGCAGATATCCTACTCAGCCGCAGTTGACCTAATGGCAGAGTTGGGGATATCACAGGTGGTATCAAAGCTCTAGGTTCGATTTGTGGTTAGAGTTAGTAGATTCTAGACGAGCACTAGGAGTCAGCGGCATCGTTTTATTTTTCTTAAAGACTTTTAAGTTCCCTTTTTCTCTTTCGTTTTGCTCATCATGTTATTAGTTTGATGAGAATAGTGCCTCTTGTATACGATACCATGTCTCTGGTCATAATCACAATGAGAGGACATATAGATATGTTAAGCTTTTGAATCGACGATGGTTCAAATGACAGAGGACTAAGATTATTTGAGTCATCAAAAGAGGTTACTTGTTTTGAGACTTGTAGCTCAATTAAGAGATTTCGTAGGACATAAGGTATTAAGGGGAAGACTCTGATGACTTGTGGTGTATGAACTACACGAAGAGTGAGTGTGAAGTTCTTATTAGGTACAAGATGTAACCTGTATCGATTCCTATCATCCCTACTTCAGTGATACCAAAGAACTCCATATACTTTGCAAAATGGACACTTTCATTATTGTTGTCGCAACAAAAAGGGCTCTCCGATCTTTGGTTCTGTATTCGATATATATTAAGTATTACCTCACGCTGCCGATCGGTGAATGTAAAGGTAGAGGTGAGCTAATGATGAGTTCAGCACGATAAGGAGAACAATAAGTAATGACGAGGATGGGTAGACTAGAAGCTAAGTTTCTTAAGATTTAAAATATTGGTATATCTTGTGAATGAGAGATTGGTAGTCTAATATGAGAGCGGGGAATAATTGATATGGTTGTTGAGATCTTTCTGTGTGTTTGCTATGAATTACATCCAGAGTGCTTTTGATAAGCTCAGTTTTAGACCATAGTCTTTAGGAAGAAGATATACCTAAACTGGGATGGTGTACTTGCATTCTTTAGTTTACACTGTACATATATGTTAAGTATAAACTTGGTTTTGTGAGTGTGATTCTTTAGTGGCTATATATAATCTGGAAGAGCTTAGGACCATGTGATCGCAAATTATGTTATGTATGGTATCAATGGTAGATATTGTATACATGCTCTGCCCTGTGCACCAACGACTATTTTTATTAATAGAGAAGATGTTCCACTCTTTATTTGATATACAATTCCAGTGTATGGTGTTTTGTGTGTAAGTTCTAACCTATAAGCTATGGTTTAAGTATTTAACATCGGGTATATGCTTCTGGAAAGGACGGTGGAAGTGAAAGGGGATAATAATTGTTTCAATCATTTAAGGGATCGGGTGTGATATAATAATGGATTGGTGTGTTAGATAATTGAATATATGCATTGTGGGTGGAATTTAGTTAAGTTTAATCATTCAATGTTTCTAATCTTTAGAATTACAGAAAATCAAAAAAATAGAGAATCACTTTATACGCAAGAGTAATACCAGAAACTCATGATAGAAGACTACCAAGAATATCTAACGTACTAGTGTAACTAGTATGGTGAGAAGTTGATTTAATGATAGGGTAGTTACTTGATATCTCTAAAAGAAACTAGCGACCACATCTCCAGAATAGGAAGTCGAGCCTAGGATAGAATCCAAAAATAGAGGATGAGCCGATATTTCAAACGACATATTGGATGGACTGTCCGGAGGCACCAAAGCAGAAGTAGTTGAAGGTACGATTCAAAACTTTCCTCAACCAGCAAGAATACTTATTGATCCTGGAGCTACGTATTCTTTTGTGAGTTTGCATTTCATAAAATATATTCCTGTACCTTCTGTTGTCACGTGTTATCAGTTGATGGTTCGCACTCCTATAGACGTGAGTGAGATAGCAGAGGTAAAGTACCTGGATTGTGACATCTATGTTGAGAATGTGACTCTATTCGGTGACTTGATTGCCTTGCCACTTGAGGGTTATGACATGACGCTTGGAACGGACGATTGTCTAAACATTATGCTCAAGTAGACTATCGACGGAAATTGGTTAAGTTTAGCCGACCGAGTATGTTAATCCTTGTATTCCAAGAGAAGCGAACGAAACGGGAAAATCCCTTTTTATCTGGCATGAAAGCCAGGAAGTTGTTATGGAAATGATGTTAAGGATACCTAGCATATTTACTCAACAAGTCTAAGGAAGAAGTAAAATTAGAGGCGGTACTCGTGGTGAATGAGATTATAGATGTTTTTCCCGAAGAGTTAACAACGTTGCCCCAAATCGAGAAATGGAGTTCAGCATAGAGTGGGTACCCGGCACGAAACTAATATCTCGAACTCCCATAGCGGATGGTACAGGACTAGTTGAACGAGTTGAAACAGCAACTACAAGAATTGTTGCAACAAGAATATATCCATCCAAGTACATCTCCTTGGAGTGCATTAGGTTTGCTTGTAAACAAGAAATATGGGGCCTTAGGCCTATGTGTGTAGACTACAAATAACTAAATAGTGTGACAATTAAAAACAAGTACCCACTTCCACTTATTGATGAGTTGTTTGATCACTTCGAGGAGTAGGATGCTATTCCAAATTAGATGTAAGACAAGGATACCATCAGGTACGAACAAAAGAAAGAGATATTCTCATGACATTTTCCAACACCAGATATAGGCATCATAAGTCTGTCTTATGCCATTTGGATTGACAAGTGCACTTGCGACATTCATGGAATTAATGCATAGAATTTTATGTCTTTACTCGGATAAGTTTGTGGTGATTTCCTATTGCTGATATTCTTATGTATTAACTTAACCTCAAAGTACATGAACATCTTTAAAGAATGTTGTAAACCCTATAAAAGCATAAGCTGTACATCAAGTTTAGTGAATGTAGGTTTTGAATGGCGATAAGTGACTTCCTTAGGGCATGCGATTACTCTAGAAGGAGTATCAGTAGACCCAGCAAAGGTGGAGCAGAAAGAATCCTAGAAAAATAACAATAGAGTATATATCTTCTTAAGTAAGAAAGGGTACTACTGGAGACTCATAACAGATTTCTTTTAGAATCGTTAGACCTTTTTAGCACAATTTATAAGTAAAGCCATCGAGTTTAAATGGATGGAGAAGTGCGAGAGAAGTTTCTAAGAAGTAAAGCATCGACTAACTTCAGCACGAGTTGTGCTACTACCCAATTCAAGTGAGGAGTATTCCCTATAAAGGGAAGGCCTAGAGACGGTTTTGATGCAAGATAGATAGGCTGTTGATTATATTTGAATTATATTGAAGGATTATGAGAGGAACTATCCAACAAAAGATTTGGAGCTAATAATTATAGTGCGACTAAGGAGTGGTGATTTCACTTATACGGGGAAAATTTGAGATCTTTATTGATCATAAAAGTTTATAATACTCGCTTTCCTAGAAGATTTAATATAAGGCAATGTCGATGGATGGGGCTGTGGAAAAATACTGATGCCAAGTTAACTACCATATAGGAAAAGTTAATGTGATGGTGGATTTAAGTAGAAAGGAGGCAAAGATATCAAGTCCCACTGTCACCTCTACCTTGCAACAAGATAGTACAAGCACCCAAAAGAATAGCATGAGATTCCTGGAATTTAAGAACCAAGCAAAAGCTAAGAAGTAGACAGATTATCGGACACTAGAAACCAATATGAGCTAGTACTTTCATAATCGGTTGTACATTCCTAATGATACCGAGCTTAAGTGTAAAATACTAGAAGAAGCACCCAGAAGTAAGTATTCAGTGCACCCTGGAGAGAATAAGAAGTATAAAGATTTAAAGCAAAACTTTTGGTGGAATGGAATGAAGAGAGAGATTTCAGAGTATGTAGCGGCCTGTCTACATGTCAAAGAGTTAAGGAAGAACATAAAAAGTCAACAGGACTACTACAACCGCTACCTGTTCACAAAAGGGAAATAGGATCATATGACGATGGACTTTGTCACAGGATTGCCCCAAACCAAGGGGTATAAGGATGCTATCTGGGTGATCGTTGATCGTTCAACGAAAGTGGCACATCTTATTGCCATTAATATGATATACCTTTTGGACAAGTTAGTGCAAATCTATGCAGACAAGATTGTACGACTTCATGAAGTGCTTGTTGATATTGTATTGGACCGAGACTCAAAGTTTACCTCAAGGTTTTGGCCAAAATACTAGGTAGCTATGGGAACCAATCTAAGTTATAGCGCCATAGCACACCCCAAACCGATGGACAGTCTGAAAGGACAATTCAAACCCTAGAGGATATGCTAAGAGCTTTCGCCTTGGACTTTGGGAACAAGTGGGTTGACAATCTTGCTTGTGCTGAGTTTGCTTATAATAATAGCTACCACTCTTAGATAGAAATGGCACCATTTAAAGCATTATATGATAGGAGATGCAAAACACCTTTGTACTAGGATAAAGTTAGAGTTCGATCCCATTGGAGACAAAAAAACTTGATGCCAGAATTGGAGGAGATGCAGAAACAAGTTAGGATAATTCAAGATCGGCTTCGGACAGCTAAAAGTAGGCAGAAGAGCTATGCCAACAATCGAAGAAGGGATCTGGAGTTTAGTGTGGGAGATCGAGTTTTCTTAAAACTTACACCAGATCGCGATAAGCTGCGATATCCAAGGAGAGAAAAGTTAAGCCCCTGATATATTGGGCCGTTTAAAGTTATTGACAGGATTGATAAAGTGGCGTATCAGCTAGCCTTACCGAGTGAACTGACGGGTATACATGACGTGTTCTATGTGTTATATTTGAAGAAGTCTCATCCAACACCTGATCATGTTCTCAATGATGACCAATTGGAATTACGAGCCGATCTGTCATACAAAGAAAAACTGACTAAGATTTTGGAACGAAGTGTAAAAGAGTTACGCGGGAGACAGATTCCAATGTGTAGAGTGATATGGAGACATCATGGATTCGAAGAGGCAACTTGGGAGACTGAGGAATACTTGAAGAAAAGCATTCTGAGCTTATAGGTACGTGACTAGTAAATTTCGAGGATGAAATTCTTTTTAAGGAGGGTAGAATGTAATGCCTTACCCTGTAAGCACCTAGCATGACTTTAAAATTAAGGACGTTATGGAAATAGAGTTTGAATCTGATATGGTGGAGTACAGTGTTTCTGACACTTAATGGAATTTTGGGAATACTTAGGAATAGGAATAAAATTTTATTATATTCAGGTTTTATTATTAAGGTTTATAAGTGCTTTAAAGTGGATTTTATTTTTAATACCTAGTTTATTTATTTTAGAAATTTAAATACTTACATTTTCATATAAGGTTTCCAAAAAAAAAAAACCTTTGCAATTAAGAAATCGGCTGCCACCTCCTACCCTACCTGTCACCACAACGATTTCTTCTTCTTTCTTTTCTTTTTTTTTCTTTTCCCTTCCCCTAACCGCCATTATGGCATATATATAGGTCACAAGACCTTTTTTTTTCTTTTCCTAGCAAGTTGGAAACAATATATATATATATATATACATAGATATATTAGGAGTTTTTGTTTTTTTTTTCCCTTTCCTTCTTAAGTGGGTGGGCAGCCATTTGAGGTAAGTAAGTTTCTTTTTTTTTTTTTTATTTGCTTGTTAATTAAGTATTATATATATAGTATAGGCTTATTTCTTTTCTTTTTTTTTTTAGGATTTAAATATTTTAAATGGATTTTTAGTATATAGTATATAGTTAATTATGGTTTCTTGGGAAAATATATTTTTTTTAGAATATAGGATTTTCGATCTTTTTAAAGAATTATTATAAGTAAATATATAAGTATATATATATATCTCCTAAGCTCATTTCGTAGGATCTCGATATTATTTAAGGAATAGGGCCATTTGATCGATACTCAGGTATTAAGTATTTTCGTATTATTATGTTGTAGGATCTTAGCACCAGATCTACATACAGGTGAGTCCACACACTCCATTTTTATTTCAAATATTACAAGACATATAAATATTTCTTTTTTCGAACCATTACAAAACATTGCTATTTTTGGAACGATATCGCTCAGTGTGTTTTTGGAGATGTTCTCTACAATGTGTTACATGTTCATTAGAAGTGCATAGGGGCAGTGCTCCATATAGGTGTTGTCTTTTTAAAACAGATTATTATTGTTATGAAAAAGAGCTAGTCTGTACACGGGTTTTCTAGAAATATTTATAAGTTAGAAAATACTTTGTTTTTGAAAAGTTATATGCTTTGGCATGCATGAATGTAAACATGGTATGTTTGTAAAATCTCCAAAATTGGAGAATGCTTTGGTCCTGAAAAGGTATATGTTTCAACATGCATGAATATAGGCCTGGCATTGGCATAATTATGAAATTTGCATAAGCATGGGATGGCTAGTGGAAGAGGATTTTTGGTGCTTTGAAATGTTTATGATTTGAATCTGCTATGATGGCCGGGCAATTGGCCTTTCGATTTGTAAATACATATGAAAACCTCATTCCCACCAGGGTTAAAGTTTGGTGGAAATCAAGTGAATGGATGCGGTAGCGGATTGCACTGTACATGGCTAGTCCCCCGTACTAGGGCCTCTTCCGATGACGTTGACGGGTTTTTGACTCTGAGAGTGGATCCACTTGAAGAGGGGCGTAGACCTTGAGGGTTTGGCCCAACCGGTATTTACGTGGACATCGCATCATGCTCTGTGGTGGGACGGTCGCTTAGTGGAGAGTCAGTAGGGGCTCGAAACTGAGGTTGGCCCCGGGGCATACCTGGTAGGTGCCCCAGGAGTCTGTAGCTTATTTTGACTAGTGATATGGGAGTGCGGTTGTTTGTAATCGAGTGCTCGTATGGTGTTCGACTGGTATTGATTACGAGATGTCGGAACTTGGTTCCGATGGCCTCGTTTTGGTGATCCGGACTTTGTCCGTGGAGCCCCACTGTTGCATTACATGTTCTTTTAAATTCGGGGCGTAGAAGCTGTGCTGATATGTCTTCATTCGCTCAGACTTTCCAGTTGCGCTCGAAACCCTCATGTAGGTTCAAGCATCAGTTTTGTTAAAACATTGAAAGCGAATGTTTTCTTATAATATTGCATGAACTGCTTGTGAAACTGCATCATCACTATTTTAAAGAAATCACTATAGCGCACACACACACACGTGGACTCACTGAGCGTTCGCGCTCACGTTTTTGCATATCATGTTTTCTTCTCAGATTAACTCAGGACGGTCAGAGATACAATAGACCGCTGAAGTTTTACGCATGGGATTTTGGTTCAAGTCTCTCCGGAAGGACATATGTTTTTGTGTTTCTCTCTTGTACTCGAGCCGTTTATAAAGTATTTCTATCTTTGTATCGGAATTACCATAGGATAAAAAGTTTCTTTAACCCTATATTTTGAGCTCCTTTTTAGTGTTCAGATTGTTTAGTTTTCCGCTGCGTATTGTATATATACTTCTAAGTGTTGCCCAGGAGGTTATGCTTTTGTTTTTAGACTTGTAATTTAGTGCCGAGAGGCACGCAGATATCCTACTTAGCCGCAGTTGACCTAGTAGCAGAGTTGGGGGTATCACAAAACCCCTTGATTAAAGGTGGTAAAATTAACTTGAATTAAAAAATCCTACCTAAAAGGGTGGTTAAGCCAAGTTCCTCCTGAGTCTTATTGCCGACGGGAGGGTCAGATCTACTGTGCGTAGTAGGTAGGCGATCTCCAAGCTCCCCCTGGCAGAAGCCTACCAGCGATGGTAGGGGCAACCCTGCCATTGGCGGTGGGGTATTATCTTCTTAATACTTAGCCAATTTCTTCCCTAAGTTGTTTCCTTGGTTGCCCCTTTGTAATTGAACACATTGTAAACAACTTGGGATGCTTTCCTTGATCTTCAAACTCATAAACTTTTTACTTCAAGGCTTCCATTATGGAAACAATCATGTTGTTATCTTCAAGTTCTTTGATTTTCTTCAACCTTGCACTAGTGGATAGTCCATTCAATAAATCTTTAGCTTCTTGGCTTTTCCGATTAATATCTCGGGGATTAGGGAACTCTCGGACAATTCAATTTCTAAAAAATCTTTTGCAAGCATAATAATCCCCATATTCTTCTCCTTTCTAAAAGTATTTATATAAGTGCTCGATTGAGCCTATTCGTGTTTATTTAGGTTTTTCTGCTTGTTTTATTGTTGAAAGAAACGGACTGAGTGGAGGTCTTTCTTTGTTCTTGTCTGATGACTTAGTTAATCTTCATATTTATCTTCCTCGGTTGGTCAAATTGATGCTAAGATTACTCCTGTTGATTATACGCTCGTGTGGTGATTTACCGAGTTTTATGGCAATCCAGCCACTGATGCAAAAGCCCATTCTTGGACCCTTCTGCATCAGCATAACATTTTATATTCTCTCCCTTGGCTTTGAGGGGGCAATTTTAATGAAGACTTGTTTCATGAGGAAGACACTAGGTAATAATCAACTCTCTAATGCCAAAATTACTGCTTTCTGGGATATTTTGTTGGATTGTGGCCTACAAGATCTCAGCTTTGAAGGAAACCCTTTCACTTGGAGTACTAACGGGGATGATGCTCATCTTGTACTTGAATAAAAAAATAAAAACTGAAATAATTGAAGACAGCAAATAAAAAAAGCGATTTTAAAAGATTAATAAAAATAAGAGCTCGGATGGTGGAATGCCCCTAATCCTTGTTACTTATTAAATTGAAAAACTTTAATGAAAAGGATGTCGAATTAATTAAGTTGGGTCATTACTAACTCGGGCAATCCCTATCTCTTGGCGAAGGCCATCCTACTCACTAATCCTTTAAGGAAAATCTCTTTTCTCCCTTACAAATTATGAGTATTATAAAGGTGATTTAAAAAGACCTAAAAGTGTAATATCGTATCTCTAGTCAATTGCCCCAATTAACCCCCAATTGGTTTCCCTATATTGTTCTTCCCTTTTCAATTCCAAACAACCTCGCAAATAATCTAATCTCGCAACAATTAAATTACAAACAAACTCAATTGGAAGACAACTTAAATTAAATCAAACATCAAAATCAACAAATCAAAAAAAGAATTTCATAGTCAAGAATTAAGGTTAACCCCATATCCAAACAATAAAAGCTACTCACTATTCATATTAATAAAACTGTGAATTAACATAAAATTCAATAACAAGAAAAGGAAAAGAAAGCTTAGGATTTAAAATCAAAGCCGCAATGGAATCCCAAACATCTTCCCAGCTCGTCTTTTGAGTTGCGAAGTTGAATATCGAAATCTTGAATCAAAGTCTTCAATTCTTGAATCCAAGAAACTAAATTGCATAAATCTTGAAATTTTACTAACTATTGAGTGTATAAATGCTTGAATTTAAAGAGTGTTTAACCAAATCTAACCTGATTAATCTAATCTAACATAACTAATCTATAACTAATCTACCTAAGAATTTCTAAGTATATACTCCTATCTAAGCCTTTCTATTTGTATATATTCCTCTTTGCAACAGCTGCAAAAAGACATCTTATATAGAGGTGAAAAATACAAAAAAACCAAATTGAAATTGGAACAAAATACAAGAAAATCGAGTTTGATTTGAACTCAACCGTCTCTTGCAACCATACCCTACTGCCAACGGTAGGGTGAGGCCTACCATCCACGGTAGGTCTCTGTTGCCGATGCCAAGCTTTCCACGTTACCTACCTGCGACAGTAGGTCCGCCTACCTCTCGCAGTAGCTTGATAAAATTTTTGCCAACGACTCCGTTTTTTGTTGTTTTCGCTCTATTTTCATTTCCTTTCACTGTTTCACTTACGGAGGGCAACTAAGACAATAATAATAGATATTTAACTAAAATATATACTCTCATATATTAAAAAAACACCGAAAATGATGAAATTAACATATAGAAAATATAGACAAATATGTACTTATCAAATACCCCATACTTATTCATTGCCTGCCCTCAAGCAGCACAAACTAAAGGCATATAGAGGAATAAGAAACTTTTACTATAGAAAGACAAAACACGAAAACAATAGAAGCCTGAATATAACTAGTTAAAACCTTAAGATGATCACAGGCATTAGTAGCTCAAAATAATCAAAACAAACTCGTGAAAAACAAAAGTAAAAGCAAAACTTAGAAAAATAAAATATAACACCACTTCAATAGAGCATTTCACTGCCCAACTCCGAAGAGAATCCAAAAATAGACAAACGACAAAATCACTAAGTCTACCACAAGTTATTAAAATTTATACTCATCAAAGGTGTGTGTGTGTGTGTGTGTTTTTGCTCATGTTGTCTTTCACAGAAAAAGAGGAATTTAAAGAGATTAGAAAAAAGAATTATTCTCAAAGACAATGGACACAATTCATACTTTTTCTATCACTTAGGCACATTAAAATCTATTTTAGGTCGTTCTCAGAACTTTTTGGCATGTAATTTTAGGCTAGGGACATACGTAAGTTGCAAACGAAAGTAAATAGAGACAAAACAAATGAGATAGAGCTAATGCAATTGAAAGGAAAAGATAACAAAAATAAAAGAAGTACTTTCTAGTTGCCGTTTTCACGTTTCTCACTCATCTTTGTATACTTCTTCATTCTTCTTTGATGTACACCCCATCTACCCATCTAACAACATATTTTTTCTCAAGATTTTTCAAGAATAACAAAAGATAAGAGAGGGAGATGACACATATTTTTTTCTTCGTTTTGTGCCATTTATTTCATTCCTTTTCGACTTTTTCTTTTTTTTTTTCTATTTTTTCCCTTTCAAGAATCAATAATTTTTCTTTCTTTCTCTCTTTTCAACAGCCAAAAATACCGAACAAATGAAATTTCCCAAGGCCACCCTTTCCTTTATAAAACAGGGCTTTTCTTTCTTTCTTTCTGCACCCCTCTTTACCCCCACACTTATTCGTTTCTTTCACTCAAAACGGCCAAAAGTCTGTATTAACCATTAGCTCCACGAATTGAGGTATTATATAGTGAGGTTAAAAGAACAAAGAAAAGAAGGGAATGTAACCCTTGGCATGAAGTTACAAAAAGGAAACTACGGATTGATTTCATAAAGGATATATGATAAAAAAGGCACAATCGGTTCAAAGAAGGCCTAAGACCATCTCCAGGACCATCCTAGACTAAACTTCTTGCTTTTAAAGACAGAAAAATCATGAAACTATAGGCAAACTTCAAAAACTATTATCATAATACTAATAACCAAATATTCCTATACTTCTATTACTCCAACAACATTCACAATTGAATAAAAACCATTGATCATGTAAGAAATTTAGTAAATATGATTTTCCAAGGAATTAAGTAATACGTCTTTTTCGAAAAACCTAAAGAGTTTTACAATTTAATACTCTACCCAAAAGTGATAAAAATATTTTTAGATTTTAAATAAAAAAGTAAAAAGAAAAGAAAAATAAAAATATTTTTGAATTTTTAAATTTCCTAATTTTTTTTAACTCAACGTGGGGGTTAGAATACAAGAAAAATGAAAACAAACACATACATGGGAAGCAATCCTGTAGACATAAAGAGACTAAAGCGTATTGGGAAGCCATCCCCACTCAAAAATAAAACACAAAAACACAAACAAGAAATTTAAAAGGACAAGAAACAAAACAAAAGAATAGAAAATAAACAAAAAGAAAGAAAGGAAAACTCCCTATTGTGGACCAAAGTCCGTGCCGCCTCCTCCACTGCTGCTTTGATCAAGCATGAATCTTTGGCATAGTCGGACTAGCATTACTTCTTGGCGGTCTATTGATGCCTGTTGACGTGCAAACTCGTCCACATAGCGGCGAGTGGACTCTACCATTTCCATGAAGTGCATCCCGTGGATCTGTTGAGTAATCCAGAGTTGCTCAAATGCAGTCTGCATCTCCATTTGAAATGCATCCATCGGGACAGTGTTCTTGGCACTAGCCTCATCTTCCTCATTATCTAAGGGGTTGTAGGACTCATAGGCCTCATCATCATCCTTAACTGGTTGTGAGGAAGATGCCCCTAGGCCAGTTTGTATAGTATTCTTAATTGAACGAAAACTAGCTGGGTTGCCATCCGGCATCCTATCTTCTTCGGATGGTGGGATCCACACTTGGTTATCCTCGTCCCATGAATAACCACAGTTGTTAAAAGTTGTGAATTTTTGTGGAGTTTATCTAACAAACAAATATCAATGATATGGGCTTTACTAAGTCCACCCCTCTTTTGAACAAGTGTGTGCCCAAAGAAATAGGCAAGAGCAGAAGATTCGGGAAATCGCCCCCGTAGATGATTCGTAACGATCCATTGCCCACAGCTAGATCTCAAAACGACTACATCTCGTATAAAAATTCCAGTCCAGGTCCTCGTCAATAGATATTTTATTGGAATCCATGGTGAATGTATTCCCATTGTCTGGAATCCTAAGAATAGAAGCCAAACGTTCCCTATCAAGAATGATCCTAAACTCTCTAATAGTTGAAATGATGGTTTGGAGGTCCTTGTTCGTTTTGTGGGTCATGTTCGCATAGAATTCTTGAATAAGGTCAGGATAGTAATCGCTAGAAATGCAAAGGAGAAGAACCCAACCCAACCCTCTAAAAAGATTTTCAAGATTAAAATTCCAGTTCGGGTCCTCGTCTATAGATTTTCTATTGGAATCCACGGTGACTGTATTCCCATTATCTGGAATCCCAAGAATGGAAGCCATACGTTGCCTATCGATAACGATCCTAACCCTTTTGATAGCTGAGATGATTGTTTGGAGTGTTTTATTCGTTTTGTGGCTCATGTTGGCATAAAATTTTCGAACAAGGTCAGGATGGTAACTGCCAGAAATGCGGAGGAGAAGAACCCAACCCAACCCTCTAAACAGATTTTCAAGATTAAAATGTCCGATGACTGACTCGTGGAACCATTTTTCAACAATGATTTTAAGCGACATCCTTTTGATTATGTATTGACGGACCACCTGAGAGAGGTTCTCTTGATAGGGAAGGATATCGGGGTCGAGAGAGGTCCCCTCAACATGAGCCCGTTTTGAGTTTGAGGATGAAGCGACGAATTTCTTAGGAGCCATAGAGAGGGATAAAATAAAAAAGAAGAGAAAGAGAAAGGAAAACAATAACACAACAAAATGGCACCGACACAGCCAAAATATAAGAATACAATAAATGCACAAAAGAATAAAAACTAGTGTAGCCCATGTGTGCTTTAGTGATCTAACGTTGCCCGTGGGTGCGGAAGTGTAGCAAAATTGAAAACTAAGAAGTTACTAAACCCAATGCTCTTAATAAAATAAAAAACATAAAATAAGTCCAAAACAAGAATTAAATATAGGCAAACTAGAAATAAAAAGGACGCACAAAGTTTTTAAGAAATAGCCTGTGTTTGGTTAGGAAAGAAACTATGAGCACGAAAATTTGCTCGTTTTTATGCCCCGTACGGATTGCAGTTGGAGTTTCGCTGGAAGTTTGCCAGAATTTGGTTGGAAGGTCATTGAAAAGTCTTCTCAGACTATCTTCTATAAAAGTTTGTTAGAAAAACACAAAATAACACAAAATAAAGTTAGTTCATATAAAATTTCAGACAAAAACCTAAAATTACAGGAAACTATAAGAGAGAGAAGTTAGAAGAGAAGGTTAACGGAGAGGAGAATTTGAATAGAAATGTTAGTTCTTTTGTAGGGAAAGGAAGAAGAAGAAGACTTTAGCATAGAATTAGTGTAGAGAAGAATAATGGAGGTGGTAGGAGGTTTAAGAAAAAGAGAAAGAGTAAGAAAAGGAAAGAGAAGAGAAGTAAAGAAACAGGAGCTGCAGCCGTTCTGCTTGCCGGAGGGCAGGAAAGGTCGCCGGAGCTAGATGAAGGAAGAAGAGAGGAAAACCTGAAGAAGTTGGAGAGATGTGGTGAGGCTAAGAGAGTTCGAGAGAATAAGAAGAGGGAAAGAAAATTCAAGGGTTTTGTAGGAGAATGGGGGGAAAGGAATGGAAGAAATTCCAATTGGAAGGTGTAATTTGGTACCTAATCGGGTCAACCTGACCTGTTTTGCCTTGAAAACCCAAACCACTGCCAAAATCTTGACCCTACCTTCAACTGTAGTGTGAGACCTACCATCCATAGTACGTCTCTGTCTTGCTGGAGCAGAGGATTACCTGGAATCTAAAGCTAGGTAGGTTGAGCCTACCGTCCACGATAGGCTTCTGCGTAGAAGTCCCGAGTATTCCTGTAGCCTATCGGTGATAGTAGGGCACCCTACTATCTGCAGTATTGTGCTGCCGAGACTCTGTTTTGCTTCATTTTCTACAATTTTTTATCCTCGTTCAAGCTATCTACCTTGTGTACTCAAATAATCTTGTTTTAGGCCTTTAGGCCATCACTTTTTCTTTTCAAAACAACCTTGTAGCACAACATTAACAAGTAATAAAAGTAGAAAATAAGAACGAAAAACTTAATAGCACAAGTTTACAATTACAATTACAAAGAGTTTTAGAGAATAATTCCCATTGTAAGATGCTAATTGCACTTCCCGGATCATGGAAATCCGAGTTGCTCTTCAACTCTTTTTTTCTTATCGGTACTTGTTCCTTCTTGCCAATCTTTTAATTGGAGGTGATTTGTCTTTGTTTCTTACGTTTCCTTCTTGGCTTTTCTTTGATTTCCTCTCTAGTAGGTTCCTGCACGTTCGAAGATACTTTATTAGATTTATGAGTTATAATATATGAAGTATATTTAGTTTTGGATGTGGAGGTCAGAGCAAAAAAATTGAATACTATCTCGTTTCCTTCGATCCTTAACTTTTCTATTCCATATCTACTAGCGCCCTAGAAGTACGCAAGAAAGGGCGACCTAAAATAATAGGGAAGGCAACATCTTCCTTTATGTCTGAAACTACAAAGTCAACGGGGAAGACTACATCTTTGACTTTCACTAACACATCCTCAATTACCCCTTTAGGATATCTAACACTTATATCTGCTAGATTAGTTGATATTCTAACAGGTTTTTGGCTACCTAAACCTAGACGCTCATACATAGATGAAGAAATAACATTAATTCTTGTGCCTAAGTCCTCTAAACCCCTATCTACTTGAATGCTACCAATAGTGCAAGGAAAAGAAAAACTCCCCGTGTCTTCTAACTTTTGTAGTAGTGTTTCCTTCTTGATTACGAGGGCTGAACATTCTTCTTCCATGATAATCCTTTCTTTCTTTGGAATCTCCACATTAATGGTCATCGAGGTAGCATATGCATGCTCTCTTGGTTACTTCAGTATTACTTGGAAGAGTTCCTGGAGTTCTCTTAGATACAATTTCTACTAATTACTCAATTTGCTTCTCTAAGTTCCTAATAGAGCTTACTTGATTCCTTTGGGCTACCTCGACGGTACTCATTCTATTTTCTATTGCACTCATGAATTTTACTATCAAGTTCTCCAAATTTGTCTTATTTGGTGGAGGATGGTTTTGTGGACCTACTTTGTAAGGGAAATGCTTGGAGGACCTCTATTCTAAAAACCAAGAGGTTGATTTTGCCTTTGTTGTCCATAATATCCCTAAGAAAATTTGGGTTGTTTCTCCATCCGGTATTGTACGTGTTTGAGTAAGGGTAATTCTGTTGATTCCCCTGCTCAAACTCTACTTGCTCGACCTGTGTTTCCATACTTAGGCATTCTTGATTGGAATGCCCTCTATTAAAAAAATCATAAAATATGACCGTTTGATTATTCTTACTCGTTGATGTCCCGGCCAAGTTTCCTATCTTTTGCTCAATAACTAATTTCAACCCTGCGTCCATAGAGGATATAGCGTCTATATTATGGACCCCAATCGTTTTTGACTTTGCTCTTTGTCCTCCCAAAGTATAACTATTCAGAGGAATCTACTCTTTTGAATCATATACTTGTTGAGGAGTTTTATTATCTATAGACCCTTTAGCCAGGGCATCTATCAGTTGCCTAGCCCCAAACGAAACTCCATTGTAGAAACTTTGTATATGTATTTCCAAATCCAACCTATGGTGGAGACTCTTCCTTAACAACTCCTTCCATCGTTCCCATGCTTCATAGAGGCTTTCTCCATCTATTTGTCAAAACGATAGAATCTTGTTTCTTAGTTGTGCAGTCCGCCTAGGACGAAAGTGCCTCCCTAAAAATTTCTCCGCTAGTGAGTCTCATGAAGCAATGATAGTAAGGGCTTTAGCTAGGACTTTGCCTTTCCCCAAAGAGAGAACGGGAAAGGTGGAGTCAAACTACATCTTCTGATACTCCCTTAATTTTAAATGTGTCACACACTTCTAAGAAATTTCCAATATGCGCATTGGGATCTTCATAAGAAAGTCTATCGAATTGAACATGATTCTGCAACATATGAATTATATTTGGTTTAATCTCAAAGTTAATTTCCTCTACCCTTGGCCTTGCTATACTCGATTGCATCCCCAAGATGGACGGTTAATCATAATCTGCCATTATTCTCTCTAGTACCAATTGTGTTGCCATGAGAGGTGTTGATTCAAAAGGAGGGTTGTTAAAACGAAGTGCTTTTAGTTCCTCTTCGCCTTGATAACAGGTGCTATTGCACTTGTGCCAACTGTTTCATACATTCAGGCTCGGGATCGAATGACACAAACTCACCCCTTTTCTTTCGAGGCATTAACTAATACCACACAATCTGCAATAATCGAAAAACGTGATTAGCTCTATGAACACAAAGCACAATTCAAGAATATAAACTGAAAATAACAAAATGGTGCCAAAAAAAAATTAAAAAATAAATCAATTCGAAAGAGAAAAAGAAAAAACAAAAAGAAACAAAAGGCTATGACTAAAGCACTAAAAAGAAAGATATTCCTAAAACTTGCCGTCCCCGGCAACATCGCCAAAAACTTGATGTCTTTAAGTTAAAGCGGGATGGAATCCTAACCACTATAATAAAAGGCAAGTGAACAATGCAGATGTGAGTTTCAACCTGAGTGTTGAATCTCTCACGGACGGACGAAGGTTCAAGTACTAATCATGGCTCTAATGTTTTTCGAAAAAAGAAGATGTCATTGAGAAATAAAAATATAAACAAAAATAATTGAAGAAAGCAAATAACAAAAAGGGTTTTAAAATATTAATAAAAACAAGAGCTTTGATTTTGTAATGCCCCTAATCCTTGTTACAAATTCAATAGGAAAACTTTAATGAAACCAATGTTGAATTAATTAAGTTGGGTTATCACTCAATTCGGGAAATCCCTATCTCTAGGTGAAGGCCACCCTACTCACTAACCCTTAGAGAAAAATCTCTTTTCTCCCTAAGTAATTGTGAGTGCAATGAACTTAAGCGATTTTAAAAGACCTAAAAGTACAATATCGTATTTATAGTCAATTGCCCCAATTAACCCCAGATTGGTTCCCTAGACTATTCTTCCTTTTTCAATTCCAAACAACCTTGCAAATTATCTAATCTCGCGACAATTAAATTACAAACAAACTCAATTTGAAGACAACTTAAATTAAACCGAACATCGAAATCAAGAAATCAAAGAAAGAATTTCATAATCAAGAATTATAGTTCAACCCCTATCAAAACACTAAAAACTACTCATATTCATATTAATAAAATTGTAAATTAACATAAAGTTTAATAACAAGAAAAGGAAAAGAAAGCTTATGATTGAAAATCGAAGCCACAATTGAATCTCGAACGTCTTCCCAACTCGTCTTTCGAGTCACCAAGTTGAAGATCGAAACTTGAATCAAAGTCTTCAATTTTTTAATCCAAGAAACTAAATTGCTGAAATCTTGAAACTTTACTAAATAATTCCATGCATAAAAGTTGGAATTTAAAGAGTGTTTAACCTAATCTAACCTAACTAATCTACCTAAGAATCTCTGAGTATCTAATCCTATCTAAGCCTATCTAATTGTGTATATTCCTCTCTACAATAGCTGCCAAAGACTCCTTATATAGACGTTTAAAATATAAAAAACCAAGTTGAAATTGGAACAAAATACAAGAAAATCGAGTTTGATTTGAACTTAACGGTCTCTTGCCAGCATACACTACCACCGATGGTATGGCAGAGCCTACCGTCTGCGGTAGGTCATGTTGCATATTCTTTGCTTTCCATGGCACCTACCAGCGATAGTAAGTAAGTATACCTCACACCGTAGGTTACTAAAATTTTGTGACGGCTCCGTTTTTATCATTTTTCGCTTCATTTTTGCCCATTTTCATTTCCTTTAATTGTTTTCTCTTTTGGACGGCATCTAAGATAAAAATAAGAGATATTTAGCTAAAGTATATATTTTCACACATTACAAACACCGAAAACGATGAAATTAACATATAAAAAAATAGACAAATATGCACTTATCACTTCCCCATCATGGATGGCCCTTCTCCCTTATATGGTAGCTTATAATCTTTCTAGCCCCATTACGGACCATGTCCGGATCATAATTTCCAACTTTACTTTGTTGAAGGAAAAATTCAAGATGTAGGCGAAGGCAAACTAGACCAAGGCATTTTAAGCCACTCTGGCTGCATCAAGCGCGATCCATGGATTCTGTTAGACAAGAATTCTAGCAGTCTCCTCGTCCCCTTACGGATCCTTATTTTTGGGACAGCCTAAGCTCTGCTTTTCTGAGACTACATAAATAGAGCAGACAAACCCTAAGGTATTTTCATAAGCTTCCTCCAAAAAATCTCAAAGCTTTGGAATTTTTTCAAAAGCAACGAGGGTTATCATGTTACTTTAGCAATCAAGAACTCTCTATAGTTAAGGACATTGAGAGATTGCAGGATTTGAAGGATACTTATTAGAAAATGCGAAGCTGCATATCTTGTTTAAAGGACAAGATCATAATCCTGCCTACTCCAATGATAGAGCTTCCCAGAGAAGAAGGAAAATACCATTGAGGCTATAAATAATGATATTAGGCAGAAAATAGACGACGACCTTGAAATCGAGAATGTAGTTGTTAGCTATTTTCCCAGACTTTTCAATCTCAGGTGCTGCTTTCTTCGATAGATGATGTTCTTATCACTAGATAACTGTCTGATAAGAATATATGGTTTCTGAAACACATGCACCTATAAAAGGCGCCTAGATCAGATGGAATGCATGCTTGTTTTGTTTAGCAGTTTTGGCATATTATTGAAGAAGATGTTGTGCTCTTTCCATTGGAAATGCTTATTAAAGGATTAGATCTCTCAGTGATATATCACACTCACATTTCCCTTGTCACGAAAATGAAGAACCCAACAATGATGTCTCATTAATGGCCTATCAGTCTCTGCAATGTTCTTTACAAAATAATTTCAAAAGTGTTGTCTAATTGATTGCTGAAAGTGATGAATTTGATTATCAATGAAGCCCAAAGTGCTTTCCTCCCAAGAAGACTGATTACTGATAATGCGATAATAGCTTTGGAAGCTTTCTATAGCATTAACATCAGCTCGTCAAAACGTGATCCTCAATGGCCTTTAAAGCTTGATATGAGTAAGGCATTTGATAGAGTTGAATCGAGATTTTTAGAGATTTTTCTTAAGAAGTTGGGTTTCCTTGGCCACTTTTGGCGCCTTATTATGAGCTGTATCACCACTGTCTCATACTCAGTTATCCTTAATGGAGTTCCCACCAGACCTTTCACACCTTCCTAAGGTATTGGACAGGGGGATTCACTCTCACCCTATCTCTTTATCCTGTGTTGAGAGGTTTTCTCAGCCCTTTTGCATGTGACAGAAGAAACAAGGGTCTTAAGGGTTTTGATTTTGGTTCAGGAACATCAATATCTCACCTCCTTTTTGTAGATGATTCGTTGATATTTGCACGAGCACATATGTCACATGCGGCAAAAAAGCACAAGGAAATATTTGCCAATTATAAGGACTGCTCTGGTCACACCATCAATTATGACAAGTCAAACTTATTTTCACTACAGGGGCCCCAAATGCTTGCTGCAGGAAATTTGTTCTTTTCTTTAGATCCCAGAAAGTAGGGGAAATAATAAATACTTGGACCTCCCCTTCATGATAGGAAGATCAAAAAATGATATTTTTAGTTATCTTCACGATAGAGTTTGGAAAACATTGAGTAGGTTGATGGAGAAGACCTTGTCTCAAGCTGTGAAAGAGGTGTTAATCAAATCAGTTGTGCAGGCTATCCTGACATATGCTATGT
The DNA here is from genome assembly GCA_028651295.1 of Catharanthus roseus. Taxonomy (NCBI): domain Eukaryota; kingdom Viridiplantae; phylum Streptophyta; class Magnoliopsida; order Gentianales; family Apocynaceae; genus Catharanthus; species Catharanthus roseus. The sequence goes on from JAPQWS010000083.1 coordinate 6,857,860, forward strand.
CCGTTTTTCTTCTCCCATCATCTATCACCTATTCTATTACAAGGCTTATCCAAAATTTTGGTGGGGAGGTGATGATAAGTACAAGAAGGGGGATAAGGGTTTAGGGAGCTGGAGTCTTTTAACCTAGCCTTGCTTTGTAAACAGGAATTCTGAAGGACCCTTTCTCTTTACTATCTCGAGTCATGCAATCAAAATCCTACCCGTTGGATGATTTTTCCTCATCGGCTCTCGGTCATCGACCATCATTTTTTTGGAGAAGTATTCTTGCTGCTCGTCCCGCTTTTTACAAGGAATGCGATGAGGGGTTGGAAATGGGCGTACGGTTAAAGTTTGGGAGGAAAAAGGGCTTACTACTCCCCATAGCTTTAAGCTCTCTCCTCCAGCTAATATGAAAGCTTTTAATCGCATCCTGACAGTTTCTCATCTCATAGATTTTGAGAGAGGGGCGTGGAAAGATGAAGTTATCCAATAACATTTTAATTCATATGAGGCGGAAGCAATACTCAAGGTGACATTATGTGATGACTGGCCCCGAGATGAGAAAATCTAGGCCTATAATCGAACTAGACAATTTATTGTGCGCTCGGCCTATAAACTTGTTCTTCAGGCTAAGACTTGTTCAGTAGATGGGGATTGTTCATCTATGTCAACGCTAATGCGTTTTTGGAGTAAATTATGGGGACTGTATGTCGCCCTAAAAGTAAGGATATTTCTTGGAGATTGTATAATAATATTCTCCCCACTCACAGAAATCTTCATAGAAGGATCCTTCTGTTCAACCCTATTGTCCTAATGTTCAGATCATGTGGAGGACATTGAACATGTCTTTTTCCAATGTTGGCTACTGGAGGAAACATGGTTGCATTCGCCATTTTCACGTCTATTGGGCATGTTGTATGGTTCCGCTACAGCTGTTCTTGAGCGTATGATGGAATGGCTGTCTTCTTACAGTTCCCGATTTTCTTACTTTATATGGTACATTAAGAATGGCACGAATAATTTGATATTTGATGTGTGGAAAACCAAAGTAATAAAAAAGGGGTGGAATTCTAATAACTACAATGCAAGGCAAGTGGATCTAACAATGCAGAAGTGAGTTTCAACCCGAGTGTCGCATCTTTCGAGGACGGGCGAAGTTTCAAGTACTAATCGTGTTTCTAACTTTTAGTCTAGAAAGATGGTGTCATTGATTAACAAGAAACAAGTAACTCAATTAAAAGAAAGCAAAATAAAAAGGGTTTTTAAAATAACTATAAAGACAAGAGTTTGGATTGGTAGAATCCCCCTAATCCTTATTACTAATTCAATTGGAAAAACTTTAATGAAAATGATGTTGAATTAATTAAGTTGCATCATCACTCTAATTGGGCTACCCCTATCTCTAGGACAAAAGCCACCCTACTCACTAATCCTTAGAGAAAAATCTCTTTTATCCCTAAAAAATTATGAGCGCAATAAACTTAGGTGATTTAAAAGGCCTAAAGTACAAAATCGTATCTCCAGTTAATTGCCCCAATTAACCCCCAATTGGTTGCTCTAAGTCGTTCTTCCTTTTTAAATTCCAAACAACGTTGCGAATAATCTAATCTCGTGACAATTAAATTACAAAAAATATAATTGGAAGACAACTTAAATTAAAATAAACGTCGAAATCAAGAAATTAAACAAAGAACTTCATAATCAAGAACTAGGGTTCAACCCCAAACCAAACAAAAGGAACTACTCATTATTCATAACTGTAAATTAACATAAAATTCAATAACAAGAAAAGGAAAAAGAAAGCTTAAGATTTAAAATTGAAGCCACAATTGAATCCTAAACGTCTTCCAAGCTCATCTTTCGAGTCACCTAGTTGAAGATCGAAATCTTGAAAATAAAGTCTTCAATTTTTTAATCCAAGAAATGAAATTGTAGAATCTTGAAACTTTAATAACTAATTAATGTACAAAAGCTGGAATTTAAAGAGTGCTTAATCTAATCTAACCTAACTAGTGTAATCTAAATCCTAAATTGTATATCTACCTATCTAATTGTATCTAAAACATTTATAGAATAGTTGTAAAACGAACCCTTATATAGAGGTGAAAAATACAAGAAAACCAAGTTGAATTTGGAGAAGAAATCAAGAAATCTAGTTTGTTTTGGACTCAATTGTCCTTTGCAAGCATACCTTACCAGCGACGGTAGGGCGAGGCCTACCATCTGTAGTAGGTCTCTATTTCCCAATGCCCATTGTTTCTCGGCGACGGTAGGTCAGCCTACCTCGCGAGGTAGGTTGATGAATTTCTGTCGACGGCTCTGTTTTCACCGTTTTCGCTCTATTTTTTTTTGTTTCCTTTTCATCGTTTTCACTTTCGAATGGCGCCTAAGACAAGAATAAGAGATATTTATGTAAAAATTATACTTTTACATATTAAAAATATCGAAAAGGATTAAATTAACATATAGACAAATATGCAGTTATCCAAATACTCCCACACTTATACGTTGCTTGTCCTCAAGTAACACAAATGAAACAAGCAAAAAGGAGGAATTAAAAACTTTCATTTTAGGAAGACTGAACACGAAAATGATATAAGCCTGAATATAAATAATTGAAACCTTAAAATGATCACAGGCATTGGTGGCTCAAAATACTCAAAACAAACTCATCAAAAACAAAAACAAAAACAAAACTTAGAAAATAAAAGATAAAATCACTTCAATAAAGGACTTCATTGAGCAACTCAAAAGATAACTTAAAAATAGACAAACAACAAAATCATTAAGTCCACCAGAAGGTACTAAAAATTTTTACTAATCAAACGGTGTGTATGTGATTTTGCTCATGCCATTTTTCATAGGAATGGAGGAATGTTAAATGATTAGCATCAAGGAATATTCTCAAAGAAAATGCACACAATCATATTTTTTCTATCACTTAGCCACATTAAAGTCTATTTTAGATCGTTCCCGGATTCGATAGGACTTCTTGGCGATAATGTTAGGCTAGGGACCTAAGTAGGTTACAAACGAATGTAAAAGAAGACAAAAACAAACGGGATAAAGCTAACGCAACCGCAAGGATAAGATAACAAAATAAACAAACACTTTTCAGCCACCGTTTTCACTTTTCTCACTCATCTTTGTACACTTTTCTTCATTCTACTTTCATATACACCCCATCTAACATACGTTCTGAAGAATTTTCAAGAATAACCAAATTAAAAGAGATGGAACATTACTGCGCAGACTATCAGCCGAAGATGGATGTCACTGGAGTACTCACAGGCAATCATCTTGAGACAGTGATATACATTCTTCCGATGGATGTCACTGGAGGCATCCATATTCGGGAAAATTCAAGCTTAATGTTGATGATGCATGGAATGTGAGTAGTGTCGGTATTGGGGGCCTTATTCGAGATCATCAGGGGTAGGTCCGGATTTCTTTTACGAGACAACTAGTGCACTCACCTTCGCCAGAGTATGCGAGATAGCGGGATTTGGGAGAGTCTTAGATTGGTAGAGAGATTCGGTTATTCTTGTTTCGCTGTTGAAAGTGATTGTGAAGGGGTTATTAACTAGCTCACATCTTGTTCTGGAGCCCTTGGTTCTTCAGGGCATATCCATAAACAGATTTTCTCCAGAGTTGGTAGGCTTAATATTTCTTTATCTTTTGTACAACGTACTGCCAATGTGCCACCGCACTCTCTGGTCACTAAGGCAATTTCAACTTACCCCTCCAATATTTGGATGGAAGTGGTGCCATTTTGTATCTACACTGCTATTCGAGTAGATTTAATATAAAGCTTTCTTTTTTTCTCCAAAAAAATTATAAATTTTTATTTGAAATATGATTTTATAAAAACGTAAATAGTATAACTTTTCTAATTTATAACTTTTTGTTTATGTTTATATTAGTATATGACTCAAAATTTGATAAACGCATTAATAAAGTTCATAATAATTAAATTTTATTATTGAATTAAAAATGTAATATTTTAAATAATATACAAAACATAATATTATATTGATTTATTTATTTATTGAGCATTTTCGTCTAGCTTCGTTTTGGAAAAACATGAGCTTGACTCGTCACATTACAAGAGCGACCTCGGCTTTGAGCTGAATTCAGTCAACCCGAGTTCGAACTAAGCATTGACCAAGCATTTTTACTAACCTTTAGTGAACAGCTTGATTCATTTGTAGCCCTACATAGAATGTAGTATGTTGAGACTTAGAAGCCTGCATATCCTTTGGCTATCCATTTAGCAAGATTAACTAAAAGTTGTAGGATTGGAACCCAAGGTAGGACCTTTGAAGCGATTCATTTCAGAATGGCTTATGCAAAAGACACATTGATAAAGTGAGATGTAAGCTTTATTGTATTTGTGTAAAGCAAAATAATAATTTGAATTGCGAAATCGAGAGAATGAGAGGATTTGCTTCCCTTTTAGTTTTAGAGATGCTTTAGAGCGCGGAACCAATTTTGATATTCTTTTGCCTCGTTGGTGGTGATTGATTGCCAAAGCACTCTAATGTGATCAATCGAGATTGAAGAGAATAAAAGGGTGTTTGTTTTTTCCTGATCACATTGTAGATAATGAAATTACAATTAATTTATTTAATTAAAGACTAAATAAAATAAATATTGTAGTCTTGATTATTTAAATTAAAATGATAAAAGAAGTTTTTGGGCCATATAAATTGCGTTGGATTCTTTAAAAAATATCCTAGCTCATTTTATATAAAACCCAATAGAATGAGACTTATGTAGTTAGGTCCCAATTAAATTGAGCCCGATGCTATTTTACATTAAATTTATTAAATAATAAGTTAAACCCATTCAGTCGCTCCAAATAAAGAATTGGGCTAGCCCAAACAAGTGATAGGTTGCTTAGCCACTAAGTAACCTAAAGCCCCATTTCTACCTATAAATAAGTGTCTTCCCCAAGGTTGAGATATCATTCAAGAAGACACTTAGAAGGAGGCATTTAGAAGGACATTCAGAAGAGACTCCAGCTTCAGGAAAAGCTCCCAAAGGCTCTCCAACAAAGTCTTCTTCGAATCATTAAGTATTATTCGCGTTCTTCGTCTAAAGGAGTGAAGAAATATTCAAAGGTTTTGCAGTCCGAGATCAAACTCCCAAGCCCTCGTTCATCATCAAAATTCATCAGATTCTAGATAAAGCTCTCAAAGGGCCCTTGATTCACAGAGTCCATCTAACTCGACATCAAGCTTCCAAGCCACAGAGTTCAAAATCTAAGTTCATCCAATTACTTGACATAAAGCTCCCAAGCCATCAAGCTCAGAATCGAAGTTTGTGCAATTCGAAATTAAGCTTTCAAGCCCTAAATTCACAATCAAAGTTCATTGAATTCTAGATCAAGCTTTCAAGCCCTTGAGTTCAACATCAAAGTTCATTTGATACGTGGTCAAGCTTTCCAAGTTCTCGAATCAACGTTTTGCTGAAGAGAAGAATCGAAGGATTCTACAAATTAGGAACTTCTATAGAGATTGTTGTAACCACCTCAAATATCAAATAAAATCCATTGTCACTATTTTTCTAATATTTAATTTACAGACTTGAGATTTTGTTATGTACACACATTATATTCGAATCCTCGGTTGGATAAATAAATTTCCTGATCAAATTAAGAGGCTTGGCATTTGTGATTATCGGATACTAAGGTGATGGGAAGACTTCTTTATTAAAACATATATAATTCTATATTGTAGAGAAGCCATTCAACTTGTAAAAATAAATTGATGTATCAATACACCAAATCAGATGTTATAACATAACAATGCTCAGAAGAAGTGTCACATATTTGCCCACATGGTAACATAAGTGTTGGTCATGTGGGCCTCATTTGCTCACATTTTTCATTTTTTTTCTCAGCCCAATACTCCCTATAATGATTATGGACTGGGCTCACTAAAAGTATGGGTTGAAATTTATTAGGCCAAGATGCCGGGCCGGGCCGGGCCAACCCGGCCCGCCCATGGTGACTTAGGGTTTCTATATTTAAACTCTCTATTTTTGGAGGCTGCCCTAATTTTTAGAAAGAAGCCCCCCTTTCTTGTTCATTCTGCTCTGCACCTTGTCTCTTCCTCCTCCTCCACTACCTGACCGCCGTGGCTATCACCTCTATGTCTTCTCCGTCGCTGATGCAGAGAGTCGGCGTCACTGTCTGACTGCCGTCGGGCGACTATGACAGAAAGAGAGAGAGAGAGAGAGAGAGAGAGAGAGAGAGAGAGACTGTAAGAGAGAGTAAGGACGAGAGAGAGAGTGAACGACCCCGTTTCCGGTGAAGCTCAATCCGACTGAGGGCCTGTGCTGCTGGCCGCTCTACACCTTGAGCTCGCCGCAGCTCCCGGAGCTCGATCTCAACTTGCCGGTGTCCATCCCTTGCTGCTACTACTGAAACTACCGCTGCTGGACCGGACCTCTCGCCGCAGCCGTGGATCCACACCGCCAAGCTCACAGCCGCGGTTCCGGTAAGCCTCCTTCCCTTGTTCTTTTCTTTTCTTCTTGCTAACCATCTCCTGCAGATTCCGACGATCTACGGTAAGCTGCTGGCGGAGAAGAAGGAGAAAGGAGGTTCCTTTTAGAAGAAGAAGAACAGGGACCATTTTCGGAATAAGAAGAAAAGGAGGACCAGTTTGCAAATTTGTAATAGTTTAGGGCCTTTCTGTAATTTCTTATTTTTGAGGGCTGTAATAGTACATAGGAAAGTTGTGTGTAATAGTAAATAGGTTTGTGGAACAAACAATCCTCACAACAGTGGTATCAAAGCCCGGAAACGACTTCAACTTTCCGGTGCTCTTGTGGACCGGCGGCTGCCTCGGGTTGACCTTCCGAACCTACGGGAACTATTGAGTTCCGTAGATCTGGCTCAGGGAAGCATCCTTTAAACCTTCTCTGTTTATTTTAGCCTTTTTGGTAGATCGTTACTATTATTCTTGCCTATTTTGCTAGATCTGTTTATCTTCTGTTAGATCTGCTTATTTGCTTTAAATCTACCGTCACGGATATGCTATTTTGTGAATCTAGTTTATTTTCTGAAAAATCTAAAACCCAAGCCTGGCTTGAGTCCAAAGAGACTTCAAGTAGCTGTGCCTTGGTGATTTTCTGTAACTGATTACAAATTGTAGTTAATATTCGTGGTTGTTGATTTTATTGTTATTTGTGTTGGAAGGCTGTTGCTCAGCCCTTACCTGTTTATTTCTCTGTCTCGGTTATTATTGTGCAAATTGCGCTGTCTCTGTTGTGAGATTCTTTGCGTTTCACCTATTTTATTGCGCCTTCTTTCAAAGCAAAAATCCGGGCATTTTATTTGTGTGACAAACTTCTTTTTCAAATCTTTTATTTTTCTAGCCATTGGTTACTCTTATTTGCCATTTTTAATCATGTATGTTCCAAAAGTTAAAACCGACAAGTTTGATGGCAAATCTGATTTCATAATGTGGCGGAGAAAAATGAAAGCAGTTTTAGTCCAAAATAAAATCGCACCCGCAATTTGTAGCCCTGAAAAGTATCCGAAATCTTGGAAGGGTGAAGTGCTTTCTGAAAAACTTGGTGATGCCCACAGTTGCCTCACCTTGCATTTAATCGATAATGTTTTGCGAGAAATAGACGAAAAGGACAACGCTTTTGAAATTTGGACAAAACTCGAAAAATTGTATTTGGGAAAATCTTTATCAAATAAGATTTATCTAAAGGAACAACTTTTCAGTTTTAAAATGAGCGGGTCGAAATCTCTTTCAGAAAACATTGATGATTTAAACAAAATTGTTTTGGAATTGCAAAATGTTGGAGAGAAGATCTCCGATGAAAACGTTGCTGTTATTTTATTAAACTCCTTACCTGAGTCTTTTAATGATGTTAAATCTGCTATCAAGTATGGCAGAGATGATTTGACTCTTGCTGATGTGAAAAACGCTTTAAAATCAAAGGACCTTGATTTGAGAAAAGAAAACAAAACAAACGGAGAGAACCTTTACGTGAGAGGGAGGGTTGACGGAGAGAATCTTCTAGTCACCGTTCTAAAAGTAAAGGGAGGTCGAAATCATGAGATAAGAACTTGAAGTATTTTTACTGTGGCAAGGAAGGCCATAAGAAAAAAAAGTGTTTTAAGAGGATCAAAGATGAAAAACAACGTAAACAAGGTAACGGGAGTGATAAAAATGACAAAACCCACGATTTTGAATCAGATGGTAATTCCATTATTCTGAGGTTTTGTGTGTATCCCCTTCCCCTTCTTCTGTTTCTGATTATTGGATTCTTGATTCTGGCTGCAGTTTTCATATGACTCCAAACAAGCATTGGTTTTCAGATTTTAAACCCCTTGAACATAGAAAAGTTTTTATGGGTAATAATCATATTTGTGAAATTAAAGGAATTGGAAATGTTTTTGTTAAAATGCATGATGGTGTGACCAGGAAATTGACTGAGGTGAGATATGTGCCCGACCTTCGTCAAAATCTAATCTCCCTTGGTGTTTTTGACACAAATGGTTTTTCTTACAAATCAGAAAATGGCATTATGAAAGTTTGCAAAGGAGCACTGGTCATCCTCAAAGGTTTTAAAAGGGATGGTCCTTACCATTTAATTGGAAAAACTGTTTTGCGAAGCATCTGCATTGGTTTCAAAAACTGTTCCTGAAAAGACTCTGTTGTGGCACCGTGGAAAAACCCAAGGTTCAAGGCTAGGCTGGTTGCAAAAGGCTTTTCTCAAGTTGAGAGCATCGATTTTAATGAAATATTTTCTCCCGTTGTTAAGCATAAAACAATTAGGATAATGCTTGCAATTGTTGCCTTTTATGATCTTGATCTTGAACAACTTGATGTAAAAACTGCATTTTTGCATGGGGAACTTGAAGAGACTATTTACATGCGTCAACCACCAGGTTTTGAGGAAAAGGGTAAGGAAAACATGGCATGTCTTTTGAAAAAGTCCTTGTACGGACTTAAACAATCACCTAGGCAATGGTATAAACGTTTTGACTCTTTCATGCTTAAAGCTGGTTTTGTTAAAAGCAATTATGATAGCTGTTTATATTTCTATGGTGATAATGTTGAAACTGCTATTTATCTTTTGCTCTATGCAGATGATATGTTAATTGCTTGTAAGCATAGAGATAAGATTACTCGCTTGAAATCCTTGCTGAAGTCTGAATTTGATATGAAGGACTTAGGTTCTGCGTCTAGAATCCTTGGGATGAACATTAGTAGGGATAGAGCTGATAGATCCTTATTCATATCCCAGAAATCCTTCTTGCAGAAAATTGTTTCCAAATTTTCGATGCATTTATGCAAACCAGTTTGTACACCACTTGCGAGCCATTTTCAGCTTTCCGAGAAATCTTGCCCCAAAACCGATAGAGAAAAGAAAGACATGGCAAAGATACCTTATAGGATGGCTATAGGATCCGTCATGTATTCAATGATATCCACCCGACCTGATATTGCTTATTCCATAAGCCTTCTTAGCCGATTCATGTCTAACTCAGGTAGGGATCATTGGGCAGCTCTCAAGTGGTTGTTACGGTATATTAATAGGACTATTGATAGGGGTTTGCTTTATCATAATTGGTCTGATAACTTTGAACTGGTTGGATATGTGGATTCTGACTTTGCAGGTGATAAAGATGGTAGGAAATCTACCACTTCTTATTTCTTTACTTTGGCAGGGAATTGCATATCTTGGAAATCACATTTGCAGCCTGTAGTCGCTTTATCGACTATGGAGGCTGAATACATTGCTGCAACTGAGGCGATTAAGGAAGCTATTTGGCTTCAAGGCCTTCTATCTGAATTGCATGTTTTAAATTCCAAAGCTGTGATTTATACTGATAGTCAAAGTTGTCTCCACTTGTGTAAAAATTCTATTTATCATGAGAGGACTAAACACATAGATGTTAAGTATCATTTCATAAGGGAAAAGGTTTCAAGTGGTTTAGTGAATATTGTGAAAATTAGTACTAAAGATAATCCTACAAACTTTGGTACTAAAATTGTGACAACTGATAAATTTTCTTTGTGCAGGGATCTTCTTCACATTGATGAAGGTTGACTCTCTTGAGTCGGTTGTGGCTGGAATTTTCAGGAAAAATGTGTTCAAGGTGGAGTTTGTTGGTCATGTGGGCCTCATTTGCTCACATTTTTCATTTTTTTCTCAGCCCAATACTCGCTATGATGATTATGGACTGGGCTCACTAAAGGTATGGGTTGAAATTTATTGGGCCAAGATGCCGGGCCGGGCCGGGCCAACCCGGCCCGCCCATGGTGACTTAGGGTTTCTATATTTAAATTCTCTATTTTTTGAGGCTACCCTAATTTTTAGAAAGCAGCCCCCCTTTCTTATTCATTCTGCTCTGTACCTTCGTCTCTTCCTCCTCCTCCACTGCCTGACCGCCGCTGCTATCACCTCCATGACTTCTCCGTCGCCGACGCAGCGAGTCGGCGTCACTGTCTGACTGCCGTCGGGCGACTGTGACAAAAAGAGAGAGAGAGAGAGAGTGAGCTGTGGGGGAGAGAGAGAGAGAGAGAAAGAGAGAGAGAGACTGTGAGAGAGAGTGAGGACGAGAGAGAGAGTGAAAGACCCCATTTCCGGTGAAGCTCAGTCCGACTGAGGGACGGTGCTGCTAGCCGCTCTACACCTTGAACTCGACGCAGCTCCTGGAGCTCGATCTCAACTTGCCGGTGTCCATCCCTTGCTGCTACTACTGAAACTACCGCTGCTGGACCGGACCTCTCGCCGCAGCCGTGGATCCACACCGCCGAGCTCACAGCCGCGGTTCAGGTAAGCCTCCTTCCCTTGTTCTTTTTTTTTTTCTTGCTAACCATCTCCTGCAGATTGCGACGATCTACGGTGAGCCGCTACCGGAGAAGAAGGAGAAATGAGGTTCCTTTTAGAAGAAGAAGAAGAACAGGGACCATTTTCGGAATAAGAAGAAAAGGAGGACTAGTTTGCAAATTTGTAATAATTTAGGGCCTTTCTGTAATTTTTTATTTTTGAGGGCTGTAATAATAAATAAAAAAGTTATGTGTAATAGTAAATAGATTTGTAGATCTAACAATCCTCACAACAATAAGTGAAGTGTTTCTAATTAAGATGTTGATATCATAATCCCTATCAACAAATATGTTTCTATCTCTAAACAAGCCAGATCTATGATATTTGCTTTCGAGAATGTTATCAAATCTCTTCATTGTAGAACATTGAATAAGTAGATATGCTTCAAATGTCAGAAAAATTCCTTGATTCAGGTAGTTCGAAATTGATAAACCAGATAACTAATCTTGTAGCAGCAAAGGAGGTCTATCAGGCCTTCGCATCTGTAAAGTCATGGGCTGATAAATTCCATAAACATATGAACAAATAGAAATAAGAAAATGTAGAATAAAAGAGTCCAATCCGCAATAGAGTGAATCTGATTCCACTTTTATGCTCTATACATGTGTATTTTGCTTAAACCATTATCATAACAAAGATTTGGCATTGAGTAGTAAAATTTGCGGGATGCTAGTAGTAATTGGGTTTTGTAAAATTCGTGATAATATTTCGTGATAAGAAAGCCTGAATGTATTGCCTTCGGGTGAAACGAGAAGATTAATATAAGTTTCCAAATATTTGAGAAGTCAAAGATAAAAATAAAATATGCCCGGAAGCAAAATGTATCGGTCGGGAGATTATTTGGATGTTAAGAAAAGTACTTGGGATGATTGCCCATTCCCAATAGCGCAAGTTTGAAGTATAAGAATGCATACCATTTCCACTTAAATTGAAGTCATTATTATATGATCAAGTGACTCAAACTTTATAGAGCTTTATTGAGGACTACCTGATCTTGACAATAAAAGATTAGTTGAAAAAAAAAATCTGGATAAATGCTTATCACATATGTTGCATAGTTGTGATAATAGCCTTGGTAGTGGCGTTTGAAGCTGATCTGATTCAATATCAATGCTTACTCCCTTTTAAAACAAAATAAAATATTCAACCCTTGTGATGTCAGGGTGTCAGGAATTTGGATATCCCTAATCAACCAGAAAGTTTGATAGGTCTTAGTTTATGAAAATTATAGAAAGAATTCCATAGTAGGATATATGGATTCCCATAAAATGCAATCCAAATTTAAAAATATATAAGAGGCATATAAAGAAATTAGTTATATATCAAGATGATAACTAAGCAACTCAGAAAAATGGCGTTGATTGCTTAACTCTCCCGATTGCATCCTAAAATCCGGATCGGGCAGTAGCTATTCTATGCCGAAATCTCTCCATGGCAGTTCTAATGGAAAAATAGTGGCCAATTGGGGTGGCAAAAAAACTAGGCTCGCCGGTCAGGGTCAGACTGAAATAGGCTACAGTTCATGGGCTAGCTCTTAGTTCTGGCGGTTTCGGGTCAGTCCGAGCTATGGTTCTTATTTGGTCGGCCAGTTCAAACCGTCTTAAAGGACCAGACCAGGCAGCCGATCCCGAGCTTCGTGATTTTTTTAAAAAATTTTAAATAACTTAAGATAAAAAAACTTGAATATAATTAAATAAAATATAATAAAATAAGTTAAAAAAATGATAAAATTAAGTTAAATAACTTACATAAAACAAAGTTACAGAATATAATACTTACTAATACATGAAAATAAATGATACATAAAATAAAAACAAGTAACTAAATAGTAAATAAATTAACATAGCATACATACTAAACTTAACTATACTAAACAACTTAACCCAGCCTTCGAGGAGTCCCAAGTGTTGTTGGAGGTAGCACACAGGTGAGTGTTGTAGAAGAAAATTCCTGCATTTCTTCTTTTTCGTGTGTTATGTTTAAGTACCGTAATAAAGTACCCATAACTCTTCTTGGCTTATGGAAAAAACTAACACCACAATTTTGACAAATTACTCTTCTGTTTTCATATTCCATAATGAATGCTTCACGAATTATGTGCAAACTTTGGCGTTTGTTGTTGGAAGCCATTAGTTATAGAGATAGACTTAGACTTAGACTCTTAGAGTTAGAGAGAAAGAGTTTGAAAAATGAACGAATGGTGTGGAAGGAAGAAATTGTAATGGTAGTATCTAGTATTTATAAAATAAGATGAATGGAAAATGTAGTTGAGTTTTTTATAACTAAACGATTTACAATTTCAAGGTGATATCTTCAAATTGGTCAAAAAATTTAGAAGATGCATGTGAGAAGAATTGACAACTCACTACGCACATGCATCTTTTAACTTTTTGACCAACTTGAGATTTTTTTATTAAGTTTAGAAAACTTAATTTATTTATAAGTTTAGAAAACTTAAATTATTTTTATTGATTTTATTTAAACTTAAGGTTTTTTACTAAGTTTAGAAAATTTCAATTAATTTTTTTAGGGTTTAGAAAATTTAATGTATTTTTTTAGGTTAGAAAACTTAAAGTATTTTTATTAAGTTTATAAAACTTAAGAGTTAAGAAAATACTAGAGAAAGCCACCTTGAAGTGGTGTGGAGTTTTGCATAGACCCCTATCTATTTTATTCATAATAAAATAAAAATTACATAGTAGGGAGACTTAAGGCCTAAACCTCCCAAAAGAAATTACAATTTAAAATCTAATAAATTAATCATATACTATCTAAGTCCTAACTGTTACAATTAAAAAAAATTAATACTATCCTATGGCCTAAGTATTACAATTTAAATATTAAAATCCAATCTATTTGATCGAGTTTGACTATGTTGGACGTCTGTTTCATCTTCTTCTTCAGATCCTGAAGATACTACATTCGACTTAGCAATATTCAGCCCGGCAATCCTGTCTTCTTGAACATACCAATCGGCTAGATACATATGAGCCTCTAATGTGTTATGGGGCATCCGACTCCTACATTCGTCGATTGTACGACAACTATTGGAGAAGGCACTTTCAGAAGCAACAATAGAGACAGGACTTGTTAGGATATCTTGAGCGATCATAGATAGTACAGGATATTGTGCTTTGCCGAATTTGTCTTTCACCATCCAAGTCTGTCGAAATTATCTGAATGATGCTCAACCCGAGAGGCGTATTCGTATATAGACAAGTCGGTTAAAGTTGTTCTAGTAGATGATGAACTCGTGCCACAAAAACTATATATATCTATCATATATCTATACCCTCATCCTTGACTTGAAAAAGATGGCATCTCTCCATATTGTGAATGACTTGCACATGCACTTGCGCTCCCCACTTTCTCTTGAATAGAGATCGAATAAGTTTTTCAGAGTTTGTGATGCATCATCTTTTATTTTGTTCGCATTTCTTTGGAGAGTAAAAAATGAATCAAAGCGAGTATCCAAACATAAGTAAAAAAAATCAATTAAACATTCAAATCCCTAACTTTAAAAACGAGAGCCTAAAATAAAAGCAGCACAATATATGAGAGGAAAGTTTTCGTAATACTCTTAAAAAAAATATCCATATGAAATATCATAGGACTATATGGCATGTAGTGTAAATTCTCTTAAAATGCATGTAACTTTTATCATTGTGGGAAACATGTGATGAGTATAGGGGTAGATAAAAGTTCAGTCGCTTGTGCAAAAGTTTTTTAAAAAACAAATACCTACAACTTCATCAAAAACATTTGAGTCAAGTGGTAGTACTGTTAGTATATGCCCTAAGACCAATTGACTCACATTTATGATTTATGAAGCATGTATTTTTTAATTGTATTTTATGCTCTTGGTCATCAAGTATGTGACTTGATAGTAAAACCCTTATAGCTAATAAAATATTATTCTTATTTGTTCCTAGTTTATTACATCTTGTAAACTAGTGTGAAGTTGATTGATGGTCAAGTTTTACTGATCATGAATATGAGATATAAAATCAATTCATAAATACATACTGAGAATATTGTATTGGACATGACCCAAAGTGAAGAAGAAATATTGCATGGGTTTAAGTTATAACTATTTCTTCTCAGTTTTATATTTGGTGTCCTTCAACCTAATGTTTCTAATGTTTCTTGCATGGGGAGAAAAATATGTTTTGACATAGTCAAACATCACTTTTAATTAGGTGATCATTATGATTATTGGTTGGCTTATTTTCTCGTCATGGCTTGAATATTGGAGATAGTGAAAGGGATTTGTCCCTCTCTTTTTAGAGAGAGATATCCATGGGCCCCTTGATAAGGAAGACTGGAAAATATGCATGGCCATGCTCAAATAAGTATTAATAAGGTGTTATTAATATTATTTGTTGGAACAGTCTGCCTGGTGATCAAGTAAATGGTTAATTAAGTTTTGTAAGGATGACTTGATCCAAGCCTTATACTTAATTAGGATATCGTGTGACAAAAGGACTAAATATTAAATCTGATGCTAGGTTATTATTACATTTACTTAACTTGGGTAACATAATGTCTTGCTAGAGGCCACTTATGTTTTGTGAATAAATGTCTAGGACATTTTTTCATTCACTGCCAACGTTAAGTGAACCTACAGGGTCACACGCATAGACGATCTTGTGAGCATAATGTCCACGTTCAATGAATCTAGATTGTATCCAGATTCGTTGAACGTATACAAAAGGGGAATCAGATTCCATATTGTATTTTCTAGTAGGTTAATAAGTAATTAATTTTATTTAATCGAATAAATGAAATTAATTACTTAATATTACTCATCCAACCGTTGGATGATTATAGGAATAGACGGACGAGATTAAACTGTCATTAGATGACAGTTAGGGTTTTGATATTGACAGCTATAAAAGGTTATGTTAACCTTTTCTTGGTGGCCGTCCTTTATCTAATTAAAGAAAAACAAAACCCTAAACCCTAGAACGGCGATATAGTATCTAGCCTCCTCTCCCCGAAATACGACCGATTACCAGATAGTCAGGATCAGTTCTGAACAGCTTTCAGAACACATAAGGGTCTAGCATCCCGATCGCTTGCAGAGGAGTTCGTCTCGTGGATAGCAGTAGAGGGCGAAGCGTACAAAGCAGTGCCTCCACAACGAACAATGAAAACATTGAGGTAATTTCTATCCAATTGGTTTTTCTAGTATATGCAGATCCTGTTGGTGGATTTCCATAGTTTTATTTTACTTTGTTTTTCCTACGAATTCCAACAGTGGTATCAGAGCCTCGTACATACTAGTTTTACTGATTTTATCTGTTACCGCTTTGATTACATGTGTTGTTTTCAATCGGCCTTATTGTAAGGTTTCTGATTAGTGTAATAATTAGAGTAAATTGAATTATAGGATTCGCAGATATCATATTCTGTTTTACTCATTAATGCGATTAATTAAACAGAATGTTGTTACTGCCAAGTTGTTTGGCGTACAGTCTGTAATCTGTGCAATTTAATTGTTAAACTAATGTGCAGAATCACATGATTTAATGTTTAACTGTTAAACAAAATTTCTAGCGGCTTGATTTTAGGGTTTATGACGGCAATAACTCATTCAATGAGTTAGAAAGAAAAATCATTTTTCTTTTCGGGACCGCCGTTTTCTTCCGGGGGCTTGGCCCCCGGAACCCCCTTGTTGTTTTTTGCATGTTTCTTCCTATCTTTGGATGCATGGTGCATAGCATGGCCCTTTACCTCTTGTGATTGATTGGCTTATTTCGTTAATGGGTTGTATGTTTTTAAATACGGCCTGCGTGTCGTTGTTTTCGTTGATGTAATATTATCAAGCTTTACTAGAATAGGTTAATTTTATTTCCTATTCCTATATATGTTTTCTGTCCTATGTAACAAGATTAGAAGGACAAGACATTGGAGGCAAGCTCATGGAGATGAAGACTTACCTAGATTGACCTTTGACTTCCATGAGGCTCGTGGAAGTCAATATAGGATTGGGGCCATGCTATGACATATTTTATTTGATGTATATATATTATGCATGTGATGTTTAGTTTATTTCCTTTTATTTTTTATATATGTTTTGTGAAATAATATACAAATAAAAAGGAAAAAGGCTTTTGAAACCATGTAAAAAAAAAAAAAATTAAGTCGTAAAATGACTTCCATGATCATAAGCACTTCTCCATGCTTGGATCATCATTTTGTCTTATTGCCAAAGCAAGAGATAAATGGTTACCTAAGTAGGGGAAGATGGAAAATGGTGATTTCCATATGCTTGGCATGGTTTGGCTTAACTAGGCTATCAAAACGGTTTTGAGCCTAGGACATCATATGGGATTTTGCCGTACATGTAGATGTAAATCCCATTAATACATTTGTCTCTAATTATGGGTGTTAAGCCAAAGCTTACTTATGATTAGAATAAAATGAATTTTTATACCCATGATTTATATCAAGTGTTGAATATTTCAGGGAAAATTTAATGCTTCATTTATTTAATTTTATTTGGCAAATTCTATGTAGATAATGGCCTCAAACAATACAAACACATCGTTGCGATCCGTGCTTGAAAAGAATAAGCTTAGTGGGACTAACTTTCTTGATTGGGCACGAAATTTAAGGATTGTCCTTAAACAAGAAAAAAAACTATATATACTTGAGAAAAACCCTATCCCTAATCAACCAGCTAACAATGCCCCTAGAGTCGAAAATGATGCTTATAGTAAGCACAAGGATGATTCTAACAATGTGACATGTCTCATGTTGGCTACGATGGAATCTGAGTTGCAAAAGCAATTCGAGGAAGTTGAGGCTTATGAGATGATAAAACAGCTCAAGGAAATGTTCCAAGAGCAGGCACGTCAAGAGAGATATCTTACTACTAAGCCGTTGAACAGCTGCAAAATGACCCCTGGCACTTCAGTTAGTGCTCATGTCCTTAAGATGAAAAGGTATTTTGATCAGCTTGAAAAACTTGGAGCACCTGTAAGTAATGACTTGGCTACTGATATGATCTTGGCCTCTTTGACCTCTGACTATGATCAGTTTGTCATGAACTTCAATATGCATAATATGGAAAAGTCCATAAATGAATTGCACGGGATGCTCAAGCAGGCTGAACAAAACATTAGGAAGTCTACTCCTAATGTTCTGATGGTTCAAAAGGGGCAGTTCAAGAAGAACAAGGGAAAGGGAAAGGGAAAGGGAAAGGATATGGCCAAAAAGGGTAAAGGCAAGCAGAAGCCCAAGCCCAAGGTTAAACCACCAAAGGAAGGGACTTGCTTCCACTGCAATGAACCAAGTCATTGGAAGAGGAATTGCAAGCTCTACTTGGAAGAAAAGAAGAAGCAAAAGGCCAGTGAGACTGCCTCTTCAGGTATTTTCGTTATAGAAATTAATATGTCTACTCCTACTTCATGGGTATTAGATACCGGATGTGGAGCTCACATTTGTGTAAATGTGCAGGGACTCAATACGAGTAGATCTTTGGCAAAGGGAGAGGTGGAGCTACGAGTTGCAAATGGAGCAAAAGTTGCTGTTGTAGCTGTAGGGACATCTGATTTACTTTTGCCTACTGGGCTTATAATTGAACTTAAAGATTGTTATTATGTTCCTGCTATGAGTAGGAACCTCATTTCAGTTTCTTGTTTGGATATTGATGGTTTTGAGTTTAATACTAAGAATGGTAAAAGTTCTATTTATAAAAATGGTATTTTCTATGGGGATGCCTCTTTATGTAATGGACTTTACATTCTTAACCTACATGATTCTATTAGTAAGCCCATCTATAACATAAATACAAAGAAATTTAAATCTGATGATTTAAATCAAACTTACTTCTAACATTGTCGTTTGGGCCATATAAATGAGAAACGCATATCAAAACTCCATCAAGATGGACTTTTATCTTCATTCGACCTTGAGTCTTATGAAAAATGTGATTCTTGTTTATTGGGAAAAATGACTAAAAGTCCATTTACAGGGCAAAGTGAAAGGGCTATCGATTTATTAGAACTTATACATACTGATGTATGCGGGCCAATGAACACACAAGCCAGAGGAGGTTTTCAGTATTTCATTACATTCACAGATGATTTCAGTAAATATGGTTATGTCTATCTAATGAAACATAAATCTGATTCCTTTCAAAAGTTTAAGGAATTTCAAAATGAAGTACAGAATCAACTTGGAAGGAGTATCAACTTACTTCGATCAGATCGAGGTGGTGAATACTTAGGCTAAGAGTTTGACGAACATCTAAAAAATTGTGGGATATTGTCACAATTAACTCCACCAGGAACACCACAATGGAATGGTGTGTCTGAACGCAGAAATCGAACTCTATTGGATATGGTTCGATCTATGATGAGTCAAACAGATCTTCCAATTTCTTTTTGGGGTTATGCTCTAGAAACTGTTGCATTCATATTAAATAGAGTTCCATCTAAAGTTGTTCAGAAGACACCATATGAGATATGGACCGGGAAACAACCTAGTTTAGCATTTCTCAAAATTTGGGGATGTGATGCTTATGTGAAGCGATCATTATCTGAAAAACTAGCACCCAAATCTGATAAGTGTCTGTTTGTGGGATATCCTAAGGAAACTAAAGGATACTACTTTTATCTTCCATCTGAAAACAAAGTGTTTGTTGCTCGGAACGGAAGTTTTCTTGAAAGGGAATTCATTTCCAAAAGAGTTACTGGGAGTAGAATCCATCTTGAAGAAGCTCAAGGACAGCAGACCATTTTTGAACCGAGCATGGATACTCAGTTGGACTCACGTATTCATACTGAGCCTGAACCTTTGACACAAGGGCCAAGAAGGTCTGGTAGGATTTCTCAGATACCACAGATATGGATTTCTTGTGACTGAGGATCATAATATTGATCTTATTGATCAAGGTGAACCTAATTCCTATCAAGATGCTATTCATAGTCCTGAATCTAGCAAATGGCTAGAGGCTATGAAATCAGAAATGCAATCCATGCATGATAATCAAGTTTGGATTTTGATTGATCCACCTGAAGGTTGCAAGACCATAGGGTGTAAATGGGTTTTCAAAAAGAAAATTGACATGGATGGCAATGTGCACACTTACAAAGCACGATTGGTAGAAAAAGGGTATAGACAAACTCATGGTATAGACTATGATGAAACCTTTTCTCCAGTTGTAATGCTTAAGTTGTAATGCTTAAGTCAATTGGAATTCTACTTGCCATTGCAGCATATTATGATTATGAAATATGGCAAATGGATGTTAAAACTGTTTTTCTTAATGGAAATCTAGTGGAGGATGTGTATATGACACAACCTGAAGGTTTTATTCATCCTTCTAATTCTAGTAAGGTGTGTAAACTTCAAAGATCCATTTATGGCTTAAAGCAAGCATCTCGAAGTTGGAATCTTCATTTTGATGAAGCAATTAAAGAATTCAATTTCATCAAGAATGATGATGAACATTGTGTCTACAGAAGGGTTACAGAAAATGCAGTAGTCTTCTTAGTACTCTATGTCGATGACATCTTGTTAATTGGGAATGACATCCCCACTTTGCAAAGTGTAAAAACTTGGTTGGGAAGTGTTTTTCAATGAAAGATTTAGGCGAAGCAGCCTATATTCTAGGCATTAGGATCTATCGAGATAGATCTAAAAACCTTATTGGCCTAAGTCAGAGTGGATATATTGACAAGGTACTGAAAAGGTTCAGTATGCAAGATTCTAAGAGAGGATTCTTGCCAATGTCACATGGCATTAAACTCAGTAAGTCTCAAAGTCCTACCACAAGGGAGGATACAGAACGCATGAGTAAGATTCCTTACGCTTCCGCAGTTGGATCTATTATGTACGCGATGTTATGCACTCGCCCAGATGTCTCGTATGCATTAAGCATGACTAGCAGATTCCAGTCAAATCCTGGTGAACCGCATTGGACTGCAGAAAAAACATTCTCAAGTACTTAAGAAGGACTAAAGAGATGTTTTTGATCTATGGAGGTCAGGAAGGAGAGCTTGTTGTAAATGGTTACACGGATGCTAGCTTTCAGACTGATGTAGATGATTTTATATCGCAATCTGGATTTGTGTTTTGTTTGAATGGAGGTGCTGTGAGCTGGAAGAGTTCAAAGCAAGATACCCTGGCCGATCCTACTACCAAGGCTGAGTATGTGGCTGCTTCTGATGCAGCCAAGGAGGCAGTTTGGATCAGAAAGTTCATCACAGAACTAGGTGTAATTCCTAGCATTGTGAACCCAGTGGACCTATATTGTGATAATACAGGAGCCATTGCACAAGCTAAGGAACCTAGATCTCATCAACGATCCAAACATATTCTCAGGCGTTTCCATCTCATTCGAGAAATTATTGAGCGTGGAGATGTTAAAATTTGCAATGTAGACACCAATGACAATGTCGCAGATCCATTGACAAAGCCACTCCCACAACTTAAGCATGAGAGTCATACTATGTCAATGGGTTTGAGAGTCATGTCAAATTGGCGGTAGGGCAAGTGGGAGATTGTTAGTATATGCCCTAAGACCAATTGACTCACATTTATGATTTGTGAAGCATGTATTTTTGAATTGTACTTTACGCTCTTGGTCATCAAGTACGTGACTTGATAGTAAAACCCTTATAGCTAATAAAATACTATTCTTATTTGTCCCTAGTTTATTACATCCTGTAAACTAGTGTGAAGTTGATTGATGGTCAAGTTTTACTGATCATGAATATGAGATATAAAATCAATTCATAAATACATATTGAGAATATTGTATTGGACATGACCCAAAGTGAAGAAGAAATATTGCATGGGGTTAAGTTATAAGTATTTCTTCTCAGTTTTATATTTGGTGTCCTTCAACCTATTGTTTCTAATGTTCCTTGCATGGGGAGAAAAATATGTTTTGACATAGTCAAACATCACTTTTAATTAGGTGATCATAATGATTATTGCTTGGCTTATTTTCTCGTCATGGCTTGAATATTGGAGATAGTGAAAGGGATTTGTCCCTCTCTTTTTAGAGAGAGATATCCATGGGCCCCTTGATAAGGAAGACTGGAAAATATGCATGGCCATGCTCAAATAAGTATTAATAAGGTATTATTAATATTATTTGTTGGAACAGTCTGCCTGGTGATCAAGTAAATGGTTAATTATGTTTTGTAAGGATGACTTGATCCATGCCTTATACTTAATTAGGATATCGTGTGACAAAAGGACTAAATATTAAATCTGATGCTAGGTTATTATTACATTTACTTAACTTGGGTAACATAATGTCTTGCTAGAGGCCGCTTATGTTTTATGAATAAATGTCTAGGACATTTTTTCATTAACTGCCGACGTTAAGTGAACCTACAGGGTTACACGCATATACGATCTTGTGAGCATAATGTCTACGTTCAATGAATCTAGATTGTGTCCAGATTCGTTGAACGTATACAAAAGGGGAATCAGATTCCATATTGTATTTTCTGGTAGGTTAATAATTAATTAATTTTATTTAATCGAATAAATGAAATTAATTACTTAATATTACTCATCCAACCGTTGGATGATTATAGGAATAGACGGACGAGATTAAACTGTCATTAGATGACAGTTAGGGTTTTGATATTGACAGCTATAAAAGGTTATGTTAACCTTTTCTTGGTGGTCATCCTTTATCTAATTAAAGAAAAACAAAACCCTAAACCCTAGAACGGCGATATAGTAACTAGCCTCCTCTCTCCGAAATACGACCGATTACCAGATAGTTAGGATCAGTTCTGAACAGCTTTCAGAACACAGAAGGGGCTAGCATCCCGATCGCTTGCAGAGGAGTTCGTCGCGTGGATACCAGTAGAGGGCGAAGCGTACAAAGCAGCGCCTCCACAACGAACAATCAAAACATTGAGGTAATTTCTATCCAATCGGTTTTTTCTAGTATGTGAAGATCCTGTTGGTGTATTTCCGTAGTTTTATTTTACTTTGTTTTGCCTACGGATTCCAACAAGTACATCATTTGCTAATGTAAGTTGAATAAGTGTTTGTTTTTAACGAAAACAAGTTTTCGACATATCTAAAGGTGAGTTCTATCTTATAGTAACATCTATTTTAAAAACATTATAAGGTACTTTTTATTCTATACAAAGTGATTTAAAATGTTTCCGTCTAGAACCGAAAGATCTAATGAACTTTATAACATCTGTAATCGTATTTATAACATGTATAATATGTGAATAACCGTCTTGTAAACAAAAATTCAAAATATGACATGCACATCTAATATGAAATAACTTTCCATCTAAAATTGGTCAAAAGTTAGTTTTTGAAGTTGAGACTGAAGAATTCTTATTTGAAGCGTTATAAAACAAATGAAAAAAAATTTTGTTATTAATTCTGTAATCATGACATGTTTGAGTGATATTTCGTGCTATATTTGCATAAATATCTAGGAATGAAAATTTTTTAAAACCAATAATTTTTTTTCGTTTAAATGCTAATTTTCATCGTTCTAATGACATGTAATGTACAAAAAAGCTTAAGAAGTAACGGTTGTCCAAGAATCAAAAGTAAGCGAAATTTTACTAGGAATAGATTCAAAATTGTGGCAAGTATATTTTTTTCTTCTTTAAAAGTCTTAAGAATTTCCCTCCTCAATGAAGTTCTAGGAAATCTCTTATAAACCAGTTGGAGTGAAACTTGTACAAATCTCACAAATGGATGACTAGAAGGTAATGATAAAAGAAGTCTACCAACTGGCACCTACCTAATTATTTCTCTTTTTACTAACTCACTATCATATTTAAAAGCTCTCAATTCATTTCCAGAAGCACTAGGCGAAAGTTGTGCTTGTCTAGTTAAAATTTACAAAATAAGAATGGTGACAAAGCTTTATATGTCTTTTAAGTGTACTGGTGCCACCACCTGTCTTATTTGAGAATTGCGTTTTACAAAGTTTATATCTAGCTTGATCATTTGTTTTCTCAAAAACACTCTAAACAATATATCTTTTTCTACTACTATTACCACTAGGTGCATTATCTAAAGAGGAGGCATCTCATTTTCTTCATTTTGTTTTTCATTTTCATTAGCAAAGCTATGGGGTGGGAGGATGCATGTCTTGAAGATGAATCCATAATAATAAAATTAATAATGTAGTGAACAAATTTTAACTAAATAAATCATGTAAACAAATAATTATTTAAAACTAAATAAAGAAATTCTAATAAATAAAGCAAACAAATAAATATTAGAAAATTTAATAAATATTCTATAGTAAATAAAAGTAAACAAATAATTGTTTAAAACTAATAAAGTTCAAAAATATAATTAATAGACAAAATAACATAAATTAAGGTAAACAAAGAAAACTATCAATTATGAAGTCGAAAGTCCAAGGAAGAATTTAAGAAGTTATGATTTTTGCTGAATTTTCTTCGATTCCTTCCTTCAAATTTTGAACAAATGAAAAACCTCCAAAAATATTTGATTCTTGAGAATTGATAGAATTTAGAGAGATATAAGGAGTTTAAGAGAAGATAGAAGAGAGAATGAGTGATTTTTTTGCATAAGGAATGGATTGGTTTAGGGGGTATTTGTAGTTAAAAAATAAAAATTCTAGTCGATTGTTTTTTGGAAGAAAATGGAACATTGGATCTCAATGGTTAAATGGTGACCAACAGTCAAACCATCCGAATCGTTAAAATCAAATGGCCAGATCATCTGGACCGTTGCTCTCTAACAGTGCGTGTAGCGGGGGATCCAAAACCCTCCAACAGCTAAACACTTCAAAAAAATTTCTTTGTTTTTTGCAACTAGCCTATGGCTGGACCGCGGTCCTAGTCCTAGGCTGGGCCAGTTCGCGGTCTATTCTGAATTTTGAAATGGGCTGGGCCGACATATGCTTGATGTGGGCCGGTCCAGGCCTGGGCCGTGGTTCACAAAATAAAAGCCCAGCATAGACCACTCTCCTTGGACCGCTCATTTGCTGGCTGGGACGGGCTACATGGGTCCGGGCTTGTTGAGGTGGGTTCGAGGGCCAGCCTAGACCACTGACCATCCTTGGTGGCCAACCAAAATTATCCCTTCGTCCTCCATAAACTCCATCAATGGCTTGGAGAAATCGAAAAAGCTACCAATTTGGAGCAGCTGTTTGTCCATATTTCTTTCTGAGGCACTAACTTAAAAACTGTTACTTGGTGCCCCATGGATTTTAGCAAGATACCAACTTATCCTAGTATCATGCTTTTTTATAGTAAATATACAAATTAGAGATGGTTGCGGATACTTGAGCTCATACAGATGCAAAGATTGGATGCTAAAAGGGAATTTAAATTGCCGACCAGTGAGGCTTGAGTTGATTTTTCCCATTCATGAAGCTTCAAATCGAGAATCAGAATCCTGACTACAGAATATTTTCGTGATTCATATTGGGAATACATAAGAAAAAAAGAATCACTGGGCGTTTAGAATTCATGGAAGCTTATATCAAGCTTAAGAATATTGGAAGAATATCGGACTCTGTATAAAGGATTTCTTTTGAAACTGCAAACTCCTCTGACCCATTCTTTGATCACAATTGAAGAGATGAAACTAACAATGATTGGAGCTGAGCATCTTCAATATATTTATGATTGGTACCTCGATAGAGGGACGGTCGAGATTCCGAAGCTTCTTTAGATGTATTTAGATGTATTGGAAGTATTTAGATGTATTGGAAGTGAGATTTCCTTTTCTTCCATTTGCCATTTGTCAGTGCATGAAGAAATAACAATAATCTTTATGGAAGAATAATAAAAAAAATGTTATACAATAATAGAAGGCTGGGCAGACATCTCTCTCTCCTTAAGGAGATTCGAGCCCTCTATGGTAAACAAAGTACTAAAGCCATTGCGGTAGAGAATAATACTGACTCGTCCCTTCCAAGATACAACAGCCCCACTTTGTTGTTTAGCTTGTGACAATCTGCACAAAATGCCCAAGCTCAATCTCAATTAGTAGAACACCTTTCTCTAGCTAATATTCTCTCTCAAAGAACGCAATATGATATAAATACTTTAAGAAATGTATATTCCAAAAATCAGATTTTGCTCATATATATAAAAGCAATTATCTTACCCCTTCAAACTCCAAAAAACCTTTGCAACTTTTCACGTCAAAATGACCAAAAATACTTACAACTCTTCATATGAAAATTCACACAAACTAGTTGTAACTCTTCTTATAAAAAAGTCAAGTTATAAAATGAAAACAAAAATATTAAAATCGTACAATATTGTTAGTATATGCCCTAAGACCAATTGACTCACATTTATGATTTATGAAGCATGTATTTTTTAATTGTATTTTATGCTCTTGGTCATCAAGTATGTGACTTGATAGTAAAACCCTTATAGCTAATAAAATACTATTCTTATTTGTCCCTAGTTTATTACATCTTGTAAACTAGTGTGAAGTTGATTGATGGTCAAGTTTTACTGATCATGAATATGAGATATAAAATCAATTCATAAATACATATTGAGAATATTGTATTGGACATGACCCAAAGTGAAGAAGAAATATTGTATGGGTTTAAGTTATAAGTATTTCTTCTCAGTTTTATATTTAGTGTCCTTCGACCTAATGTTTTTAATGTTCTTGCATGGGGAGAAAAATATGTTTTGACATAGTCAAACATCACTTTTAATTAGGTGATCATTATGATTATTGGTTGGCTTATTTTCTCGTCATGGCTTGAATATTGGAGATAGTGAAAGGGATTTGTCCCTCTCTTTTTAGAGAGGGATATCCATGGGTCCCTTGATAAGGAAGACTGGAAAATATGTATGGCCATGCTCAAATAGGTATTAATAAGGTGTTATTAATATTATTTGTTGGAACAGTCTGCCTGGTGATCAAGTAAATGGTTAACTAAGTTTTATAAGGATGACTTGATCCATGCCTTATACTTAATTAGGATCTCGTGTGACAAAAGGACTAAATATTAAATCTGATGCTAGGTTATTATTACATTTACTTAACTTGGGTAAGCATAATGTCTTGCTGGAGGCGACTTATGTTTTGTGAATAAATGTCTAGGACAATTTTTCATTCACTGCCAACGTTAAGTGAACCTACAGGGTCACAAGCATATACGATCTTGTGAGCATAATGTCCACGTTCAATGAATCTAGATTGTGTCCAGATTCGTTGAACGTATACAAAACGGGAATTAGATTCCATATTGTATTTTCTGGTAGGTTAATAAGTAATTAATTTTATTTAATCGAATAAATGAAATTAATTACTTAATATTACTCTTCCAACCGTTGGATGATTATAGGAATAGACAGACGAGATTAAACTGTCATTAGATGACAGTTAGGGTTTTGATATTGACAGCTATAAAAGGTTATGTTAACCTTTTCTTGGTGGCCATCCTTTATCTAATTAAAGAAAAACAAAACCCTAAATCCTAGAATGGCGATATAGTATCTATCTCTCCGAAATACGACCGATTACCAGATAGTTAGGATCAGTTCTGAACAGCTTTCAGAACAGAGAAGGGGCTAGCATCCCGATCGCTTGCAGAGGAGTTCGCGTGGATACCAGTAGAGAGCGATGCGTACAAAGCAGCGCCTCCACAACGAACAATCAAAACATTGAGGTAACTTCTATCTAATCGGTTTTTCTAGTATGTGCAGATCCTGTTGGTGGGTTTCCGTAGTTTTATTTTACTTTGTTTTTGCCTACGGATTTCGACAAATATTCCCTCACTCATTTTAATATCTAAGTATGCATGCTTATGAAAGAGCATGAAAGAGAGAGAAAACTAACCAAAGATGAACTACAATGCATAAGGAAGGTGTGCCCTGTATTGAACCTTTACTTTGTGAAACAATAATCTTCAATCCAGAGTCAAGGTATGCTCAACATTGAACTTAACTGCTTATAAGGGAAGAGAAAATTGTTGTCACTCAAAATAATTCAGGTATTAAAAATTTAAGCTTATTTAGCCAGCACATTACGGCCTTGTGCTCTCCTGGTTTTCATGAGCGTTTTTTAGAATAATCCCCATTCTCTTAGAAAGCGGCTTAACTTTCATACTTATATAGGTGAAATCTGTCAAGGATGCTCTACAATTATGATGCCCTACTCATAAAGGGCTACAGATTATCATTAAGAGTTTAGTAACTCAACCCTTTAATCCTTGTAGAATATTGCACCAGTCATCATAGAAATGGAAAAATATAGTACATTTCCTTACGTTCACCATATGATTCTTTTTTCCCTTTGAATCGAAATACAAGATCTCTGATCGTTGCATCAGGTATCCTCATACGTGAATCATGAAACCCTGGGCTTCAATCCCATTCCTCTCAATGTACTCCAAAACCTATCTCTTGCCAAGGCCATGGTTTTGCTGGATCTGCAAGATTATCAAAAGACTTAATATGCTTAATTTTAACATCACTATTCAAATATGATCTAATAATATTATGTTTTCTTACTATAGATCTGGATTTTCCGTTATAGTAATGGTTCTTTACTCTACTAATCACAACAGTGCTATCATAATGAATTAAGATAGATTGAATCAAACTTCCACGAAATGGAATATTAAATAATAAATCTCTTAGCCAAATAGCTTCCTCACATGCTGATGCTAGAGTAATTAGCTCAGCTTCCATAGTAGAATTGGATATTATAGGTTATTTTTTAGACTTCCAATATAGCACCACTTTCTATAGTTAAACTATAACCAGTAATAGAGTAAGACTTACCTGATATGATATTTCAATCAGCATCATAGTAGTACCCCTAAAGTACATCAGGATATTTTTTCTAAAATAATTCGTATGTCATTGTACCGGAGAAATATTTCATAATACGTTCCAAAGCATGCCAATGTTGTCTACTTGTCTTGCTAGTGACCTTGCTAAATAACCTTACTACATATGCACTATCAACTCTAGTTCAATCAGTAGGATAACGTAAGCTCCCAATTAAACTAGCAAATTCCTTTTCATTAAAAAACTCATTATCATATTCTCAACAGGAAATAAGTGAATACTGGAATGAAAAGGTGTAGCTACATGCTTGTAATAAAAAAAAGTTATGTTTCTTCAATATTTTCTCAACATAATGTGATTGATCAAGAAATATACCATCACTACACCTGGTAATTTTCATGCCCAAAATAAAATTTGCCTCTCCTAAATCTTTCATGTCAAAATGACTAGCAAGAAGTTTTTTGGCTACTTGAATGACATGTATATTTGATCAAATATTAATTTATCATCAACATAGAGGCAAATTAATCACATGTAAATTCTCAAAAGTTTAATAATGTATGCACTTATCACATTCATTATTCTTTAACTCATTGGCACAAGAATAAAATTTTTCATGCCACATTTTTGTGCTTGTTTTAAGCCATAAAGGGATTTATTAAGCTTGCAGCTTTATTCTCTTGTCCAGTCTCTAAGAATCCCTCTGGTTGATCCATATAAATTTCTTCTTCTAAATCTCCATTCAAAAATACAGTTTTCACATCTATTTGATGAATTTGTAAATCATATATCGCTGCAATAGCAATTAAAAGTCTAATGGATATTACTCTTGTTACTGGAGAGAGGGTATCAAAGAAGTCAAGATCTTAATTCTGTGTAAAATCTTTAGCAACTAGTCTTGCCTTATATTTTTCGATAATTCCATAAGGTTTTAATTTTTTTCTAAGAACCCATTTCAATCCAATAGTTTTACATTCAGAGGGTAAATCAACTGATTTTCAAGTTTTATTTGAAATAAGGAGTCCATTTCATCGTTGACAGACTCTTTCCATAAAACAACGTCATAAGAAGATAAAGCTTCTTTTAAATTTGTGGGATTCTCAACATTATAGACAAAATAGTCATGAACAAAATCTTTGAAGTTCAAGCATGAATAAAACAAGGGAAATAACATCGTGTAAAAATTAGAGTAACTGCTAAGGTATTCGAATTATATCACTAATATGATTTTTCTCTCAAAAAATCAGCATATGTTTGTGTATGCATTTTTAGCATAAAGTAGAATATATTAAACGAGGAGATATGGTATAGAAATCATACTGTCATGATTGATTAAGACTTCCAAGTTGAGTTTATTCAATTGAAAGAATTCCTTAGAATTAGGGGTACAAACAATGCGAGTTGAACTGAGCTTTGACTTATTCGAGTTAAGCTTTATTAAATTTTTTTCGAACTTGAGCTCGAGGTAAGCATCATCAAGCTTATTCTTTTAATGCTTCGTCTAGAGCTTGAGTCGAACACGAGATTTTCGCGAGCATTTCTCGAACCTTTATTTTATATTTTCTAGTTCATAATGACATGGTTTGTAGAAAAAATGTTAATAGATTATTTTTAAATAATATTTTGGTATCATAAGGAAAATAAAAGTATATAACCGTAATTAATTAAAATACAAGAGGAAAATATAAATAAACAAAATTAATTACAAATTTTTCTCTCTACTTTTTTATAGCTCTCCTCTGTATGAAGGTTTCTTCTCCAGAGTCCTACTGGAACTAGGGTCTCTGCTCGAATCTTCTATCGAATCAGTGGTTCTGATCCTATCTCCTGTGTTTGATTTATTTCTATCCTTCATGATATCAATAACTATGCAAAATTTAGTAGTCTATTACATCACCGATCCAATCAAATCTTTGCTACTTTGGGGAGTTTAGGGTTTTGATCCGAGAGTATGCAATCATCCGAAACCAGTCCTTGTCTCTCCTCTCTAAGACTGTAAATGGGTCCAGACCCTCAGGGTACCCCCAGACCTAGACCTGTATCCTGGTAGTTAAACTTGGACCCAGACCCGGACCCATACCCTCCAGGGTATAAAATTCTGGACCCAGACCCGACCCTCTAGGGTCCAGGGTAGGGTCTGGGTATACCCGTACCCTTATGATATTTTTCTATTTTTTTTCCTATTAAACAAAAATATATAAAACAATGTATAATCATAAAACAAAAGTTGTTATCACATCATTGAGGTACGTTTTAAGATTGCCTCCTCCTTCTCCCGCTCCTCTAAATTGCAAATCAAGCAAGATAAGAAGGGTAACAAATTCTTCCGGTTCCGGACCGAGGTCTCCACTACACACCCAATTCGAAGGGTCTTTGTTCAGGAAACCCCCTCAAGGACAAAAGTGTATGGGCATGTGCAGTACGAACGATTGCCCAAAATATGGTTTCGATGTGGAAATTGGGATCACACCTTCCTCTCTTTCCCAACATTGCC
Organism: Catharanthus roseus; assembly: GCA_028651295.1. Classification (NCBI taxonomy): domain Eukaryota; kingdom Viridiplantae; phylum Streptophyta; class Magnoliopsida; order Gentianales; family Apocynaceae; genus Catharanthus; species Catharanthus roseus. Next base: position 6,888,955 of record JAPQWS010000083.1, read on the forward strand.
TCTAAATCCTTCAAGGGAGGAAAAAAATAAACAAGACTATGGCCTTTGGCTCTCTGTTGATACTAAGTTTCATGAAGATTCTGAGCAACTCCTCATTGTAAAGTTGGATGATCTGGCCTTGTCTTCCACATTAACTATATTAGTGATAGCAACTTGAAGAAGCCTTTGTCAGGCCGTCCAATGCATAATGTGGTGGCTCCTGAAGATTGCAATCGGAGAATTGGCTAGCATCGGTCTACTCTTGTTCTGCCGAGAGCTCCTACAACTGTTCCACTACGCAAGACGTCTGCTACTGCTAGTGAATGGACAAAGAAAACCACATAAGGAACAAAGAGGAAACTGGATTTTGAAGGCTGTGATGACTCACGCAAGTTCAAGCTAATAGGAGAGCTGAAAAAGAAGAATAAACAGGAGTTTAATAAAAGTTCCAATTCATGCATTCATTATGCTTCTTGTGTATCAAAGCTGGAGGTTGCTAAGCAACCCCGCCTACGGTCATGAATGTTATTTGTTGGAATTGCCAGGGTGATATGAATCCTCTTTTGTTGCTGATTTGGATCAAAATCCTTTCGAAGATCACCTCCTCATGAAGTACCTCTATTGAGGATTTTGTAGCTCCACACTCAAATGAAAAACCTATGTGGAACAAGCCTCATGAACCTAACATTGAGAGGTTTAACTCTTTCCTAAATTGATGGCAAGAACATTGAGAGAACTATGACCTCAAAATCCCTACCAAACAATCTAGAAGACCATAGAATCAATTAAATCAAAAACAAGAACTCTAGACTCAATCAATAGAAGCAATTAAGATGATCAATTGGTTTCCATAGGTCATCAACCTAAGGCAATTCAATTGCTCACTACCAAAGACATGAACCCTTAGTGAACTAGCTAAGCAAAGGGAAGAACCCCAGCGACTATGGGAGTTTCTCTCTCAAGAACTTCAGCAAATTTATTCAACTTCCAAAGTTATGTACAATTAATGTATAATGAGGTATTTATAGGCTAAACATGATCCCCTAGCTAAATAAGTGATTAATGGCTTAAAATACCTATAAACCCCTTGATTAAAAGCTTTAAAAACAATTTGAATTATAAAATGCCACCCAAATGGGAGGTTAAGCAGAGTTCCTCCCGAGACCTACCGGTGAAGGTAGGGTTAGATCTACCGTGCGGGGTAGGTAGGGAATCTTCAAGCTCGTCTTAACAGAAGCCTACTGGTGATGGTAGGGGCAACCCTACCATCGAAGGTAAGGTATGTTCTTCTGAATACTTAGCCAATTTCTTTCCCAAGTTGTTTACTAGATTGCCCCTTGATAATTGAACATATTGTAAGCAACTTGGGCTGCTTTTCTTGATCTTCAACCACGAAATGAAAATCAACCACAAAAGTAAGAATAGAAGCACGAAAGCATGCAAGAATGTGTAAGGCGCTTCGAGTTGAACATCAAGCGAAGGGTTGTATTGTAAAAAACATCAATCGAATCCAAAAGATCCCAGCCCGTCCTCCGGGATCAAAGAATAATCGTGTCTTTTCAAATGTCTTGTGGATGGTTGCAAGAACATCATGATCCTTGAAAAGGATATACTTCACTACCTCCATCTTCGTCACTTTATCCAAGCTCAAAACATGATCTATGGACAACGGAACCAAAGAAAAAGACATTAGAAAATTGTCACCATAATCAATTTCAAAAAGAAATAAGAAGAGAAGTAGAATAAGAAGCTTGATTGCAAGCACTCTCAAGAAAGAGTAAACAAAGTTGCCATGGAAAACCAGTCTTCTTTTGGCTACATCTACCAAGGGACTAACTAGAATGTTAAGTTCCTTGTTGAACTTCTTATAGAAGCTTGTCGAACCACGGAAGCTTTCCTCCTCAAAGGCACTTTTGGAGATAAGCCAATCTTGGATTGCTTGCACCTTAGGTTGACCAGTTAGGAAAACTTGAAAACTTCATACATAACCTAGGGAAGTACCATTTTCTACACAAAACTCATAATTCCCAATGTTAGCATATAAAATCTCATCCCTTAAAATAGACAAAATTGTATTAAAATGTTGCCAATGAGATGCATAAGCTTTGCTATCAATCAATATCTCATCAGTATAAGCCACAACAAATAAAGAATCCATGCCTTCAAGAAACTTAAGTAATTCAACTTTAAACTCCAAAGATATGTCTACACAAGGTTCTTTAGGCACATTCAAAGAAATATAATTTCCATGTGGCAAAGATGTAGAGTTAACTCGTTTGTACTCTAAGCAATTATCAATAAACCCTTCAACATCTCTCTTCATGCTAAACCAAGAGAAATGCTCATGCAAAATTTCATAATTATTGGATGTACCAAAATAATCCTTCAAACCACCACAATAAGCTTCTTTGGCAATCAACAATCTAAAGTAAAAAGAAGGAATGCACAATTTTCCAACATGGTAAAGAACATCATTATGTATAAGGTACTCATAACTATGCACAACCAAACAAGCATGAAAGATGTCCTTGAATCCGTTATCATTAGCATTTACTTACTTAAGTATATCAAAACAAAATAATTAAGCTTTAAAGCAAAGAGTGGAGTGTACCTTTTTAACAAAGCATTGACTACTACATTTACTTACCTCTCGTGTTTCAAAGAACATATGGAATTATCTTCATGGATTCCATCCATCTTGCATACCACTTATTGAGCTTTTGTTTTTCCATTGAGAAACAAGGCATAGAGCTTCTTGACATGAATAGCATATCTCAAGGTCACTCCGGTCACCCATTCAAGTTGATGTTCCATTTCCTTCAACATACAAGGTCCCCCGAGTTCCTCTTTGCAATAAAGAAGTGAAACTAACTCTTCTTTCTCAATCGCTTTCATGAACTCACTTTCTTTGACATAGAAACATCCTTTTTCTCCAATAGTAATACACAAAATGAGGTGAGAATATGTAATCATGAAACTTCCAACATTCCAAGATGGTTTACATTCCAGTTTAAGAACTATTTTGTCAAAGACTCTTTTAAAAGACATGATAAAACAATATACCTTCAAATTCATATTTTAAAATGAATGAACAACAGTTCTTTTGAAAGCTAGCATATAAAATGAACATATTTAAAGAAACAATCCTTGAAAGGCTTATGGTAATAAAGGTGCTCATCAACAAAATCTTTGAAAACGTGCTTAAAGATTTCTTTTTCTCAAAATAGATTTCTCACATGCCAAAGGTTTAACTTTGAATATCTCAAAATATGCTCTAATTTTGTTTTTAAAATCCTTTAACAAGAAATCCATAAAATGTAAATGATAGAATTTGAAACCAAATGTATTTCCAAACAAAATTTCAAAAGTTGTCACCACTATTGAAAGCTCATGTTACCACTAACAAAGCTCACCAAGGAAAGGTAAAACATGGCCACATGGCTCAACATACTTTCCTTTAGACTTGTCATGAAGAACATTAAATAAAACATATACAGGCTCAAAACCAACAACGTTAGGATCAACAAAGAAAGCATTATTCAACAAACCAAATCACTGTAAGAAGGGTCAAACTTAACACCACTACGCATCAACAAATCCTCAAGAAAAGGATGAGAAGGAAGATATTTAGAAAAATAAGGCACAAAAAGAAAGAGACCACCACAAAAAGAAATAGCACAAGGATTAGACTCCGAAAGCAATTCTAATGCCACAAGAGAAGCTTCATGACACATGAGAGAAGGGATAAGAGATAGACTTATGGATAAATCTTAATGAAGATTGCTAAGCTCTTTCTCCATGTTCCATCCTTTGTCTTCAATTCCTAGCACATAAGAAACATAATTAGCAATATTGAAATGGCATTCATCAACTCTAGGAATTGCACAAGAATTGGAACTAAACTCTATGAAATATTTCTTTTCTAATAAAGTTTCGAAAGAGTTGAGAAAGTAAAAATTGATATCCATTTTCCATGAAAACAAGTAAGAACATCTTAATTTCCTTAAAATACATCTCAAAGCTCAAGTAGGAATTAGAGGAAAATAAGTTTATGGTCTGGATGGACTTGTAGGCAAGTTTTCCTCCTTCGTCCTTGCTTGAATCTTCAAAATTCTAAACACATAGTATTCACTAGCAAAGAAAGAGTTAGTTTCATTAGCATAGAAATTCACTTTCTCACTCTTTACAAGTACAACTATCTCTTTTTCTCTTTGCTTTCTTTTTAACACTCTTATTTTCACTTTCATTCTCTTTTGAGCACTCTAAATGTTCACTCTCTTTCAACAAGATTGAGATGGAACCAAAGATACATGTTCTCTCAACTAATCTCTGTTTTTCTTCCACTCTTTCTTTTTCTTTAATTTCAATGCTCTTCTCATTCACGACACAATAAGGTTCCTCTTTGGATGTCTTATCCAGAATACGAATTTTAAGATGCTCTTGAAATTTAGCTTGTGAAAGCTCTTTGATCTTTGAAGACTCTTCAACCATTAATGATATGACCTAGAAGAGTCCTTCATCAATGTAAGTAAAGCTTGGACCAATGAAAAGAGCTCAAAGGAAGACACTCAATCTCCAAGAATATAATGGCATGCTTTCTTATATGACGGATGCTTTAAAGAACAAGGTTGATGAGTATGAAGATCAAGGAAAGCATCCGTTGTTTACAAAGTGTACAATTAATAAGGAACAATCAAGGAACCAACTTGGAATGAAATTTGGCTAAGTATGGGATGAACTACACCCTACCTCCGATGGCAAGGCCACCCTTATCATTACCGGTAGGATTTTTTTGGGAACTCCACAAGAATTGGCAACCTACCGCCGACGGTAGGCCTCGGGCTGGCAAAGTTGTAATCGCCTTTTTGGGCAGGAATTTGTTATGCAAGTTGATTTTCAGCTCTTAAACAAGGGGTTAAAGTGTAATTCAAGTCATTAAACATTAGTTAAGCTAGGGTTAAGCCCTTAGTCTGTAAATACCCCTTTATCACATCCTTATAAGACTATTTGAGAATTTTGCTGAAATTAATTTGAGAGAGAATCTCTTTTGTCTCTTAGGGTTCTTCACCCTTGTTTAGTCTAGCTTGCTAAGGCTTCTAGTTCTTAGTAGTGAGCAATTGAATGCTTAGGATGATGAGCCTATAGAGTTCAATTGTTCATCTCAATTCCTTCTATTGATTGAGTCTAGAGTTTCAGTTCTTGATTCAATTTATTTTAGGTGTTCTATGTGTGATTGGGGTTTTCATGTGTTTGTTGCCTTAAGGTTTTAATCATCAATCTGGAAAGAGCCTTGACCTCTCAATGCTTGGGTTTGTGAGGCATTGTTCCTCATAGATTCTTCATTGAAAGTTGGAGCTTCAAATCCTCAACAAAGGTACTTCAAATCAAGGAGGAAATCTTGGGAAGATATTTGAATCCAATTCTTCAAGCACAAGAGGATTCATATCAATTAATGGCTCCATGAATTTAACCTTCGATTGACCTTTTGTTTGCCCTTCATGGTTTTCAACTCCAAATTTATTCCTCAATGATTGTTTCATTAAGCTCCAAGTCTTGATTAGTTGAACTCCCATTAATTTTCATTTTTGCACTTAGAATTCCACCAAACATTGAGCTCATAAGACAGAGATTTTAACACCAATTGGAACTTATCTTTTTCTTTTACACAATAGGAATAGAACAATGACTCCAACTTTAACTCCCATACTTCATAATCATAAGGACCAAAAGTTCCACACAAAAGAGGTAATTTAAACTTGGTATAACTGAGAGGTCTTGATGTAGCTCCCAAAGTTTTAGAACTTCATTCACAAGTATATCCCCCATAGTTATAACTATCATAGTATTCCCCATAATCATCTCTTCTTTTATGAAACCTCTCTTCCATATTCACATCATTTCCTCCATTTCTAACATAATTTCTTGGAACTACTTTACATGATACATTATACTTATCTCTAGCTCCAAGTCTATTGCTCACATAGCAATCATAAGAATTATGCTAATAAAATCTAGCATGAGAAGAAAAGTTACCATATCCCATTGCTTATTATGCATGGAGCTCCACCATAATCTCTTCTACTACTTTGCTCAGAAATGTCTTCTTCTTCTCCTTTTAAATTCTTCACATCATGTGCTAGGCATGAAAATGTTGTTCTAATTCTTTTAAGGCTTGTTGCAACCATTTCATATGATGGAACACATCTTCCATGTTAAGTTTATGTCTTAAACCTTTAAAATTAAACAAAGAAAACAAAACAAAAGGACCTTCCAATCATTCCCTTAGTGTTTCACTCTTTAATGATCACTCAATCTACTCATGGTTAACACTCTTTATGGTTTTTATCAAGATAAGTTCACCCTTTTGCCTTTTCTTCAAATCACTCAATACTGAAGTTCTATATGATCCTTCAAGCTTCTTATTCAACTCAAAGCAAGAGCATCAATTCCAAGTAAGCGAACAATTAATGCACTTAGTTGAAAGTATTCGAAGAGGCAAAGTATCAAACACTTGATGTGTAAGAGTTTCAAAGAATTTAATCTATGGAAAAGAGCCAACAAACATAATTGATCATCAGAAAATTATTACAATCACACAAGGAAAATTTTAGAAATAAAAAAACAAAGAAAATCAAAACAATTAGGTTTAACAAAGAATACAAGAGTACTAAAATAAAATTTCCATGAAACAGGGGATAATGACACCCTGACACTAAACAAAGATAACTCACAATCTACGAACCAAAAACAAATGAGAAAAATTCATGAAGATCACTCACTCGAAGAGGATGAATTTAAGCAAAAACTTCAGTGAATTTGGACAAGTATAACATAAGTTATGTTCGGATCAATCAACACTTTCTCTAGAATCGCAAATTCGAAACACAATTTACAATTCAATTTAATTGAGAAAACAAATGACCTCCAAATTCAGTACAACTTATTCCAAATGAATCAAAACTCAAAGGAGAACATCTCTATAAAAGTTCATCCACAAATTTGCAGAATAAACATTCGATTGTTTATTTTATTTACGCAACAATTTTTCTATACTCAATTTTGCATGATCTTCATATAATTTTGTTGGATCATCCAGTACATACACTTTTTTTTCACGAATTTAATCAACTTAAAATTCAATTTGACCTTCAATTGGAGGTTGCTTTGATGAGACTTTGATATGAATCCTCTTTTGCTTGTTGATTTTGATCCAAATCCTTCCCAAGATCACCTCCTCATGAAGTACCTCTATTGAGGATTTTGTAGCTCCACACTCCAATGGAAAACCTATGAGGAACAAGCCTCATAAACCTAACATTGAGAGGTTTAACTCTTTCCCAAATTGTTGGCAAAATCCTTTAGAGGACTATGATCTCAAAACTCCTACCGCAATCTAGAAGACCTTAGAATCAATTGAATCAAGAATAAGAACTCTAGACTCAATCAATAGAAGGAATTTAAGATGATCAATTAGATTCCATAGGTCATCAACCTAAGGCAATTCAATTATTCACTACCAAGGACATTAACCCTTAGTGAAATAGCTAGGCAAGCGGAAGAACCCTAGAGACTAAGAGAGTTTCGCTCTCAAGAATTTTAGCAAATTCATTCAACTTCTAAAGTTTGTTACAATCAATGTATAATGAGGTATTTATAGGCTAAGTATTAACCCCTAGCTAAACAAGTCATTAATGGCTTAAATTACCCATAAACCTCTTGATCAAAAGTTGTAAAAATAACTTGAATTAAAAAATCCTGCCCAAAAGGGCAGTTAAGCCAAGTTCCTCCTGAGTCCTACCGGCGATGGTAGGGTCAGACCTACTGTGCACAGTAGGTAGGCGATCTCCAAGCTCCCCTTGGCAGAAGCCTACCAGCGATGGTAAGGGCAACCCTGCCATTGGCGGTGGGGTATTATCTTCTTTATACTTAAGCCAATTTCTTCCCCGAGTTGTTTCCTTGATTGCCTCTTGGTAATTGAACACATTGTAAACAACTTGGGATGCCTTCCTTGATCTTTAAACTCATCGAATTTGCTCTCCAAGGCTTCCATCACGTAAACAATCATATCGTTATCTTTAAGAGCTTTGATTTTCTTCAACCTCGCACTAGTGGATAGTCCATTCAATAAATCTTTAGCTTCTTGGCTTTTCTGATTAATATCACGGGATTAGGGAACTCTCGGACAATTCAATTCCTAAAAGATCTGTTGCAAGTGCATAATGATCCCCATATTCTTTTCCTTTCTAAAACTATTTATAATAAGTGCACGATTGAGCCTATCGTGTTGATTTAGGTTTTTCTTCATGTTTTATTGTGGAAAGAAATTGACTGAGTGGAGGTCTTTCTTTGTTCTTGTCTAATGACTTAGTTAATCTTTATATTTATCTTCCTCGGTTGGTCATATTGATGCTAATATTACTCCTGCTGATTCTACGCTCGTGTGGAGATTTATCGAGTTTTATGGCCATCCAGCCACTTATGCAAGAGCCCATTCTTGGACCCTTCAGCATCGGCAGAGCACTTTACATTCTCTCCCTTGGCTTTGAGGGGGCGATCTTAATGAAGTCTTGTTTCATGAGGAAAACACTGGGTAATAATCACTGCTCTAATGCAAAAATTATTGCTTTTTGGGATACTTTACTAGATTGTGGCCTACAAGATCCCTTTCACTTAGAGTAATAATAGGGATGATGCTCATCTTGTATTTGCAAGACTAGATTAGATTTGTAGCTTTCTGATGTGTTTAAAATAAAGCGGCATGGAATCCTAATCACTACAGTGCAAGACAAGTGGACCTAACAATGCAGAGATGAGTTTCAACCCGAGTGTCAAATCTCTCAAGGACGGACGAAGGTTCAAGTACTAATCGTGGCTCTAATGTTTAGTCAAAAAAAGAATATGTCGTTGAGAAATAAAAACTGAAGAAAGCAAATAAAAAAACGGTTTTAAAAGATTAATAAAAATAAGAGCTTGGATGGTGGAATGCCCCTAATCCTCGTTACTTATTCAATTGGAAAAACTTTATTGAAAGCATGTTGAATTAATTAAGTTGGGTCATCACTCAACTTGGAAAATCCCTATCTCTAGGCAAAGGCCACCCTACTCACTAACCCTTAGAGGAAAATCTCGTTTTTCCCTATCAAATTATGAGAGTAATAAACTTAAGTGATTTAAAAAGACCTATAAGTGCAATATCGTATCTCTAGTCAATTGCCTCAATTAACCCCCAATTGGTTGTCGTAGGTTGTTCTTCCCTTTTCAATTCCATATAACCTTGCAAATAATCTAATCTCGCGACAATTAAATTACAAACAAACTCAATTGGAAGACATCTTAAATTCAACCAAACATCGAAATCAAGAAATCAAACGAAGAATTTCATAGTCAATAATTAGGGTTCAAACCCTATCCAAACAATAAAAAATACTCACTATTCATACTAATAAAACTGTATATTAACATAAAATTCAATAACAAGAAAAGGAAAAGAAAGCTTAGGATTGAAAATCGAAGCCGCAATTGAATCCCAAACATCTTCCCAGCTCGTCTTTTGAGTTGCGAAGTTGAAGATCGAAATCTTTAATCCAAGAAACTAAATTACAGAAATCTTGAAATTTTACTAGCTATTTGAATGTATAAAAACTTGAATTTAAAGAGTGTTTAACCTATTCTAACCTAATTAATCTAATATATAACTAATCTATCTAAGAATTTCTAAGTATCTACTCCTATCTAAGCCTATCTATTTTTGTATATTCCTCTGTAAAGTAGTTGCAAAAGACCTCTTATATAGAGGTGAAAAATACAAGAAAACCAAATTGAAATTTGAACAAAATACAAGAAAATCGAGTTTGATTTGAACTAAAGCGTCCCTTGCAAGCATACCCTACCGCCGACGGTAGGGCAAGGCCTACCATCTGCAGTAGGTCTCTGTTGCTGATGCCTGCTTTCCATGGTACCTACCGGCGACGGTTGGTCCGCCTACCTCTCGCGGTAGCTTGCTGAATTTTTGCCGACGGCTCCGTTTCTCATTGTTTTCACTCTGTTTTCATTTCCTTTCACTTTCAAAGAGCACCTAAGAAAAGAATAAGAGATATTAAGCTAAAATATATACTTTTTACATATTAAAAACACCGAAAACGATGAAATTAACATATAGAAAACGTAGACAATTATGCACATATCAAATACCCCCACACTTATTTGTTACTTTCCCTCGAGCAACGCAAACTAAACATGCAAAACGAAGGATTTAAAACGAATATATTCTAGGAAGACAAAATAAAAAAATGGGATAAGTCGAATAAACAGTTAAAATCTCAAAATGGTCAAAAGCATTAGTAGCTCAAAATAATCAAAATAAACTCATTTAAAACAAAACAAACTTAGAAAAAAAATAATAGATAAAACCACTTCAATGAGCATTTCACTGTCAAACTCCAAAGATAATCCAATAAGTAGACAAACGACAAAATCTCTAAGTTCACCACAAGTTACTAAAAATCATTGCCAATCAAAGGGCGTGTGTGTGATTTTGCTCATGTTGTTCTTCACAGAAAAAGAGGAATTTTAGTGATTAGAAAAAAGAAATATTTCAAAAAAAATGCACACAACTCATACTTTTTCTATCACTTACCCACATTAAAGTCTATTTTAGGTCGTTTCTGGATTAGATTGGACTTTTTTGCTTGTAACATTAAGCTAGGGACATAAGTAGGTTACAAACGTAGGAAAAAGGAGACAAAAACAAATGAGACAGAGCTAATGCAACCAAAAGAAAAAGATAGCAAAATAAAAGAACCACTTTCTAGCCGCCATTTTCAGTCTTCCCACTCACTCTTCTACAACTTACTTCATTCTTCTTTGTGCACAACCCGCCTAACAACATACTTCTTTCAAATTTTTCAATATTTTACCAAAGTATAAGAAAGCGATGCTTGATTTTTCCAAGATTTTACTATAAAATAAAAATTCATCTTTTTTTCCTTCGTTTTCTGCCATTTTTTCAAATTTTCAGCTTTTTCTCTTTCTTCATTCTTTCCTTTTCAAACATCAATATATTTCTTTCTTTCTCTCTTTTCAAAAGCCAAAAGCATAAAACACATGAAATTACCCAAAATATTTTTTCGTTGTAAACAGGGACTTTCTTTCTTTCTTTCTTTCTTCACCCCTTACCCCCACACTTATTCGTTTCTTTCACTCTCAAAACAGCCAAAAATCTATACTAACCATTAGCTCCACGAAATGAGGCTTTATATGGTGAGTTTAAAAGAGCAAAGAGAGAAAGGAAGTATAACCCTTGGCATGAAGGCATAAAAAGGGAATTAGGGATTGATTTCATAAAGGATATGATAAGAAAGACACAATTGGTTCAAAGAAGGCCTAAGACAATCTTCTCCGGGACCATCCTAGACTAGACTTCTTTGCTTTTAAAGATAGACAAATCATAAAATTGTAGGCAAAGTTCAAAAATTATTATCAAAATGCTAGTAACCCAAGATTCCAAACTTCTATTTCTCAAACAACGTTCACAAGTGCATAAAAATCATTGAGCATGTAAGAAATTCAGTAAATATGATTTTCAAAGTGATTAAGTAGTATGTCCTTTTCAAAAAACCTAAAGAGTTCTACAATTCAATACTCTAAAAAAAGTGCTAAATTAAAATTTTATTGATTTTAGTAATAAAAACAAAAGAAATAACAATTTTTGAAATTTTTAAAATTTTCGAATAAGAGACTAATAGAAAAAACTTAAAAGAAAGAGAAAGAACGAAACAGCACATACATGTAGCACTTTCAAACGGGCCGGATCGGACTAGATCGGCCTGAACTGCATCAAGCCCGAGTCAAAACGGTCTGGGCTCATTTTTTATAGGCCAAAATATGTAAATTCATATCCATCCGTAGCTAGTCCACGGATAAATGGGCCAGCCTACGGGCTTTGCCAAAAAATATAAAATAAATTCAAAAATAAACTCAAATCCAGTTCTACACAAACTCAAAATTCTACCGAAATTTCAAAAATTAAAATTCTACAAAAAAAATCTATAGATACAAATTCTACTCAAACTCAAATTCTATAGAAATTTTGAAGACAAAAATTTTACAAAAAAAAATGTACAAATTATTCTTCAGAAAAATTCTACAAACTCAAATTCTACAAAAAAATTCTACAGACTCAAATTCTACTGAAACTCAAAATTCTACAGAAAATTTCAAAAACATAAATTCTGCACAGACTCAAGGAATTCTCCACCGCACAAGTAATGAACCTTACCTTCTTGAATTGAATTGGGTTCTGGAGAGAGCAAACAAATCCACCGAAGAGTTGCAGAAAGTTGCTCGAACAAGATGAACAAAACAGAAGAAGATTTGGACTTGGTTAATACTTTGGTTTATGTCTGCTGAGTTATGAGGAATAGTCGTCGGCTTTCGGAAGAAGGGGATGAAAAAGAAAGAGGAAGAAGAAGAGAAAAAGGGGGGCAACAGTGTGGTGTGGTGGCGGTGTGGGTGAGGTGAGGGTCGAGAAAGTTTTTGAGAGTGAGGAGTGGAGAAGAGAGAGTAATAAGAAGCAGTAGTTAGGTGGGTAGGTTTTTTACTGAAGAAGAAGTGAAGGGGGACGGTGGCGCAGATGTGGTGGTGGAACGGGTGAGGTGAAGGTCCGATCGAGAAAGTTTTTTGTTTTTTAGAGTGAGGAGTGGAGAAGAGAGAAGCAGCAGTTAGAACTTAGGTAGGTAGGGTTTTGTGTTAGGTTATTGAAAATTTTCATTTAGGACCTCAAGAAATGATTAATTCAAATCAAGTCCTAAATCATTAAAAAAGAAAAAAGGGCCAGCCCGTGAACTGGACCGGACCAGAACGTTAACGCCCGCATAAAAATGGTCCAGTCTGGGCCGGGCCGATTTTTGACAGGCCAATAAAATACAAACCCATATTCGTCCGTATCATGGCCAAGCCAAGCCAGCCCGTGAGCCTGAGCCCATTTTGACAGTGCTACATATATGGGAAGCAATCTCGATGATATAAAGCAATAAAGTATATCGGGAAGCCATCCCCACAAAAAACTATAATAAGAAAAGAAAACCAAATATAGAAGTAAATAAAATTAAGAAAATTAAAAGGAAAACAATAAAACAAAAGAAAAGAAAATGAAAGAAAAGAAAGAAAAACTCCCTATTATTGACCAAAGTCTGTGTCGCCTCCTCTATTGCTATCTTCATCAGGCATGAATCTTTGGCATAGTCGGGCTAGCATCACTTCTTTGCGATCTATTGATTCCCTTTGATATGCTAACTCGTCTGCATAGTGACAAGTGGATTCTACTATTTCCAATAACTGCAACACATGAATTACTTGAGTGATCTGGAGTTGCTCAAAGGAAGTCTGCATCTCCACTTTGAATGTATTCATCGGGACTGTGTTCTGGGCACGGGCCTCGGTAACAGGATTTAACAACAACTTCTAACACAGTAATTTGTCGTTGGTAGTTTATTCTTATTACCGACGGATTTGGCAATGCAGAGGCCGTCTATAATTTATTAATTAAAATTAATCTTTCTCTTCTTCTACAGGATATTGACACACTTTGGAAACTCATCGGAATTAAAGGAGCTCGCCGAAATATTCTTCATCTACTGGAATTGTTAATCAGGTAAGATTTTTTTTTTTTTTTTGGGCCGGAAGTTGCTTTGGTTTTTAATCTATTAAGTTATCAATTAATAAAAAATTTATTGGTCTTTCTCCAGTCTTGCCTTTAGTTTTATTTTTTCTATTAATTATATTGTAAAGTTTTAAAATAGTTTCAAGTTGTTTTTATTATTAAACTCCAAAAGATAAATTTGATTATTTAACTTAACGAATCAGCTCTTCAAAATATACATACTTATGTTATTACACGTTACACATTTTACTTAATCAAATTCTTTTTTTCTTACAATCTTACATGCGAGGATTTTGGTGGGCATATTATCTTTCGTAGACACAATTAAGGTATGTATTTTAGTTTTAAAATTTTATGAAATACACGTGACAATGAGGACTTTATTTTGAGTTTAGGACTTCCGAACTCTTTTGATGCTTTAATCTCGAACAGGAAGCAAGCGGGCACGGCTTGATCAGACGGACTCGCCTGCGACACATCACCCTGGAGTTCCTCCCTTCAAGGGATGGGCCTTAACTTAACCCACGTGGGATCCGAAAGAACTGCGAGCGGCGTTCCAGGGGTCATCGGCCCGGGGAAAGAAAAGGAAGGACCGCCTTTGAAAAAAAAAAAAAAAAAAAAAAAAAAAGAAACTTGCTTATTATTATTAACTCGCTAGGCCTTCAGAACAAAGGTGATTCTGTTCATGCTTCAGACGGATCTGGCTAATTCTATATACTTCTATCTAATTTGTCTTAAAATCCTATTTTTCCTTTGCAACCCCTGCTCCAGAGCCAAAACGCAAGATTCTATTCTGGCTTACAGGACGCAGACGAAAAGGCGTAAGCATAGGCTAGCCCTAAATGTGACTCCTCATCATCTGAGGGGTTGTAGGAATCATCGGCCTCATCATCATCCTCAATTGGTTGCGAGGAAGATGCCCCCAGGCCGATTCGGGTGGTTTTCCTAATTAAGTAAAAACTGGCTAGGTTGCGAAAAGTGGTGAATTTAATAACCTGCTACAGTCCTATTGATAATCTTTGTTCTCTTGCAAAATTGACATGATAAAATGCAAAAATTCTTGAGAAAATTATAGGATAACAAAAAACACGATTTTTGGTGTTGCCATACCCAGTATTGTGCATAGTTTGGATTATCAAGGAAGAAAGGGACAGGGGGAGCAGTTGTGGAGTGTTTCTAACAAATAAATATCAATAATACAGACTTCACTAAGCCCATACCCATTTTGAACAACCGTGTACCCAAAGAAGAAAGAGCATGATGAAGAAGATTCGGGAAGTCGCCTCCTGTGGATGATTCGGCAATGGTCCATTGCCCCCGACCGGACTTCAAAATGGTTACATGCAGCCTAGAAATTCCAGTCAGTGTCCTTCTCTATAGATTTTCTATTGGAATCCATGGCGGCTGTATTCCCATTGTCTGGAATCCCTAGAATGGAAGCTAGACGTTCCCTATTGAGAATGATCCTAACCCCTTCGACAGTTGAAATGAATGTTTGGATATCCTTGTCAGTTTTGCGGGTTATATTGGCATAGAATTCTCGGACAAGGTCAGGATAGTAATCGCTAGAAATGAGAAGGAGAGGAACCCAACCCAACCCTCTAAAAAGATTTTCAAGATTAAAATATCCGATGAACGATTCATTGAACAATTTTGCAACAATGATTTTGAGCGACGTCCTTTCGGTTACCTATTGATGGGCTACCTGAGATAGATGCTCTAGATAGGGAAGGATATCGGGGTTGGGAGAGGTCCCCTTAACACAAGCCTGTTTGGATTTTGAGGTGGAAGCTACAAATTTCTTGGGAGCCTTAGAGAGAGAGAGAGAGAAAGAGAGTAAGAGAGAGATAAAACAAATGAGAGGGAAGGAAAAGAAAGGAGAACGAATAGAACAGCGCAACACAGCAACACTAACAAAGAAATAACAAAAGAACACCAAAACTCATAAAAGAATAAATACTAGCGTAGCCCATGTGTGCTATAGTGATCTAATGTCGCTCATTGATGCAAAATGTAGCAAAAACAACAAAATGAACAAATAAATTACCAAAAAGAAAGCTCTTAACAAAATAAAAAACATAGAATAAGTCCAAAAACAAGAATTAAGCATAAGAAAACTAGGAATAAAAAGGAGGCACAAAGTTTTTAAGAAATAGCCTATGTTTGTTTGGGAAAACAAACTATGACCATGAAAATTTGTTTGTTCTTATGACCTGTTTGGATTGCTATCGGAAGTTCGTCGGAATTTAGCTGGAAATTCACCAAAAAATTTTCTACTCTTTCCTGTAAAAATTTGTTAGGGTGCACAATATAAAACGAAATAAAGTTAGTTTATAACAAATTTCATACAAAAACCCGAAATTACAAGAAAATATAAGAACAAGAAGTTTAAAGAGAAGGTGAAGGGAAAAGAGAATTTAAATAGAAAGGTTGGTTGTTTTGGAGTGTAGAGGGAAGAATATGAAGACTTTGTCATGGAGTTTTTGTAGATAAGAAGAATGGAGGTGGTTGGAGATTTTAGAAGAAGAGAATGAGTAAGAAAAGAGAAAAGAAGAGAAATTACCAACCAAGAGGAGTAGAGAGAGAGCAGCCACCGGTGAAGCTACCAGGAGGAGGGGAGAAGCACCAGAATTGAGGAGAAAGAGTTGAGGATTGCTTGAAGAATTTTGGAAGGTTAGGGAAGAATATGGAGGTTTTGAGAGAGAAGAAGAGGGAACAAAATTTCAAGGGTTTTCAGAGGAGAATGGGGGAAAAGAAGTGCAGAAAATCACCCTTCCCCCCTCCCCCTTCTTCCCCCCCTCTACCCCTAAAAAAAGGAGAAAATTGGTTTCGCCTTGAAAAACCCGACCCGAGTGCTGAAATTTGACCCTACCGCCTACGATAGGGCGAGACCTACGATCCCACGGTAGGGTGTTTTCAGCCCAGGGAGCCAAGAATTGCCTGCGACCTACAGCTGGCCGTAGGTTAAGCCTACTGTCGGTGGTAGTCTTCTGTCGAAGTGCCGTTTTGCTTATTATTATTATTATTATTATTATTATTATTATTTTGCAATTTTGTGCCTTGTTCAAGCCACCTACCATATAAACTCAAATAATCTTCATATACGCCTTTAGGCTATTACTTTTTCTCTCTCGAAACGACCTCGTAACATAATATCAATAACTAATCAAAGTAGGAAACAAAAATGCAAAACTTAAAAGTACAATTTTACATTTACAGTTACAATTACAAACAGTTTAAAGAATACTCCCCTTTTCTAGGTGCTAATTGCACCTACAGAATCACGAAAATCGGGGTTGTTCGTCAACTCTTTCTTTCAGATCTTTGAACGCATTCCATCTTGCCAATCTTTAAATTGGAGGCAATTTATCTTCATTTCTTACGTTTTCCTCTCGGCCTTTCTTTGCTTCTCTCTAGTGGGTTCCTACATGTTTGAAGATACTTTGTTAGTTTTACGAGTTATAATGCAAGAAATATCTTTAGTTTTTTTATGGGAAGGTCGGGAGCAAAGGGAACTCGAACATTATCTCGTTTTCTCTTACCCTTAATATTAACTTCCTTTTCTCCCTGTCTATTAACGCCCTAGAAGTACACAAGAAAAGGAAACCTAAAATAATAGGGAAATGAACATCTTCCTTCATGTCCAGAACTACAAAGTCAACGGGGAAGACTAAATGCTTGACTTTGACTACCACGTCCTAAATTATCCCTTTAGGATATCTAATACTTATATCTGCTAGATTAATTGACATTCTAACAGGTTTTGGGGTGGCTAGACCTAGACACTCACACATAGATAAGAAATAACATTAATGCTTGCACCTGAGTTCGCTAAAGCCTTATCTACTTTAATATTACTACCAATAGTGTAAGGGAAAAAAAAAACTCCCCTTGTCTTCTAACTTTTGTGGTAGTGTTTCCTTCTTAATTAAGAGGGCTGAACATTCTTCTTCCACGATCGTCCCTTGCTTCTTCGGAATCTCCTCATTAATGGTCATCGAGATAGCTTTGCATGCTCTCTTGTGTTTACTTCGGTATTACTTCGAAGAATTCCCAGAATTCTTTCAAATACAATTTTTACGAATTGCCCAATTGGCTTCTCTAAGTTCCTAATAGAGGCTTCTTGATTCCTTTGGGCTGCCTCGATGGTATTCATTCTATTTTTTGTTGCATTCATAAATTTTATCATCAAGTCCTACAACTTTTTCTTATTTGTGGAGGATGGTTTTGTGGACCTACTTCGTAAGACAAAGGCAGTGGAGGACCTCTATTCTGAAAACCCAGAGGTTGATTTTGTATTTCTTATCCTTAACCTCTCCAAGAAAAATTGGGATGGTTTCTCCATCCCGGATTCTGTGTTTGAGTAGGGATTATTTTGTCAATTCTCTTGCACAAACTCTACTTGTACTTGGACACTCTTGATTATAATGCCCCATATTACAAAAATCATAAAACATGACCATTTGGTTTTTTTTTACTCGTTGATGTACTGGCCAAGTTCCTATTTTCTGCTCAATAACTGATGTCAATTTTGCTTCTATAGCATATATAGCGTCTATATTATGGACTCCAGCCGTCTTTGGCTTTGCTCTTTGTGCTCCCCAAGTATAACTATTCATCACAATCTGCTCTATTAAACCATATACTTGTTGAGGAGTTTTATATCTATTGACCCTCCAGCGGAGGTTTCTATCAATTGCCTCTATGGGGACACTTCCTTAACAACTCCTTCCGTTGTTCCCATGTTCCGTAGAGGCTTTCTACGTCTATTTGCTGAAAGGATAGGGTTTTGTTTCTTAGTTGTGCTGTCCGGCTCGGAGGAAAGTACCTCCCTAAAAATTTTCCCGCTAGTGACTCCCATGAGGTAATGGAACCCAATGGTAAGGATTTTATCCAAGATTTCTCCTTTCCCGTAAGAAAGAATGGAAAAGGACGAAGCCGAATTACGTCAGATACTCCGTTGATTTTTAAACGTGTCACAGACCTCTAAGAAATTTCTAATATGCATGTTGGGATCTTCATCAGAAGGTCCGTCACATTGAACGTGATTTTGTAACATTTGAATTATATTTGTTTATTCTCAAAATGTTCGCTTCTATCCTTGGCCTTGCTATTCTCGATGACGTCCCTAAGATGGACGGTCAGGCATAATCAGCCATTGTTCTCTCTAGCACCGGTTGGGCCACCATCGGAGGTGTTGGTAAGATGAGGGGATTGTTATAAGCTAGTGCTTCTTTTTCTTCTTTTGTCTTAACTTCGGGCGTTATTGCACTTGTACCAGCCGTTCTGAATTGAAGGGCGCGATGAGCACCCCGCAATGTAGTTTAGGCTCGGGATCGAACGATACTAACTCACCCCTTTTCTTTCAGGGCATAAACTAACACCACACGATCAGCAATGAAAAGTACAAGTGCTCAATTCCACGAACAGAAAGTACGATTCGAGAATATAAACCGAAAGTAAATGGGAATGATGCAAAAACAATAAAAGCAATTAACAAGAAAGGAAAATGAAAATGACTAAAGCACTAAAATAAAAGATATTCTTTAAACTTACCTTTCCCGACAACGGCGCCAAAAACTTGATGATGTTAAATAAAATGGGATGTCCCTAATTATTACAATGCAAGGCAAGTGGATCTAATAATGCAGAGGTGAGTTTCAACCTAAGTGTCGAATCTCTCGTGGATGAACGAAGGTTCAAGTATTAATCATGTTTCTAATGTTTAGTCTAAAAGGAAGATGTCGTTGAAATAAAACTAAATAGAAAATTGAAAAAAAAAAAGCAATGTAAAAACGGTTATAAAATTAATTAAAGCAAAACTTTGAAAGGTGGGTATGTTACTGTCTACAGTAGCTCTCTGTCTACCATGCTCGTGGTACCAAGGGACCTACCAACGATGGAAGGGCAGCCTACCTTTCATGGTAGGTTGGCTGTCTCATTGCCAACGGCTCCTTTTTTGGCGTTTTTACCCGTTTTCGTTTCCATTCATCATTTTCAATTGCAAAGGGCACCTATTGTTGGAATCCGTAGGCAAAAACAAAATAAAATAAAACTACGGAAATCCACCAACAGGATCTGCACATACTAGAAAAACCGATTTGATAGAAATTACCTCAATGTTTTGATTGTTCGTTGTAGAGGCGCTGCTTTGTACGTTTTTCCCTCTACTGGTATCCACGCGACGAACTCCTCTGCAAGCGATCAGGATGCTAGCCCCTTCTGTGTTCTGAAAACTGTTCAGAACTGATCCTGACTATCTGGTAATCGGTCGTATTTCGGAGAGAGGAGACTAGATACTATATCGCCGTTCTAGGGTTTAGGGTTTTGTTTTTCTTTAATCAGATAAAGGACGGCCACCAAGAAAAGGTTAACATAACCTTTTATAGCTGTCAATATCAAAACCCTAACTGTCTTCTAATGACAGTTTAATCTCGTCTGTCTATTCCTATAATCATCCAACGGTTGGATGAGTAATATTAAGTAATTAATTTCATTTATTCAATTAAATAAAATTAATTACTTATTAACTTACCAGAAAATACAATATGGAATCTGATTCCCCTTTTGTATACGTTCAACGAATCTGGACACAATCTAGATTCATTGAATGTGGACATTATGCTTACCTGTAGGTTCACTTAACGTTGGCAGTAAATGAAAAATGTCCTAGACATTTATTCACAAAATATAAGCGGCCTTTAGCAAGACATTATGCTTACCCAAGTTAAGTAAATGTAATAATAACCTAGCATCAGATTTAATATTTAGTCCTTTTGTCACATGATATCCTAATTAAGTATAAGGCATGGATCAAGTCATCCTTATAAAACTTAATTAACCATTTACTTGATCACCAGGCAGACTATTCCAACAAATAATATTAATAACACCTTATTAATACTTATTTGAGCATGGCCATGCATATTTTCCAGTCTTCCTTATCAAGGGGCCCATGGATATCTATCTCTAAAAAGAGAGGGACAAATCCCTTTCACTATCTCCAATACTCAAGCCATGACGAGAAAATAAGTCAACCAATAGTCATAATGATCACCTAATTAAAAGTGATGTTTGACTATGTCAAAACATATTTTCTCCCCATGCAAGAAACATTAGAAACATTAGGTCAAAGGACACCAAATATAAAACTGAGAAGAAATACTTATAACTTAAACCCATGTAATATTTCTTCTTCACTTTGGGTCATGTCCAATACAATATTCTCAATACGTATTTATGAATTGATTTTATATCTCATATTCTTGATCAGTAAAACTTGACCATCAATCAACTTCACACTAATTTACAAGATGTAATAAACTAGGGACAAATAAGAATAGTATTTTATTAGCTATAAGGGTTTTACTATCAAGTCACATACTTGATGGCCAAGAGCATAAAATACAATTCAAAAAATACATGCTTCATAAATCATAAATGTGAGTCAATTGGTCTTAGGGCATATACTAACACCTATGACAAGAATAAGAGATATTAAGCTAAAATATATACTTTTACATATTAAAAACACTGAAAACGATGAAATTAACGTATAGAAAATATAGAAAATTTTGTACATAACATCTTTTAATAATAGCACTCTTCCTGAGGGAAATTTTAATTCGACCTCTCCAGTCCCTAATGCTGGGATTGTATGAGAATCTCCAAGCATTCAAGTTTTAGGCTCTTCAAAAGGAGTATAACTCCTAGTCCAAACTTTGTCAAAACAAACATATTTATTCGCACAAGAATCTATCCACCAACCATCACTATTTTCCACCATCGAAACATCTGTCAACATAGCTACAAACGTCTCTTCGGTAACGTTAATCTGAGATTGTGAATCAGGAGGAATTCCTCCAAACTCACATAAGTCTGTCTGAATTAATTCAAGCAAATCAGGTTTCCTTTGAGCAGTTTTATGAGGCCCCTTAGTGATCTTTCTTTACTAAAAATTTCACATTTTTCAAATTTATCATTTAATTTAGGAATTAATCCTACGCTACTCATCATGACAACATATCTAAATTAATATGACATAAATGTGCATGACAAAAGTTAACAAAGGATAGCATATTAATAGAAGTACTAACTTTATTAATACCAGTATTCAACTTGGACATGCCATCACTAGCATTTCCTTTACTAACAAAAAGTTCCTCCTTTGTAAATTACATACTAATCAGACATTATAGTCTATTTGAAACCTGCTTCGTTGAGAAGGAAACTAGACATAAGATTTGTCCTTATATAAGGCACATACATAATATCTTTTAATAGTAACACTCTTCCTAAGGTGAATTTTAATTAAACCTCTCCAGTCCATAATATTGGGATTGTATGAGAATCTCCAAGCATCAAAGTCTTAGGCTCTTCAAAAGTAGTATAACTCTTTAACCTAACTTAGTCCAAACAAATATGTCTATTCGCACTGAATTTGCTCGCCAACCATCACTATTTTCCACCATGAATACATTTGTCAAGATAGTTGAAATGGCTCTTCGGTAACGTCAATCTGAGATTGTGAATCATGTTTTTGGTATCTGCAGTTTCGAGCAATACGCCCACTTTTGCAACAAACATAACAAGTTTGGATTTGGTATACTCATGATGATGAGCACTATCTTTATTTTCTATGCCAAACTTTTTTTTTTCTTCCCAATTTTCTGTCTCGGTTTCAAGTATGTATTATGAGAATTATTAGATATATTATTGGAAGTGACAAAATTTACCTTAGTGGCTCACTTAGAATTTTGTCGAACTAACACATCTTGTCCTCTTACTTCCTCCTCAACGCAAATATGCATAATCAAATCTTCTTGAGTAATTTCTTTTTGTTTGTGATGTAGACACATTTTAAATTCACTTCAAGAAGGCGGTAGCTTGTCTTTAATTCTGAACACGATCAAGTTGTCATCAAATTTCACACCTTCTGTTCTTACTTCATGTGCAGTCATTTGGAAGTCTTGTACATGATCAACCATTGACTTACCATCCACCATTTGAAAGCGGAAGAAATGACTAGTGGCATATTTCTTAGCACTGACTTGCTATGTGTTATATTTAAGTTGCAAAGCCTTCGATACTTTCTTAGCAGTGGAGTATGTATTATCATAATAATCATAGAATTGATTAGAAAGATAATCCAAAAGATAGTAACGACAAACATACTCATCTATTTCATATCATGCACATATCTCCACATGCATTTCTTTTTCTTCCTCAGTATAGCTTCAATAATTTCTTTGTTCGGATTTTTTTCAGTAAAAACATAAGCCACCTTGAGAAGGTTAAGATAAAATAGCACATTTCCTTCCTACCTCTTGAAATGAGCACCATGAAACTTGAAAGGCTTGTTAAGATCTCCTACTTGATTAGCAACCTTGTCTTGTGGATTCTCCATCTTTTATCGAATTCTCTTTAAAATTGTTAGTGCATAAAGAAATAACAATAATCTTGACAAAAAATTAATTAAAAAAATGTTATAAAAGACAAGGATAAGATGTGGATATCTCGCTCAAAGAATGCAATATGGTAAACAAAGTACTAAAACTGGTACAATAGAGAATAACACTGACTCGTACCCTCTAGGATACAAGAGTAAACATTGTTGTTTATTGTGAAAATCTGCACAAAATGCCCAAGCTCCAGCTCCACTAATACAACATATTTCTCTAGCTATTATTCTCTCTCAATGAATGCAATATGATAACAAAAGATACTTTAAGATATGTTTATATTCTAAAAATCAAGTTTTTCTTACGTATATATAAGTAATAATCTTACCCTTTCATACACCAAAAAACCCATAGGCCTAGTTTGGATGGGGTGATTTGGAGAGAAAAGAAGAGAATCGGAGAGAAAGGGAGTTAGAGAGTGTTTTGTTTGGGAAATTTTAATGGAAAGAAAAGGAGAAGAGTGGGAGGATAAGTTTCTCACTTTCTCTCCAAATTCTTTCCTTCCAAGAGTGGGATCAAAGGGAAGGGAGATGAGAGATCTTTTTAAAATATCTTTAAAAGAACTATTTTTAAAAGAACTATTTTGCCCCTAAACATAATAATAAATTACAATATTATTATATGTTACATTCTCTCCATGCAAGGTTATTTTTGTCAAAAAATATCTTTCTCTCCCATTCTCTTCATACTCCCAAATAAAATGATTCCACTTTTCTCTTATCCCACAAAAACTCCCACACAACATTTAAATGAATCACCTCACTTTCTTTTCTTCTCTCCTCTTCTCTTCTCTCCTTTTCCCTTCTTTTCTCTTCTCTCCTAAACTTTCAAACAAAGCCTTGTTACAGCTTTTCATGTCGAAACCAGTGACAAATAGTTACAACTCTTCATATGAAAATTCACAAAAAATAGTTGTAACTCTTCTTATTAAAAAGTCATGTTATAAAATGACTTGTACTAGCCAAAAATATTAAAATGTTACAACACCTTTCACAAATTGGTCAACCCGTTACATACTCTCCAACCTTAATTAAAGAATTATGCCAACTTTCATCCTTAACAGAAAGCAGTTTCACTCCCTTGGAGATGCTGGGTTTGATCTTGATTAGAGGGTGCACAGATTTTTCAATGTTGGCAGTGAAATTGTAACATTTAATTACGTCTATCTCATTTTCAAATTCAAGAAGACAATATCAAAATACAAGTTGAACGAAATGAGTTAGCCAAGAATATTAATTCAATGCAATTATCTGTAATAAGAAGTAAAATTAGAAGAAAAAGTTTCATATGAAAATTAAATGGGTTTAGAGGGAAAAACCATCTATCTTGGTGTTTATTGCTCAAATCTTGGATGTACCATACCCCTTGTCCCTTTTTAACAAAAACCCAAAGAAGTTTGGGTATATCTTTCTTTACTAGAGGTCCCGAGATGACTGGTGGTAGAGAAGCTAGCCGGAGCTTGGCCACTAGCAACGATACTATAGATTAATTTAGAAATAAGAACTCGTTCCGATCAATGAAACGATGGTGGTTGCCGAAAAACAAAATCCCAAGAGCTTGGGCATCAAATGTCTCGAATTTTGATAAAGATGTTGACGGCGGAGCAGAACTGGTAGTGGGGAAATCAATCGGAAGATGAATGTTTATAGAGACGACGACAGCGGTAGTCTGAGCAGTAAGAATTGGGCACCAATTGGTGGGTGAGAAGCCGGATCTGAGCCACTCACACCAACAACAATAAATGCAAATGAGAGCAAATATAAAAGCTATGGTACCGAGCTTGGAATGAAGTCTCAAGTCTGAACTAATAGAGAGTTAAAATCATGAATTGATTAAGAAGCTAAAAAAGAAGAAAATTATTGAATGATAGTTTTGGGGTATGAGTTGGTCTTTAAATTTTTGGAAGCTTAGATGAAGCCAAGAAAACACAACATGCATAGTTTATACTTGAAGAACGAAAAAGTCTATTTCCCTTCACATTTCCCGTTAGTGGGAGTCTGGGAAAAGAAAAGATGAGTTAGAGTAATTCTTTAAGAATAACTCATCAGCCACTTGAAGATGAAGTTTTGAAACACATTAGCTACTTGAGATGCAAAGTGAAGGCATTTGGTATTTATAGGAGAGCGTTGTTATACCAAATACTTAGGTATATTATGCAAAGGATGCCTAGTATCAAAACTACATAGTTTCATCTAATATTAGAAATAAGATAAAAAATAAAGCTAATCTCACAAACTATTAATTAAAATGTACATGCCACTAAATTCAAAGCATAATGCGATTTACATTTCCACTAAAAAATCGACATATTACGATCTTCATAATCTAATACTCTCTATTTTCAATACGGATTTTGATCAATAAATCGATCGAAAAATTTTATCAAATTCAACATCTCTTGCGGTTCAATTTTCAGAATTTCTTTCAGAGAAATTTTCAATTCGATTCCTCTTCTTCTTCTTCTTCTCAAGAGTCTCCGCTCCCTATAATTTTGATATGGATAAACCAAATTCTAATATTCATCTTCTCATAACATGATGTAGATCCACTTTTAATTGAAGATTGGAATCAACACCTTCCCAAGATCACCTGCTTTGATGAAGAACCTCTATTGGGGATTTTGTAGTTTCAACACTCTAATGGAAAGCCTATGAGGATCTACGTCTCATAAACCTAACATCGAGAGGCCAAACTCTTTCCTAATTTACCAGGAACAACCTAAAGAAAACTAAGGCCTCAAACCCCAACTACATCAACTAGAAGACCTAAGATCAATTGAATCAAAGAACAAGAACTCTAAGACTTAATCAAAGAAAGGAATTAAAATGATCAATTGAATTCCATAGATTCATCAACCTAAGGCAATCAGTTGTTCTCAACTAAGGACATTAACCCTTAGCAAGCTAAATAAGAAGGGTGAAGAACCCTAGAAACAATTGGAGAAAACTCTCAAATTTCAGCAAATTCATCAAAGTTGTTTACAATGTAACTCATAATGAGGTACTTATAGGCCAGCCTTAACCCTAGCTAAATAATTGATTAATGTCTTAAAATACTCATTAAACCCTTGATTAAAAGCTGAAAAAACAAGTTCAAATCATAAAATTCCACCTCAAGGTTGCATTAATCTTTCCCCAGTCAAACCCTACCAGCGACGGTAGGAGGACCTACCGGATGCGGTAGGGTGCCATCTTCCAAGAGCTTCACCGACAGAAGCCTATCAGCAACAGTGGAGGCAGGCTTACCATCGATAGTAGGTCACTTTTCTCCAACACTTAGTCAATTTTCACTTCCAATTTGTTCCCTTGATTGATCCCTGCTAATTGAACAAATTGAGAACAACTTGGAAGCCTTTCCTTGACCTTCATACTCTTCAAGCTAGTTCTTTAAAGCTTCCTCCAAGTAAGCAACCATGCCATTAGCCTCATTAGCTTCAAGAATCTTGAGTTTCTTTGCTCGAGTTATAGTGAGTGATCCAAGCTTCACATCCATAGGTTCTTGTCTATTTTGATCTACATCATCTGCCCCACCTTTGAAAAGATTCGTCTTTGAATCTCCACTTATATCAAAAGGATATAAATCAAAAACATTAAAGATGCCGCTAACATTATAGTTACCCGGGAGATCAATTTTATAGGCATTGTCACTAAGACACTCAAGAACTTGAGAAGGTCCATCGCCATGAGATTCAAGCTTATTCTTGTGATGTGAAGGAAAATGTTCCCTCCGAAGATGAACCCAAACCCAATCGCCAGGCTCAAACAAAACATGTTTCTATTTAACATTCCGGGAAGCCACGAGTTTCTTGCTTTTGGACTCAATAGCATCATACACCTTTGCATGAATGGACTTGACAAACTCCACCTTTCATTTTCCATTGAAACTCATAACATGACCTATAGGCAAAGGAACCAAGTCAAATGGAGTCACGGGATTAAAACCATAAACAATCTCAAAAGGAGAATAAGAAGTGATAGAATGTCTAGCCTTATTGTAAGTAAACTCAATGTGAGGAATGAATCCTTACCATTGGTGGAAATTCTTCTTAAGAATGGCCCTAAGAAGTTGTCCAATAGTTATATTGACCACCTCTGTTTAGCCATTGGTTTGTGGATAGCAAGTTGTAGAATACAAGTTAGTGCCACGTTTCCTCCAAAAAACACGCCAAAATGAGTAAGAAACTTGGTGTCACGATCCGATATAATAGTCCTAGGCATACCATGAAATCACCACCCAAGTAAAGAACAAGTTTGCAACATGGCTAGTATCACCGGTTCTTTTGCAAGGAACGAAATAAGCCATTTTAGAAAACCTACTACCACAACAAAGATGGAATCCAAACTTTTATGTGATTTAGGCAAGCCAAGAATAAAATCCATAGAAATATCGACCCAAGGAACTTTACGCATATCTAGAGGAGTATAAGGACCATGTGGCAAAGAACTAGATTTAGCCCTTTTACAATCTAAGCAATTTTCGATGAATCTTTCAACATCTTTTCTCATGTAAGGCCAAAAGAAATGCTCAACAAGATTTCATAAGTTTTAGTAATGCCAAAATGACCAATTAACCCACCACAATGTGCCTCTTTAACCTAGCAACAATCTAGTAGAACAAGATAGAATGCACAATTTCCTTCATGATAAAGAAAACCTTCATGTATGAAATACTTATCACTAGGCACAAACAAGCTTTCTCAAATTTATCCTAAAAATCATGATCAGTAGCATATAACTCCATAAGCAACTCAAAACCAAGAAATTGAGCTTGCAAAGTAGAGATAAGAGTGTACCTTCTAGACAATGCATTTGCCACAGTGTTTTCTTTAACTTTCCTATATTGGATGATATATGGAAAAGTCTCAATGAACTCCATCCATCTTGCATGCCTCTTGTTTAGCTTTTGTTGTCCTTTAAGAAACTTTAAAGAATCATGATGGGTATGCACTACAAACTCCTTCGACCACAAATAATGTTGCCAATGTTTCAATGTTCTCACAAGTGCATAGAGTTCCTTATCGTATGTTGCATAATTCAATGCCGCAATGGTCAACTTTTCACTAAAGTATGCCAAGGGTCTCTTATCTTGTATTAAAACTCCACCTATGCCAACATCTGAGGCATCACATTCTATTTCAAACATCTTCCCAAAGTTAGGTAGTGCAAGTAAGGGTGCACCACTCAACTTCTTCTTTAGCAACTCAAATGCTTTCTCTTGAGTAAACTTGATGAACCTTCTATAGAAAATTGCCAATCCATGAAAGCTCCTCCTTTCTAATGCATTTTTTGGAGTAGGCCAATTTTTTTATTGCTTTCACCTTTTCGTGATCCACTTGAAGGCCTTGAGAGCTCACCATATAACCTAGGAAAGTCACTTTTTCCAAACAAAACTCACATTTCCCAAGGTTAGAATACAACTTCTCACTTCTCAAAATGAACAAAACTTGTTTAAAATGATGCAAATGATCTTCATGAGTTTTTCTATAGATCAAGATTTCATCAAAATAGATGACAACAACTTTACCAATGAAATTCCTTAACACATGATGTATAAGTCTCATGAATATATTAGGAGCATTAGTTAAACCAAAAGGCATGACTAGCCATTCTTAAAGACAAAAATTAGTTTTGAAAGCCATTTTCCACTTATCACCTTCCCTCGTTCTAATATGAAGGTAACCCGATTTCGAATCAATCTTTGAAAATATTTCAGAACCATGCAACTCATCAAGCAAGTCATCTAATCTAGGAATGGGATGCCTATACTTAATAGTTATATTATTGATGGCTCTACCATCTACACATATACGCCATGCACCATCTTTCTTTGGAACTAATAAAATCGGAACGGCACAAGAGCCTAAACTTTCTCTTACATAGCCTTTGGAGAGCGATTCCTCAGCTTGCCTTCTTAGCTCTTTCATCTCCGTGGGAGGATTTCTATAAGACGGTCTATTAGGTAAAACCACTCCAGGGAACCAAATTAATTTGACTCTCAATCCTACTCAAGGGAATAAGCCCACCGAGGGATTTCTTCGGGGGAATATTCTTGAATTCTTCAAAAAACTCTACTATAGCATTAGACAAGGAAGACGGTGATCATTAGTAGAAACAAATGTTCCTTGCAATTGATAGAGTTGATTTTTAGTACAATTCAACACCTTAAGTTTTAATTATTAGTCTTGAAATAGTATTTATTTATTTGTTATAGTCATTTAATTTTTCTTTTGTTTGCAGCCCATAACTTTAGACGCCTTTGGATTAGAATGTCAAAACCCATTGGAATAAGGATTGGAAAAAGGGTTTCCAAACACAAAATAGGAAAGAAAGTCACGGCAACAAAAAGGAAGAAAAAGAGAATAAGGAAATAAGAGGGCAGCTGATGAAGAAATAGGAAAGACGGCCAAGAAAAATGAAATAAAAATAGGAAAGATGTGAATTAAAAAGGAAAGAAGAGTTGCCGCAAATAAAAGAGGGGCCGCAAGTATAAAAGGAGAAAGATAGGAACAACAAAAAAAGGTGACAGCAGCAGTTATGCAAGCTGCGCAAGCGGCTTAGGAAAATAAAAGCAGCTACTGGCGAGGAGCTAGGCGACAGAAATAAAGCAGTCTGGCATGCAAGGAGGCGATTGCGTGGAACGGAAGCAAGCAGCGAGAAATTGAAGTAGCTGAAGCAGTTAAAACAAAACCAGCAACTGAAGCGAGAAGAGAAGCTACTGAACAACGCAGTTTTTGGGAGAATTAGAAGCAGCAGCCAAAATCGGAAGCGGAGGAGAGAAGAATCGGATGGTCAACAACCATAAACCGGATGATGAGGCTTAAGCAGAACGGTTGGACGAAGTAGAAATCGGCAGTTGCAGAAAAATCAGAAGGTTCAAGTGGAAAAGAAGGCCATGAACTCCAAGAAATTAGTTCCTTCTTTCCCTTTAACCATGAACTAATTTTCTTTTTAGAATTTTTATGAAACCTTAGCCATGTGACTTTGACTTATTCTAATTTGGGAGATTTATTATACTCTTTGATGATTACATATCTTAGATGTTTCTTGGTTTGATGCTATTAATTCTTTGTGATTGTTCTTGTAGAATAATTATTGGGTTAATTGATATTTTTATCCATGCTAAATTCTTGTACTCTTGAGTATTAAAGATATGTGATTTTTACAAGTATATTGTGGGTTTTAGAATTGAATAGTTTATGCTAATTTTAGATGATTTATGCCATAGAATTGAATAGGTCATGCTAATAGTTAAATGAATTATATCATTCATTTAAGCACAGTATGTTTCTTTAGTGAATCGATGCTTGAAGCCTAGATCACCACATAAAGGTTTAATATTTTCTCCTAAATAAAATTAAGTCATTGTTATTAGTTTAGTGGTGGATTCAAGGTTCTAAATCATATCTTTGGTTAAGCTCTTGTTATTTTTAATTTAGTGATTTTATTTATTAGTTTTACTTAATTTTGGAAGAATTTTTAGATAATCAAATTTCATTCTTCTTTTATAAAATTAATTTAGGAAGATAGTAATTTAAGTAGTTAAGTCTTTCTCTGTAGTTCGATATCCTGATATTTCCATACTACATTGATCTTTTGCACTTGCATGTATTGAGTTTAAAGCTTAATTAGAAAAATCCCGACTATTTTTTTGGCGCCGTTGCCAGGGAAAGGTTAAATTAATTGCTTGTATTATTTTCTCCTAAATTTGTTAGTATTTTTATTTATTTATTTATTTTATTTTTTATTCTTGCAAAAAAAAGAAATTTTTTTTTGTTCTCTTAGTTGTCTTCACCGTTTTTTATTTTTATTTCACTTGATTGGTAGAAAGGTACAAGTGTTTGTTTTATAGGGTAATCAGACAACATATAATTATCATGGAGGCTAAAGTGATGGTCTACTACTGTTCTGAACATGCACTAATATTACCTATTCTACCAGGTTATGTTATTCTTTTCTTTGTCTCTTCTCTACCCTTATTACAATTTTATCACGTTATGGACAATGTAAGGTCTAGGTGTGGGGGAGAAGATACTTCTGTTTGGGTGTCAATTTTTCTTTCTTGTGCAATTTTTGTTGAGTTTTTTTCCTATCTTATTTTGAGAAAAAAATACAAAAATATGATTTCACTTAAAGAATGATTCTTTTTAAGTTTCTTTAAAAATTTCTTGAATAATTTGAGAAAAGTACTTGTTTTCTTGTTTTTAATTAGATTGATGAACTTATGTTCTATATCTATTATAACTTTTGCATAACTTTCACTTGAGCACACGGGTTATTGTTTGTGTTTGATAAATCATTTACATTATTTTTGAGTTGCATAAAGTTGATAAAGCTATTCCCTACATTCTAGAACTTACTTGGATACCTCTTGAGACGAAATAGAAAGGTTTTCCTATTTTGACTCAGAGACCATGGTCATAGGCCTTCTTTGAATCGTTTGTGCCTTGCAAGCTTACCAAATCTCATGATTTTTACCTTAGTACCCTTTTGAGCCTTAAATATTATTTCTTTCTTTAAATTACTTAAATATTAAGCCTTAATCTTGTAGAGAGCTTAATGTAAACTTCTAACTTGTGCTTCAATGATGGGTTGTTGTTTCGGTGTTACGAAAAGAGAATAAGTTATTTTGACAAAAGGGAGAAGAAAAATATATATGACTTGTTGTGCTGAAAAAAAAAACAAATGTATTGAGCAAAAAGAGAGAAAGAAAGAAAAGTTAGATACATGATTGTTACAAGTAATAAGGTGCAAAGAAGAAAAAATAATTCAGGAGGCCCGAATTTGTGAATGTAAGAAAAAGAATGGCCTTAAATGGTGAAATTTTGAGAAAAAGAAGATGGTAGTCGGTGAATGTTTTAATTAAAGAAAAAAAAGGAGCAAAAACAAAGTTAGAAATTTTGTTGAAATTTTAAAGTATCCATGTTCTTTGCAAGCTCTTTTTTCTTTGAGTTTGAATTTCCTACCTTCGTTTGATAACCAATACCCTAACCTTACATTAGAAGCTTTAAAGTCCTACCCGAATTGAGTTGAGTTTGAGAATCCTTGATTAGTGGAGAGAAGGTACAAAGAGTGAGCCTATGGAATGAACTCTTGTTGAGATCTATCTTCTATGTGTGATTTGGAAATTTGGTTTAGTATTTATTTTACATCTTATGACCATGATCATACCTTACACAAGTCTTGCATTAGTTATGAGAGATAATTGAATGTTTGTTTGTTAAATTGAGTTTGAAATAAGAGAAAGATACTTGTCTTGATAAGTTTGAGATATTGATGAAGGGTACTTAATTTGGGATTATTCTATATCCTTTCTAAGGTTGTTGTTCATTTGACTTTGTGGGTATGTTGTCTTCAAACCCTCACGAGACCATACTCGTCCACTAGGGGTAACTGAGGGTTTAAAGGGCTTGTTGCACATGCTAACTGCAATCGTGAGTCCTACGAAAGTGGTTAATTAGTTTTTCTTTTTGTTTTTTTTATTTTTGCTTGAGGACTAGCAAAATTTAGGTGTGGTGGAGTTGATAGAGTTGAGTTTTAACACAATTAAACACCTTAAGTTTTAATTAGTATTTATTTATTTGTTATAGTTATTTAATTTATCTTTTTATTTGCAGCCGATAACTATAGGCGCCATTGGATTAGAAGGTCAAAACCCATTGGAATGAGTATTGGAAAAAGGGTTTCCAAATACAAAATAGGAAAGAAAGAAGTCACGGCAACAAAAGGAAGAAAAAGAGAATAAGGAAAGAAAAGGGCGGCTGATGAAGAAATAGGAAAGGCGGCCAAGAAAAAGGAAATAAGAAGTGGAAAATTGCGAATTAAAAGGGAAAGAGGACTTGCTGCAAATAAAAGAAGGGAGCCGCAAGTATAAAAGGAGAAATAGAGGAACAACAAGAAAAAAGCCGACAAATGAGCTGCTATGAAAGCAAATACGCGAATTGCGCAACCAGCTTAGTAAAATAGAAGTAGCTGCTGGCGAGGAGCTGGGTAGCATAAATGAAGCAGCAGCTGCTGCGCAAGGAAGCAACTACGTGGAACGAAAGAAGTAAGCAGCAGAAACGAAGAAGCCTCTTAAATTGAAGCAGCTGAAGCAGAGAAGAGAAGCTAATGAACAACGAAGTTTTTGAGAGATTTAGAAGCAGCTGAAGTAGCAGCCAAAATCGGACGAGTAGCAGAGAAGAATCGGATGGTCAACAACCAGAAACTGGATGCTGAGACTGAAGCAGAACGGTTGGACAAAGCAGAAATCGGCAGTTGCAGAAAAATCAGTAGCTTCAAGTGCAAAAAAAGGGCATGAACTCAAAGAAATTTGTTCCTTCTTTCCCTTTAACAATGAACTAATTTTCTTTTTAGAATCTAGATGAAACCTTAGCCATGTGACTTTGATTTATTCTATTTTAGGAGATTTATTATATTATTTATGTGATTACATATCTTGGGATGTTTCTTGGTTTGATGCAATTAATTCTTTGTGATTGTTCTTGTAGAATAATTATTTTGGTTAATTGATATTTTTATCCATGCTTATTTTTGCAGTCTTGAGTATGAGAGATATGTGATTTTTGCAAATATATTGTGGGTTTTAGAATTGAATAGGTCATGCTAATGGTTAGATTGATTATGTCATGTATTTAAGCACAATATATTTCTTTAGTGAATTGAAACTTGTAGCCTAGATCACCACATAAAGGTTTAATCTTTTCTCCTAAATAAAATTAAATCATTGGTATATAGTTTAGTGGTGGATTCAAGGTTCTAAATCATATATTTCTTTAAGCTCTTGTTATTTTTAATTTAGTGATTTTATTTATTAGTTTTAATTAATTTAGGAAGAATTTATAGATAATAAAATTTCATTCTTCTTTTTATAAAATTAATTTAGGAAGATAGTAATTTAAGTAGTTAAGCCTTTCTCTGTAGTTCGATACCCTGATACTTTCATATTACATTGATCTTGTGCACTTAACAAGTATTGAGTTTAAAACTTTGTTATAAAAATCTCGATCAGCAATAAAGAAGTAAAACCAACTCTTTTTTTTCAATGGCTTCTATGGTCTCACTCTCTTTTGCATAGAAGCCTCTTTTCTCTTCCTTGCAACTATCAATCTTTTTCTCTTTTTCTTGTCTCTCTTCAATTTTTCCTCTCTAGCTGGTTCCACAGTCATGTATTTTTCATCAATTCTTTTTCTCTCTTCAATACTCTTTTTCTTTTTCTCACTCTCTAATCTCCCCTTTTCTCTCATTTTCTTTTGTTTTACAAAGACTTGACTAGGAGTCAAGGGATTCAACATGAACTTTTCCCCATCCTTTTCAAAAGCGTAGGTGTTCTTCACACTATCATGAATAGCCTTTCTATCATATTGCCGAAGACGTCCCAACAACAAATGCACTGCTTGTATAGGAGCCACAACACAAAGAATTTCATCATTATATGACCCCTTATTGATAGTCACTAGCACCTGTTTGTTCACTTTCACTTCCCCACCATCATTCAACCAATGAAGCTTACAAGGCTTAGGATGCTTGAGAAGAGTAACTTCAACTTTTCAACAAGATAAGTGCTAACCATATTACTGCAACTACCACTATTAATAATAAGATTAGCAACCTTACCTCCCATTAAGCCCTTAGTGTGAAAGATGTTTTCCCTTTAAATGCTAGTCTCCTCTTCATGGACTTGGGTATTTAAAGCTCTAATAGTCACCAAGTTCATGCCCTCTTCATCATCTTCGAAAGAGGTAATCTCTTGATCTTCACTATTCTCTTCCTTGTCAACAATATCCTCTTGGCAATCATCTCCAACTCTTCTCAATCCAACCATTTAAATCTTCACTAAAGACCAAAGTTCTTTTGGTAGGAAAATTTATAGAAATATGGCCCACACTATTGCACTTGAAGCACCTTGTTGGATTGGTGATCAACCTTCCCTTCTCTTCCACCTTAGGTCTATCTTCTTTCTTTGTCCAACTTTTGTAAGTTGATACTTGAGGTTTAGGCACCACATTTCTTGAAGAAGGAAGATTAGTTTTAGAGAAACCAATCCTCTGTTTGATTTTCGATCTTGGTTGCCAAGTAACACATATCATCATGAGTCTTGCAAGGATAAAACTCTAATTGGTAAGAAATGTCCCTATTGAGACCACTTAGAAATATAGCAATTGAAGCATTCTTATCCTCCTCCAAGCTCAATCTCGAAGTTTACAACTCTATTTCATGCCTATACTCTTCAACAATTTTGTTTCCTTGCTTAAGAGTCATCAACTTATAGTGGAGCTCCCTATCATAATGTTCTGGTACAAATCTTTCTTTCATAAGAGTCTTCAACTACACCCAAGTTTCCACCAGTTGCCTTCCATTCCTTAACCTGTGAGTGACAATCCTTTCCCACCAATGAAGTTCATAGCCTGAAAATTCAGCGATGACTAATTTCACCTTGACAATGTCACTATAGCTTTTCACCATGAATAGGTTCTCTACTTGTCTCTCCCAATCTAGGAAGATATTTGGGTCACTCTCACTCTTGAAGCTAGGTACCTTCCACTTGATTTTGTCTAAAGCTTTATCCCCTTATTGATTACCATTGTAACCACCATGGTTTACTTGGGCAACATTAGAATTATCTCCATAATCTTCATACAAGTTAATCTTCATGCCTTGCTTCATGTCTTGGAAACTCTTCTTGTGGTCTATAATAACCTCTTCCTCCTAGACCTCCTCTTCTTCCACCTCTAATTTGTGGTTTCCTTTGTATCCATCTTCATTGAATGGATGAGAATTATGAACTGGCATGTCATGGTATCTGATATGTGCATAACTGTTTATATTTTCTATATGTTAATTTCATCAGTTTTCAATGTTTTAATATGTAAAAGTGTATCTTTTTATTTAATATCTCTTATTCTTGTCTTAGGTGCCCTCTGAAGAGAAAACAATGAAAGGAAATGAAAAGCAGTGAAAATGGAGCAAAAAGCAGCGAAAACAGAGCCGTCAACAACAAAGAAGCCGACCTACCATGAGAGGTAGGCTAACCTACCGTCAGCGGTAGTTCCTCGGCTCACAAACACCAGAAAGATTAGAACCCTAGCGTGGACGGTAGGGCTCGACCTACCGTCGGCGGTAGGTCTCAGATGGCAAGGCGATTGAATCAAATTCAAACTCTATTTTCTTGTAATTTTCACCTCTATATAAGAGGTTTTTTGCAGCTATTTGAGATATACATATCAGGGTTTATAATAGGATTAGTTAGATCTTAGATTAGATAATTAGGTTAAGATTAGATTAAACAATTCTTCAATTTCCAGCTTTATACATCCAATTAGCTAAATACTCTTTAGAATTCTGCAATTTTATTTCTTGGATTTCAAGAATTGAAGTACCAATTTCAATATTTCGATCTTCAACTTGGCAACTAGAAAAATAAACTTGGGAGACGTTCAAAACCACGATTGTAGCTTCAATTTCAATCCTAAGCTTTATTTTACTTTCTTATTATTGAATTTTTATGTTGAGTTTCAGTTTTTATATAATTAATAGTGAGTAGTTCTTTATGTTTGGATGAGAGTTGAAAATTAATTCTTGATTATAAAGTTTTTGTTTTAATTTATGGAATTCGAAGTTTGTTTTGATTTAAGTTGTCTTCCATTTGTTCTTGTCTGTAATTTAATTGTCGTAAGATTGTTCAGAATTGAAAAGGGAAGAACTATCTAGGGCAACTAATTGGCGGTTAATTCGGGCAATTAACTAGAGATACGATTTTGCACTTTTAGATCCTTTAAATCACCTAATTTTACTGCGCTCATAATTTGTTAGGGAGAAAAGAGATTTCCCTCTAAAAGTTAGTTAGTAGGGAGGCTTTCGCTTAAAGATAGGGATTTCCCGATTTGAGTGATCATCCAACTTAATTAATTCAATATCTTTTCCACTCAAATTAGTAACAAGGATTAGGAGGATTTCACTGTGATGCCCCCAACCCTGCCACTAGGTCAACTGCAGCTGAGTCGGGCATCCTGCGTGCCTCTCGGCACTAAATTATAAGTTCCACAATAAAACAAAACCCTAGAATAACACTAACAGGTAAACACACAAGGTACGCAGAAAACTTAAATAAACTAGATACTACTAGTGCGCTCAAAACACAGGATCTTAAAAAAAACTTCTCACTTTCATTTTATTATAAACACAAAAGTATCTTACATCAACAACTCACATAACAACATAAAAAGAAACTCTACAGATGATTCGAGTCTAAAAAGATAAAACATAAATATATGCCCTTCTGGGGAGATTTGATCCAAAAACTCTTGGCCTAAAACTTCAGTAGCTTGCTGGGCCCTTAACCGTTTCGAGCTAATATGAGAAGAAAACATGATATGAAAAAATGTGAGCTCGAACGCTCAGTGAGTGCACGTGTGCATGTGCGGTAGTAATTTCTTTAAAACCACGATGATGCCGTTTCACAAAACAGATCATGCAATGTTATGAGAAAAGTATTTCTTTTACTATTTCGACAAAACTGATGCTTGAACCTATATGAGGGTTTCGAGCGCAGCTAGGAAGTCTCGAGCGAATTAAGACACATCGCAGCGGCTTCTACGCCCAAATTTAAAAGAACATGTAATGCAACAGTGGGGCTCCACGGACAAAGTCTGGATCCCCAAAACGAGGCCATCGGAACCAAGTTCGGCATCTCAGTAGTCAAATATCAGCCCAAACAACATATGAGCGCTCGATTACAAGCAACCGTACTCCCATATCACTGGTCAAAATAGGCTACGGGACTGGGGCACCTACTAGGTCCGCCCTCGGGACCAACCTCGGGTTTCGAGCCCCTCCCGACTCTCCACTAGGCGGTCGAACCCCACCGCCGAGCATGATGCGGTGTCCACGTAGACCGATTTGGCCACACCCTCCGCGGTCTACGCCCTCTTCAAGCGGATCCACCCTCGAGTCAAAAACCCGTCCACATCATCGGAAGAGGCCCTAGTATGCGGGGACTAGCCACGTACAGATGCAATCCGCTAACGTGTCCATTCACTTGATTTTCAACAAACTTTAACCCCGGGTCGAATGAGATTTTCATATGTGCTTACAAATTAAAGGGCCATTTGCCGGGCCATAATAACAGATTCAAATCATAAACATTTCAGAGCACCAAAAATCCTCATCCACCAGTCATCACATGCTTATGCAATTTCACAATTATGCCAATGCCAGATCTATATTCATACATGTCAAAATACGTAACTTTTCAAGCTAGAATATTTTCCAATATATAAATATTTCTGAAAGACCTGCGTACAACAAACTTCTTATGCACCACCGTAATAGTCTATTTTCAAAGAAACACGTATATGGAGCACCGCTCCTATGCATTTTTCTCGGAAACACGTGACACATTGTGGAAAACATCTTCAAAAAAATACGCTGAGAGATATTGTTCCAAAATTAGCAATATTTTGTAAAGGTTCAAAAAAAACATATTTATATGTCTTGTAATATTTGAAATAAAATGGAGCTTGTGGACTCACCTGGATGTAGATCTGGTACTAAGATCCTACAAAATAATAATGCGAAAATACTTAATACTTGGGTATCGATCAAATAATCCTATTCCCTAAATAATATCGAAATCCTGTGAAATGAACTTTAGGATGTATATATATACCTATATAATGATACCTATATAATGATATATATACTTATATAATTCTTTAAAAAGATCGAAAATCCTATACTCTAAAAAAAATATACTCTCCCAAGAAACCATAATTAACTATATACTTTATACTAAAAATCCATTTAAAATATTGAAATCTTAAAATAAATAACTAGCTTAAATATATATATATATAATCTAACTAGAAATAGATCTCACTATATAATAAAGAAAACAAACAAATAATACCCTTAAACTATACATATATATAGATATTATAGTGAAATTACAAAGGAAAGAAAAGAATAAAAAAAATAAAAAATAAAAAATACATGCAAACTAACCTTATTGGGGAACTAATATGAGAATATATGGCTGCCCTTTTTTTTTTATTCAAAGGAAGAAAGAAAAAAAAATGATGCATATGCATGCATATATATATATATAGACAAAATAAGTACCATGCAAACAAACCTTTTTTTTTATAAGAATATGGCTGCCCCTTTTTTGTTTTTTTTATTCAAAGAAAGAATGGAAATGCATGCATCTATATATATAGAGAATAAGGCGGCTAATGGGGGAAAAGAAAAGAAAAAAAAAACAGTAAATGAAGGGTGGTGGTTTGAGGTGGCAAAACTTCCTTAAGTGTTAAGTTTTTTTTTTTTTGTTTTTTTTTTAATCCTTATATGAAAATTTCAAGTATTTAAAATTTTAAAATAAATACACTATGTATTAAAAATAAAATCCACTTAAAGGCGTTTATAAACCTTAATAATAAAACCTCAATAATATAATAAAATTTTATTCCTATTCCTAAATATCCCCAAAATACCACTAAGTGCCAAAAACACTATATCCCACCATATAGATCAAAACTCTATTTTCATCACGTCCTTAATTTTAAAGTCATGCTAGGTGCTTACAGGGTAGGGCGTTACATTCTACCCTCCTTAAAAAGGATTTCGTCCTCGAAATTGAATAGTTACGTACCTATAAGCTCTGGATACTTTTTCCTCAAGTACTCCTCAGTTTCCCAGGTTGCCTCTTCGATCTCATGATGTCTCCATACTACTTTACACATTGGAATCTATCTCCCGCGTAACTTTTTTACGCTTCGTTCTATAATCTCAGTTGGTTTTTCTTCATATGACAGATCGGCTTGTAATTCCAATTGGTCATCATTGAGAACATGATCAGGTGCAGGATGATACTTCTTTAATTGTGATACATGGAACACTTTATGTATACCCATCAATTCATTTGGTAAGGCGAGTCGGTATGCTACTTTACCAATCCTGTCAATAATTTCAAACGGTCCAATATATCGGGGACTTAACTTTCCTCTCCTCGGATATCGTAGCTTCCCGCGATGTGGTGTAAGTTTTAAGAAAACTCGATCTCCCACACTAAACTCCAGATCCCTTCTTCAATTGTCGGCATAGCTCTTCTGTCTACTTTTAGTTGTCCGAAGCCGCTCTTGAATTATCTTAACTTGTTTCTTTATGGCATCAAGTTTCTTTACCTCTAATGGGATCGAACTCCGACTTCATCCCAGTACAAAGGTGTTCTGCATCTCCTACCATATCATGCTTCAAATAGTGCCATTCCTATCGAAGAGTGGTAGCTATTATTATAAGCAAACTCGGCACAAGCAAGATTGTCAACCCACTTATTTCCAAAGTCTAAGGCATAAGCTCTTAACATATCCTCTAGGGTTTGAATTGTTCTTCAGATCGTCCATCGGGTTTGGGGATGTCTTTGTGGTGCTATAACTTAGATTGGTCCCCATAGTCTGCTCGGAACTTAGGAAAAGACCTTGAGGTAAACCTTGGGTCTCTATCGGATACAATATCAACGGGTACTCCATGAAGTCGGACAATCTCATCTACATAAATCTGTGCCAACTTGTCCAAAGGGTATGACATATTAATGGCAATAAAATGAGCCACTTTTGTTAAGCGATCAATGATTACCCAGATAGCATCCTTACATCCCTTGGTCCGGGGTAATCCTGTGACAAAGTCCATTGTCACATGATCCCATTTCCATTTGGGAACAGGTAGCGGTTGTAGTAATCCAGTTGACATTTGATGTTCTGCCTTGACCCTTTGACATGTAAGACAGGCTGGTACATACTCTGCAATTTCTCTCTTCATTCCGTTCCACTAAAACTTTTTCTTTAAGTCTTTATACATCTTATTCTCTCCAAGATGCATTGAATACTTACTTCTATGGACTTTCTCTAGAATCTTGCGCTTATGTTCAGTATCATTAGGTACACATAACCGATTCCAAAAGTACAGGTTTCCATAAGCTTCTAATGTTCGAAAATCTTCCAATCCCTTATCTTCCACACGGTTTTTGAATTCTTGGAACTCCTTATTATACTTTTGGGCACTTCTAACATCCGGTTGTAGAGTGGATGTTAAGCTAAGACTTAATATCTTTGCTTTTCTACTCAATGCATCTGCCACCACATTCGCCTTTCTTGGATGATAGTTAATCGGGCATCAATATTCTTCCAGCAGTTCCATCCATCGACGTTGTCTTATGTTCAAGTTCTTCTGAGAAATTTGATACTTTAAGCTCTTATGATCAGTAAATATCTCATACTTAGCCCTATACAAGTAGTGTCGCCACTTCTTAAGTGCAAACACGATGGCTGCTAATTCCAAATCCTGTGTCGGATAATTCCGTTCATGATCCTTTAACTTTATTAAAATATATGCGAAACCTTCCTGTCTTGCATCAACACAGCTCCTAGACCTTCTCCTGAAGCATTTGTATACAATGAAAATTCCTTGTTCGAATTGGGAAATGTTATCATTGGTGCCGAAGTCAGTCGGTTCTTCAATTCTTGAAAACTGCTCTCACACTTTTCCGTCCACTCAAACTTGGTTGCTTTTCTGGTTAATTGTGTTAGAGGTCCAGCAATCCTTGAAAAGTCTTTTATGAATCTCTGATAGTATCCTGCCATACCCAAGAAACTACGTACTTCAGTTGGTGTTTTGGGTCGTGTCCAATGGGTCACTGCTTCTACTTTCGCCGGATCCACCGAGATTCTTTCCTGGGTGATAACATGTCCTAGGAGAGTAACTTGACTCATCCAAGAACTCACATTTGCTAAACTTAGCATATAACTTATGCTCCCGTAGGGTTTGCAACACTTTTCGAAGATGTTGTTCATGAGCTTCATGGTTGGGTGAATAAACAAGAATATCATCAATAAAAATCACCACAAACTTATC
The DNA here is from genome assembly GCA_028651295.1 of Catharanthus roseus. NCBI lineage: Eukaryota > Viridiplantae > Streptophyta > Magnoliopsida > Gentianales > Apocynaceae > Catharanthus > Catharanthus roseus. The sequence continues at coordinate 6,930,957 of JAPQWS010000083.1, forward strand.
CAGGTAAGGACTGAAGACACTATGCATCAAGTCCATAAATGTCGCAGGTACTTTAGTTAATCCAAGAAGCATAACCACAAACTCGTAATGTCCGTATCGTGTGTTGAATGCCATCATCGGAATATCCTTTTCTCTTATCCTGACTTGATAATAGCCCTGTCTCAAGTCCAATTTGGAAAAACATCCCGCTCCTCGGAGTTGGTCAAATAACTCATCAATGAGGGGTAGTGGGTATTTGTTCTTGACTGTCACATTATTCAATCCTCTGTAATCTATACACATCCTCAGGGTTCCATCCTTTTTCTTTACAAACAAAAGCCCAGCGCACCCCAAGAAGATGTACTTGGACGAATATATCCTTGCCGCAACAGTTCTTGTAGTTGCTTTTTCTACTCTTTTAGTTCCTCTTGTGCCATCCGATATGGAGTTCGAGATATTGGTTTAGCATCAGGTACCAATTCTATGCCGAACTCCACTTCTCGATATGGGGGGTAGCGTCGTCAACTCCTCAGGGAAAACATCCACAAACTCCCTCACTATAGGTATTATATCTAATTTTACCTCCTCCTTAGACTTGTTGAGTAAATATGCTAAGTACCCTTAACATCCTTTCCATAGCAACTTTTTAGCTTTCATGCCATACATAAAGAGATTCTCCTGTTTTGTTCGCTTCCCTTGGAACACCAGGGTTGGCATACTCGGTCGGCTAAACTTAACCAACTTTCATCGACAATCTAATTGGGTGTAATGTTTAGACAATCAGTCCATCTCAAGTATCACGTTATATCCTTCCAATGGTAAGGCAATTAAATCTCTGGATAAAACCACGTTCTCGACACATATGTCACAATCAGGGTACTTACCTCAGTTATCTTATTCACGCCCATAGGAGTGCTAACTATCAACTGGTAATGCATGTTAACAGAAGGTATAGGAATATATTTTATGAAATGCAAACTCACAAAAGAATGCGTAGCTCCAGGGTTAATGAGTACTCTTGCTAGTTGAGAAAAGATTTGTATCATACCTTTAACTATTTCTGCTTCAGTATCTGCAGGCAATCCATCCAGTGCATAAATTTAGCTTTTACTTGTGGCTTATTATTCATTCCTTCTGTTGCTCCTCTCATAACTGGGGGTCGGCCTGCTTTTCTGGACGTCTTCGGAGGTACTTATTGCATCTCAGGGCACTGGTCCTTGGTATGTCCTGGTTTTCCACACTTGAAACATAACCTTAACTTCCGATAACACATTTTAGCCACATGCCCACTTCGCCCACAGTATGTACATACTCTATGGGCTCCTCCAGGTGTTAGGGTTGGTCGGCCTTCATTTCCAGTCCTTTGTTCACTACTGGATCTCTTGAAATCTCTAGGTTTCCATGGTCCTTGTCCAGGACATTTATATGGAGTCGTCATTGAACCAATGGCTGTTTTTCTCTGTATAGCCGCTTGATCAGCCATCTCCGTTCGCGTGGTGGCTTCAACTGCGGTCGCGAATCCCATCGGTGGCAAGGGAGCCAATGCCCGTTGCAGTTCAACCCTCAATCCTTTCACAAATTATCGCGTATTATTTGCATCAGTATCTATCAACCTTAAGCAATACTTAGTTGACCTGTTGAACTTTGCCGTATACTAGGCAACTATCAGGTTACCCTGTCTCAATTGCTGAAACTCATCCTCTCGTTGCTCACGAACCCAACGAGTTATGTATTCCTTTTTTAATTCTTCTTGAAAATCATTCCCGAGTCCATGGTTGGTTCTTGAGTGTCCGAGTTTCGAAGCTCTAAGCCACCAATCTTTTGCCATTCCTCGAAGTCTAAAAGCCGCAAACGTTACCCTCAGGGCATCCTCATACTTAAGGGTATCATAGATATCATTCAACTGCTCAAGGAACAATTCATGTTTAATTTCTTACTCAACGTCTCCATAGAACTCCGGGGGTCGAAACTTAAGAAATCTTTCTAGTGCTTCATCTGCCCCAGTGGCTGGTACTTGTTCGTTTCTTCTTGTGGCCATTGAAGTTTCTAACAATTCTGTCATCTTGATCATAAAATTCTCAATTACCTTTTGTGTGGCTTATTCTGGACGAGGTGTGGCCTCCCTCATAGATTCAGACTGTCTACTTTGAGAACTTTCCGACATAGCCTCGTCCGCATGGTTGGGAGATTGTGAACCTAACATATTTCTAAAAACCAAAAAGTTCCAACACTAATAAACATCTACGGTTATAGATACTCTACGACAAGTAAACATGAATTTATCCTAGGCACCAACATCAATGCATACATACAAATATATATAACTCAAAATAAGGATTTTTGGTACAAGTAGTGTCAAGATATAATCAGATCATCCTGCTTCTACCGCCTAAAAAATATATGGCCAGGTTGCTATACATATCCAAAACCCGAGGACCTCATACCTACGATCCTAAGCCTACTGCATCAAGTACCAACAAAAATACTACTCGTACCTATCCAAGTGACCAAATATGCACACCTACCTGTACTCTATCCAACACCTACTCCGCCTGAGGACGCTGGCTACCAGAACATCCTGATCGGGACACCAGCTCATCACGTGCTCTATCCACTTAATCTCTAGTAGTTCCAAGGAACTGGGCGATAAACTGCCTAAGCCAGTCCTGCTCGTTAATCAGCTCCAAAATCTCTCTCTCTCTCTCGGGCTGCATGAGCCTCCCGCGTCTGGGCTAACTCCCTCTCTAACATGGCGGCCCTTGCCGTCTCCTGTCACCGTGCCTGGCGTGCCGCGTAAAATAAGGCGTCCATTCGGGAGATCTCCTCTCTCAACGCTACAACCTGCTGGCTAGCAGCTTCAGATCGTTGCTCACGCCACAGGTAATAACCACAGATGTCATACTCCTTGACCCCACCCCGAAGTAGTGATGGTAGTGCTGGAAAAGAAGATACAGACTCCACAAGTGGAATGGGGGTAGGGGATGCTGCTGCTGGCATACTATTTGCTACAAAGGTACCATTACCCCCAGTGACTGCCGGTGCCTCTCTCTCTGGTTCGGGCGTCATCTTTGAGTCTGACGTAGGCTCACTAGGGTCCTCTTCTACCGATGTTCCAAGCCCTATTCCCGGTGCCACTGGTGCCATCTCTGGTCCTTCTACTGACTCATCATCGGAAAGGTCAATCACTGGAATTGGTTCCCTTTCTGGGATGATCTCCCTAAGGGAATATGATGATGATGATGATGATGACGTAGTCCTGCTAGGCTCATCTACAAGGGTGCCCTCCCTGTATGTCCATCTATGAGAAGGATGTGCCATCTAGTACCTAAAAAACAAAATCTTAGGGTTAGTACTAACCAGTAAATCATATGGTTAACCTTAAAGTTTAAACAGTTGACTCTTATAACTTGTCTAAATCAAACGTTTCAAACCTAGTATCGGACCTAAATACTCTGATACCACCTATGATGCCCCCAACCCTGCCACTAGGTCAACTGCGGCTGAGTAGGGCATCTGCGTGCCTCTCAGCACTAAATTATAAGTTCCACAGTAAAACAAAACCCTAGAACAACACTAACAGGTAAACACACAAGGTACGCGAAAAACTTAAATAAACTAGACACTACTAGTGCGCTTAAAACACAGGATCTTAAAAAAAACAACTTCTCATTTTCGTTTTATTATAAATACAAAAGTATCTTACATGAACAACTCACATAACAACATAAAAAGAAACTCTACAGATGATTCGAGTCTAAAAAGTTAAAACATAAACATATGCCCGTTTGGGGAGATTTGATCCAAAAACTCCTGGCCTAAAACATCAGTAGCTTGATGGGCCCCTAACCGTTCCAAGCTAATCTGAAAAGAAAACATGATATGAAAAAACGTGAGCGCGAACGCTCAGTGAGTCCACGTGTGTATGTGCGGTAGTGATTTCTTTAAAACCATGACGATGTCGTTTCACAAAACAGATCATGCAATGTTATAAGAAAAATATTTCTTTTACTATTTTGACAAAACTGATGCTTGAACCTATATGAGGGTTTCGAACGCAGTTGGGAAGTCTGAGCGAATCAAGACACATCAGGGCAGCTTCTACGCCCCAAAATTAAAAGAACATGTAATGCAACAGTGGGGCTCCACAGGCAAAGTCCGGATCCCCAAAACGAGGCCATTGGAACTAAGTTCCGGCATCTCGTAGCCTAATACCAGCTAAACAACATATGAGCACTCGATTACAAGTAACGGCACTCCCATATCACTGGTCAAAATAGGCTACAGACTCCTGGGGCACCTACCAGGTCTGTCCTAGGACCAACCTCAGTTTCGAGGCCCTCCTGACTCCCCACTAGGTGGCCGAACCCCACCGCAGAGCATGATGCGTGGTCCACATAAACCGATTGGGCCACACCCTCCGCGGTCTATGCCCCTCTTCAAGTGGATCCACCCTCATAGTCAAAAACCCGTCTACTTCATCGGAAGAGGCCCTAGTACGGGGGACCAGCCACGTACAATGCAATCCGCTAATGCTTCCGTTCACTTGATTCTCAACAAACTTTAACCCTGGTCGGAATGAGGTTTTGATATGTATTTACAAATTAAATGGCCATTTGCCCGGCCATAATAACATATTCAAATCATAAATATTTTAGAGCACCAAAAATCCTCATCCGCCAGTCATCACATGCTTATGCAATTTCACAGTTATGCCAATGCCAGATCTATATTCATGCATGTCAAAATACGTAACTTTTCAAGCTAGAACATTTTCCAATATATAAATATTTCTGAAAGACCTGCGTACAACAAACTTCTTATGTACCACCGTAATAGTCTATTTTAAAAGAAACACCTATATGGAGCACCGCTCCTATGCATTTCTCTAGGAAACACATGACACATTGTGGAGAACAACTTCAACAAAACACGCTGAGAGATATCGTTCCAAAAATAGCAATATTTTGTAAAGGTTAAAAAAAACATATTTATATGTCTTGTAATATTTGAAATAAAATGGAGTTTGTGGACTCACCTGGATGTAGATCTGGTGCTAAAATCCTACAAAATGATAATGCAAAACTACTTAATACATTGGTATCGATCAAATAATCCTATTCCCTAAATAATATCGAAATCTTACGAAATGAACTTTAGGATGTATATGTATACCTATATAATGATATATATACTTATATAATTCTTTAAAGAGAGTGAAAATCCTATACTCTAAAAAAAAATATGCTCTCCCAAGAAACCATAATTAACTATATACTTTATACTAAAAACCCATTTAAAATATTGAAATCTTAAAATAAATAACTAGCTTAAATATATATATATATAATCTAACAAGAAAACAAACAAATAATACCCTTAAACTATACATATAAATATATATATATATAGATATTATAGTGAAATTACAAAGGAATCATCGGCCTCATCATCATCCTCAATTGGTTGCGAGGAAGATGCCCCCAGGCCGATTCGGGTGGTTTTCCTAATTAAGTAAAAACTGGCTAGGTTGCGAAAAGTGGTGAATTTAATAACCTGCTACAGTCTTATTGATAATCTTTGTTCTCTTGCAAAATTGACATGATAAAATGCAAAAATTCTTGAGAAAATTATAGGATAACAAAAAACACGATTTTTGGTGTTGCCATACCCAGTATTGTGCATAGTTTGGATTATCAAGGAAGAAAGGGACAGGGGGAGCAGTTGTGGAGTGTTTCTAACAAATAAATATCAATAATACAGACTTCACTAAGCCCATACCCATTTTGAACAACCGTGTACCCAAAGAAGAAAGAGCATGATGAAGAAGATTCGGGAAGTCGCCTCCTGTGGATGATTCGGCAATGGTCCATTGCCCCCGACCGGACTTCAAAATGGTTACATGCAGCCTAGAAATTCCAGTCAGTGTCCTTCTCTATAGATTTTCTATTGGAATCCATGGCGGCTGTATTCCCATTGTCTGGAATCCCTAGAATGGAAGCTAGACGTTCCCTATTGAGAATGATCCTAACCCCTTCGACAGTTGAAATGAATGTTTGGATATCCTTGTCAGTTTTGCGGGTTATATTGGCATAGAATTCTCGGACAAGGTCAGGATAGTAATCGCTAGAAATGAGAAGGAGAGGAACCCAACCCAACCCTCTAAAAAGATTTTCAAGATTAAAATATCCGATGAACGATTCATTGAACAATTTTGCAACAATGATTTTGAGCGACGTCCTTTCGGTTACCTATTGATGGGCTACCTGAGATAGATGCTCTAGATAGGGAAGGATATCGGGGTTGGGAGAGGTCCCCTTAACACAAGCCTGTTTGGATTTTGAGGTGGAAGCTACAAATTTCTTGGGAGCCTTAGAGAGAGAGAGAGAGAGAAAGAGAGTAAGAGAGAGATAAAACAAATGAGAGGGAAGGAAAAGAAAGGAGAACGAATAGAACAGCGCAACACAGCAACACTAACAAAGAAATAACAAAAGAACACCAAAACTCATAAAAGAATAAATACTAGCGTAGCCCATGTGTGCTATAGTGATCTAATGTCGCTCATTGATGCAAAATGTAGCAAAAAACAACAAAATGAACAAATAAATTACCAAAAAGAAAGCTCTTAACAAAATAAAAAAACATAGAATAAGTCCAAAAAACAAGAATTAAGCATAAGAAAACTAGGAATAAAAAGGAGGCACAAAGTTTTTAAGAAATAGCCTATGTTTGTTTGGGAAAACAAACTATGACCATGAAAATTTGTTTGTTCTTATGACCTGTTTGGATTGCTATCTGAAGTTCGTCTGAATTTAGTCGGAAATTCACCAAAAAAATTTTCTACTCTTTCCCTGTAAAAAATTTGTTAGGGTGCACAATATAAAAACGAAATAAAGTTAGTTTATAACAAATTTCATACAAAAAACCCGAAATTACAAGAAAATATAAGAACAAGAAGTTTAAAGAGAAGGTGAAGGGAAAAGAGAATTTAAATAGAAAGGTTGGTTGTTTTGGAGTGTAGAGGGAAGAATATGAAGACTTTGTCATGGAGTTTTTGTAGATAAGAAGAATGGAGGTGGTTGGAGATTTTAGAAGAAGAGAATGAGTAAGAAAAGAGAAAAGAAGAGAAATTACCAACCAAGAGGAGTAGAGAGAGAGCAGCCACCGGTGAAGCTACCAGGAGGAGGGGAGAAGCACCAGAATTGAGGAGAAAGAGTTGAGGATTGCTTGAAGAATTTTGGAAGGTTAGGGAAGAATATGGAGGTTTTGAGAGAGAAGAAGAGGGAACAAAATTTCAAGGGTTTTCAGAGGAGAATGGGGGAAAAGAAGTGCAGAAAATCACCCTTCCCCCTCCCCTTCTTCCCCCCTCTACCCCTAAAAAAAGGAGAAAATTGGTTTCGCCTTGAAAAACCCGACCCAGTGCTGAAATTTGACCCTACTGCCTACGATAGGGCGAGACCTACAGTCCACAGTAGGTGTTTTCCGCTGGGAGCCAAGAATTGCCTGCAGCCTACAGCTGGCCGTAGGTTAAGCCTACTGTCGGTGGTAGTCTTCTGTCGAAGTGCCGTTTTGCTTATTATTATTATTATTATTATTATTATTATTATTATTATTATTATTTTGCAATTTTGTGCCTTGTTCAAGCCACCTACCATATAAACTCAAATAATCTTCATATACGCCTTTAGGCTATTACTTTTTCTCTCTCGAAACGACCTCGTAACATAATATCAATAACTAATCAAAGTAGGAAACAAAAATGCAAAACTTAAAAGTACAATTTTACATTTACAGTTACAATTACAAACAGTTTAAAGAATACTCCCCTTTTCTAGGTGCTAATTGCACCTACAGAATCACGAAAATCTGGGTTGTTCGTCAACTCTTTCTTTCGTACTGGAACGCATTCCATCTTGCCAATCTTTAAATTGGAGGCAATTTATCTTCATTTCTTACGTTTTCCTCTCGGCCTTTCTTTGCTTCTCTCTAGTGGGTTCCTGCATGTTTGAAGATACTTTGTTAGTTTTACGAGTTATAATGCATGAAATATCTTTAGTTTTTTTATGGGAAGGTCGGGAGCAAAGGGAACTCGAACATTATCTCGTTTTCTCTTACCCTTAATATTAACTTCCTTTTCTCCCTGTCTATTAACGCCCTAGAAGTACACAAGAAAAGGAAACCTAAAATAATAGGGAAATGAACATCTTCCTTCATGTCCAGAACTACAAAGTCAACGGGGAAGACTAAATGCTTGACTTTGACTACCACGTCCTAAATTATCCCTTTAGGATATCTAATACTTATATCTGCTAGATTAATTGACATTCTAACAGGTTTTGGGGTGGCTAGACCTAGACACTCACACATAGATAAGAAATAACATTAATGCTTGCACCTGAGTTCGCTAAAGCCTTATCTACTTTAATATTACTACCAATAGTGTAAGGGAAAAAAAAAAACTCCCCTTGTCTTCTAACTTTTGTGGTAGTGTTTCCTTCTTAATTAAGAGGGCTGAACATTCTTCTTCCACGATCGTCCCTTGCTTCTTCGGAATCTCCTCATTAATGGTCATCGAGATAGCTTTGCATGCTCTCTTGTGTTTACTTCGGTATTACTTCGAAGAATTCCCAGAATTCTTTCAAATACAATTTTTACGAATTGCCCAATTGGCTTCTCTAAGTTCCTAATAGAGGCTTCTTGATTCCTTTGGGCTGCCTCGATGGTATTCATTCTATTTTTTGTTGCATTCATAAATTTTATCATCAAGTCCTACAACTTTTTCTTATTTGTGGAGGATGGTTTTGTGGACCTACTTCGTAAGACAAAGGCAGTGGAGGACCTCTATTCTGAAAACCCAGAGGTTGATTTTGTATTTCTTATCCTTAACCTCTCCAAGAAAAATTGGGATGGTTTCTCCATCCCGGATTCTGTGTTTGAGTAGGGATTATTTTGTCAATTCTCTTGCACAAACTCTACTTGTACTTGGACACTCTTGATTATAATGCCCCATATTACAAAAATCATAAAACATGACCATTTGGTTTTTTTTTACTCGTTGATGTACTGGCCAAGTTCCTATTTTCTGCTCAATAACTGATGTCAATTTTGCTTCTATAGCATATATAGCGTCTATATTATGGACTCCAGCCGTCTTTGGCTTTGCTCTTTGTGCTCCCCAAGTATAACTATTCATCACAATCTGCTCTATTAAACCATATACTTGTTGAGGAGTTTTATATCTATTGACCCTCCAGCGGAGGTTTCTATCAATTGCCTCTATGGGGACACTTCCTTAACAACTCCTTCCGTTGTTCCCATGTTCCGTAGAGGCTTTCTACGTCTATTTGCTGAAAGGATAGGGTTTTGTTTCTTAGTTGTGCTGTCCGGCTCGGAGGAAAGTACCTCCCTAAAAATTTTCCCGCTAGTGACTCCCATGAGGTAATGGAACCCAATGGTAAGGATTTTATCCAAGATTTCTCCTTTCCCGTAAGAAAGAATGGAAAAGGACGAAGCCGAATTACGTCAGATACTCCGTTGATTTTTAAACGTGTCACAGACCTCTAAGAAATTTCTAATATGCATGTTGGGATCTTCATCAGAAGGTCCGTCACATTGAACTTGATTTTGTAACATTTGAATTATATTTGTTTATTCTCAAAATGTTCGCTTCTATCCTTGGCCTTGCTATTCTCGATGACGTCCCTAAGATGGACGGTCAGGCATAATCAGCCATTGTTCTCTCTAGCACCGGTTGGGCCACCATCGGAGGTGTTGGTAAGATGAGGGGATTGTTATAAGCTAGTGCTTCTTTTTCTTCTTTTGTCTTAACTTCGGGCGTTATTGCACTTGTACCAGCCGTTCCGAATTGAAGGGCGCGATGAGCACCCCGCAATGTAGTTTAGGCTCGGGATTGAACGATACTAACTCACCCCTTTTCTTTCAGGGCATAAACTAACACCACACGATCAGCAATGAAAAGTACAAGTGCTCAATTCCACGAACAGAAAGTACGATTCAGGAATATAAACCGAAAGTAACAGAATGATGCAAAAACAATAAAAGCAATTAACAAGAAAGGAAAATGAAAATGACTAAAGCACTAAAATAAAAGATATTCTTTAAACTTACCTTTCCCGACAACGGCGCCAAAAACTTGATGATGTTAAATAAAATGGGATGTCCCTAATTATTACAATGCAAGGCAAGTGGATCTAATAATGCAGAGGTGAGTTTCAACCTAAGTGTCGAATCTCTCGTGGATGAACGAAGGTTCAAGTATTAATCATGTTTCTAATGTTTAGTCTAAAAGGAAGATGTCGTTGAAATAAAACTAAATAGAAAATTGAAAAAAAAAAAGCAATGTAAAAACGGTTATAAAATTAATTAAAGCAAAACTTTGAAAGGTGGGTATGTTACTGTCTACAGTAGCTCTCTGTCTACCATGCTCGTGGTACCAAGGGACCTACCAACGATGGAAGGGCAGCCTACCTTTCATGGTAGGTTGGCTGTCTCATTGCCAACGGCTCCTTTTTTGGCGTTTTTACCCGTTTTCGTTTCCATTCATCATTTTCAATTGCAAAGGGCACCTATTGTTGGAATCCGTAGGCAAAAACAAAATAAAATAAAACTACGGAAATCCACCAACAGGATCTGCACATACTAGAAAAACCGATTTGATAGAAATTACCTCAATGTTTTGATTGTTCGTTGTAGAGGCGCTGCTTTGTACGTTTTTCCCTCTACTGGTATCCACGCGACGAACTCCTCTGCAAGCGATCGGGATGCTAGCCCCTTCGTGTTCCAAAACTGCTCGGAACCGATCCCCGACTATCTGGTAATCGGTCGTATTTCGGAGAGAGGAGACTAGATACTATATCGCCGTTCTAGGGTTTAGGGTTTTGTTTTTCTTTAATCGGGATAAAGGACGGCCACCAAGAAAAGGTTAACATAACCTTTTATAGTCATCAATATCAAAACCCTAACTGTCTTCTAATGACAGTTTAATCTCGTCTGTCTATTCCTATAATCATCCAACGGTTGGATGAGTAATATTAAGTAATTAATTTCATTTATTCAATTAAATAAAATTAATTACTTATTAACTTACCGTAAAAATACAATATGGAATCCGATTCCCCTTTTGTATACGTTCAACGAATCTGGACACAATCTAGATTCATTGAATGTGGACATTATGCTTACCTGTAGGTTCACTTAACGTTGGCAGTAAATGAAAAATGTCCTAGACATTTATTCACAAAATATAAGCGGCCTTTAGCAAGACATTATGCTTACCCAAGTTAAGTAAATGTAATAATAACCTAGCATCAGATTTAATATTTAGTCCTTTTGTCACATGATATCCTAATTAAGTATAAGGCATGGATCAAGTCATCCTTATAAAACTTAATTAACCATTTACTTGATCACCAGGCAGACTATTCCAACAAATAATATTAATAACACCTTATTAATACTTATTTGAGCATGGCCATGCATATTTTCCAGTCTTCCTTATCAAGGGGCCCATGGATATCTATCTCTAAAAAGAGAGGGACAAATCCCTTTCACTATCTCCAATACTCAAGCCATGACGAGAAAATAAGTCAACCAATAGTCATAATGATCACCTAATTAAAAGTGATGTTTGACTATGTCAAAACATATTTTCTCCCCATGCAAGAAACATTAGAAACATTAGGTCAAAGGACACCAAATATAAAACTGAGAAGAAATACTTATAACTTAAACCCATGTAATATTTCTTCTTCACTTTGGGTCATGTCCAATACAATATTCTCAATACGTATTTATGAATTGATTTTATATCTCATATTCTTGATCGATAGAAACTTGACCATCAATCAACTTCACACTAATTTACAAGATGTAATAAACTAGGGACAAATAAGAATAGTATTTTATTAGCTATAAGGGTTTTACTATCAAGTCACATACTTGATGGCCAAGAGCATAAAATACAATTCAAAAAATACATGCTTCATAAATCATAAATGTGAGTCAATTGGTCTTAGGGCATATACTAACACCTATGACAAGAATAAGAGATATTAAGCTAAAATATATACTTTTACATATTAAAAACACTGAAAACGATGAAATTAACGTATAGAAAATATAGAAAATTTTGTACATAACATCTTTTAATAATAGCACTCTTCCTGAGGGAAATTTTAATTCGACCTCTCCAGTCCCTAATGCTGGGATTGTATGAGAATCTCCAAGCATTCAAGTTTTAGGCTCTTCAAAAGGAGTATAACTCCTAGTCCAAACTTTGTCAAAACAAACATATTTATTCGCACAAGAATCTATCCACCAACCATCACTATTTTCCACCATCGAAACATCTGTCAACATAGCTACAAACGTCTCTTCGGTAACGTTAATCTGAGATTGTGAATCAGGAGGAATTCCTCCAAACTCACATAAGTCTGTCTGAATTAATTCAAGCAAATCAGGTTTCCTTTGAGCAGTTTTATGAGGCCCCTTAGTGATCTTTCTTTACTAAAAATTTCACATTTTTCAAATTTATCATTTAATTTAGGAATTAATCCTACGCTACTCATCATGACAACATATCTAAATTAATATGACATAAATGTGCATGACAAAAGTTAACAAAGGATAGCATATTAATAGAAGTACTAACTTTATTAATACCAGTATTCAACTTGGACATGCCATCACTAGCATTTCCTTTACTAACAAAAGTTCCTCCTTTGTAAATTACATACTAATCAGACATTATAGTCTATTTGAAACCTGCTTCGTTGAGAAGGAAACTAGACATAAGATTTGTCCTTATATAAGGCACATACATAATATCTTTTAATAGTAACACTCTTCCTAAGGTGAATTTTAATTAAACCTCTCCAGTCCATAATATTGGGATTGTATGAGAATCTCCAAGCATCAAAGTCTTAGGCTCTTCAAAAGTAGTATAACTCTTTAACCTAACTTAGTCCAAACAAATATGTCTATTCGCACCAGAATTTGCTCGCCAACCATCACTATTTTCCACCATGAATACATTTGTCAAGATAGTTGAAATGGCTCTTCGGTAACGTCAATCTGAGATTGTGAATCATGTTTTTGGTATCTGCAGTTTCGAGCAATACGCCCACTTTTGCAACAAACATAACAAGTTTGGATTTGGTATACTCATGATGATGAGCACTATCTTTATTTTCTATGCCAAACTTTTTTTTTTCTTCCCAATTTTCTGTCTCGGTTTCAAGTATGTATTATGAGAATTATTAGATATATTATTGGAAGTGACAAAATTTACCTTAGTGGCTCACTTAGAATTTTGTCGAACTAACACATCTTGTCCTCTTACTTCCTCCTCAACGCAAATATGCATAATCAAATCTTCTTGAGTAATTTCTTTTTGTTTGTGATGTAGACACATTTTAAATTCACTTCAAGAAGGCGGTAGCTTGTCTTTAATTCTGAACACGATCAAGTTGTCATCAAATTTCACACCTTCTGTTCTTACTTCATGTGCAGTCATTTGGAAGTCTTGTACATGATCAACCATTGACTTACCATCCACCATTTGAAAGCGGAAGAAATGACTAGTGGCATATTTCTTAGCACTGACTTGCTATGTGTTATATTTAAGTTGCAAAGCCTTCGATACTTTCTTAGCAGTGGAGTATGTATTATCATAATAATCATAGAATTGATTAGAAAGATAATCCAAAAGATAGTAACGACAAACATACTCATCTATTTCATATCATGCACATATCTCCACATGCATTTCTTTTTCTTCCTCAGTATAGCTTCAATAATTTCTTTGTTCGGATTTTTTTCATTAAAAACATAAGCCACCTTGAGAAGGTTAAGATAAAATAGCACATTTCCTTCCTACCTCTTGAAATGAGCACCATGAAACTTGAAAGGCTTGTTAAGATCTCCTACTTGATTAGCAACCTTGTCTTGTGGATTCTCCATCTTTTATCGAATTCTCTTTAAAATTGTTAGTGCATAAAGAAATAACAATAATCTTGACAAAAAATTAATTAAAAAAATGTTATAAAAGACAAGGATAAGATGTGGATATCTCGCTCAAAGAATGCAATATGGTAAACAAAGTACTAAAACTGGTACAATAGAGAATAACACTGACTCGTACCCTCTAGGATACAAGAGTAAACATTGTTGTTTATTGTGAAAATCTGCACAAAATGCCCAAGCTCCGACTCCACTAATACAACATATTTCTCTAGCTATTATTCTCTCTCAATGAATGCAATATGATAACAAAAGATACGTTTAAGATATGTTTATATTCTAAAAATCAAGTTTTTCTTACGTATATATAAGTAATAATCTTACCCTTTCATACACCAAAAAACCCATAGGCCTAGTTTGGATGGGGGTGATTTGGAGAGAAAAGAAGAGAATCGGAGAGAAAGGGAGTTAGAGAGTGTTTTGTTTGGGAAATTTTAATGGAAAGAAAAGGAGAAGAGTGGGAGGATAAGTTTCTCACTTTCTCTCCAAATTCTTTCCTTCCAAGAGTGGGATCAAAGGGAAGGGAGATGAGAGATCTTTTTAAAATATCTTTAAAAGAACTATTTTTAAAAGAACTATTTTGCCCCTAAACATAATAATAAATTACAATATTATTATATGTTACATTCTCTCCATGCAAGGTTATTTTTGTCAAAAAATATCTTTCTCTCCCATTCTCTTCATACTCCCAAATAAAATGATTCCACTTTTCTCTTATCCCACAAAAACTCCCACACAACATTTAAATGAATCACCTCACTTTCTTTTCTTCTCTCCTCTTCTCTTCTCTCCTTTTCCCTTCTTTTCTCTTCTCTCCTAAACTTTCAAACAAAGCCTTGTTACAGCTTTTCATGTCGAAACCAGTGACAAATAGTTACAACTCTTCATATGAAAATTCACAAAAAATAGTTGTAACTCTTCTTATTAAAAAGTCATGTTATAAAATGACTTGTACTAGCCAAAATATTAAAATGTTACAACACCTTTCACAAATTGGTCAACCCGTTACATACTCTCCAACCTTAATTAAAGAATTATGCCAACTTTCATCCTTAACAGAAAGCAGTTTCACTCCCTTGGAGATGCTGGGTTTGATCTTGATTAGAGGGTGCACAGATTTTTCAATGTTGGCAGTGAAATTGTAACATTTAATTACGTCTATCTCATTTTCAAATTCAAGAAGACAATATCAAAATACAAGTTGAACGAAATGAGTTAGCCAAGAATATTAATTCAATGCAATTATCTGTAATAAGAAGTAAAATTAGAAGAAAAAGTTTCATATGAAAATTAAATGGGTTTAGAGGGAAAAACCATCTATCTTGGTGTTTATTGCTCAAATCTTGGATGTACCATACCCCTTGTCCCTTTTTAACAAAAACCCAAAGAAGTTTGGGTATATCTTTCTTTACTAGAGGTCCCGAGATGACTGGTGGTAGAGAAGCTAGCCGGAGCTTGGCCACTAGCAACGATACTATAGATTAATTTAGAAATAAGAACTCGTTCCGATCAATGAAACGATGGTGGTTGCCGAAAAAACAAAATCCCAAGAGCTTGGGCATCAAATGTCTCGAATTTTGATAAAGATGTTGACGGCGGAGCAGAACTGGTAGTGGGGAAATCAATCGGAAGATGAATGTTTATAGAGACGACGACAGCGGTAGTCTGAGCAGTAAGAATTGGGCACCAATTGGTGGGTGAGAAGCCGGATCTGAGCCACTCACACCAACAACAATAAATGCAAATGAGAGCAAATATAAAAGCTATGGTACCGAGCTTGGAATGAAGTCTCAAGTCTGAACTAATAGAGAGTTAAAATCATGAATTGATTAAGAAGCTAAAAAAGAAGAAAATTATTGAATGATAGTTTTGGGGTATGAGTTGGTCTTTAAATTTTTGGAAGCTTAGATGAAGCCAAGAAAACACAACATGCATAGTTTATACTTGAAGAACGAAAAAGTCTATTTCCCTTCACATTTCCCGTTAGTGGGAGTCTGGGAAAAGAAAAGATGAGTTAGAGTAATTCTTTAAGAATAACTCATCAGCCACTTGAAGATGAAGTTTTGAAACACATTAGCTACTTGAGATGCAAAGTGAAGGCATTTGGTATTTATAGGAGAGCGTTGTTATACCAAATACTTAGGTATATTATGCAAAGGATGCCTAGTATCAAAACTACATAGTTTCATCTAATATTAGAAATAAGATAAAAAATAAAGCTAATCTCACAAACTATTAATTAAAATGTACATGCCACTAAATTCAAAGCATAATGCAGTTACATTTCCACTAAAAATCGACATATTCTGATCTTCATAATCTAATACTCTCTATTTTCAATACGGATTTTGATCAATAAATCGATCGAAAAATTTTATCAAATTCAACATCTCTTGCGGTTCAATTTTCAGAATTTCTTTCAGAGAAATTTTCAATTCGATTCCTCTTCTTCTTCTTCTTCTTCTCAAGAGTCTCCGCTCCCTATAATTTTGATATGGATAAACCAAATTCTAATATTCATCTTCTCATAACATGATGTAGATCCACTTTTAATTGAAGATTGGAATCAACACCTTCCCAAGATCACCTGCTTTGATGAAGAACCTCTATTGGGGATTTTGTAGTTTCAACACTCTAATGGAAAGCCTATGAGGATCTACGTCTCATAAACCTAACATCGAGAGGCCAAACTCTTTCCTAATTTACCAGGAACAACCTAAAGAAAACTAAGGCCTCAAACCCCAACTACATCAACTAGAAGACCTAAGATCAATTGAATCAAAGAACAAGAACTCTAAGACTTAATCAAAGAAAGGAATTAAAATGATCAATTGAATTCCATAGATTCATCAACCTAAGGCAATCAGTTGTTCTCAACTAAGGACATTAACCCTTAGCAAGCTAAATAAGAAGGGTGAAGAACCCTAGAAACAATTGGAGAAAACTCTCAAATTTCAGCAAATTCATCAAAGTTGTTTACAATGTAACTCATAATGAGGTACTTATAGGCCAGCCTTAACCCTAGCTAAATAATTGATTAATGTCTTAAAATACTCATTAAACCCTTGATTAAAAAGCTGAAAAAAACAAGTTCAAATCATAAAATTCCACCTCAAGGTTGCATTAATCTTTCCCCAGTCAAACCCTACCAGCGACGGTAGGAGGACCTACCGGATGCGGTAGGGTGCCATCTTCCAAGAGCTTCACCGACAGAAGCCTATCAGCAACAGTGGAGGCAGGCTTACCATCGATAGTAGGTCACTTTTCTCCAACACTTAGTCAATTTTCACTTCCAATTTGTTCCCTTGATTGATCCCTGCTAATTGAACAAATTGAGAACAACTTGGAAGCCTTTCCTTGACCTTCATACTCTTCAAGCTAGTTCTTTAAAGCTTCCTCCAAGTAAGCAACCATGCCATTAGCCTCATTAGCTTCAAGAATCTTGAGTTTCTTTGCTCGAGTTATAGTGAGTGATCCAAGCTTCACATCCATAGGTTCTTGTCTATTTTGATCTACATCATCTCGCCCCACCTTTGAAAAGATTCGTCTTTGAATCTCCACTTATATCAAAAGGATATAAATCAAAAACATTAAAGATGCCGCTAACATTATAGTTACCCGGGAGATCAATTTTATAGGCATTGTCACTAAGACACTCAAGAACTTGAAAAGGTCCATCGCCATGAGATTCAAGCTTATTCTTGTGATGTGAAGGAAAATGTTCCCTCCGAAGATGAACCCAAACCCAATCGCCAGGCTCAAACAAAACATGTTTCTATTTAACATTCCGGGAAGCCACGAGTTTCTTGCTTTTGGACTCAATAGCATCATACACCTTTGCATGAATGGACTTGACAAACTCCACCTTTCATTTTCCATTGAAACTCATAACATGACCTATAGGCAAAGGAACCAAGTCAAATGGAGTCACGGGATTAAAACCATAAACAATCTCAAAAGGAGAATAAGAAGTGATAGAATGTCTAGCCTTATTGTAAGTAAACTCAATGTGAGGAATGAATCCTTACCATTGGTGGAAATTCTTCTTAAGAATGGCCCTAAGAAGTTGTCCAATAGTTATATTGACCACCTCTGTTTAGCCATTGGTTTGTGGATAGCAAGTTGTAGAATACAAGTTAGTGCCACGTTTCCTCCAAAAAACACGCCAAAATGAGTAAGAAACTTGGTGTCACGATCCGATATAATAGTCCTAGGCATACCATGAAATCACCACCCAAGTAAAGAACAAGTTTGCAACATGGCTAGTATCACCGGTTCTTTTGCAAGGAACGAAATAAGCCATTTTAGAAAACCTACTACCACAACAAAGATGGAATCCAAACTTTTATGTGATTTAGGCAAGCCAAGAATAAAATCCATAGAAATATCGACCCAAGGAACTTTACGCATATCTAGAGGAGTATAAGGACCATGTGGCAAAGAACTAGATTTAGCCCTTTTACAATCTAAGCAATTTTCGATGAATCTTTCAACATCTTTTCTCATGTAAGGCCAAAAGAAATGCTCAACAAGATTTCATAAGTTTTAGTAATGCCAAAATGACCAATTAACCCACCACAATGTGCCTCTTTAACCGGCAACAATCTAGTAGAACAAGATAGAATGCACAATTTCCTTCATGATAAAGAAAACCTTCATGTATGAAATACTTATCACTAGGCACAAACAAGCTTTCTCAAATTTATCCTAAAAATCATGATCAGTAGCATATAACTCCATAAGCAACTCAAAACCAAGAAATTGAGCTTGCAAAGTAGAGATAAGAGTGTACCTTCTAGACAATGCATTTGCCACAGTGTTTTCTTTAACTTTCCTATATTGGATGATATATGGAAAAGTCTCAATGAACTCCATCCATCTTGCATGCCTCTTGTTTAGCTTTTGTTGTCCTTTAAGAAACTTTAAAGAATCATGATGGGTATGCACTACAAACTCCTTCGGCCACAAATAATGTTGCCAATGTTTCAATGTTCTCACAAGTGCATAGAGTTCCTTATCGTATGTTGCATAATTCAATGCCGCAATGGTCAACTTTTCACTAAAGTATGCCAAGGGTCTCTTATCTTGTATTAAAACTCCACCTATGCCAACATCTGAGGCATCACATTCTATTTCAAACATCTTCCCAAAGTTAGGTAGTGCAAGTAAGGGTGCACCACTCAACTTCTTCTTTAGCAACTCAAATGCTTTCTCTTGAGTAAACTTGATGAACCTTCTATAGAAAATTGCCAATCCATGAAAGCTCCTCCTTTCTAATGCATTTTTTGGAGTAGGCCAATTTTTTTATTGCTTTCACCTTTTCGTGATCCACTTGAAGGCCTTGAGAGCTCACCATATAACCTAGGAAAGTCACTTTTTCCAAACAAAACTCACATTTCCCAAGGTTAGAATACAACTTCTCACTTCTCAAAATGAACAAAACTTGTTTAAAATGATGCAAATGATCTTCATGAGTTTTTCTATAGATCAAGATATCATCAAAATAGATGACAACAACTTTACCAATGAAATTCCTTAACACATGATGTATAAGTCTCATGAATATATTAGGAGCATTAGTTAAACCAAAAGGCATGACTAGCCATTCTTAAAGACAAAAATTAGTTTTGAAAGCCATTTTCCACTTATCACCTTCCCTCGTTCTAATATGAAGGTAACCCGATTTCGAATCAATCTTTGAAAATATTTCAGAACCATGCAACTCATCAAGCAAGTCATCTAATCTAGGAATGGGATGCCTATACTTAATAGTTATATTATTGATGGCTCTACCATCTACACATATACGCCATGCACCATCTTTCTTTGGAACTAATAAAATCGGAACGGCACAAGAGCCTAAACTTTCTCTTACATAGCCTTTGGAGAGCGATTCCTCAGCTTGCCTTCTTAGCTCTTTCATCTCCGTGGGAGGATTTCTATAAGACGGTCTATTAGGTAAAACCACTCCAGGAACCAAATTAATTTGACTCTCAATCCTACTCAAGGGAATAAGCCCACCAGGGATTTCTTCGGGGAATATTCTTGAATTCTTCAAAAAACTCTACTATAGCATTAGACAAGGAAGACGGTGATCATTAGTAGAAACAAATGTTCCTTGCAATTGATAGAGTTGATTTTTAGTACAATTCAACACCTTAAGTTTTAATTATTAGTCTTGAAATAGTATTTATTTATTTGTTATAGTCATTTAATTTTTCTTTTGTTTGCAGCCCATAACTTTAGACGCCTTTGGATTAGAATGTCAAAACCCATTGGAATAAGGATTGGAAAAAGGGTTTCCAAACACAAAATAGGAAAGAAAGTCACGGCAACAAAAAGGAAGAAAAAGAGAATAAGGAAATAAGAGGGCAGCTGATGAAGAAATAGGAAAGACGGCCAAGAAAAATGAAATAAAAATAGGAAAGATGTGAATTAAAAAGGAAAGAAGAGTTGCCGCAAATAAAAGAGGGGCCGCAAGTATAAAAGGAGAAAGATAGGAACAACAAAAAAAGGTGACAGCAGCAGTTATGCAAGCTGCGCAAGCGGCTTAGGAAAATAAAAGCAGCTACTGGCGAGGAGCTAGGCAGCAGAAATAAAGCAGCTGCTGTGCAAGGAGGCAGTTGCGTGGAACGGAAGAAGCAAGCAGCAGAAATTGAAGTAGCTGAAGCAGTTAAAACAAAACCAGCAACTGAAGCAGAGAAGAGAAGCTACTGAACAACGCAGTTTTTGGGAGAATTAGAAGCAGCAGCCAAAATCGGAAGCGGAGGAGAGAAGAATCGGATGGTCAACAACCATAAACCGGATGATGAGGCTTAAGCAGAACGGTTGGACGAAGTAGAAATCGGCAGTTGCAGAAAAATCAGAAGGTTCAAGTGGAAAAGAAGGCCATGAACTCCAAGAAATTAGTTCCTTCTTTCCCTTTAACCATGAACTAATTTTCTTTTTAGAATTTTTATGAAACCTTAGCCATGTGACTTTGACTTATTCTAATTTGGGAGATTTATTATACTCTTTGATGATTACATATCTTAGATGTTTCTTGGTTTGATGCTATTAATTCTTTGTGATTGTTCTTGTAGAATAATTATTGGGTTAATTGATATTTTTATCCATGCTAAATTCTTGTACTCTTGAGTATTAAAGATATGTGATTTTTACAAGTATATTGTGGGTTTTAGAATTGAATAGTTTATGCTAATTTTAGATGATTTATGCCATAGAATTGAATAGGTCATGCTAATAGTTAAATGAATTATATCATTCATTTAAGCACAGTATGTTTCTTTAGTGAATCGATGCTTGAAGCCTAGATCACCACATAAAGGTTTAATATTTTCTCCTAAATAAAATTAAGTCATTGTTATTAGTTTAGTGGTGGATTCAAGGTTCTAAATCATATCTTTGGTTAAGCTCTTGTTATTTTTAATTTAGTGATTTTATTTATTAGTTTTACTTAATTTTGGAAGAATTTTTAGATAATCAAATTTCATTCTTCTTTTATAAAATTAATTTAGGAAGATAGTAATTTAAGTAGTTAAGTCTTTCTCTGTAGTTCGATATCCCTGATATTTCCATACTACATTGATCTTTTGCACTTGCATGTATTGAGTTTAAAGCTTAATTAGAAAAATCCCGACTATTTTTTTGGCGCCGTTGCCAGGGAAAGGTTAAATTAATTGCTTGTATTATTTTCTCCTAAATTTGTTAGTATTTTTATTTATTTATTTATTTTATTTTTTATTCTTGCAAAAAAAAGAAATTTTTTTTTGTTCTCTTAGTTGTCTTCACCGTTTTTTATTTTTATTTCACTTGATTGGTAGAAAGGTACAAGTGTTTGTTTTATAGGGTAATCAGACAACATATAATTATCATGGAGGCTAAAGTGATGGTCTACTACATTGCCGAACATGCACTAATATTACCTATTCTACCAGGTTATGTTATTCTTTTCTTTGTCTCTTCTCTACCCTTATTACAATTTTATCACGTTATGGACAATGTAAGGTCTAGGTGTGGGGGAGAAGATACTTCTGTTTGGGTGTCAATTTTTCTTTCTTGTGCAATTTTTGTTGAGTTTTTTTCCTATCTTATTTTGAGAAAAAAATACAAAAATATGATTTCACTTAAAGAATGATTCTTTTTAAGTTTCTTTAAAAATTTCTTGAATAATTTGAGAAAAGTACTTGTTTTCTTGTTTTTAATTAGATTGATGAACTTATGTTCTATATCTATTATAACTTTTGCATAACTTTCACTTGAGCACACGGGTTATTGTTTGTGTTTGATAAATCATTTACATTATTTTTGAGTTGCATAAAGTTGATAAAGCTATTCCCTACATTCTAGAACTTACTTGGATACCTCTTGAGACGAAATAGAAAGGTTTTCCTGTTTTGACTCAGAGACCATGGTCATAGGCCTTCTTTGAATCGTTTGTGCCTTGCAAGCTTACCAAATCTCATGATTTTTACCTTAGTACCCTTTTGAGCCTTAAATATTATTTCTTTCTTTAAATTACTTAAATATTAAGCCTTAATCTTGTAGAGAGCTTAATGTAAACTTCTAACTTGTGCTTCAATGATGGGTTGTTGTTTCGGTGTTACGAAAAGAGAATAAGTTATTTTGACAAAAGGGAGAAGAAAAATATATATGACTTGTTGTGCTGAAAAAAAAAACAAATGTATTGAGCAAAAAGAGAGAAAGAAAGAAAAGTTAGATACATGATTGTTACAAGTAATAAGGTGCAAAGAAGAAAAAATAATTCAGGAGGCCCGAATTTGTGAATGTAAGAAAAAGAATGGCCTTAAATGGTGAAATTTTGAGAAAAAGAAGATGGTAGTCGGTGAATGTTTTAATTAAAGAAAAAAAAGGAGCAAAAACAAAGTTAGAAATTTTGTTGAAATTTTAAAGTATCCATGTTCTTTGCAAGCTCTTTTTTCTTTGAGTTTGAATTTCCTACGTTCGTTTGATAACCAATACCCTAACCTTACATTAGAAGCTTTAAAGTCCTACCCGAATTGAGTTGAGTTTGAGAATCCTTGATTAGTGGAGAGAAGGTACAAAGAGTGAGCCTATGGAATGAACTCTTGTTGAGATCTATCTTCTATGTGTGATTTGGAAATTTGGTTTAGTATTTATTTTACATCTTATGACCATGATCATACCTTACACAAGTCTTGCATTAGTTATGAGAGATAATTGAATGTTTGTTTGTTAAATTGAGTTTGAAATAAGAGAAAGATACTTGTCTTGATAAGTTTGAGATATTGATGAAGGGTACTTAATTTGGGATTATTCTATATCCTTTCTAAGGTTGTTGTTCATTTGACTTTGTGGGTATGTTGTCTTCAAACCCTCACGAGACCATACTCGTCCACTAGGGGTAACTGAGGGTTTAAAGGGCTTGTTGCACATGCTAACTGCAATCGTGAGTCCTACGAAAGTGGTTAATTAGTTTTTCTTTTTGTTTTTTTTATTTTTGCTTGAGGACTAGCAAAATTTAGGTGTGGTGGAGTTGATAGAGTTGAGTTTTAACACAATTAAACACCTTAAGTTTTAATTAGTATTTATTTATTTGTTATAGTTATTTAATTTATCTTTTTATTTGCAGCCGATAACTATAGGCGCCATTGGATTAGAAGGTCAAAACCCATTGGAATGAGTATTGGAAAAAGGGTTTCCAAATACAAAATAGGAAAGAAAGAAGTCACGGCAACAAAAGGAAGAAAAAGAGAATAAGGAAAGAAAAGGGCGGCTGATGAAGAAATAGGAAAGGCGGCCAAGAAAAAGGAAATAAGAAGTGGAAAATTGCGAATTAAAAGGGAAAGAGGACTTGCTGCAAATAAAAGAGGGAGCCGCAAGTATAAAAGGAGAAATAGAGGAACAACAAGAAAAAGCCGACAGCAGCCGTTGCGAAAGCAGCTGCGCGAATTGCGCAACCAGCTTAGTAAAATAGAAGTAGCTGCTGGCGAGGAGCTGGGTAGCATAAATGAAGCAGCAGCTGCTGCGCAAGGAAGCAACTACGTGGAACGGAAGAAGTAAGCAGCAGAAACGAAGAAGCCTCTTAAATTGAAGCAGCTGAAGCAGAGAAGAGAAGCTGATGAACAACGAAGTTTTTGAGAGATTTAGAAGCAGCTGAAGTAGCAGCCAAAATCGGACGAGGAGCAGAGAAGAATCGGATGGTCAACAACCAGAAACTGGATGCTGAGACTGAAGCAGAACGGTTGGACAAAGCAGAAATCGGCAGTTGCAGAAAAATCAGTAGCTTCAAGTGCAAAAAAAGGGCCATGAACTCAAAGAAATTTGTTCCTTCTTTCCCTTTAACAATGAACTAATTTTCTTTTTAGAATCTAGATGAAACCTTAGCCATGTGACTTTGATTTATTCTATTTTAGGAGATTTATTATATTATTTATGTGATTACATATCTTGGGATGTTTCTTGGTTTGATGCAATTAATTCTTTGTGATTGTTCTTGTAGAATAATTATTTTGGTTAATTGATATTTTTATCCATGCTTATTTTTGCAGTCTTGAGTATGAGAGATATGTGATTTTTGCAAATATATTGTGGGTTTTAGAATTGAATAGGTCATGCTAATGGTTAGGTTGATTATGTCATGTATTTAAGCACAATATATTTCTTTAGTGAATTGAAACTTGTAGCCTAGATCACCACATAAAGGTCTAATCTTTTCTCCTAAATAAAATTAAATCATTGGTATATAGTTTAGTGGTGGATTCAAGGTTCTAAATCATATATTTCTTTAAGCTCTTGTTATTTTTAATTTAGTGATTTTATTTATTAGTTTTAATTAATTTAGGAAGAATTTATAGATAATAAAATTTCATTCTTCTTTTTATAAAATTAATTTAGGAAGATAGTAATTTAAGTAGTTAAGCCTTTCTCTGTAGTTCGATACCCTGATACTTTCATATTACATTGATCTTGTGCACTTAACAAGTATTGAGTTTAAAACTTTGTTATAAAAATCTCGATCAGCAATAAAGAAGTAAAACCAACTCTTTTTTTTCAATGGCTTCTATGGTCTCACTCTCTTTTGCATAGAAGCCTCTTTTCTCTTCCTTGCAACTATCAATCTTTTTCTCTTTTTCTTGTCTCTCTTCAATTTTTCCTCTCTAGCTGGTTCCACAGTCATGTATTTTTCATCAATTCTTTTTCTCTCTTCAATACTCTTTTTCTTTTTCTCACTCTCTAATCTCCCCTTTTCTCTCATTTTCTTTTGTTTTACAAAGACTTGACTAGGAGTCAAGGGATTCAACATGAACTTTTCCCCATCCTTTTCAAAAGCGTAGGTGTTCTTCACACTATCATGAATAGCCTTTCTATCATATTGCCGAAGACGTCCCAACAACAAATGCACTGCTTGTATAGGAGCCACAACACAAAGAATTTCATCATTATATGACCCCTTATTGATAGTCACTAGCACCTGTTTGTTCACTTTCACTTCCCCACCATCATTCAACCAATGAAGCTTACAAGGCTTAGGATGCTTGAGAAGAGTAACTTCAACTTTTCAACAAGATAAGTGCTAACCATATTACTGCAACTACCACTATTAATAATAAGATTAGCAACCTTACCTCCCATTAAGCCCTTAGTGTGAAAGATGTTTTCCCTTTAAATGCTAGTCTCCTCTTCATGGACTTGGGTATTTAAAGCTCTAATAGTCACCAAGTTCATGCCCTCTTCATCATCTTCGAAAGAGGTAATCTCTTGATCTTCACTATTCTCTTCCTTGTCAACAATATCCTCTTGGCAATCATCTCCAACTCTTCTCAATCCAACCATTTAAATCTTCACTAAAGACCAAAGTTCTTTTGGTAGGAAAATTTATAGAAATATGGCCCACACTATTGCACTTGAAGCACCTTGTTGGATTGGTGATCAACCTTCCCTTCTCTTCCACCTTAGGTCTATCTTCTTTCTTTGTCCAACTTTTGTAAGTTGATACTTGAGGTTTAGGCACCACATTTCTTGAAGAAGGAAGATTAGTTTTAGAGAAACCAATCCTCTGTTTGATTTTCGATCTTGGTTGCCAAGTAACACATATCATCATGAGTCTTGCAAGGATAAAACTCTAATTGGTAAGAAATGTCCCTATTGAGACCACTTAGAAATATAGCAATTGAAGCATTCTTATCCTCCTCCAAGCTCAATCTCGAAGTTTACAACTCTATTTCATGCCTATACTCTTCAACAATTTTGTTTCCTTGCTTAAGAGTCATCAACTTATAGTGGAGCTCCCTATCATAATGTTACGGTACAAATCTTTCTTTCATAAGAGTCTTCAACTACACCCAAGTTTCCACCAGTTGCCTTCCATTCCTTAACCTGTGAGTGACAATCCTTTCCCACCAATGAAGTTCATAGCCTGAAAATTCAGCGATGACTAATTTCACCTTGACAATGTCACTATAGCTTTTCACCATGAATAGGTTCTCTACTTGTCTCTCCCAATCTAGGAAGATATTTGGGTCACTCTCACTCTTGAAGCTAGGTACCTTCCACTTGATTTTGTCTAAAGCTTTATCCCCTTATTGATTACCATTGTAACCACCATGGTTTACTTGGGCAACATTAGAATTATCTCCATAATCTTCATACAAGTTAATCTTCATGCCTTGCTTCATGTCTTGGAAACTCTTCTTGTGGTCTATAATAACCTCTTCCTCCTAGACCTCCTCTTCTTCCACCTCTAATTTGTGGTTTCCTTTGTATCCATCTTCATTGAATGGATGAGAATTATGAACTGGCATGTCATGGTATCTGATATGTGCATAACTGTTTATATTTTCTATATGTTAATTTCATCAGTTTTCAATGTTTTAATATGTAAAAGTGTATCTTTTATTTAATATCTCTTATTCTTGTCTTAGGTGCCCTCTGGAAGAGAAAACAATGAAAGGAAATGAAAACAGGCGAAAATGGAGCAAAAAACGACGAAAACAGAGCCGTCAACAACAAAGAAGCCGACCTACCATGAGAGGTAGGCTAACCTACCGTCAGCGGTAGTTCCTCGGCTCACAAACACCAGAAAGATTAGAACCCTAGCGTGGACGGTAGGGCTCGACCTACCGTCGGCGGTAGGTCTCAGATGGCAAGGCGATTGAATCAAATTCAAACTCTATTTTCTTGTAATTTTCACCTCTATATAAGAGGTTTTTTGCAGCTATTTGAGATATACATATCAGGGTTTATAATAGGATTAGTTAGATCTTAGATTAGATAATTAGGTTAAGATTAGATTAAACAATTCTTCAATTTCCAGCTTTATATATCCAATTAGCTAAATACTCTTTAGAATTCTGCAATTTTATTTCTTGGATTTCAAGAATTGAAGTACCAATTTCAATATTTCGATCTTCAACTTGGCAACTAGAAAAATAAACTTGGGAGACGTTCAAAACCACGATTGTAGCTTCAATTTCAATCCTAAGCTTTATTTTACTTTCTTATTATTGAATTTTTATGTTGAGTTTCAGTTTTTATATAATTAATAGTGAGTAGTTCTTTATGTTTGGATGAGAGTTGAAAATTAATTCTTGATTATAAAGTTTTTGTTTTAATTTATGGAATTCGAAGTTTGTTTTGATTTAAGTTGTCTTCCATTTGTTCTTGTCTGTAATTTAATTGTCGTAAGATTGTTCAGAATTGAAAAGGGAAGAACTATCTAGGGCAACTAATTGGCGGTTAATTCGGGCAATTAACTAGAGATACGATTTTGCACTTTTAGATCCTTTAAATCACCTAATTTTTACTGCGCTCATAATTTGTTAGGGAGAAAAGAGATTTCCCTCTAAAAGTTAGTTAGTAGGGAGGCTTTCGCTTAAAGATAGGGATTTCCCGATTTGAGTGATCATCCAACTTAATTAATTCAATATCTTTTCCACTCAAATTAGTAACAAGGATTAGGAGGATTTCACTGTGATGCCCCCAACCCTGCCACTAGGTCAACTGCAGCTGAGTCGGGCATCCTGCGTGCCTCTCGGCACTAAATTATAAGTTCCACAATAAAACAAAACCCTAGAATAACACTAACAGGTAAACACACAAGGTACGCAGAAAACTTAAATAAACTAGATACTACTAGTGCGCTCAAAACACAGGATCTTAAAAAAAACTTCTCACTTTCATTTTATTATAAACACAAAAGTATCTTACATCAACAACTCACATAACAACATAAAAAGAAACTCTACAGATGATTCGAGTCTAAAAAGATAAAACATAAATATATGCCCTTCTGGGGAGATTTGATCCAAAAACTCTTGGCCTAAAACTTCAGTAGCTTGCTGGGCCCTTAACCGTTTCGAGCTAATATGAGAAGAAAACATGATATGAAAAAATGTGAGCTCGAACGCTCAGTGAGTGCACGTGTGCATGTGCGGTAGTAATTTCTTTAAAACCACGATGATGCCGTTTCACAAAACAGATCATGCAATGTTATGAGAAAAGTATTTCTTTTACTATTTCGACAAAACTGATGCTTGAACCTATATGAGGGTTTCGAGCGCAGCTAGGAAGTCTGAGCGAATTAAGACACATCAGCGCAGCTTCTACGCCCAAATTTAAAAGAACATGTAATGCAACAGTGGGGCTCCACAGACAAAGTCTGGATCCCCAAAACGAGGCCATCGGAACCAAGTTCCGGCATCTCGTAGTCAAATATCAGCCAAACAACATATGAGCGCTCGATTACAAGCAACCGTACTCCCATATCACTGGTCAAAATAGGCTACAGACTTCTGGGGCACCTACTAGGTCTGCCCTGGGACCAACCTCAGTTTCGAGCCCCTCCTGACTCTCCACTAGGCGGTCGAACCCCACCGCCGAGCATGATGCGGTGTCCACGTAGACCGATTTGGCCACACCCTCCGCGGTCTACGCCCCTCTTCAAGCGGATCCACCCTCAGAGTCAAAAACCCGTCCACATCATCGGAAGAGGCCCTAGTACGGGGGACTAGCCACGTACAGTGCAATCCGCTAACGTGTCCATTCACTTGATTTTCAACAAACTTTAACCCTGGTCGGAATGAGATTTTCATATGTGCTTACAAATTAAAGGGCCATTTGCCGGGCCATAATAACAGATTCAAATCATAAACATTTCAGAGCACCAAAAATCCTCATCCACCAGTCATCACATGCTTATGCAATTTCACAATTATGCCAATGCCAGATCTATATTCATACATGTCAAAATACGTAACTTTTCAAGCTAGAATATTTTCCAATATATAAATATTTCTGAAAGACCTGCGTACAACAAACTTCTTATGCACCACCGTAATAGTCTATTTTCAAAGAAACACGTATATGGAGCACCGCTCCTATGCATTTTTCTCGGAAACACGTGACACATTGTGGAAAACATCTTCAAAAAAATACGCTGAGAGATATTGTTCCAAAATTAGCAATATTTTGTAAAGGTTCAAAAAAAACATATTTATATGTCTTGTAATATTTGAAATAAAATGGAGCTTGTGGACTCACCTGGATGTAGATCTGGTACTAAGATCCTACAAAATAATAATGCGAAAATACTTAATACTTGGGTATCGATCAAATAATCCTATTCCCTAAATAATATCGAAATCCTGTGAAATGAACTTTAGGATGTATATATATACCTATATAATGATACCTATATAATGATATATATACTTATATAATTCTTTAAAAAGATCGAAAATCCTATACTCTAAAAAAAATATACTCTCCCAAGAAACCATAATTAACTATATACTTTATACTAAAAATCCATTTAAAATATTGAAATCTTAAAATAAATAACTAGCTTAAATATATATATATATAATCTAACTAGAAATAGATCTCACTATATAATAAAGAAAACAAACAAATAATACCCTTAAACTATACATATATATAGATATTATAGTGAAATTACAAAGGAAAGAAAAGAATAAAAAAATAAAAATAAAAATACATGCAAACTAACCTTATTGGGGAACTAATATGAGAATATATGGCTGCCCTTTTTTTTTTATTCAAAGGAAGAAAGAAAAAAAAATGATGCATATGCATGCATATATATATATATAGACAAAATAAGTACCATGCAAACAAACCTTTTTTTTTATAAGAATATGGCTGCCCCTTTTTTGTTTTTTTTATTCAAAGAAAGAATGGAAATGCATGCATCTATATATATAGAGAATAAGGCGGCTAATGGGGGAAAAGAAAAGAAAAAAAAAACAGTAAATGAAGGGTGGTGGTTTGAGGTGGCAAAACTTCCTTAAGTGTTAAGTTTTTTTTTTTTTGTTTTTTTTTTAATCCTTATATGAAAATTTCAAGTATTTAAAATTTTAAAATAAATACACTATGTAT
Source organism: Catharanthus roseus (assembly GCA_028651295.1). Lineage (NCBI taxonomy): Eukaryota > Viridiplantae > Streptophyta > Magnoliopsida > Gentianales > Apocynaceae > Catharanthus > Catharanthus roseus. The sequence goes on from JAPQWS010000083.1 coordinate 6,961,353, forward strand.
TAAAAATAAAATCCACTTAAAGGCGTTTATAAACCTTAATAATAAAAACCTCAATAATATAATAAAATTTTATTCCTATTCCTAAATATCCCCAAAATACCACTAAGTGCCAAAAACACTATATCCCACCATATAGATCAAAACTCTATTTTCATCACGTCCTTAATTTTAAAGTCATGCTAGGTGCTTACAGGGTAGGGCGTTACATTCTACCCTCCTTAAAAAGGATTTCGTCCTCGAAATTGAATAGTTACGTACCTATAAGCTCCGGATACTTTTTTCCTCAAGTACTCCTCGGTTTCCCGGGTTGCCTCTTCGATCTCATGATGTCTCCATACTACTTTACACATTGGAATCTATCTCCCGCGTAACTTTTTTACGCTTCGTTCTATAATCTCAGTTGGTTTTTCTTCATATGACAGATCGGCTTGTAATTCCAATTGGTCATCATTGAGAACATGATCAGGTGCAGGATGATACTTCTTTAATTGTGATACATGGAACACTTTATGTATACCCATCAATTCATTTGGTAAGGCGAGTCGGTATGCTACTTTACCAATCCTGTCAATAATTTCAAACGGTCCAATATATCGGGGACTTAACTTTCCTCTCCTCGGATATCGTAGCTTCCCGCGATGTGGTGTAAGTTTTAAGAAAACTCGATCTCCCACACTAAACTCCAGATCCCTTCTTCAATTGTCGGCATAGCTCTTCTGTCTACTTTTAGTTGTCCGAAGCCGCTCTTGAATTATCTTAACTTGTTTCTTTATGGCATCAAGTTTCTTTACCTCTAATGGGATCGAACTCCGACTTCATCCCAGTACAAAGGTGTTCTGCATCTCCTACCATATCATGCTTCAAATAGTGCCATTCCTATCGAAGAGTGGTAGCTATTATTATAAGCAAACTCGGCACAAGCAAGATTGTCAACCCACTTATTTCCAAAGTCTAAGGCATAAGCTCTTAACATATCCTCTAGGGTTTGAATTGTTCTTCAGACTGTCCATCAGTTTGGGGATGTGCTGTGGTGCTATAACTTAGATTGGTCCCCATAGCTGCCTGGAACTTAGGAAAAGACCTTGAGGTAAACCTTGGGTCTCTATCGGATACAATATCAACGGGTACTCCATGAAGTCGGACAATCTCATCTACATAAATCTGTGCCAACTTGTCCAAAGGGTATGACATATTAATGGCAATAAAATGAGCCACTTTTGTTAAGCGATCAATGATTACCCAGATAGCATCCTTACATCCCTTGGTCCGGGGTAATCCTGTGACAAAGTCCATTGTCACATGATCCCATTTCCATTTGGGAACAGGTAGCGGTTGTAGTAATCCAGTTGACATTTGATGTTCTGCCTTGACCCTTTGACATGTAAGACAGGCTGGTACATACTCTGCAATTTCTCTCTTCATTCCGTTCCACTAAAACTTTTTCTTTAAGTCTTTATACATCTTATTCTCTCCAAGATGCATTGAATACTTACTTCTATGGACTTTCTCTAGAATCTTGCGCTTATGTTCAGTATCATTAGGTACACATAACCGATTCCAAAAGTACTGAGTTTCCATAAGCTTCTAATGTTCGAAAATCTTCCAATCCCTTATCTTCCACACGGTTTTTGAATTCTTGGAACTCCTTATTATACTTTTGGGCACTTCTAACATCCGGTTGTAGAGTGGATGTTAAGCTAAGACTTAATATCTTTGCTTTTCTACTCAATGCATCTGCCACCACATTCGCCTTTCTTGGATGATAGTTAATCGGGCATCAATATTCTTCCAGCAGTTCCATCCATCGACGTTGTCTTATGTTCAAGTTCTTCTGAGAAATTTGATACTTTAAGCTCTTATGATTAGTAAATATCTCATACTTAGCCCTATACAAGTAGTGTCGCCACTTCTTAAGTGCAAACACGATGGCTGCTAATTCCAAATCCTGTGTCGGATAATTCCGTTCATGATCCTTTAACTTTATTAAAATATATGCGAAACCTTCCTGTCTTGCATCAACACAGCTCCTAGACCTTCTCCTGAAGCATTTGTATACAATGAAAATTCCTTGTTCGAATTGGGAAATGTTATCATTGGTGCCGAAGTCAGTCGGTTCTTCAATTCTTGAAAACTGCTCTCACACTTTTCCGTCCACTCAAACTTGGTTGCTTTTCTGGTTAATTGTGTTAGAGGTCCAGCAATCCTTGAAAAGTCTTTTATGAATCTCTGATAGTATCCTGCCATACCCAAGAAACTACGTACTTCAGTTGGTGTTTTGGGTCGTGTCCAATGGGTCACTGCTTCTACTTTCGCCGGATCCACCGAGATTCTTTCCTGGGTGATAACATGTCCTAGGAGAGTAACTTGACTCATCCAGAACTCACATTTGCTAAACTTAGCATATAACTTATGCTCCCGTAGGGTTTGCAACACTTTTCGAAGATGTTGTTCATGAGCTTCATGGTTGGGTGAATAAACAAGAATATCATCAATAAAAATCACCACAAACTTATCCAGGTAAGGACTGAAGACACTATGCATCAAGTCCATAAATGTCGCAGGTACTTTAGTTAATCCAAGAAGCATAACCACAAACTCGTAATGTCCGTATCGTGTGTTGAATGCCATCATCGGAATATCCTTTTCTCTTATCCTGACTTGATAATAGCCCTGTCTCAAGTCCAATTTGGAAAAACATCCCGCTCCTCGGAGTTGGTCAAATAACTCATCAATGAGGGGTAGTGGGTATTTGTTCTTGACTGTCACATTATTCAATCCTCTGTAATCTATACACATCCTCAGGGTTCCATCCTTTTTCTTTACAAACAAAACTGGCGCACCCCAAGAAGATGTACTTGGACGAATATATCCTTGCCGCAACAGTTCTTGTAGTTGCTTTTTCTACTCTTTTAGTTCCTCTTGTGCCATCCGATATGGAGTTCGAGATATTGGTTTAGCATCAGGTACCAATTCTATGCCGAACTCCACTTCTCGATATGGGGGTAGCGTCGTCAACTCCTCAGGGAAAACATCCACAAACTCCCTCACTATAGGTACTATATCTAATTTTACCTCCTCCTTAGACTTGTTGAGTAAATATGCTAAGTACCCTTAACATCCTTTCCATAGCAACTTTTTAGCTTTCATGCCATACATAAAGAGATTCTCCTGTTTTGTTCGCTTCCCTTGGAACACCAGGGTTGGCATACTCGGTCGGCTAAACTTAACCAACTTTCATCGACAATCTAATTGGGTGTAATGTTTAGACAATCAGTCCATCTCAAGTATCACGTTATATCCTTCCAATGGTAAGGCAATTAAATCTCTGGATAAAACCACGTTCTCGACACATATGTCACAATCAGGGTACTTACCTCAGTTATCTTATTCACGCCCATAGGAGTGCTAACTATCAACTGGTAATGCATGTTAACAGAAGGTATAGGAATATATTTTATGAAATGCAAACTCACAAAAGAATGCGTAGCTCCAGGGTTAATGAGTACTCTTGCTAGTTGAGAAAAGATTTGTATCATACCTTTAACTATTTCTGCTTCAGTATCTGCAGGCAATCCATCCAGTGCATAAATTTAGCTTTTACTTGTGGCTTATTATTCATTCTTTCTGTTGCTCCTCTCATAACTGGGGGTCGGCCTGCTTTTCTGGACGTCTTCGGAGGTACTTATTGCATCTCAGGGCACTGGTCCTTGGTATGTCCTGGTTTTCCACACTTGAAACATAACCTTAACTTCCGATAACACATTTTAGCCACATGCCCACTTCGCCCACAGTATGTACATACTCTATGGGCTCCTCCAGGTGTTAGGGTTGGTCGGCCTTCATTTCCAGTCCTTTGTTCACTACTGGATCTCTTGAAATCTCTAGGTTTCCATGGTCCTTGTCCAGGACATTTATATGGAGTCGTCATTGAACCAATGGCTGTTTTTCTCTGTATAACCGCTTGATCAGCCATCTCCGTTCGCGTGGTGGCTTCAACTGCGGTCGCGAATCCCATCGGTGGCAAGGGAGCCAATGCCCGTTGCAGTTCAACCCTCAATCCTTTCACAAATTATCGCGTATTATTTGCATCAGTATCTATCAACCTTAAGCAATACTTAGTTGACCTGTTGAACTTTGCCGTATACTAGGCAACTATCAGGTTACCCTGTCTCAATTGCTGAAACTCATCCTCTCGTTGCTCACGAACCCAACGAGTTATGTATTCCTTTTTTAATTCTTCTTGAAAATCATTCCAGGTCCATGGTTGGTTCTTGAGTGTCCGAGTTTCGGAAGCTCTAAGCCACCAATCTTTTGCCATTCCTCGAAGTCTAAAAGCTGCAAACGTTACCCTCAGGGCATCCTCATACTTAAGGGTATCATAGATATCATTCAACTGCTCAAGGAACAATTCATGTTTAATTTCTTACTCAACGTCTCCATAGAACTCCGGGGGTCGAAACTTAAGAAATCTTTCTAGTGCTTCATCTGCCCCAGTGGCTGGTACTTGTTCGTTTCTTCTTGTGGCCATTGAAGTTTCTAACAATTCTGTCATCTTGATCATAAAATTCTCAATTACCTTTTGTGTGGCTTATTCTGGACGAGGTGTGGCCTCCCTCATAGATTCAGACTGTCTACTTTGAGAACTTTCCGACATAGCCTCGTCCGCATGGTTGGGAGATTGTGAACCTAACATATTTCTAAAAACCAAAAAGTTCCAACACTAATAAACATCTACGGTTATAGATACTCTACGACAAGTAAACATGAATTTATCCTAGGCACCAACATCAATGCATACATACAAATATATATAACTCAAAATAAGGATTTTTGGTACAAGTAGTGTCAAGATATAATCGGATCATCCCCGCTTCTACCACCTAAAAAAATATATGGCCGAGGTTGCTATACATATCCAAAACCCGAGGACCTCATACCTACGATCCTAAGCCCTCTGCATCAAGTACCAACAAAAAATACTACTCGTACCTATCCAAGTGACCAAATATGCACACCTACCTGTACTCTATCCAACACCTACTCCGCCTGAGGACGCTGGCTACCAGAACATCCTGATCGGGACACCAGCTCATCACGTGCTCTATCCACTTAATCTCTAGTAGTTCCAAGGAACTGGGCGATAAACTGCCTAAGCCAGTCCTGCTCGTTAATCAGCTCCAAAATCTCTCTCTCTCTCTCGGGCTGCATGAGCCTCCCGCGTCTGGGCTAACTCCCTCTCTAACATGGCGGCCCTTGCCGTCTCCTGTCACCGTGCCTGGCGTGCCGCGTAAAATAAGGCGTCCATTCGGGAGATCTCCTCTCTCAACGCTACAACCTGCTGGCTAGCAGCTTCAGATCGTTGCTCACGCCACAGGTAATAACCACAGATGTCATACTCCTTGACCCCACCCCGAAGTAGTGATGGTAGTGCTGGAAAAGAAGATACAGACTCCACAAGTGGAATGGGGGTAGGGGATGCTGCTGCTGGCATACTATTTGCTACAAAGGTACCATTACCCCCAGTGACTGCCGGTGCCTCTCTCTCTGGTTCGGGCGTCATCTTTGAGTCTGACGTAGGCTCACTAGGGTCCTCTTCTACCGATGTTCCAAGCCCTATTCCCGGTGCCACTGGTGCCATCTCTGGTCCTTCTACTGACTCATCATCGGAAAGGTCAATCACTGGAATTGGTTCCCTTTCTGGGATGATCTCCCTAAGGGAATATGATGATGATGATGATGATGACGTAGTCCTGCTAGGCTCATCTACAAGGGTGCCCTCCCTGTATGTCCATCTATGAGAAGGATGTGCCATCTAGTACCTAAAAAAACAAAATCTTAGGGTTAGTACTAACCCGATGAAATCATATGGTTAACCTTAAAGTTTAAACAGTTGACTCTTATAGCTTGTCTAAATCAAACGTTTCAAACCTAGTATCGGACCTAAATACTCTGATACCACCTATGATGCCCCCAACCCTGCCACTAGGTCAACTGCGGCTGAGTAGGGCATCTGCGTGCCTCTCAGCACTAAATTATAAGTTCCACAGTAAAACAAAACCCTAGAACAACACTAACAGGTAAACACACAAGGTACGCGAAAAACTTAAATAAACTAGACACTACTAGTGCGCTTAAAACACAGGATCTTAAAAAAAACAACTTCTCATTTTCGTTTTATTATAAATACAAAAGTATCTTACATGAACAACTCACATAACAACATAAAAAGAAACTCTACAGATGATTCGAGTCTAAAAAGTTAAAACATAAACATATGCCCGTTTGGGGAGATTTGATCCAAAAACTCCTGGCCTAAAACATCAGTAGCTTGATGGGCCCCTAACCGTTCCAAGCTAATCTGAAAAGAAAACATGATATGAAAAAACGTGAGCGCGAACGCTCAGTGAGTCCACGTGTGTATGTGCGGTAGTGATTTCTTTAAAACCATGACGATGTCGTTTCACAAAACAGATCATGCAATGTTATAAGAAAAATATTTCTTTTACTATTTTGACAAAACTGATGCTTGAACCTATATGAGGGTTTCGAACGCAGTTGGGAAGTCTGAGCGAATCAAGACACATCAGGGCAGCTTCTACGCCCCAAAATTAAAAGAACATGTAATGCAACAGTGGGGCTCCACAGGCAAAGTCCGGATCCCCAAAACGAGGCCATTGGAACTAAGTTCCGGCATCTCGTAGCCTAATACCAGCTAAACAACATATGAGCACTCGATTACAAGTAACGGCACTCCCATATCACTGGTCAAAATAGGCTACAGACTCCTGGGGCACCTACCAGGTCTGTCCTAGGACCAACCTCAGTTTCGAGGCCCTCCTGACTCCCCACTAGGTGGCCGAACCCCACCGCAGAGCATGATGCGTGGTCCACATAAACCGATTGGGCCACACCCTCCGCGGTCTATGCCCCTCTTCAAGTGGATCCACCCTCATAGTCAAAAACCCGTCTACTTCATCGGAAGAGGCCCTAGTACGGGGGACCAGCCACGTACAATGCAATCCGCTAATGCTTCCGTTCACTTGATTCTCAACAAACTTTAACCCTGGTCGGAATGAGGTTTTGATATGTATTTACAAATTAAATGGCCATTTGCCCGGCCATAATAACATATTCAAATCATAAATATTTTAGAGCACCAAAAATCCTCATCCGCCAGTCATCACATGCTTATGCAATTTCACAGTTATGCCAATGCCAGATCTATATTCATGCATGTCAAAATACGTAACTTTTCAAGCTAGAACATTTTCCAATATATAAATATTTCTGAAAGACCTGCGTACAACAAACTTCTTATGTACCACCGTAATAGTCTATTTTAAAAGAAACACCTATATGGAGCACCGCTCCTATGCATTTCTCTAGGAAACACATGACACATTGTGGAGAACAACTTCAACAAAACACGCTGAGAGATATCGTTCCAAAAATAGCAATATTTTGTAAAGGTTAAAAAAAACATATTTATATGTCTTGTAATATTTGAAATAAAATGGAGTTTGTGGACTCACCTGGATGTAGATCTGGTGCTAAAATCCTACAAAATGATAATGCAAAACTACTTAATACATTGGTATCGATCAAATAATCCTATTCCCTAAATAATATCGAAATCTTACGAAATGAACTTTAGGATGTATATGTATACCTATATAATGATATATATACTTATATAATTCTTTAAAGAGATTGAAAATCCTATACTCTAAAAAAAAATATGCTCTCCCAAGAAACCATAATTAACTATATACTTTATACTAAAAACCCATTTAAAATATTGAAATCTTAAAATAAATAACTAGCTTAAATATATATATATATAATCTAACAAGAAAACAAACAAATAATACCCTTAAACTATACATATAAATATATATATAGATATTATAGTGAAATTACAAAGGAAAGAAAAGAATAAAAAAATAAAAATAAAAATACCATGCAAACTAACCTTATTGGGGAACTAATATGAGAATATATGGCTGCCCTTTTTTTTTTATTCAAAGAAAGAAAGAAAAAAAATTGATGCATATGCATGCATATATATATATATATATATATAGAGAGAGAGAGAGAGAGAGAGAGAGAGAGAGAGAGAGAATAAGTACCATGCAAACTAACCTTTTTTTTATAAGAATATGGCTGTCCCTTTTTTGTTTTTTTTTTAATTCAAAGAAAGAATGGAAATGCATGCATTTATAATGGAAATGCATGCATTTATATATAGAGAATAAGGTGGCTAATGGGGGAAAAGAAAATAAATGAAAAAAAAAATAGCAAATGACGGGTGGTGGTTTTAGGTGGCGATACTTCCTTAAGTGTTAATTTATTTTTTTTTAATCCTTATATGAAAATGTCAAGTATTTAAATTTCTAAAATAAATACACTATGTATTAAAAATAAAATCCACTTAAAGGCATTTATAAACCTTAATAATAAAACCTCAAAAATATACTAAAATTTTATTCCTATTCCTAAATATCCCCAAAATACCACTAAGTGTCAAAAACACTATATCCCCCATATAAATCAAAACTCTATTTTCATCACATCCTTAATTTTAAAGTCATGCTAGGTGCTTACGGGGTAGGGCGTTACATCCACCATCCAAACTCTTGCTTTATTATTATTTTTTAAAATCTTAAGTTTTCATTACTTTCTTAGTTGTTTAATTGTTTTAAGTTTTTCTTTTATTGTTTTCAAAATCATCCCTTTATTAGACTAAAACATTAGAGATGCGGTTAGTACTTTAGCATTTACCGTCTTTGAGAGATTCGATACTCGGGTTGAACTCACCTCTGTAGTGTTAGGTCCACTTGCCTTACATTGTAGTGATTCGGAAATCCTATTTTATGTAATATCATCCATATCAAGGTTTTTGGCCCCGTTGCTGGGATAGTGGCTTAAGAAAAAATCGTTTGTTTAGTGCTTTAGTCATCTTTGCCCTTTTTGTTTTGCTCGTTTACCCTTTTTCTTCTTTCTTATTTTGTTGGGTAATCGACTCATTATTCTTGAACCTGTGATTATTGCTTATCTAATTATTCATGTTAGGTTAAGAAAAAATACGAGATGGATGCCAATGATACCATAGAAGCCCAACTGTTGGCAATATAAGAACAAGGGATAGAGAACATGGCCGTTAAACACGAAAATATTTATCATCAGTAGGCCATGTTCTAAGTAAATTGGCAAACGTACGATACATATCCGAATCAATATAATTCGGGGTGCAGAAATCAACCGTGGGCTGTTTGGAACGGTGAAAATCAAAGGAGATAACAACTACCCCTGGTTTTCAAAATCGAAGTCTAAATCAAAATCTACCGTCCCCATTGCCTAGTTTGGAAGATCTTGAGTCAAAATACATAAATTTGGCGAATGTTGGGGTAAAAAGCATGGAAGCAGTCTGAGGAAGTATAACCGCATCTCTCCACAATATGGAGAGCCAAATTGGGAAATTAACAAGGATGATCATTGAAAGTCCACCTGATAAATCAAATAAGGATGCAAAGGTGGTCACCTTGAGAAGCATAAAACAGTTAGTAAAACCACATACTCCAATTGTAGAAAAAGAGAATGGGACGGCTCAAGCACATGCGGAGTCCCCTTCCCTAAGGAAAAGGAGGTTCAACAGAAAGAAGTAGAGAAGAATGAGTCACCACCTCCACCTTATGGACCTCCTATCCCCTTCCCAAAAAGGGTATTGAAGGTAAACAAGATGAACGATATGGTAAGTTTTTGGAAATCTTTAAACAATTACATGTTAACTTACCTTTGGTTGATGTTTTAATGCAGATGCCTAAGTACGCATGGTTCTTGAAGGAAGCCATATCTGGAAAGAAGAGGTGGGAGGATATCTCTTCGTAATGATGAATGAAGAGTGTTCAGCAATTCTAAACCCCAAACAAAAGCTTCCAGAAAAACTAAAGGATCCAGAGAGTTTTATTATCCCTTGCACTTTAGGAGATATAATTGTTTCTAAGGCTTTAGCTGATTTTGATGCTTGTACAAATCTCATGCCTCATGATTTCTTTAAAAAATTGGGAGTGGTAGAGCCTAAACCTTCTAGGATGAGTATTCAACTTGCAGATAGATCTACTAAGTATCCTAGAGGTATTATAGAACATGTGTTAGTAAAAGTAGGGCAATTGGTGTTCCTGGTGGATTTTGTAATTATGGATATGAGCGGGGCCATTGAAGTCCCGTTCATTTCAGTTTGTCCTTTCCTCGCCATTGCTAAGGCTATCATTGATGTAGGGGAAGGAAAATTGACCCTTATATTAGGGGAAGAAAAAGTTATAGTAAGACTTCTTGATGCCATTTATAGATTGGGGAATCATGATGATACTTGCTTTATGGTAGATTTTATTGATCATTATATTTCTATTTATGTGCAGGAATTTGTCCAAGGATATTCCTCATTGATAGCCTTACAACAGGACTCCTAAGGCAAGGCGGATACTGAGCAGGTTCGATTGTTAACTGAGAAATTAGATGAAACAGAGGAGGAGAAAACCACTACTATAATAAATGATCTAAAGGTACCATCAAAGCCTTCTCTTAAATCTTCTTTTGAAGAACCTCCAGAACTAGAGTTGAAACTGTTACTAAATCACTTGGAGTATGCCTTACATGGGGAAAAGTCAACGCTTCCAGTAATCATCTCATCCAAGTTGAGCCGGCCTCAAACACGGGCCTGGTTACATACTTTTCAAAAATATAAGAAAGCTATTGCTTGGAAGATAGAAGATATTCAAGATATTAGTTCATCCTTTTGCACCCATAAGATTCGGTTAGAAGAGGATTCTAAACCTGTGATTCTACCTCAAAGGCAATTGAATCCGAACATGCAAGAAGTGGTAAAGAAGGAGGTAATCAAACTTTTAGATGCGGGAATCATATATCCTATTTCAAACAGCATCTACGTAAGTCCGATACAAGTAGTACCAAAGAACGGTGGAATGACAGTGGTGGCAACCGAGAAAAATGAGCTAATCCCAGTAAGGATAATCACCGGATTTAGGGTGTGCATAGATTACAGAAAATTGAATGAAGCCACTCGAAAGGATCACTTCCCTCTTCCTTTCATCTATCAAATATTGGAACAGTTTGTAGGCGACTATTTTGATTGCTTCTTAGACAATTTTCGGGCTACTTTCAAATTCCTATCACCCCAGAGGACCAAGATAAACCCACGTTCACATGCCAATAGGGTATATTCACATACAAATGCCTTTCGATTTGTGCAATGCTCCTACTACTTTTTAATGTTCCATGATTGCTATTTTGAGGGGTTGGTGGGGGATATTATGGAAGTCTTTATGGATGATTTTTCTGTGTTTGGAAATTCTTTTGATACATGCCTGTCTAATCTAGAAAAATTTTTTAAAAAGATGTGAGGAAACTCACCTTGTTTTAAATTAGGAAAATGCCATTTTATGGTTCAAGAAGGGATAGTGTTAGGTCATAAGTTTCTAAAAATGGCATAAAGGTAGATAGAGCTAAAATAGAGACAATTGAAAGGTTACCTTCGTCTTCCGCTGTGAAAGCGATTAGGAGTTTTTTAGTACATGCGGGGTTTTATAGAAGATTTATAAAGGATTTTTCAAAAATTACTAAACAATTTACTGCTTTGCTTGAAAATTATATGGCTTTCAATTTTTATGATAACTACTTAGCCTCTTTCAATTTGCTTAAAGAAAAGCTTAGTAACTCTCCAATTTTAGTCTCCCCAGATTGGTCTCTTCCTTTTGAATTGATGTGTGATTCTAGTGATTATGCTATAGGTGTTGTTCTAAGCCAAAGAAAGGATAAGTTTTTGTAACCTATATACTATGCAAGCAAAACTCTAACGAACGCCCAAGTAAATTACACAACAACGAAAAAGGAGTTGCTTGCAATAGTATTCATGTTCGACTAATCCATCCTTATTTAATACTTTCTAAGTTATAGTTTATCCTGATCATTCTACTTTGAAGTACCTCCTTTCGAAGAATGATGCAAAACATAGACTTATTAGATGGGTACTTCTTTTGTAGAAATTTGATTTGGAGATTTAAGACAAAAAAGGAGTTGAAAATCTAGCAGCCGATCACCTCTCTAGAATAGAGAATCCTGGTCTAGAACTATTAGATGAAGAGCAGATTGACGACACATTCCCCGATGAACAACTTCTTCTCTATAAACTATCAATGATGATTCACCTTGGTATGCTAACATAGCTAATTATTTAGTTTGAAATGTAATGCCTACAGATACACAGAAAATGAGGAAGTTCTTTGTAGATTTAAAGTACTACTTGTGGGAGGGCCCATACCTTTTCTGCCAATGTGCTGATCAAATAATTCGACGATGCATAGCTTACTCAGAAATAGAGGAAATCCTTAATAATTGTCATAAAGGTGCAACCGGCAGACACTATCAAGTAAACGGGACTGCTCAAAAGGTACTCGAGTCGGGTTTCTATTGGCCGACTTTGTTTAAGTATGCAAAAAGGTATGTTATAGAATGTGACAATTGCCAATGCACAGGTAATATCTCAAAATGCAACGCTATGTCTATGACTACTTTTCAAGTTTGTGAGGTAATTGATTGTTGGGGTATTGATTTCATGGGTCTCTTCCCTAACTCTTTTGGTGATCATTATATCTTGGTCGCTGTCGAGTATATGTGTAGATGGGTTGAGGCTCAAGCCTTACCCATTAATGATGTTGGAGTTGTGGTTAAGTTCTTAAAAAAGTTATTTTCTCATTTCAGTTCCCTAGAACTATCATAAGTGATAGAGGTACTCACTTCTATAACAAACAACTTGAAAAAGTGCTTAAGAGATTGGGAGTAACCCATAAGCTAGCTACTCCTCATCATCCCTAGACTAGAGGTCAAGTGGAAGTAGTGAATAGGGAGATTAAACGCATCCTTGAGAAAGTCGTTGATAGTACTCAAAAGGATTGGAGTATTAAATTTGATGATGCCATTTGGGCTTATAGAACTGCTTACAAGACACCAATCTGGTGCACTCCCTTCTGCCTTTTATATGGGAAATCGTGTCATTTACCTATTGAAATTGACATAAAGCTCATTGGGCAATTGAACTAGTAGCTTCGACTATGTTCGTGTAGGTAAAGAAAGGCTACTCCAGTGGATGAGCTTTACAAACTAGTCAAAAAAGAATTCAAAGAAGGAGATGTCGTACAGTTTACAACTCCCGTCTTCACCTTTTTCCTGGAAAGCTTAAATCAAGATTGTCTGGACCATTCACCGTAAGCAAAGTTTTTCCCTACGGCACCATAGAGGTAACACAACCCACCCAAGGCACATTTACAGTAAACGACCATTGCCTTAAACCATATTTCGGTGAGGATGTGGGAACCCTTCAAACGGAGTACCTCATTCTTCCAAACGAGTAAGATTGCCCGTGTTAACATGTCGTAATTTATATTTTTATCTTGATTTCCCCTATTTTCATACTTTATTTTAGTTGATTTCTTTTAACTGTTTGTTCCTATGAATGTAAGAATCTCTTGGGTTTAATCGTGTGCTTAGACTACCCCTATGAACTGCTATTGCCATCGGATCAGTCAGGAGCAAACTGGGAAGTTGAATCACACCTAATAAAAGACATTCCAGCAGGCTTGGCTGAAGCTTACAGTGGACGGTAGGTCTGAGCTACTGTTGGCGGTAGGCTAGTCGACGTCTTCGTCCTTCGAAGGCAGAAGCCTACTGCGGACGGTAGGCTCAACCCTACCATCGGCGATAGGGTCCCTTGATACCTATACTTCGAAATTTTCCCTGGAGGCCTGAAAGGGGTTTTTTGCTTAAGCAACCACAGGATAACACTTCTTAAACTTTCTTCTTTTATAGATCTTTTTTGTGTTTAAATTTTAGTCTTTATTTTGTTGTCTTTTTGTGTGGGGATGGCATTCTGATGTGCTTTATTGCTTTATGCCTGCGTGATTGCTTCCCATGTATGTTTTTGTTTTTGTTTGTTTTTCCTTTACTACGACCCTCACATTGATGACATAGTGATTTTATGTTTCGGGGGAGGGGGGGTAGCTTCGTCTTTTATTCCTTTTTCTTTCTTATTATTTTACCTCTAGTCTTTTATTTGAAAAATTCCAAAAAAGTCATAAATTTGAAAAATCCAAAAACTTTTATTTCCTTTTCTTTTTTCTTATTCTTATAAAAATCAAAAAAAAAAATTTTGTTTTGCCACTTTTAGTAGAGTACATAATTGCAAGATTCCTTAGGTTTTTCAAGGAAGGAAAATTACTTAATCTCTTTGAAAACCATGGTAATTATTTTCTTATTTGATCAATGGTTTTCATGTACTTGTGAATGTTATTTAAGTAATGGACTATTAAGAATCTCGAGTAATTAGCAATATGATAATCATTTTTTAGTCTTTGCCTGCATTTTCCTGATTTTTTTTATCCTTAAAAGCAATGAATTCTAGCCTAGGATTGTCCCAGAGATGATAGTCTTAGGCCTTCTTTGTAGCATTTGTATATTTCTTGCCATATCCTTTAAGAAATTAATCCCTAGTTCCCTCTTTGTGCCTTCATTCCAAGGGTTTTAATCCCTTCTTTTCTTTGTTCTTATAAAACCTCAATTTGTGGAGCTAAGTGTTATATCTTTTTAGCGGTTTCGAGTTTGGAAACAAATAAGTGTGGAGGTAAAGGGGTGAAGAAAGAAAAGAGAAACTATGTTTAAAAGAAAAGGGTATTTTAAGTAATTTCATGTATTCGGTGATTTTGGCTGTTAAAAAGAGAAAAAGGAAAGAAAAATTTTGATGCTTGAAAAGAAAAAAAATAGAAAAAGAGAAAAAGCCAAAAAAATGGCAGAAAATGAAGAAAGAAAATATGAGTCTTTATTTTGTTGAAGATTCTTGAAAATCAAGCATCTCTCTCTCTCTCTCTCTCTCTCTCTCTCTCTCTCTCTCTCTCTCTCTCTTATACTATAGTAATTCTTGAAAATTCAAAGAAGTATGTTGTTAGATGGGGTGCGCAGAAAAAGGACGAAGTAAGTTGGGCAAGGGTGAGTGAGAAGAGTGAAAAGACGGCTAGAAGGTGGTTCTTTGATTTTGTTATCTTCTTTTTCCTTTCAGTTGCTTTAGCTCTATCTAATTTATTTTTTTCTCCTTTTACCTTCATTTGTTAGCCACTTATGTCCCTAGCCTAACTATACAAGTCAAAAAGTCCTACCTAATCCGAGAGCGACCTAGAATAGACTTTAAACTGGATAACTGATAAAGAAATATGAATTTGTGTGCAATGTCTTGTAAAATATTTCATTGAGCTAATCACTTGACATTCTTCTTCTTCTGTGAAAATGACATGAGCAAATCATACACGACATGAGCATAATTATCTACATTTTCTATACGTTAATTTCATCATTTTTTATGTTTTAATATATAAAAGTGTACATTTTATTTTAATATCTCTTTCTTCTTGTCTTAGGTGCCCTCCGGAAGAGAAAACAATGAAACGAAACGAAAACGGAGTGAAAACGATGACAACTGAGCCGTCGACAACAAAGAAGCCGACCTACCTTGTGAGGTAGGCTGACCTACTATCGGCGGTAGGTCGTTGGCTCACAAGTACCGGCAAGATAGAAACCTACTGTGGATGGTAGGGCTCGACCCACCGTCGACGGTAAGTCCCAATTGGCAAGGCAATTGAATCCAATTCAAACTCTATTTTCTTGTAATTTTCACCTTTATATAAGACGGTTTTCTGCAGCTATTTGAGATATACATATTAGGGTTTAGAATAGGATTAGTTAGGTCTTAGATTAGATAGTTACGTTTAGATTAGATTAAACAATTCTTCAATTTCCAGCTTTTGTATATTCAATTAGTTAAATGCTCTTTAGATTTCTACAATTTTATTTCTTGGATATCAAGAATTGAAGAACCAATTTAAAGATTTCGATCTTCAACTTGGCGACTTGAAAGATGAGCTTGGGAGACATTCAGGATGATGATTGCGGCTTCAATTTCAATCCTATGCTTTCTTTTACTTTCTTGTTATTGAATTTTATGGTTTAATTTCAGTTTTTATATAATGAATAATGAGTAGTTATTTGTGTTTGGATGAGGCTTGAACCCTAATTCTTGATTATGAAGTTCTTGGTTTAATTTATTTAATTCGATGTTTGTTTTGATTTAAGTTGTCTTCCAATTAGGCTTGTTTGAAATTTAATTGTCGCGAGATTAGTAATAGGAAGATTGTTTGAAACTAAAAAAAGGAATAACGATCTAGGCAACCAATTGGGGTTTAATTGGGACAATGGACTAGAGATATGATTTTGCACTTTTAGGTCCTTTAAATCACATAATTTTACTGCGCTCATAGTTTGTTAGGGAGAAAAGAGATTTTCCTCTAAGAGTTAGTGAGTAGAGAGGCTTTTGCCTAGAGATAGGGATTGCCCGATTTGAGTGATGACCCAACTTAATTAATTCAAAATCCTTTTAATAAAAGTTTCTCCAATTGAATTAGTAAAAAAGATTAGGGGGATTCACCATCTAAACTCTTGCTTTATTATTATTTTTTTAAATCCTACATTTTCATTGCTTTCTTAGTTGTTTAATTGTTTTCAATTTTTCTTTTATTATTTTCAAAATCATCCTTTTATTAGGATAAACATTAGAGACACGGTTATTACTTCAGCCTTTACCGTACTCGGGGTTAAGTCACCTCTGCAGTGTTAGGTCCACTTGTCTTGCAGTGTAGTGATTAGGAAATCCCGTTTGATGTAATAACATCCACATCATTATCCATAAGTAGATACATTATCAGAAGTTCTTTGATAGCGAGGTGAATTGAAACCACCAAGGTTATCTCCAACTCTCTGCTTCATTGTGGCACTACTCTTGCCTTTCTTAAGCTCTTCAACATCTCTAGCAACACTATGGAATTGTCTTGCCAAGCCTTCTATTGATTGTTACATAGACCTCAAAGTCTCATTGAGATTCATCATTGTAGGATCACTAGTACCTTCTTGATGAGATTGAGTGGGCATATTGCCATCTGTAGATATTATTAAACCTGCAAATTAAACAAAGAAAACAAAGCAAAGGACCTCCTAATCACTCCATAAGTGTTTATACTCTTTGATGATCACCCAATTCACTCGTGTTTGACACTCTTTATTGGCTTCTTTGAAGATAAGCTCATCCTCTTGTCTTTTCCAAACACTAAACACTCAAGTCTCTATATGATCCTTCAAACTTCTTAACCAACTCAAATTAAGAGCGACAATCCCAAGCAAGCAAACCAATCAATGCTAAATACAATTTATTGCTCCTACTGTTTCAAGTAAGGACACAAAGAAAAAAATTGTTACCTTTTGGTGGGTTATCCGGAGCACTCATTGGAGCAATCGACGGAGCGGTAGACGGAGCAAAGCCTGGACTTCGGCGCAATGCAGAAGAATGGAACAGCACAACATAACAGAATGGGGCAGCAGTTACCGTTGTGAGCAGTTTCTCTGCCAGAATCCCAAGGCTGTCACCGGAACAGTGGAGCTCCTTCGTCAACTTGCTGAACAGCTATCATAAAGCACCTTCATCAGATTGTGTTACTCTCTCTGGTAAGATAGAAAAGGATTGGATTTTAGATAGTGGTTGTTCACACCACATGATAGGTAGAAGGATTTTTTTGTCAAATACTAAACCTTCTCCTCCTTATACTATCACTCTTCCAAATGGGTCTAAAACTACTAGGAAGAATTGGGTTCTATTTGCTTCCATATGAAATTAAATGTTTACAACGTGCTTTTTATACCACAACATCGATGTAATCTTTTGTCTCTCTCTTAGCTTTCCAAAGCAAATAATTGTGTAGTCATAATTAGTCATGGTGTGCTAATGTTACAGGACCGTATCACGGGGATACTGATTGGATTTTTGAGATGTGTTTGGATTTTTTTGCTAACAGAAAAAAGAGAGGTAGCATAAACACTAAAACATTTCTTTGTTATAGTTCAAACACAGTTTCATAAACGAGTAAAAATCGTGCGTACAGATAATGGAACAAAGTTCACTTGTTTGAAACCGTATTTTTTTGAAAATGGTATGTTACATCAAACATCTATGGTACATACACCCCAACAAAGTGCTCGTGTAGAGTGTAAGCATCGTCAGATTCTTAATGTGGCTCATGCTTTGCTCTTTCAGGCAACTCTTCCGGTTTAATTTTGGGGTGAAAGTGTACTCACTGCTGGATATTTGATTAATCGTACTCCTTCATCTGTGTTGAAAGGAAAAACATCATTTGAACTTTTATTTAATAAGGTTCCATCCTATTCTCATATAAAAAGTTTCGGGTATCTGGCATATGTACACGATCACGGTTTGCCTAAAGACAAGTTCAGATCTCGGGGGCAGAAATGTGTTTTGTTAGGATATTTGTATGGAAAACAAGGATATAAATTTTTTGATTCGCGAACACATGAATTTATTACCTCTCGAGATGTAGTGTTTACTAAAAATAAATTTCCTTTTTTATCTGAGTCATGGATTGTTTTATCTCCTAAACACAAATTGAATTGCGATTTCGGTGAAATACCTGAGTTTTCTTCATGGTTAAACCACTCTGTATCAAGAGGGAGCAGCCCAAAATTTTCAAAAAAATCTCGGCCTTCCTCACCATTTGGAGCAGCCTAGCAGCGTCTTTCTTTACCAACCTCTAGGTTGCGTGTGTTCTTTTTAGGTGGACCGACCTAGGATGGATTTAATATGGAAAATGGACCGGCCCAGGATGAGGTGACTGGCTAGCCAAACTCCTCTTCAAATGGCGGCGGGCCAGTCCAATTTTCCCTGCCAAAACCATCCCACATGGAGGAAGTATTGGATAATGCAATAACTAGCCATGCACAACATTGGACCAAGCAAATTCAAGCCATGCAAATGAGGTGCTGGATCATGTGAATTCAAGCCATGCACATTCCAATTCCAGTAGCTCAAATTCCAATCCAAGTTATGCTGACTCCTCAGGTAGTGAACAACCGGTAGCAAATAATATTAAACCGTTAAATCTTCGTCGAAGTAACAGACCACATCGACCTCTTAGAAAATTGAAGGATTATATTTGTCAAACGGTTTGGTAGTCCCCTAATATATTTCTCTCTCCTGCTTCATCTTCTTCTTCTGGTCCTACAGGTACTTCCTTGTATCCATTAACCCATTATATTTCTTATGACAAATTTTTGCTCTTACATCGGTTTTTTTTGTAGTAGCTGTCAATGGAGGTATAGAACCCATGAAATATTCCGAAGCAGCCTCTATTTCAGAATGGCGTTGCTATGAAGCAGGAGATAGACGCTCTTGAAAAGAATAATACCTGGACTATGACAAAGTTACCTCCCGGCAAACGAGCACTTGGTAGCAAGTGGGTTTACCGAATTAAGTAGAAGTCCGATGGTTCTGTTGAACGGTACAAAGCACGGTTGGTAGTGTTTGGGAATACTCAATGGGAGGGAATTGATTACACTGAGACATTTGCTCGGGTGGCAAAAATGATGACTGTTCGGATATTGTTATTTGTAACAGCTGCCCAAAATTGGGAAGTCCATCAAATAGATGTACACAACGCTTTTCTGAATGGAAATTTGATTGAAGAAGTTTATATGAAACTTCCTCAAAGGTTTTGTGCTTCAGACCCACATAAGGTTTGCCATCTCAATAAATCATTATATGGGCTCGTCAAGCACCTCGATGCTGGTTTTCTAAACACCAATTATTCTCTCTTTACATTTAGGAAAAATAATATTTTTCTCTGCATTCTCATTTATGTTGATGACATGTTAATTTATGGTAATAATACAACCTATATTACTAAATTTAAGTCATACTAAGGCTCATATTTTCATATGAAAGATCTGGGTAATCTCAAATATTTTTTAGGCATTGAAATTGCCTGTAGCCAAGTGGGATTTTATCTCAGCCAACGTAAATATACATTGGAAGTTATTTCTGAAATTGGGATGCTTGGTTCTAAGCGTATCTCCACTTTATTAGAACCAAATTACCAGTTAGCTAAAGCTTCTGGAGAATTTTATGATCACTCGGACCGATATCGTCGTCTTGTTGGAAATCGATCTATTTGAACTTTAATTTTAATTTGGATTTCATTAATATATGGTCTTTTGACTTTCAATGCAGCTCAGAATGATCTAGGCCACTCACAGAGGAGAAGAAAAAGGGGGAAGAAGAAGGAGAATAGAAAATGAGACAGGAGAGGAGAGACGCATAAGGATATATTGGAGGGAGAATCTAATCAGATTTATTTTAAATTCTAATTATTAATAAAATTATGTAATTTGACTAACTAGGCATGCTATGAATGATATATTGAGTATACAGTATAAATTGCGGTAAGACCAAGTAATAATAAACAGAAAAGAAAATAAAACAAGGGTACTCATCATTATAAATGATAATATCATAGAGACATCATATAAAATGTGCGATACTCCAAAAGTATCCTCCAATAAATAAGGGACGGTAGTTATTTATAAGAAAAAAAATTCTTAAAGGAGTTGTACATGAAATTAAGATTCCATATTAAACCATTTCGTCTTTTTACGGAGATCGGAAAAGCACTATCACATCAATTTTGTTTCCCGATGGGCTAAAATTGCTCGTGGTGAGAAATTTATTGAGTCTCCGTCTTCGGATCGGGGCGCTTTACAACCAAAACAGCCGCAACAGACGGCGGATTACCTAAATCGTAGTACTCCCAGCTTGATCCGCCGTCTCTCATGGTGGGAAATCGGATAACTTGGAGGAGCGAAATAAGCCCACTAACATTGCGATGTTAAAACTCAGTGAAGAGCAAATCAATGAACTAAAAAATAAGGCCAATGTCCATGGCAGCTTTATCTCCCGTCCATGCTCAGCAGGTTTCTTTTTTATTTAATACCAAAATTATTCATTTAGTTTTACTTTAGAAAAAGAATTCTTGACCTAGTTTATTTGTTTACACTGTAAGCTCTAATTATTTTGTTCAGTAATTCTACTAGCATATCTATGTTATTTTAATACTTATAGTCTCCAAACAGTGGAATTCGATAGCAGCTAATAGCGTGAGATCAAGTGGATGTGGTGGTTTATGCCGTGTGGAGATTATAACAAAGATAAAGGAATACAACATTGAAATAAAAACTTAGACAAGTTAAATTGGTTATTTTTTAAATTTACTCTTTTCAATAAATTTAGTCATTTTACAAAATTAGAAAAATACTACCCCAAATTGCTTTTTTAAAAGTAATAATAATCCTTGCCGTTTATTTGTTGTGATAGAACAAATTTTTAAGTATGCAAGTCTTATAGGTAATCGACTAAAAGCAAAATTGTCAATAATGTAATATTTTCTTCATTAATGTCCACATATTGTAGTCCCGTAAATAGAGATTGACAACAAAACTTAACGCTACTTTGATAATTTATACAAGAACATGTATTTGACAAATTACATCGCAGAAAGAATGATGAAAACTAAATATCTGCAAAGAAAAATAATTACGAGACAAGCTATTGATAAAATAGTTCTTAAATTGTTAAGACTAAATTAATAATTTTGAGATTACCTTTGCCAATTTTTTAATTTATAATTATTAATGTTATTTATGTCATGAAATTAATGTATGTATAGTGGATATGATATAATCTCTGAAGATAACTAGAATTCTCAAAGCCTATAATTCTAATGGAGGCTTGACTCCCTAATGACAAAATCCATTTTTTTCTAGGGTTCTATAACCTTTGTACTTGGTCCTAGGACCTTATCAATAAGATGATCAATTTCCAAATTTCTAGTCTATTTCTATCTTTTTTTTTATTCTCTTTGTTCTCCTACTTTATATTTGTATGATTATTTCTAACTAATTGTGCACTGTAATCTTCAAATTTATAATATGTTATCAGTATGATCGCTATCAACTCGCGTTGTTGCCAATTTCCCGTTTGAAAGTTCTTCTAAATTGTTGTTGTTTTGTCATTTCCCTTCCCTTCTCTTTTTGTTTATTACAAGGGTGACAATTTCAATTTTTCTTCATTTACCTCACTTTGATTTCTCACAAATCACAAATATAAAAGGAGAATTAATGTTATAATGGAGACTTCCATAAAAGAAAATGTTGTAATGGAGACTAAAGGTGTGAACAAGAAGAAATCTAGCAGCAGCCGTAGTAATGGTAGTATTTAATAGGGTGTTACTATTTTGTTTAAATAAAATATTGAATCGAATTAAATTAAGTTTTGTATTTTTGGTTTGATTTTTTGATTTTTTAGTTCAATTTAATTCAGTTATTAAGAAGTGTCTATTGTTCGGGTTTTAATTTTCAAATTTAGAAAGAAAAAAAAAAGAGATATCTCCTAATTCTAATTTTAATTCTAAAAAATTCACCAATTCTAATTCCAATTTTAATTCTACAAAACTCAATAATTCCTGTTCAGAGTTCTACAAAACTCACCAATTCCAATCTCAATTCCAATTCGAAGTCTACAGAAGTAACCAATTCCAATTTCAATTCTACAAAACCCACCCATTCTAATTCCAATTAAAACCTAAGAATTACAATTACAATTCCAATTTTACAAGATTTCCTTATTATAGAATTTTATGTTCAATATTAATTATAAAATTTTATGTTCATCTTTTTCTTTCTCACACACACATTCTCTCTAAAACTCAAGCATACTTACAATATTTTCAATCTCTAAAATTCATGATACTTATTTTTCCAAAATTCACGACGGTTTGCTCTCTAACTCATGATATTTTCTCTCTCTAAAATTCACACTCACTTTCTCTCTCTAGAATTCCCACTCACTCTCTTTCTAAAATTCACGAGAGGAATGCCAATTAAGCGTTTATATTGGAAGAAATTGGACAAAAAAAAAAGAGAGAAACTAGACCCACTTGAGAGGTTGTTTGTTTTGTTTCAAAACTTCGATTGAAATCGAACTGAATTGAAAAAAAATTTACTCAACAAAAGAAACGGTTTATTTGGTTGAAACCGAATTGAATTGAATTAAATCGGAAAAAAAATTAGTTTGGTCTATTTAATTTTCAACTAAATATAGTTTAATTTGGTTTCAATTAAAAAAGAAAGAAAAAACCAAATTTCTAAACCAAAAATCAAACGCACACCCCTAGTATTCAATACGAAGCCCCTCTCGGTTGCGTCATTGAAAATCTTCCAACAGTGGCATCGAAAAATCCTGATCTACTGCTTACTCCAACTGCCGTCAAGGCATTGTTTTGCCAGAGATATGGTAAGCTTGGCGTACTAGATGTATGCTGTGGCCAGGATTGGATATATTGATAATGTGTAAAGTTAATTCTCTTAAAAGCCTCCTGAGGTAAGTAAAATTAAATCTTTTCTTAGTTTTTATATTTAAATTTAAAGGTTTAGATATTAGTTATTTTTTTGCTATGATTCGGGTAGAAATCCATCTACATATATTATGGGTCCTGAAGATACCATTAAAAGATATATTACAATAATTCTTCTTTCCTCATTAAATTTATGAAGTCTTGAAGAAGAAATATTTTGCCAAAATCTAAAAGAATGGTACAACTGCCCAAAGATGGTTATTATGGTATTAATATTTATTGTAGGAAGCTTCTAGACAATTTAAACTCTTTTCCAATTGATATAATATGGAGAAAATATGTCTCTTTTCTCATATCTCAATTATGCTCCTGCAAAGTGATATTGACAGAAAAATATATCAAGATTATTGATTACTTTTTTACATAAAGAAAAGAATAATGAGTCATTATGGATTGAATATTGTGAATTCCTAGCAATTATATGTCATTCCAAAGAGTGAATGCAGTTTAAAAATAAAATTTTATTTGTAAAATATGTTATATTATAAACATGATGATACTTATGAAGACTCATTGAACCTAAAATTTAGATTATCACCAGAAGTGATAAATCAATTAATAATGAGAAAAAAGGGAATATATTTAATCCCTTAATATTGTTGAAGTAATATAAAAAGAAAAAGGCAATATATTTTATCTCAAATAAATACTGTTGATGCAATATAAAAAAAAAAAGTTCATTATTGTACATGTAGTACATCAAACAAAATTGTAAATCTCTAGTCTACATCGGTTAGAAAAGAAAAATAAAAAGGTTAGAGTTTCTTTACTCCCGATTTTATGCTACTGATATTTGATGTCAATTTTAAGTATTAATTATGTTTATATTTAAATAGGACTGTTGATGTATCAAAGTTTTAAAGAATTAGAGGAAAGAAGTAAACTTTTGTTTGTGATCAAATCTAAATTTTGCAATATATATACTTGTTAATTTATTATATACTATGTTGGAAGAATGAGTGGTAGTATAAATTAAACTCCAGAAAACTTAAGTAATATAAAGGTTGAGAAGAGTAGTTAATAAATTTAAATTAAAGCTCACAAGAACTAATTAATAGAATCCTTCAGAAGAGCCAATTGATTGAAGTCTCGAGAAGAGATAGCAAGTCAATAGCTTTAGAAGAGCTTAGTTACTAAAGATTCCAAAATAATTAATAAATAGAAAGTTCTAGTAGAACTAATTATTTGACTCTTGAACAGTAAATTGACCTAGGAGGTCACATGATAATTATGCTATATCATAATTACTTATAGAGTAAATGTGAATTACTAAATTGCAATCTTCTCATTTAATTAGTAATTCACCAAAGTTGATGCAACTATAATGCATCATTGAGTAAAATTGAAGTTTATTTATTCAAAAATATTAAATGTTGGCATGATGAGTTAGACTATTCCAGATCACTAAAATATGAAATGTCATAAAGGATTTCTGAGAATATTTTTATTGAACTAGAAGTTTCTGATCACACAAATTTTATTTGTACTACTATTTTCCAAGGCAAAATAATTTTATGCATACCATCGATATGTTAGGGTTGAATGTGTTTTGGAATGAACATATAGTTGATGCATCTACCTAGGGTCAAATATATATATATATATATATGTATATATATCGTTGACTTACAAGCTGAACTTTGTATTTTAATAAGCTCATATTTTCAAATCTCCCATTAACACAATTTGTCCTTATGATATTATTGATGATTCTCTATTTATATATATGGAATGTTCCTGTAGAACACATTTATTGACCTAGTAAATGGTTTTATTGAATCATAAATGCCTTAAATTGATTGATATGTATTTTGTAGTATTTATTCATATTTTAGCCAACATAATATTTTGAGTTCTCCTTATTATAATTGGTTCATGGTGAGGAACGAAATATTTTTCCATCTAACATTTATGTATACACTATGCAAATATATTACACCACCACAATGTATTGAAGATTGATATTGAAAAGAGGAGAAATTGCACAGTCAGATAAAGAAAAAAATTTATGTGTCCCATTTTGATCCTCATATAAAGATGATTTGAATTAGAAGTTCAAAAGATGAATAGCCAGGCATGTTTATTAACAAATGAAGAATCCGAAAAAGAATTTCATATTACTTAATGTCCCCGAAGTACAATCTATCACTAATGATTTTGAGACACATTTAAATATGATAGAATAATTGCTTTAAAAAAAAATCCTTATGGTCGATGAAATGAAAATTCTAGTAGAAAATTCTATGACATGACTTCATTAATATTTCTAGAAGATATTCAAGTACCTGGAAGGCGTGATAATTGTGATTTATGAGATATATCGTATCATATCATGATATAAATATATAGAACAATAAAATTGCACAAAACATCGGCGATGTTTATATGCATATTATATACTAGAATGAGGATGTTGAATGAAAGTTTGTAGACTCGAAATTCTAATATATTAGAGATATTTGGCCAATATAAAATTTAAAGTTCGCATGAGAAAATATGAGAGTTCGAACAATTATTAAGTACACTTGAAGTGTACATGTAGCCCTGAAGGAATTATACATCTGAAGTATAATCCCAGAGAGATAAGAATTAATAAATAAAGTGCGAACTTGAATAAGTTATGATATAATATTCGTCGTAAAGTCCTATCAATATTTATACAAAAAAATAAAATTTTCGTTTGTGGATTTAGTTTAGATAGAGAGCACTAAACTCGTAGAATTAATATTATGTCCTTGAAGGATTTAATTTACATGCCATAAGCATATAAGTGAATTGTTCTTCAAGAACGTAAATATCATTTTCTTAGTGATCCTTATTGAAAGAAATATATGATAAAGATTGAATATATCCATGAGAATTTTATTAGATATTATGCTTACCTTTTATATTCTTTTTCTATAATAAATGTTCTCCACATTAGGGGAGAAAATTAGAATCATAAAATATCATGTTCAATATTGAAGCATCTTGATCTATATACAAGTATTGGTGAACTAAAAGTCTATAAATTATTTATTTGTTGAAGTTTCAAATTTACTTGATACTTTTTAACTCTAGAAGAGTTATAAAATTGAATTGTTAATGCTTATATATAGATATTATATATATATATATATTTCTCAATAGGATATAAGTCTTCCTTTTATTTTTAAGGTTCTTGACAGGAAGAATTTAATACTTGAAGCATTCCTCATGAAGAGTACATGATTGGCAAGAAAATACTTGAAATAAGTATTTCAAGTTTTGTCTTGATTTACAAATCAAAAATCCCGAAGATGGTGATTTTTTTTATCTATTCATAAAAGGTTTATATGGATATAGTATATTACACATGTTATCCAATTGTCATTTTATTTTAAGATGGTAGTAATGTTAGTATATGCCCTAAGACCAATTGACTCACATTTATGATTTATAAAGCATGTATTTTTGAATTGTATTTTATGCTCTTGGTCATCAAGTATGTGACTTGATAGTAAAACCCTTATAGCTAATAAAATACTATTCTTATTTGTCCCTAGTTTATTACATCTTGTAAATTAGTGTGAAGTTGATTGACGGTCAAGTTTTACTGATCATGAATATGAGATATAAAATTAATTCATAAATACATATTGAGAATATTGTATTGGACATGACCCAAAGTGAAGAAAAAATATTGCATGGGTTTAAGTTATAAGTATTTCTTCTCAGTTTTATATTTGGTGTCCTTTGACCTAATGTTTCTAATGTTTCTTGCATGGGGAGAAAATATGTTTTGACATAGTCAAACATCACTTTTAATTAGGTGATCATTATGACTATTGGTTGGCTTATTTTCTCGTCATGGCTTGATTATTGGAGATAGTGAAAGGGATTTGTCCCTCTCTTTTTAGAGAGAGATATCCATGGGCCCCTTGATAAGGAAGACTGGAAAATATGCATGGCCATGCTCAAATAAGTATTAATAAGGTGTTATTAATATTATTTGTTGGAACAGTCTTCCTGGTGATCAAGTAAATGGTTAATTAAGTTTTATAAGGATGACTTGATCCATGTCTTATACTTACTTAGGATATCGTGTGACAAAAGGACTGAATATTAAATCTGATGCTAGGTTATTATTACATATACTTAACTTGGGTAAGTATAATGTCTTGCTAGAGGCCGCTTATATTTTGTGAATAAATGTCTAGGACATTTTTCATTCAATGCCAACGTTAAGTGAACCTACAGGGTCACACGCATGGACGATTTTGTGAGAATAATGTCCACGTTCAATGAATCTAGATTGTTTCCAGATTCGTTGAACGTATACCAAAGGGGAATTAGATTCCATATTGTATTTTCTGGTAAGTTAATAAGTAATTAATTTTATTTAATCGAATAAATGAAATTAATTACTTAATATTACTCATCCAACCGTTGGATGATTATAGGAATAGACGGACGAGATTAAACTGTCATTAGATGACAGTTATAAAAGGTTATGTTAACCTTTTCTTGGTGGCTGTCCTTTATCTGATTAAAGAAAAACAAAACCCTAAACCCTAGAACGGCGATATAGTATCTAGCCTCCTCTCTCCGAAATACGATCGATTACCAAATAGTCAGGATCAGTTTTGAACAGTTTTCAGAACACAGAAGGGGCTAGCATCTCGATCGCTTGCAGAGGAGTTCGTCACGTGGATACCAGTAGAGGGCGAAACGTACAAAGCAGCGTCTCCACAACGAACAATCAAAACATTGAGGTAATTTCTATCCAATCGATTTTTCTAGTATGTGCAGATCCTGTTGGTGGATTTCCGTAGTTTTATTTTACTTTGTTTTTGCCTACGGATTCCAACAGTGGTATCAGAGCCAGATTCATACTAGTTTTACTGATTTTATCTGTTACCGCTTTGGCTACATGTGATTGTTTTCAATCGGCCTTATAGTAAGGTTTCTGATTAGTGTAATAATCAGAGTAAATTGAATTATAGGATTAGCATATATCATATTCTGTTTTACTTATTAATGCGATTAATTAAACAGAATGTTGTTACTGCCAAATTGTTTGGCGTACAGTTTGTAATCAAGCGGGACCGCCGTTTTCTTCCGGGGGCGAAGAACTCCCTCGTTATTTTTTGCATGTTTCTTCCTATCTTTAGATGCATGGTGCATAGCATGGCCCTTTACCTCTTGTGATTGATTGGCTTATTTCTTTAATAGGTTGTATGTTTTTAAATACGGCCTGCGTGTCATTGTTTTCGTTGATGTAATATTATCAAGCTTTATTAGAATAGGTTAATTTTATTTCCTATTCCTATGTATGTTTTCTGTCCTATGTAACAAGATTAGAAGGCCAAGATATTGGAGGCAAGCTCATGGAGATGAAGACTTACCTAGATTGACATTTGACTTCCATGAGGCTCGTGGAAGTCAATATAGGATTGGGGCCATGCTATGACACATTTTATTTGATGTATATATATTATGCATGTGATGTTTAGTTTATTTCCTTTTATTTTTTATATATGTTTTGTGAAATAATATACAAATAAAAGGAAGAAGGTTTTTGAAACCATGTACAAAAAAAAATATTAAGTCGTAAAATGTCTTCCATGATCATAAACACTTCTCCATGCTTGGATCATCATTTTGTCTCATTGCCAAAGCAAGAGATAAATGGTTACCTAAGTAGGGGAAGATGGAAAATGGTGATTTCCATATGCTTGGAATGGTTTGGATTAACTAGGCTATCAAAACGGTTTTGAGCCTAGGACATCATATGGGATTTTGCCGGTACATGTAGATGTAAATCCCATTAATATATTTTTCTCTAATTATGGGTGTTAAGCCAAAGCTTACTTAAGATTAGAATAAAATGAATTTTTATACCCATGATTTATATCAAGTGTTGAATATTTCAGGGAAAGTTTAATGCTTCATTTATTTAATTTTACTTTGCAAATTCTATGTAGATAATGGCCTCAAACAATTCAAACACATCGTTGCGATCCGTGCTTGAAAAGAATAAGCTTAGTGGGACTAACTTTCTTGATTGGGCATGAAATTTAAGGATTGTCCTTAAACAAGAAAAAAACCTATATGTACTTGAGAACCCTATCCCTAATCAACCAGCTAACAATGCCCCTAGAGTCGAAAAGGATGCTTATAGTAAGCACAAGGATGATTCTAACGATGTGACATGTCTCATGTTGGCTACAATTGAATCTGAGTTGCAAAAGCAATTCAAGGAAGTTGAGGCTTATGAGATGATAAAACAGCTCAAGGAAATGTTCTAAGATCAGGCACGTCAAGAGAGATATCTTACTACTTAGGCATTGAATAGCTGCAAAATAACCCCTAGCACTTCAGTTAGTGCTCATGTCCTTAAGATAAAAGGGTATTTTGATCAGCTTGAAAAACTTGGAGCACCTGTAAGTCATGACTTGGCTACTAATATGATCTTGGCATCTTTGACCTCTGACTATGATCAGTTTGTCATGAACTTCAATATGCATAATATGGAAAAGTCCATAAATGAATTGCACGGGATGCTCAAGCAGGCTGAACAAAACATTAGGAAGTCTACTCCTAATGTTCTGATGGTTCAGAAGGGGCAGTTCAAGAAGAACAAGGGAAAGGGAAAGGGAAAGGATATGGCCAAAAAGGGTAAAGGCAAGCAGAAGCCCAAGCCCAAGGTTAAACCACCAAAGGAAGGGACTTGCTTCCACTGCAATGAATCTGGTCATTGGAAGAGGAATTGCAGGCTCTACTTGGAAGAAAAGAAGAAGCAAAAGGCCAGTGAGACTGTCGCTTCAGGTATTTTCGTTATAGAAATTAATATGTTTACTCCTACTTTATGGGTATTAGATACCGGATGTAGAGCTCACATTTGTGTAAATGTGCAGGGACTCAAAAGGAGTAGATCTTTGGCAAAGAGAGAGGTGGACCTACGAGTTGCAAATGGAGCAAAAGTTGCTGCTGTAGCTGTAGGGACATTTGATTTACTTTTGCCTACTGGGCTTATAATTGAACATAAAGATTGTTATTATGTTCCTGCTATGAGTAGGAACATCATTTCAGTTTCTTGTTTGGATATTGATGGTTTTGAGTTTAATACTAAGAATGGTAAAAGTTCTATTTATAAAAATGGTATTTTCTATGGGGACGCCTCTTTATGTAATGGACTTTACATTCTTAACCTACATAATTCCATTAGTAAGCCCATCTATAACATAAATACAAAGAAATTTAAATCTAATGATTTAAATCAAACTTACTTCTGGCATTGTCGTTTGGCCATATAAATGAGAAACGCATATCAAAACTCCATCAAGATGGACTTTTATCTTCATTTGACCTTGAGTCTTATGAAAAATGTGATTCTTGTTTATTGGAAAAAATGACTAAAAGTCCATTTACAAGGCAAAGTGAAAGGGCTGCCGATTTATTGGAACTTATACATACTGATATATGTGGGCCAATGAACACACAAGCCAGAGGAGGTTTTCAGTATTTCATTACATTCACAGATGATTTCAGTAGATATGGTTATGTCTATCTAATGAAACATAAATCGATTCCTTTCAAAAGTTTAAGGAATTTCAAAATCAGTACAGAATCAACTTGGAAGGAGTATCAAATTACTTCGATCAGATCGAGGTGGTGAATACTTAGGCCAACAGTTTGACGAACATCTAAAAAATTGTGGGATATTATCACAATTAACTCCACCAGGAACACCACAATGGAATGGTGTGTCTGAACACAGAAATCGAACTCTATTAGATATGGTTCGATCTATGATGAGTCAAACAGATCTTCCAATTTCTTTTTGGGGTTATCCTCTAGAAACTGCTGCATTCATATTAAATAGAGTTCCATCTAAAGATGTTCAGAAGACACCATATGAGATATGGACCGGGAAACAACCTAGTTTAGCATTTCTCAAAATTTGGGGATGTGATACTTATGTGAAGCGATCATTATCTTAAAAACTAGCACCCAAATCTGATAAGTGTCTGTTTGTGGGATATCCTAAGGAAACTAAAGGATACTACTTTTATCTTCCATCTGAAAACAAAGTGTTTGTTGCTCGGAACGGAATTTTCCTTGAAAGGGAATTCGTTTCCAAAAGAGTTAGTGGGAGTAGAATCCATCTTGAAGAAGCTCAAGGGACAAAGCAGACCATTTCGAACCGAGTATGGATACTCGTTGTACTCACGTATTCATACTGAGCCTGAACCTTTGACACAAGGGCCAAGAAGGTCTGGTAGGATTTCTCAGATACCACAGAGATATGGATTTCTTGTGACTGAGGATCATAATATTGATCTTATTGATCAAGGTGAACCTAATTCCTACCAAGATGCTATTCATAGTCCTGAATCTAGCAAATGGCTAGAGGCTATGAAATTAGAAATGCAATCCATGCATGATAATCAAGTTTGGACTTTGATTGATCCACCTGAAGGTTGCAAGACCATAGGGTGTAAATGAGTCTTCAAAAAGAAAACTGACATGGATGGCAATGTGCACACTTACAAAGCACGATTGGTAGCAAAAGGGTATAGACAAACTCATGGTATAGACTATGATGAAACCTTTTCTCCAGTTGTAATGCTTAAGTCAATTAGAATTGTACTTGCCATTGCAGCATATTATGATTATGAAATATGGCAAATGGATGTTAAAACTGCTTTTCTTAATGGAAATCTACTGGAGGATGTGTATATAACACAACTTGAAGGTTTTATTCATCCTTCGAATTCTAGTAAAGTGTGTAAACTTCAAAGATCCATTTATGGCTTGAAGCAAGCATCTCGAAGTTAGAATCTTCGTTTCGATGAAGCAATTAAAGAATTCAATTTCATCAAGAATGATGATGAACCTTGTGTCTACAAAAGGGTTACAGAAAATGCAGTAGTTTTCTTAGTACTCTATGTCAATGACATCTTGTTAATTGGGAATGACATCCCCACTTTGCAAAGTGTAAAAACTTGGTTAGGGAAGTGTTTTTCAATGAAAGATTTAGGTGAAGCAGCCTATATTCTAGGCATTAGGATCTATCGAGATAGATCTAAAAACCTTATTGGCCTAAGTCAGAGTGGATATATTGACAAGGTACTGCAAAAGGTTCAGTATGCAAGATTCTAAGAGAGGATTCTTGCCAATATCACATGGCATTAAACTCAGTAAGTCTCAAAGTCCTACTACAAGGGAGGATACAAAACGATGAGTAAGATTCCTTACGATTCCGCAATTGGATCTATCATGTACGCCATGTTATGCACTCGCCCAGATGTCTCGTATGCATTAAGCATGACTAGCAGATTCCAGTCAAATCTTGGTGAACCGCATTGGACTGCAGCAAAAAACATTCTCAAGTACTTAAGAAGGACTAAAGATATGTTTTTGATCTACGGAGGTCAGGAAGGAGAGCTTGTTGTAAATGGTTACACGGATGCTAGCTTTCAGAATGATGTAGATGATTTTAGATCGCAATCTGGATTTGTGTTTTGTTTGAATGGAGGTGCTGTGAGCTGGATGAGTTCAAAGCAAGATACCGTGGCTGATTCTACTACAGAGGCTGAATATGTGGCTGCTTCTGATGCAGCTAAAGAGGCAGTTTGGATCAGAAACTTCATCACAGAACTAGGCGTAATTCCTAGCATTGTGAACCCAGTGGACCTATATTGTGATAATACAGGAGCCATTGCACAAACTAAGGAACCTAGATTCATCAACGATCCAAACATATTCTCAGGCGTTTCCATCTCATTCGAGAAATTATTGAGCGTGGAGATGTTAAAATTAGCAAAGTAGACACCAACGACAATGTCGCAGATCCATTGACAAAACCACTCCCACAACTTAAGCATGAGAGTCATACTAGGTCAATGGGTTTGAGAGTCATGTCAAATTGGTGGTAGGGCAAGTGGGAGATGGTTAGTATATGCCCTAAGACCAATTGACTCACATTTATGATTTATGAAGCATGTATTTTTGAATTGTATTTTATGCTCTTGGTCATCAAGTATGTGACTTGATAGTAAAACCCTTATAGCTAATAAAATACTATTCTTATTTGTCCCTAGTTTATTACATCTTGTAAACTAGTGTGAAGTTGATTGATGGTCAAGTTTTACTGATCATGAATATGAGATATAAAATCAATTCATAAATACATATTGAGAATATTGTATTGGACATGACCCAAAGTGAAGAAGAAATATTGCATGGGTTTAATTTATAAGTATTTCTTCTCAGTTTTATATTTGGTGTACTTTGACCTAATGTTTCTAATGTTTCTTGTATGGGGAGAAAATATGTTTTGATATAGTCAAACATCACTTTTAATTAGGTGATCAGTATGACTATTGGTTGGCTTATTTTCTCGTCATGGCTTGATTATTGGAGATAGTGAAAGGGATTTGTCCCTCTCTTTTTAGAGAGAGATATCCATGGGCCCCTTGATAACGAAGACTGGAAAATATGCATGGCCATGCTCAAATAAGTATTAATAAGGTGTTATTAATATTATTTGTTGGAACAGTCTGCCTGGTGATCAAGTATATGGTTAATTAAGTTTTATAAGGATGACTTGATCCATGCCTTATACTTAATTAGGATATCGTGTGACAAAAGGACTAAATATTAAATCTGATGCTAGGTTATTATTATATTTACTTAACTTGGGTAAACATAATGTCTAGCTAGAGGCCGCTTATATTTTGTGAATAAATGTCTAGGACATTTTTCATTCAATGCCAATGTTAAGTGAACCTACAGGGTCACAAGCATAGACGATCTTGTGAGCATAATGTCCACGTTCAATGAATCTAGATTGTGTCCAAATTCGCTGAACGTATACAAAAGGGGAATTAGATTCCATATTGTATTTTCTGGTAAGTTAATAAGTAATTAATTTTATTTAATCGAATAAATGAAATTAATTACTTAATATTACTTATCCAACCGTTGGATGATTATAGGAATAGACGAACGAGATTAAACTGTCATTAGATGACAGTTAGAGTTTTGATATTAACAGCTTTAAAATATTATGTTAACATTTTCTTGGTGGCTGTCCTTTATCTGATTAAAGAAAAACAAAACCCTAAACCCTAGAACGGCGATATAGTATCTAGCCTCCTCTTTCCGAAATACGATCGATTACCAGATAGTCAGGAACAGTTTTGAACAGTTTTCAGTTTTCAGAACATAGAAGGGGCTAGCATCCCGATCGCTTGCAGAGGAGTTTGTTGCGTGGATACTAGTAGAGGGCGAAGCGTACAAAGCATCGCCTCCACAACGAACAATCAAAACATTGAGGTAATTTCTATCCAATCGGTTTTTCTAGTAACAGATCCTGTTGGTGGATTTCTGTAGTTTTATTTTACTTTGTTTTTGCCTACGGATTCCAACAAGTAAATACCAGATGTTTATATATGAGAAGGTAATTAATGCCTTTGGTCCTGAAGTTCCATAAATTTGCACAATTGGTGCACTATTATTCTTTATGTGACTTTTGGAATAATATTATTATTGTCCTACAATATTTTCTAGGTATAACTAATCTTAGATTATAGATAAGATCCAACTCCTATAGAGGTGGATCGGAATCAAGTGGCTTTCTTATATGATACATAAAATCAAATTCTAAAACAATAATGTTATGTATAAGTGATGATAGCAATCACTCTTTCAACTATGTTAAAGTCCTAAATTTTTATGTGGCTTGCTATGAATGTGTATGATAATTATTGATAGTTAATTCCGAGATATCTATATTGTATCCTAGAAGGATGAAATTACAAGGATATTTTTGGGTTGTAAAATTTGAGAACATATTTAGAGAGTTGTGGCAAAATTTTGCCATAACCTTTATAAGAAAGGTGAAATTTTTGTGCATTAATATCAATAAAATGTGATACATAATCCTGAAGATTTGTTCACTAAGACATACCAACGTATTGGTTTAATAATGTCTCAAATAGGGAGATTATATAAAACATAAATGATAGTATCCTATTTTTCCTTCACTAGACGTTTTTTTCCACAAGTTTTTCCTCTATTAAGGTTTCTACAAGGCATATTATTTATATTATGGAAATCTAAAGTAGAGTGTTATGAAACTATTATACATAGTGGATGTCCAAATATGTTCCTTGAAGAGAACTAGAACTCCTAAAGCCCAATCCTAATTGGGCTCTGACTCCCTAATGATAAAGCTCATTCTTTCTACGGTTCTATAACATCCTGTACTTGGTATTCATAAATAGGATCTTACGGGATACATGAATAAGACAATCAATTCTAAATTTCTTGTCTGCTCTCTATCTCTTTTATACTTTATATTTTTATTATTGTTCCAAATAAATTAAGTATTAGAGAGTGCACTAGAATATATCGTACGCAATCTTGTACTAAATGATCCCACCTATTACCTCTCCATATATTTTTATAATGTTGTAAACAGTCATTTTCAAGTTTGAAGCAACATGTGCCCACGAGCAAAAAATAATACCTTATGTTTCAATAGATTTCCAACAATAATTAAAACCACCGGTGCCGTCAAAGTATTTTGGAAACGGGGTTATATTGACATCAATCGTCATCATTGAAAGACGCTCTCCCAACCATTTGGGTACATGATAAGTGCAGTTATGTCAAT
The DNA here is from genome assembly GCA_028651295.1 of Catharanthus roseus. Classification (NCBI taxonomy): domain Eukaryota; kingdom Viridiplantae; phylum Streptophyta; class Magnoliopsida; order Gentianales; family Apocynaceae; genus Catharanthus; species Catharanthus roseus. The sequence goes on from JAPQWS010000083.1 coordinate 6,997,422, forward strand.
ATGTTCTATATTTTAATATCATTCTTTTCGGTGTTTTTAATATGTAAAAGTATATATTTGAGCTAAATATCTCTTATTCTTGTCTAGGTACCCTCCGGGAGTAGAAACGATGAAAAAGAAACAAAAATGGACAAAAACAGAGTAAAAATGATGAAAACAGAAGTCGTTGGCAAAGCAACAGACCTACCGCGGATGGCAATGCAATCTACCATCGGCACTACTTGAGAGGATAGCTGGGAACGTGTAACCCGAGAGCTACCCCGACCGTCGGCGGTAGGTAGGCTGGCAAAGGGTGATTACAATCCTTTTCAAACTCAATTTTCCTGATTCCTACTTCAACCTCTAGCTTGGATTTCTTGTACTTTTTCCTCTATAAAGAGGGCTTTGATGCAGCCATTGTAACATACAAATTAGATACAATTTAGATAGTTTAATAGAAAATTACTTTAGATTAGATTTAGGTTAGATTAGATTTTAGATTAGGAGTAGATTAATTAAGTTAGATTAATTAAACAATCTTTTAAATTCCAATTTTTATATTTTCTTTAGCTATAGAATTTAAAGTTTTGTGCAAGATTTATTTTCTTGGATTCAAGAATAGAAGACTTTGAATCAAGATTTCGTTCTTCAACTTGGTGACTCGAGAGACGATATTAGAAGACGTTCGCGATTCAATTTTGGCTTCAAGACTAAAATCCTAAGCTTTCTTTTCCTTTCTTGTTATGAATTCTTTTAATTTAATTTCATTTTTTATTAATATAAATAGTGACTAGTTTTTCTTGTTTGGATTTGGGGTTGAACCCTAGTTCTTGATTATGAAGTTCTTGGTTTGATTTCTTGATTTCGATGCTTGTTTTAGTTTAGGTTGTCTTCCAATTACGTTTCTTGTTAATATAATTGTCACGAGATTAGATTATTCATAAGGTTGCTTAGAATTGAAAAAGGAAGAACAATCTATGACAACCAATTAGAGGTTAATCGGGGCAATTGACTAGAGATACGACATTGTACTTTTAGGTCTATTAAATCACCTAAGTTTACTACACTCATAATTTGTTAGGGAGAAAAGATATTTTCCTCTAAGGGTTAGTTAGTAGGGAGACTTTCGTCCTAGAGACAGGGATTGCCCGATTTTGAATGATGACCCAACTTAATTAATTCAAACATCATTTTAATTAAATTCTTTTTCCAATTGAGCTAGTAACAAGGATTAGGGGGATTCTACCAAACGACACTCTTGTGTTTATTAATCTTTTAAGAATTATTTTTATTGCTTTCTTTTAACTGCTTTTATTGTTTTAAGTTTTTCTCAACGAAAACCAGTTTATTTGGCTGAATATTAGAGACACGAGTAGTACTTGAACCTTTTGTCCGTCCCTGAGAGATTTGAAACTCGGGTTGAACTCACCTCATCTTTATTAGGTCCACTTGTCTACAATTATAGTTATTAGAATTCCCCAGTTTATTGCTTTAGTTTTACACACATCAAGTGTTTGGCGCCATTGGCAAGGACTGGAAGTTTAAGGAAAATTATTTATTTTGTGCTTTAGTCACTTTTGGGTTTTGTTGTTTTGATAAATTCTGATTTATTTTTGTGTTTTGAGTGTTTGTGGTATGGATATTGTGTATTAGGTGTATTACTTCTAGAACCTGTGTTAATCGTTTATTCAATTGTTTATTCTAGGTTAGGGAAAGTATGAAACTAATGCTGATGACAAAATAGAAACTCGATGGGTATCGATGTTAGAACAAATGATGGAAAACATGGTTGTTACGCCTCAATATGCACATTATCAGTCAGCCATGTTCCAAGAAAACTGGCAGGGGTACGATACGTATTCTAGCCATTATAGTTCGAAATGGAGGACGTAGTCGAACGTTCCTTGAGGAGACTATATTTAATATTCAACATACAAATATACTCCACCGTTACAAACATCACCCCCACGACCTAATCTAGAAGATCTCATGTTGAAGTATATCGATTTGGCAAATACTAGGGTGAAAAGTATGGAACCAGTCCAGAGAAGCCAAATGGCTTCATTCCAAAACATGGAAAGTCAACTGAACTATTAGCATGCATGATCGTTGAAGAACCACTTAGTAATATACCAAGTAATACGGTCACTTTGCAGGATGTAGAAGAACAAGTGATGACGTTTCCAATGTTTATGGATGACGATTATGAAACTGCTCAAGAACCAGAGGAGTTTACTTTTCCCGAGGAAGAGGAGGTTCAACAAGAAATAATGGAATGGAGGCGAGACGATCTCCCATAATTCGAAGAACCTCCTTAGGTTACAAGTGAAGCGGAAGAAAGTAAGAGAGATGAGTGCTAACCGGATAATAAAAACAATTTGAGGAAGGTGAACCAGAAAAGGAAAATGAGAAGTTTGCAGAAAGTCAAGAGGATCATAAAGAAGGGCGATAAGAAACGGAGATAGACGATATTGAAAAGAGTGAGGGGGTTCACCCCGTTACTCAAGAAACTAACTTATTCTTGTTGATGATTCTTTATATCTTTAGGAATCGTCCAAGCAACTCGAGGAGAATGATGAGGAGAGGAGACCTCTCGTGAAATTCAAAGGAAATTTCAAGAACGCTAAAAGAGAGAAATCCTTCTATTATGAAAAAGCGAGAATAAGGTTTTCTTCAACCTTAGCCCTCATTGATCTTCTATTTTCCCTTAAAGAGTTAAAATTTTTTGAATTTTATAACATCTTTCTCAAACTCAATTTTATTATTTTGAATTCTCATATTACGTGGGGTTCCAAATTTCTTCACTTCCATTACAAGGAGTTTCTTTTTCTCTTCCTTCTTTTATTTTCTGTCTTCTTATTTTCTTTCTTTTCTGTTTATGATTTCTTGTTTTATTTCATGTTATATTTTCTGCTCTTTATTTGTTTTTCTTTTTCTTTTATATGTTTTATTTTATGTGGGGATGGCTTCTCGATATGCATTAATTGTTTTATATCTGCAGAAGTGCTTCCAATGTATGTATTTGTTTTCTTGTTTCTTTTAGTATAACCCCCACATTGAGGACATTGTGATTTTAAGTATGGGGGTATTTTCGTTCATTTAAGTTTCTTTCTGTTAGTCTCTTTTTCCTTCTCATATTTTTGTAAAAGTTTTTATGTTATCTCTTATTCTAAAAATTCCAAAAAAATCAAAAAATTTAAAAATTCCAAAAATAATTTATTTCCTTTCCTTTTTACTTTCTTATCTAAAAAATCTAAAAATATTTTATTTTCATCAGTTTTGATAAAGTTTACAACTGAAAATTCCTTAGGTTTTTCAACGAGGAAAAATACTTAATTACTTTGAAAATCATATTTACTAAAGTTTTATTTGATCAATGGTTTTTATGCACTTGTGAATGTTGTTGAGTTAGAGAAGCTTAGGAATCTTGGGATTTTAGCATTATGATAGTAATAATAATTTTTGAACTTTGCCTGCAATTTTATGATTTGTCTATCTTTATAAGCAAAGAAGTCTAAACTAGGATGGTCTTAGGCCTTCTTTGAACCGATTGAGCCTTTCTTATCTTATATTCATTATGAAGTTAATCCCTAGTTCCCTTTTTTTGCCCTCATGCTAAGGGTTATACTCCCTTCTTTTGTTTGTTCTTTTAACCTCACTATATATAGAACCTCAACTCATGAGCTAATAGTTAGTATAAACTTTTGGCATTTTGAGTGAACCTCGATTAGTGAGCTATTCGTTAGTATGGGCTTTTGGCCATCATGAGTGAAAGAAACAAATAAGTGTGGGGGAAAAGTGGTAAAGAAAGAAAGAAAGAAAGCCCTAATGTATGATGAAAAAAGGTATTTTTGGGTATTTTTCATGAATTCGGGGGTTTTGGCTATTAAAGAGAGAAAAAGAAAGAAAAAAATATTGATGCTTGAAAAGAAAATTGGAAAAAAGAGAAGAAGCCAAAAAGATGAAAAAAAGGGCAGAAAAATGAAGAAAAATATGTGCCTTATTTTATAGAAAAATATTGAAAAACACACGCATCATCTCTCTATAAATTACTTTGGTCATTATTGAAAATTTTGAGAAAGTTATGTTATTAGAGGGGGTTTTTATGAAAGAAGAATGAAGTAAGTTGTACAAAGATAAGTGAGAAAAGTGAAAACGACAGCTAGAAAGTGTTCTTTTATTTTATTATTTTATCCGTTCGGTTGCATTAGCTATTTCTCATTTGTAACCTACTTATGTCCCTAGCCTAACATTACAAGCTAAAAAGTACTACCTAATTGAGGAACGACCTAAAATAGACTTTAATGTGGCTAAATGATAGAAAAGCATGAATTGTCTGCATTGTCTTTCAAAATATTTCTTATTGCTAATGACTTAAAATTCTTCTTTTTCTCTGAAAAATAGCATAAGCAAAATCACACTTTTCTTCTTTTTCTATAAAAAACAGCATAAGCAAAATCACACATACACATTATTGATTGGTACTGATGTTAGTGGTTTGTGGTTAACTTAGTAATTTTATCATTTGTCGATTTTTTATGTATCTTTGGAATTGGATGTTGATGTACTCTATTGAATTGGTATTATTCTTTTATTTTTCTAAGTTTAATTTTGTTTTGTTTTTGTTTTTGGAAAGCTTGTTTTGGAGTATAAATGCTTGAAATCGTTTTTGAGTAAAATATTTTATTTGGCTTATTTCATTTTCATTTTTAGCATAAAAAGTCTTTATATCCTTCGTTTCCCTGTTTAGTTTGTGTTGCTTGAGGGCAAGCAACAAATGAGTGTTAGGGTATATGATAAGTGCATGTTTGTCTATATTTTCTATGTTAATTTCATCATTTTTGGTGTTTTTAATATGTAAAAGTTTATATTTGAGCTAAATATCTCTTATTCTTTTTGAGGTACCCTTAGGAAGTAGAAACGATGAAAAGGAAACAAAAAATAGACAAAAACGGAGGAAAAACGACGAAAACGGAAGTCGTCGGCAAAGCAGCAGCACCTACCACGGACGCCAGGACAACCTACCATCACCTATAGGGGCCGAGGATAGCTGGGAACATGTCACCCGAGACCTATTGCGGAAGGTAGGCCTCGCCTTACCATTAGCGGTAGGTAGGCTGGCAAGGGGCGATTCCAATCCTTTTCAAACTCGATTTTCTTGATTCCTACTTCAACTCTAGCTTGGATTTCTTATATTTTTACCTCTATATATAGGGCTTTTACGCAGTCGTTGTAACATACAAATTAGATACAATTTAGATAGTTTAATAGACAATTACATTAGATTAGATTTAGGTTAGATTAGATTTTGGATTAGGAGTAGATTAATTAGGTTAGATTAGTTAAGCACTCTTTTAAATTCCAACTTTTATGTTTTCTTTAGCTATGGAATTTCAAGTTTTGTGCAAGATTTATTTTCTTGGATTCAAGAATTGCAGACTTTGATTCAAGATTTCGTTCTTTGACTTGGTGACTCAAGAGGCGATCTTAGAAGATGTTCGAGATTCAATTTTGGCTTCAAGACTAAAATCCTTAGCTTTCTTTTACTCTCTTGTTATTGAATTCTTTTAATTTAATTTCAGTTTTTATTAATATGAATAGTGAGTAGTTTTTCTTCTTTGGATTTGGGATTGAACCCTAGTTCTTGATTATGAAGTTCTTCGTTTGATTTCTTGATTTCGATACTTATTTTAATTCAAGTTGTCTTTCAATTACATTTCTTGTTAATTTAATTGTCGTGAGATTAAATTGTTCGCAAGGCTGTTTAGGGTTGAAAAAGGAAGAACAATATAGGCCAAGCAATAGGGGGTTAATTGGGCCAATTGATTTGAGATACGACATTGCACTTTTAGGTCTTTTAAATCACCTAAGTTTATTGCACTCATTATTTGTTAGGGAGAAAAGAGATTTTCCTCTAAGGGTTAGCGAGTAGGGAGGTTTTCGTCCTAGAGATAGTGATTGCCCTATTTTGAATGATGACCCAACCTAATTAATTCAAACATCATTTTCATTAAAGTCCTTTCCAATTGAGCTAGTAACAAGGATTAGGGGGATTCCACCAAACAAAACTCTAGTTTTTATTAATCTTTTAAGAATTATTTTTATTGCTTTCTTTTAATTGCTTTTATTGTTTTAAGTTATTCTCAACAATTTAACCTTTTTTTCGACTAAATATTAGAGACACAAGTAGCTTTCGTCCGTCCCTGAGAGATTTCACATGCGGGTTGAACTCACATCTACTTTGTTAGGTCCACTTGTCTAGCATTGTAGTGATTAGAATTCCTTGTTTTTACTTCTTTGAATTTACACAAATCAATACACCACAAGGAAGGTTAGGGAACAAATTGAGTTTATAACTAAATCCATATCTTGTTAGAACTGAGAATCTTCCAAATGTATCTTTCACATCGCCATTTTCATACTATTAGATGTTCAAGAGGGGGAATTTTTAGGAAACCCTATTTTAGCAGTAACAAGTTGGATAGGCTTGCAACTTTATGTTGTAGATTTCGGTTGGGGAAAAGAATCATACGTGGGGCCAGAAAATTTCCAGATCCAGAAAGCTTCTGTCAAAAAATTTCTTTATTTTTTTGTCTTTTCGGATGAAGTAAGTATGTTGCGCTTAATAAGTCTTTTGATCCATTTAATGGACGATTCAGGTCTTAGAGTTTTCATATGATTTGTATATAAATCTCTTACCTTTCCAAAACATTTTGAATAATATCTATTGGAGTTGTATATCTGTTTATGATCGTTTTACTGAAAGGGTTCAAGTTGGAACATCATGTGAGAAACTGAAGATTTGCACAACACCTTGGATGACCAAACAAACTCCGATTGAGACAAAGTTTAGCTTTCTGGAAACTGATTCAGGACTCTAAATCTCTAAGAAGGATACTTCATCAATTTAGATCACTAATGAGGTCAAAAATCCACCGGAAGCTACATTGCTCGGCCATGGACACTGTTTGGGCCGCTTGTTATTTCTTCTTCTTTTTGCTTCATTTTCTTTCAAAAGGCCTTCGTTTTAGCTTGTTTTCAACATATCTTCATTCGAATGCACCTATAATCAATATGAGAAGAACCAAGATCAATAAACTCTATTTTATAAATATTTAAACAAAAAAATCGATAAAAATGACAACGCTTAAGAGGGTAAAAGTAGACTTATCGAAATCCCCCACACTTAAGCTTTGATCGTCCTTGAGCAGAGGTCTGAAAGCAAACAAGAAGGAAAAAACAAAAACAAACTAGCCATTTTCATAGGACTCACGATGCACTTAGCACGTGCAACAAGTCCTTTAAACCCCTAAGTTAACAAAGAGGACAAGTAAGGTTTTCTGAGGGTTTGCAGACGACATACCCACGAAGTCACAAAAGAAAAAAAAAAACACTAAAAACTTTATAAACAAACTTTACAAAAACTAAGACTATAAAAGAATAAGCCGGAAATGGAAGCTTGCAAGCCTGAAGTCCCTTATCCGCTGGCCCTTAAAAGTGATAGAAGCAAAGACAAAATGAGGAAGTTTGTCAACATTTTAGAATACTAAAATTAACCTACCTTTGTGATTCTTTGTTGCAGGTGCCCAAATATGCTAAATATTTGAAGGAGATACTTTCAAGGAAAAAGAGTTCAGACAAAGCATCAACATATACATTGGGCGAGGAGTGCTTGACAATACCAATCAACAAGGAAAAGTTGCCACAGAAATTAGACGACGAAGGGAGTTTTTCTTTCCGTAGCATGATAGGCAATTTTTCTATTGATAAAGCATTAGCCAACCTAGGAACTAGCATAAACGTAATGTCTTACAATATGTGTAAAAAGCTAGGCCTAGGAAACCCAACACCCACTAGAACATCCATAAGTTTGGCATATAAAAGTACAAGGCATCTTAGAGGGGTTCTTTAGGATGTTTTAGTAAAGGTCAAAGACCTTGTATTCCCCGTAGACTTTTTTATCATCAATATGGAAGAGAATGTTGATTTTCCTTTAATATTAGGATGACCTTTCTTATATATTTTGCAAGCTTTAATTGATATGGACAAAGGAAAATTAATCTTAAGGGTTGGAGAGAATGAAGTAGTTTTTAAATTCCTGATAACTCTAGCCCCCCCTTCTAATAACAATGAGACATTGCTTTTCATAAATAATACTAATCATTGTGTGTCTCGTTCATGGCAAGAAAAAAAGTCCCCTGTATCCGTGAATCCTAAGAACTTAAAAGGCAAGGAGAAGAGTATTTCTCCTAAACCAAAGAAGAAGGGTTTAAAGACGTGGGTGCCATTACGGCGAAAGGGAAAAGGAAGAGCCAAACAACCTCAGATTCCTATGATCCGAGAGGTGGCGGCAACACCTATGAGGGAGTATTACGTCCCTTTTGTGTATATTGTTGTTGCAACATTGAGTTTATGTTTGTTTATTTTATAATTTTACTTTAGTTTTTGTTTATGTCGTCTCATTTTAGCATTTTTATTTTTGTTTGAATCGTTAAAGTGAGTAGGAGAGTCCTTCACGACCCTAAAACAACTTTACTGAGCTAAATATTTTATTTATAGGCCAAAAATTCGGAAAAACGAACAAGAACAACGAAATCAACAAAAATTCCATCCAGAATAGAGCTTTACAGAACTAAAAAGCTCCTATCCGAAACCAAAAAGAAGGGAGGCATAGAAAGACTAGAAACTCTCACTATCCGAGTTCAAATAGTCAAAAATCAGGCAGGTATGGATGAAATATCAGTTCAAGTTAGGTTACTCTGCGTTTTGCCCCATTTTTCCTTCCAAACTCAGCCTAAATCCTACCCCAAATCCCCTTCTCAATTTCCTCGAATCCCTAATCCCTCCCTCACAATATTCTCTTCCCCGATGCTCTCTCTCTCTCTCTCTCTCTCTCTCTCTCTCTCTCTCTCTCTCTCTCTCTCTCTCTCTCTCTCTCTCTCTCTCTCTCTCTCCACCGCTCACCATTTACACTAGCCCGGCCACCTCCTTTCCCTTCTCCTTCTAATTCCTCTTCTTCTTCTTCTCTTCTACTTCTCCCTCTCCTTACTTCTTTCCCTGTCTCCCCTCTCTCATGCACACACACAGTGCCTTTCACAAACCCCCTCAATTCTAATTAAAATGGCGCCATTAGTAGTAAAAAGGCAGTATCTGCAGAGAACTCAATGGCAGCAATCCACAACCCCCACAGCATCAACTTTCAGTGACGGTGGTTCATTTGACATAAACCGAGGCTAAGTTCTTTGAATCAATTTTTTTCCTTAGGTTTAGTTCTCATTGAATTCCCTACTGAAATTTGTTTGAACTTCCTACTTGTTTATCATTGATTATTAAGTAGCAAATTTGGTTGCTTAATTGTTACTATTGATATTTTTTCATTCTTTGTCACTTGCGACCACTCACCTGTCGCATTTTCTTCATGGGATAGTGTTACTAGCTTGCAAATTGTTAGTTGTTGCTCATGAGTTCTCTTTCACAAAATCTCACATGGGGCACCATAGTTTCCTTTCTATTATCTTTGTGTTTCATTGTGTTTGTGGCTGATTGCGTTTAACTATCTAATCTCAGTGTTTTCGTCGTTGATTTCACTGCCATTACTTGATCTAGAAAATTTTCTAGTGAAGCCTATTTTATCGTGTTTCATAAACTGTTTACTCAAACACACACATGTTCTGTTGATTTCATTATTTTGTTGCATGTTTTTCTTAGTGCTGTTGCTATTTTAAGCTTTTGGAGAACATCTATTAGGCCTCTTTTTGTTCTCCATTCGCTCATTTTGTATTTTATATTTGTACGTTGTTGCATGTGGTTGTTTAGTGCTTGTTGTTGATTGGATTATGTTACTGCCCCTGGGCTCCCTTGTCGTACCTTTACCCCTCTTTCCATCCCTTCTTCACAATGCCCCTTCAAGCAGCCCCGTCGTCTTCTAAATGAATTCAAATAACTGGCCCAGACTCATATGAAAATGACCCTCCTATTCCCCTTTTTCCGAAGAGAATCACAGATCAGTCTAATAGGGACTGGTTCGAAAAATGAAAAGCTAATCGGATTGAGCCTGAAAGAATCCTAGACCCATTTTTTATAGCCAGTTACAGATATCTAACCTTTTTAACAGTCTAGGGTAGAGCAACATGATAAGTAGGAGTGGAGCCTTTTACACATTTTTGGTCAAAGAGTTTTATTCAAACATTACACATGAAAACAATAAGGACCTCATTACCATTTGCACAACGGTCAAGGGAGACCCTATTAGTTTTGATCGGGCCCTCCTATCTCTTATTGATAATATTCCTAACGAGTGCTCGATCATTACTTTTGGCTCCATCTCATATCATCTTAGGAGATGATGATTAGAAACACAATGATTCCTATCATAGGATAGTAATCCCACCTCGCCCAAATACCAAGCACTTTATAAATATTTGAATTCCAATGATCTTTCACCTAGGATGAGAGCAGTTTTTATCTGATTGGCAGCCATCTTGTCTCTCAGTCTAGAAAAAGTTTAAATGAGTTTAGGGTCATTGATACTTACCTCATAGATAAATTGCTCTCTGCATCTCCTTTCAAGTTAGCTTGCATTATAATCCATTGCATTCGAGACATGGTTAGCACTAACAAGTCTAAACGTGTCTTTATCTTTCTTTTGCTGCTCATGGATATTTTTCGTCACTTTAATGTTGATCTTACAGGTGAGCAACAAGAAGTTACAGATGCCTCGAGTATCATATCTGGCACGTCCATCACTCGTAGTGGATTTGAGTATAGAAGAGATATGTCTCAAGCTGGGGCGAAGTTAACAAGAGGATTTTTGTTTTAAGCATACAAGACCCGCCCCACACCCCGAAATTAGCGACTGAAGAGGAGGAAGAAGAAGAGGATGACGTTGAGGAAGCCGAAGTCAACAACTAAGAGGACGAGGAGTAAGATGCCTCTCTCCGAGCAATTATCGAGCAAATGCAATTGTGGCAAACTCAGCATTCAGATACTTTGGCAGATATGCAGGCCACACTGAAGCACCAAGAGTTCATGATGAGCAAAATATATGGACTCTTATTTTCTGATAAGGAACAAGGGGTGGAGGAGGTGGAGAGGGCAAATCTGGCCTCTAGGGAGGGTCTCTACCCTCTCACTTTATTTCTTGTTTTCTTTAGTTGTTTAGTACTTTTTTACGTTGTTTTTCTATCTTATTTTCTTGTTAATTTTTAGTTTTATAGTTATTTTTCCTTTTATTTACTTGTCGTGAATTTTTATCTCTTTGTTTTAGTTATGTTTACCTCCACATTGAGAACAATGTGGTTTTGAGTTTGTTATTTAATTATTTTATTTCAATTTTTGCAAAATAGTCAAAAGAATTGAAAATTTCCAAAAAAACTCCAAAAACGTGGAAAATTCTCAAAAAACACTTTTTTACTTTTCTTATAAATAGTTGATTTTGTTATTCTTTAAAAACTCAACCAAGATTTTCTTTTTCCTTTTTGTCACTAGGAGGTATAGAAAAAAGTGCATAAACTTGTTACAAGCTTGGAATAGGCATGATCCTTGGTTTAACTTTAGACCCTTGTTTTCCTTATGCCTTGTGAATTGCTAGTATTTTCGAATAATACTTTTGTTTGGAGGTAGCAAATGTTTTAAAAATCTAGGAAATTGTCTATGTGATTCACTTTGATATTAGTCTAGAACTTTTCATTCACAACTTGAAACAAAGAGTTTAGCTTTTGTTGATTATGGAGATAATGGTCTTAGGCTTTCTTTGATCCCTTTGAACCTTTCTTGCATATGCCTTTAACGCTAAATCCTTAGTACCCTTTTTCATCTTTATGCCTTAGGGATTCATTCCCTAATTAATTTCTTTGTCTTTAAATGCATATATGAATGTAAGACCCCCAATCGAAGAGCTAATGATTCCTTTGAGTCAGTTTGAGTGAGCATCACAGATAAATGTAGGGAGAAAAGAGTAAGAAAAGAAAAAAAATATGAGAGAAAGGGGTATCTTGGGATATTTCTGTGAGAAAGAAATCAAATGAGAGAAAAGAAACAAATGAGTGATTTGTTGTTCAAAGAAATATATTCAGAGAAGAAACCCTTTGTGAGAAAACTTGTATTCTATCAATCATTTGTTGAAAAAAAATGAGAAAGATGAAAAAAATAGTAAAAAGAGAAAGAGAAAATAGAATGAAAAGAAAAAAAAAAAGAAAAATTATGGGTTCATCAAATAAAAATTAGAGGCCCGTTATCTCTCTTTAATATGTTTATATCCTCTTTATCTTATATGTACACTTCCTTGGGTCAATGATTAATGAGTGTTGGAAAGTTTTAATGGAATTTGTGTATTTGATTGTGAGGTAAAGTGTTTCGTGAAATTAATTGAAAGCGACTTAAAAGCTATATGTACTATGACTTTGTTTCCCTTTCGGTTGTATTAGGTCGTATTCTCATTCTTTTGTTTTTCCTTTACCTTCATTGATAACAACTTATTTCCCTAGTCTTACGTTACAAACTTGAAAGTCCTACCTAATCGGGGATGACTTTGGCTAGAACTTAGAGTAAAAGGGTATTGGAAAGATTAAGTCTATCATCTATAGCTTTATAAGATACATCATGTGGTCAATTACTTTAGTTTTTCTCTGCATTTGTTGAAACTAGACAAGAGTATGCACACACGCACACCATCAGTTCATACGTGCTTAAAAGAAATCGTGTATGTTTAGTTCAACTTATGTACTATGTTTTGATGAGATTTTGACAGTTGTGTGATTCTTGCCAATGCTTGAAAGCGGTGATATGTTTTATTTTGTTGGTTTTAGCTTTTGTAAAGTTTTTAAGTATTAGCTTTGTTTTGTTTTAGTTTTGTTTTTTGTGACTTTATGGGTATGTCTTCTGCAAACCCTCATGAGACCTTACTCGTCCTCTTTGAGTAACTTAGGCATTTAAAGGGTTTGTTGCACGTGCTAAATGAAATCATGAATCCTGCAAAAGTGGTTCGTTAGTGTGTTTGTGTTTGTTTTTCCCTTTGTTGCTTTTTATCCTTTGCTCAATGACGATCAAAGCTTAAGTGTGGGGGAGTTTGATCTATCTATTTTTACCATGTTAAGTATTAGTATTTTTAGTGATTTTTGAATTTATTTGTTTATAAGATGGATTTATCGAATCCTGTTTCTTTTCTTATTGTTGTATGTAGCTTCAAAATGAAAATATATTGACAGCTTGTCGAAATAAAGTCCTTTCAAGCGGAGAAAGAGGCAAAACAGAGAAGAACACACAAGTAACAAGGTTGCTGGAAATCATTAACATCCGGATCCGGATGGTGACTATCTGGTTCCAGATAGTAACAAGCCATTTTGAGAAAAGGAGTCCAGAAGCTTTGTAGATCCAAAAATCTTAGCTTCTCTAATTCGAAAAGTCACACAGAGGACTTAATTGCAATTTTATGGAATTTCTGTTTTACTCCTATTTTATTTCCCTTTTGTAATTTGATCCAAAATATATCTAGGAAAGGCTTTAAGGCAATTTTAGAATAGGATTTGGAGAAATTTCTCCTATACAAACCTCATTAGCTAGGTTAATTTCAATAGGTTAGGTTTTAGACTCGTAATTCCATATTTTCTAAGAATGTTGGAAGACTTGATTAGGAGGCAATTTTGGGATTTTTTCGAGCAACTCAACAGACGAGTTCGGATATTCATCGGAATCATGGAATCTTAAATTCTCCTCCTAAGTTCCCTAAACTCTTTCTATTATATGAATTTTTTTATGAATTTATGTTTTCGAAAAAATGTTTAGTGGCTAAATTTATTTGTGTTTGAATGGGGATGAACCCTAGGATACGTGGTTTTGTTTTTTTTAGTTGAATTTCATGTTTTGATTATAGATTCTTGTTTGGCTACTGTTCGATTGCTGTGTTTGTTTTACCGATTTTTCGGATATTGGTAATTTCTCAAGGTTATTTGGAACAGGAAAAGGAAGGATAACCTATGGCTTAATTGAATAATAGGAATTAGTAATTGAGTAGAAATACTAATTACGATAATTTATCACTAAAATCAATCATTTTACAATTCGTTCATAATCAGGTTAGGGTGAGAAGAGATGCTTCTCTGAATGGTTAAGTAAATTGGAGGGTCTTCACCCATAGATAGGGTTTATCAGTATTAGAATGAGATCCAACCAATGAGTTTTAATAATTAATTACAATGATTTTCTAAATAAAACTGACGAAGGGATCTAGGGGGATTTCACCATTTAAATGCTCATTTTAAAATTTCATTTTAAAACCTTTAATTACTTTCTTGGTCATTAATTGTCTTTTTAGTTGTTTTCTATTTTCGACCATCTTTTCAAATTATTTTATTTAAATAAACAGTAGAGACGTAGCTAGTACTAGTGCTTGTTCATTCCTAAGAGTTTGACAATTTGGAAACTTTCCCTGCGATATTACACCAATAGATACACTTGCCTAAAAGTGAAATTTTAATAGGGCCACACATAAAAAATTCAATCAGGTTCTTTTTCAATCCCAGAGAAAGATAAAATAAACTTCTCAAAGAAGGGGCCCACTGTGGGTTTAAAGGTTTTGAGGGTCTCTGTACCCAAACCAAAGGCTAATAAGGAGCCGAACCAACCAACCCAGTCAATGGGGCCAAAGAAGGATCTGGCCCAAGGACATAAATGAAGGATTAATGAGATGGGTTCCCGATTAAAAAATTAGGCCCAGGTAAGAAAGACTATTGCTAGCCCAAGTGGGATGCTAATAGAATCCAACTATTACCCAAGGGCACAAGTTCAAGCAATTTCAAACATAACCCAGGGTTACAAAATTGCTAAAACTCATCAAAGCATACTTCATATATAACCAAACTAACACATCCAACATTATGTTTTAGCATATATGAATCAATGAAGTGTTTGTGCATTACTCATGTTTAGTTTCAACAATATACAAAAGGAATTTCAAGAAATTAACACTTTATTAAGTTATACTCTACATGCTTGACTTTTCCATCACCCTTCTACTCCAAGTTCTAGCTAAAGTCATCCCCGGATTAGGTAGGACTTTCAAGCTTGTAACATTAGACTAGGGACATAAGTAGCTATCAAAAGAAGGTAAAGGAAAAACATGAAAAATGAGAATCCGAGCTAATGCAACCGAAAGAAAACAACTTGACTTAACTATAACCTTTATCGTTTACACTCAATTCTCACAAAACACTCTACTTCTCATTCAACTTATTCACAACCCCATAAACTTTATTACTCACATCAAGCATTCAAAACTCAAGGAAGTATATATGTAAGGAGAAGGGAATGAAAGGTATCAAGAGATAAAAGGCGAATACTTTTTCTTTTGAACTTATACTTTTTCTCTCTTTTTCTTTTCTTTCTTTCTTTTCATTCTCTTTTCTCTTTTCACTAACTTTTTCATCTTCCTCATTTGTTTCTCTTTTCCCACAAATGATTGATAGAATAAAAGCTTTCTCACAAAGGGTTTCTCATATTTTTTTTATGTAAACATCTCATTCCCTTGATACGTTTTCTTCTCGTTTGATTTCTTTCTCACATAGATTTCCCAACATACCCTTTCTCTCATAATTTTCTTTTCTCGCTTTTCCCTCACACTTATTTGTGAAGCTCACTCAAACTGACTCAAAGGTATAGAATCATTAGCTCATCGATTGAGGATTTATATTTAAATGTGAGTCTAAAGACAAAGAAAAAAAGGAGTCAATCCCTTGACATGAAGCTCAAGAAGCATACTAAGTATTTAGCATTAAAAGGGTAGACAAGAAAAGGCTCAAATAGATAAAAGAAGGCGTAAGACCATCATCTCCAGGGTCAACAAAAACCAGACTTTTCATTTCACGGTATGAAAGAACAAGTTTTAGAATAATGCTTTGAAAAATAAATCATATAGGACAATTTCACAAGATTCTTAAATCTTATTTATAATCCTGAACAAAGCATTTTGCATAGAAATGATCAAGTTAAAAGGCATAAACAAAAGAAGGATGTGAAGTTAACTATGTACTATGCCTATTACAAGTTTTAACAAGTTAAATCCACCTCTTTTAATGCTTTTATAGTGACAAATAGAAAAAGGGAAATCATTTTGGTTTTTTTTTAAGAACAAGAAAGACAAATATTTACAAAAATAATTTTTTAGCTTTTTCAAAAAAATTTCAATTTTTGAGGTTTTTGGGATATTTCAACGTTTTTGGTATTTTGAAAAAAAAAACTAAAACCGTAACAATGTAAAGAACCAAAAACAACTAAAAATGCCCCCACACTTATAACCACATTTTCCTCAATCTAGGGTTAAACAAAACAAAGATAATGAAATAAAAACGAAAAGCATAAAGACCTAGCAGGAACCAATGAGAGCGACAAAAAATTGATCCAAGAATTAGTCCATAGGACTATTAGTGCAACTTAAAACAATAGAGACAAACTGATAATGTGGGGCGAAACAAAAAACGTGCAACATCAAAACACAACTAAACAAAGCCCGTGGGTGAGTTTGTGTGACTAAAGAAAAAATAGTGATCAACAGCAACAAACTTAACAGCGAAAGACAAAATCACACAATTAACAATGAAGAAATAAATTAATTACGTAGCCCGTGTGTGAAATTGTGTAATTCAACAGTATAAACAACATCAACAAGTAATTATATAATTTAGCTAATTCCCCAAAGAATGATGATTAATTCCAAGTAAAACTCGTAACTAAGCAAAAAATTCGAATGAGAAAATTTAGGCCTAGTTCATAGTCAGAATGAACAACCGTCACTTTGGGATGCCAAGAAATAAATGCCAATATGGTTGCTGCGGACTTGCTACTACTGTTGTTACCACGTGAAATTTCAACTTTCTGATTTCGAAAAGTTCAGTTTGTTGCTGGAATTCGCTATTTTGTCATTTTCCAAATTTTTTGCTCTGCAAATAACATATACAGCTCATTAAAAGTCTTTTATGACCATTAAAAAATCTCCTATTCACGTTAACGACCTAAATAAGAACGAAAATAACAAAACGAAATGAAATAAAATAACAAGAACTAAACCCAAACCACAAAAACTAAACAAACATGCAATAATATTTCAACAAATTATACAATTTCTAACTCCCATAGTTACATTAAAGACTCAAATAAAATGAAAATACAAAATGAGAACATCATAAAGATTTAAAGCAAAAACAAAAACAAAAAATAAGAAAAAACAAAAACTAAGGTCAAACTATAAACCAAAATAAGATGCATTAAAGATAGAAAAAATTGTACAACAAAGGTACAAAAAGATTTTTTTTTAAAAAAATCAGCAAAAAGAAATTAAACAAAAATAAAAAAATAAAAAACATTCAGCCAAAAAAGCACAAAAAACAAAAACAGGAAAAACGATTAAAATAGTAGATAAATAGCGTTCCTAATATTATCATCCCCAGCAACGGTACCAAAAACTTGATGTTTCAATTAAGGTATGTCCTAAAAACATGAAACAAGTATGTACACCTGTCACTGTAGTGAAAGAGATATACCCGAGTTGTCGAATTAAGGGAACAGAAAGCTAAAATACTCACCGTTTACTCTAAAGTCTAGTCTAATGAAACTAATTTTTGAGAAAAGCTTTAAAAACTAATAAGAAACAAATTAAATGGAAACAAGCAGCTTGAGATGTAAAAGATATAAAGGAAGAGTTTGAATGGTAAAATCCCCCTAGCTTTTGTCAATTATTTTGAGTAAAAAAGTCATAAAATGATGCCTAACAAACTAAGGCTGGGTCATAACACTTAGATCGGTAATCCCTATCTCTAGGCGAAAACCTCCCTATTCATTCCAACCTTTAGAGAAAAATTTCTTCTCTCTCTAACCAATTACGAATGGTTTAATAGTGATTTAAAGGACCTAAGAATGCAATTAATATCTCTATACAATTACCAAACCCTGATGTTCAATTAGTTACCCTAAATTGATTTTCCTATCTCAATTCCAATCAATTTTACAAATTAAGTTGATTTCGGGCAAATCAAACAACATAAAAGCATAATTGAACAACAACCCAATGGACAATGAATATCAATTTCATAAAACCAATCAAAAAGTCATATCATCCAAAAACCTAGGGTTCAACCCTCTTTGAAACAAATGAAATAGCTACTAAACATTGTTTTTAAACTCAAATTCATAGTAAAATTCATATATAAGTAAGAGAAAAGTTTAAGATTAAGAGAATTGATTCCATGATTCAAGATTGCCCCTAACATTGTCTCTTGGTTCGCCCAATGAACTCTGAAATTTCTCCTTGGAATAGTCTTCAATATCTTTTTTAAACTCTCGATCTTCTATCTAATTATGGATTCTCCCAAATTGAAGAAGAATTGGTAGGAGTTTTATATTTTCGCCCCCAACTCTCTCCCTAACCCCTCAAACTGAGAAGATATGGAAAGGGGGTGAAAAATGACATAAAAAAACCCAGAATGCATTAAATCACTTGCAGTCAGAACCTACCACAGCCGGTAGGTCGAGACCTATCATCCGCAGTAGGTTTCTGCTCAAAACTCACAAAAATCTCAAGACCTACATCCTGTGGTAAGGTAACCTACCCCCTGCGTTATCCTACCACCTGCAGTAGGGTAACCTCCCATCAACGGTAGGTTGCTATCCACTAGTTGCCTACTTTGCGTCTTCTCTATTTTTGCTTTGTTTTTGACCGTTTTGCACTCATTTCAACTTGTATCCATTAAGCTCCTCTCGTTGTGCACCTAAGTGAAAAGGAGAATGAAATGATGGTAAGTTATATGTTTAATATACTCAAAATGTAGAAAAAAATGAAATAATTAACATATAAAAACAAAGGCAATTAAACACATATCAAATTGTCACAAGAAGGGCATATTTGTAATTTTCTGCACTTTTCCTTTTAGACTCTCATTCCCTTCCCTTTTGTAATTGAATTGCAAACCTTTCTAGGATAGGTTTAGGGCAGACTTAGCTGAAAATTTATCTATTTACACATCTTATTAGCAACATTAATCTGGGGCTAGGGTTTTAGATTCAATTCCATGTTTTGCAAGAAGACTTTGAATACCCGAATTTCAAGAGTTCTATTGGAAACTCGAGACACGAGCTCACATGTTCACACGCGGATTCTTTAGAACTTCCAGTAAGCTCCTCTAAACTTTTTTTATTTCATAAATATGTCTATGAGTTTATGTTTTAGAATTATGTTTAGTGGCTAATTCATTTTGTGTTTACATGGGGATAACCCCAGAATTCTTTGTTGATATTTTATATGAAATTCATGTTTTGATTATTTAATTCTTTTTTGGCTGTTATTCAATCGTGGTGATTGTTTATCAATTTTTTTGGAATTGGTAATTTCGCAAGGTTAATTGTAATTGACAAAGGAAGGTTACCTAGGGCATTAATTGGATAATGGAATTGGTAATTAGTAGACATACTAATTATAGTTCTTAGGTCATTAATTAAATAATCACTATAATCTATAATTCGTTCATAATTAGGTTATGGTTAGAAGACGTTCTTCTTTAAACTGTTAAGTTGAATTAGAGGGTATTCATCTAGACGTAGAGTTTATCCAATTTTTGAGTGAAATCCGACCAATGAGTTTTAATAATTATTTACAACGATTTTTTATATAAAACTAACTTAAGGTTCTAGGGGAATTCTACTATTTAAACACGCTTTTTGCGGAATTAATTTTAAAACCTTTTCAATCGTTTTTCTTAGTTGTTAATTGTTTTATCATTTCTTTACTTTTAAAAATCTTTTCAAACGTTTTATTTGATTAAACGATAGAGACATAGGTATTACTAGTACTTGACCATCTCGAGAGTTCAATAATCTAGGGACTTTCTCCTTGCCATATTATACTGATAAGTACACTTGCCTAAAAGTGGAGTTTTGTTAGGATAGAAACCACACATCAAGTTTTTGGCACTGTTGCATTTCCCTTTATTTACATTTCCTTTGTTTTTTCATCTTTTCTATTTTTTTTGTTGGTATTTAGTGCTTTTGGAAGCTTGATTTCCTTGATAAATTGATGTTGGAGGTTGACAAGTATGCAAGGATTAACCGGGCACGAAAAGAGGCTGAAATTGCATGAAATGAACGAAATTCGCAGTCCGATCAGAAGCTTACCGTGGATGATAGGTTACCCTACCGCTGGCAGTAGGGCAAAGAGTCATCTGTGCAGCCGAGACAGAAGCCTACTGTGGACTATAAACTTTGACCTACTGCCTGTGGTAGGGTCTGTCCATAGTCTAGGGTCGGGTAAGATCGAGTAACCTGGTCAAGATATTATTCACGAGACATTCACACGATGATTCTAGCAGCATTCCGGCAAGAACTCTAGCGTCACGCAATCACAGTAGCAGGCTCCTCCTCGACATAGCATCGGCGGTTCGTTTTTTTCAAATAAACCGAGCTAAGTTTCTTAACCATTTTTTCCTTAGCATCAGTCTATTTTGAGGTAATTGTGTCTTTGTTATGTTTGGGACTGTCGTCAGTGATTGTTGAATTATTTTTCTCACTTGTTGCATATTACTGTTCCTCTTGTCACAAGACGCATACATAGGCTACGTTTTCTTTTATTCGTTTGTTCCTCTTCGTTTTTTATTTAATATTGTGGAAATTATTAGTATTGTTGTTATTTCTATTCTCTTGTCAAGGGCATTTAGAGTAATTCTCCGGATCCAATTTTTGTTACTCTTTCTGACCTTTTGTGTTTGGTTGTGTTGTTTTGGTTTGCTTGTCGTGTCTTGCATGTGTGTTGTTATTGCCACGTGTGGAGTTGAGTTGTGAGTTTTCTTAGTTGGTGAAACCCTTTCCCTTCTTCCCATTTCCTTTTACACCTCTCCACGTTCTTTGTCATTTTCTATTTTTATTATTTTTTATTTGCTATTTTCTTGTTTTTGGGATTGCTTCCCATACATGCCTTGTGATTATTTCTTCCTTTAGTTTGCTATCTTTTTATCATCTTGTTTTGTTTGATTTCTTTTGTTTGTTTGGTCTTAGCCCCTACATTGAGGACAATGTGGTTTAAAGTGTGTGAGCATCTTTGTACTTTAGTTGTTTCTTCATTTAGTTAATGTATTTTTCCAGGTTTAGTTAGTTGTTAATTTTTCCATTCTTAGTTAGTTGTTACTAGGAAAAAAAAACTTTGAAAATCTCAAAAACATTTTCGTTTTCGTTTAACCAGTTACTTTTCATTATTCAAAAAGAGAAAAAGAGTCATTTTTTTCTTTAAGGTGTTTCATACTTTTATTAACATGTTCTGTTAAGGTTCTGAAGAAAAAAAACAAAAAGATTTTCACATGTTTTACTTTGTCGCTTTTAAGGAAAAATACAAAAAGATTCTGGTTTTTTTTAGTTTATACTTTCTTTGTAAAATCTTAAAAACTCCCCCAAAAATAATATTTTTCTTTGTCGCAAAACCGATGGGGATGTTAATTGCAAGACCTTTAGGAACTTGAAAAGGCATTGGGCTTGATAGGACTGAAAACCACACTTGCTTGATATTAATATGAAATCAATGGTTTTTGTGCACTTGCAAGTGTCGGCTAGTATATCAATACTTTGAAATCTTAGGAGATTAGCACAAAGATCGCCTTTCAAGTTTTTGCAAATACACTTTTCTTTTCCTTGCTTTGAAGTGAAAAGGTCTAGTCTAGGTTGGTCCAAGAGATGATGGTCTTAGGCATTCATTGGACTATTCGTGCTTTTCTTTCCTAACCTTTTAAAGTCAATCCTTAGTATCTTTTTCGTGCTCTCATGCCAAGGGATTCAGTCCTTTCCTTTCTGTGTCATTTAAACCACACTATATACTACCCTCAATTCGCTTGAGCTAATGATCTTTAACTCTTTTTAGCTACTTTGAGTGAGTTCAAAAGATAAGTTTAGGGGAGTTTGAGTGAAGAGGAATATTGACTAAAGGGGTATTTTTGTATATTTTTGTGAGAAATGACTCATTCAGAAGTGAAAAGAGAGTAAGCAAAGTGTTGTGAAAATCCTTGAAAAGATGCTCAATAATAAAAAAAGAAAAAGTGAATATCCTCAATCATTATGAAAAGAAAAAGAAAAAAATTGAGGAAGAAAATACGAGTTGTGAAAAAAAAAAAAAAAAGAGAAGTAAAAGAAAAGAGAGAAAAAGAGAGTGGTTCCTTGAGAGTTCATTAACCTTTGTTTCTTTAGTTCTTGAGCTTCCTTCTCTTATTTACAAACTTCCTTGAGTGTACATGATTGATGAGATATAGAACATGTTAAGTGGGTTGTGCATAATACAAAAGGTAAAATGTCCCAGGTGTAAATGGGAAGTGAGCAAAAGCAGCTTGATGTTTTTTTGATAATCTTTGATATGTTTCCATTCCGGTGGCATTTGTTCTACTTCTATTTCCTTGGTTTTTCCTTTCTCTTCTTTTGGTAACCTTTATGTCCCGAGCCTACATTACAAACTTGAAAGTCCTACCTAATCGGAGAACAGCTTAGGATAGAACTTATAGCGGATAGGTGTGGATAGGATAAGTTGTAACGGGCGTTAGCAATTAAAGTGAATAATTTTTTGTTAATCACTTGAAATTCCTTGTTTTCTCTGATGGGCGACACAAGAAAATCATACACACAATATTGATTCGTAAGTTAATAAGTAAGATGTTGGTAAGATGTTTGATTCTTGTGATCCGTTATTCAATAGTTTCTTATGGGGTTAAGTGAGAATTCCCTGTTGGAAGTGAAGTTTTGTTTTTTTAGTTTTTGTGTATATTTTTTAAGTTAGAGTTCTTAGTCTTTCTGTTTTCCCATCTATTGTTTCATTCATCTAAGTTCCCATCTTTGTGTTACTTTAGGATAAGCAACAGTTAAGTATGGGGGAATTTGATATGTGTTTAACTGCCTTTGTTTTTATATGTCAATTATGCCATTTTTTCTACATTTTGAGTGTATTAAACATATAACTTACCCTCATTTCCTTCTTCTTTTGACTTAGGTTTATCCTGAAGAAGAGATTAATGAATACAAGTTGAAAAGGGAGTAAAACAGTTAAAAACAGAGGAAAAACGAAGATGACGAGAAGTTGTCCACCAGTAGACAGCAACCTACCGTCGATGGTAGGTTACCCAACCGCATGTGGTAGGGTACCGCAGGCAATAGGTCCTAGGGATTTCATGAATTTTGGGCAGAAACCTACAACAAATGGTAGGTCTCGACCTGCTGTGGTAGGTCCTAATTGCAAGTGATTTAATGCATTTTTGGGGTCTTTTATGAGATTTTCACCCCTTTTTCAAATATTCTCAGTTGGATGGTTTAGGGAGAGAGTTGGGGGTGAAAATACTGAATAAAATTCCTCCTAATTCTTTTTCATAGGAACAACCCTTAATTAGATACAAGATTAAGAGGTTAGAGAAGAGATTGAAGGCTACTTGAAGGAGCAAGTTTGAAGTTCATTGGACAGATCGAGAGACGAGTCAGGGCCAATCTGGAACCCTTGAATTTACTTTCTCAATCCTAAGCTTTTCTCCTCCGTATCTATTTATGAATTTTACTATGAATTGAGTTTAAAAACAATGTTTAGTAGCTAACTTCATTTGTTTGAATGAGGGTTGAACCCTAGGTTTTTGGACAATATGACTTTTTGATTGGTCTTTTTATCAAATTGATGTTCGTTTTGCATTGGTTATTGTTCAATTACGCTTTTATGTTTTTTGATTTGCGCAAAATCAACTTAATTCATAAAATTGATTGGAATTGAGAAGGAAAATCAATTTATGGCAACTAATTGAACATTAGGGGTTGACAATTGTATAGAGATATTAATTGCCCTCTTAGCCGTAGTTTGGTTCATGAAGGGAGAAAGGGTGGGGAAGGGGGAGGGAGAGTGGCACCATTTACTTCCACTAGGGGAGGCATATTCATTTACTTCAAAATTATTTGGTAGTGGTGGGAGGGAAGTAAATCACAATTATTTCCCTTTGTTTGGTTGGAGTGAAAAGTGAATGGTAAATAGTTTCTATTATATATAATTAATATTATATCCATTACACAAAGTTATAATGTTATATATATGGGGTAAGTGTTCAGTTTAAGGTAAATTTCTAATAAACTAATTTGTAAGATGATAAAATGGACTTTTTAACATCATTTATGTTCCAATCCATCCATTTCTTGGAGGGGCTAATTTCTTGACGTGGAGGGGGGAGATCTCCCTCTCAATATTTATATCCCTTCCACTTTTACGTTGCAACCAAACAGCATAAATAGGACATTTTACGTCCTTATTTACATTCCCTCCTACTCCCTTCCATGATTTCACCCCAACAAAAGTAAGGCTTAGGTTCTTTAGATCACTAATTTTTTAAAGCATTCATAAATAGTAAGAGAGAGAAGAGATTCTTCTCTAAAAGTTAGAGTGAATAGAGAGGTTTTCGCATAGAGATAGAGATTACCCGATTTAATTGTGATGACCCATCCTTAGTTTCTTAGACATTGGTTTTTATTATTTTTCTAATCAAAATAGTTGATAGAAGCTACTGAGATTCCACCCTTCAAACCCTTTCTTTATATGTTTTACATCTCAAGCCTTTTTTTTCATTTATTTGGTTTCGTATTAATTTTTAAATGTTTTCTCAAAAATCAATTTTGTTAGACTAGACCTTAGATTAACAGTTAGTATTTAGCTATATGTTCCCTGAGTTTGACAACTCGGGTGTGTCTTTCACTAGAGTGAGTGCCTGTTGCGTGTTTTTAGGACATAACCCATTTTAAACATCACTGTCATGTACTTGCCTCCAAGAAGATAGGTATGAATAGCCAGTATGGCCGAGTCACCCGCCAACCTACCAAGACCAGCCCATTTCGCCAGTGATAGGTGATTCAAGAGTGTGATCCGTGCCAGGTTCAAATTCTTTTACTGCGGCCCAGCCCGGACCGGCCCAAGAGAAACCCAATTCAGCGAAACCCACGATCTAGACTGGCCCAACGAGCTAGGCCGCGGGCCACGCCCTTAATTTTGAAAAATAATTATGAAAAGTTAAAAGCTTATAGGTGGTTTTCCCCCTTAAACATTTATTTATTATAGAGTTGGTATCCAAACATTAATTTGTTACTTTTAGGTACCCAAACATTTTATTCTTGGTAAAATAGGTACTTCCGTCCACTTTACCTGTTAACGATTTCTTTTGGCCATTAATGCGAGGGATTTTTTGCCCAAAAAATAAAAATCCAACCCCTCTAACTTCTAAGAGTATTTTGGGGTTACCATGAAAAATAAAATACATTAAGGCTCAAAAGAAAAATAATACTCCCTTATTTCCTTCTTCTCCAAGACCGGACGAGATTTTTCTTCTTCCCCTCTCCTCCTCCTCCACCACCCAACCCGCTGCTGTCATCATCAAAAACCACCACTAACTCCACCAGAAACCACCGTTAACTCTTCAACCCTCTTCTCCCGCCTTCTCTCCCTACCTTCTCCCTTCTTTCTTCCCCTCCTTTAGCTGCCACCCTTGCCCCAGAAATTGTTTATCAATTTTTTACTGCTGAATGTCCCAAATAACTAATAAATTCTTATCCAACAATTTTTGAAATTCTTCAATCCTATTCACGAAATTCGCTAATAAAGGGGGGAAGAATTGCCACACATGGAAGAGTGTTTAGCTTGACAACTTTGGACTTAGAAGCATTTCTAGTTTAGATACAGGTTTTTCTTTTGATTTTTTAGAAGATTTGGTGTATGGTGTGTGTCCCTTGTCTAAGTTTGTCAAAATTTCTTGAATTTCCTATGCCTCCGATGCTGTTCATCGTTCATTGATTTTTAGACTACGATGATGATTTTCTCTAAGCAATTAATTGATTTGGTTTCGGAAAATTGAGGATGAAAATGGTCATATCCTGACTGGGCAACCTAGAGTGCGGTTGTGGTGAGTGAGGAAGTACTGAAGGAGGGAGGTGGCAGTGGCCGGGACGGGACGAGTACTGGAGAGGGAGAATAAAGAGGATGATTAAGGAGAGTGAGGTTAGATTATCTACCGATCTGATTAAGGAGAATCAATAGAAGTTTGACAGGAGAGTTGAATTCTCCATTTCAAGAATCAATTTAATTATCTACTGCTCTGATTATGCTATGCAATTTTTTTTTTTAAGAGAAGAAGGATAAGAGAGAGAGTAAGGTGGGGGTAGGGGGGGCGGCAGAGAAGGAGAGGTAGGAGGGGAAGAAGAAGGAGGGAAGAAGATGTTTGTTGGGTTGAGATTTCAATTGGGTTTTTAAACTATATTCTTTCTTTTCGACATCCATTTTTGGTGAGCTGTTGTGCATTTTGGGGGTTTAGAATTGAACAATCTGTGTAATGAAATTCCTATTTTGCAAGGAGAGGTGGTGGTGAGTGAGGAAATAGTGGAGGAGGGAAGTGGTGGTGGCGGCAGAATAGTGGTCTTTGAAGAGGAGGGGAGGAAGAATGTATGATTTTGTTGGATCCCATGAGAGGTGGTGGTGAGGCGGCATTGATGGCAGTGGATTGGTAGAGGAGGTGGCAGTGGAAAAGGAGGGGAAGAAGAAAGAGGGGAAGTTTATGGTTAGATGATATTTACTTTATTTTTATCCTTAATGTTTTTTATTTTTCATTTTACCCCCAAAATATGTTTAGAAGTTAAAAGGTTTGGATTTTTTGGGGAGACAAAAATGTCCTCGTATTCATGGTTAAAAAAAATGTTTAATAGCCAAACTGGATAGAAGTACTTATTTTATCAAGAATAAATTGTTTGGCTACCTAAAAGTAAAAAATTAATATTTGAGTACCAACTCCACAATAAATAAATGTTTAAGGGGAATAAACACCTATTAGCCAAAATTAAGAGAACCAATTCGTTTTTAAAAACTAGATTGACACTTAATTAAATATATGCAAGTCACATGCAAATTATTACCACTTAAATGTAATTATTAAAAATAATTTTAAAAAGATTAATTTAATTTCTCTCTATACATAATACCACAATCTCCCAACAATTTCCTCCTCACACCTCACTTGCAATCTTCTCTTTCTCTCTCACTCTTGCTTGCAATTCTTAGTCCCAAGTCCCAACTCTCTTAAGAAATGGTTTCCTCCTCTTCCAATAACATCAACAACAACAACCACCCTCCCCGCCAAGATCGTAATAGGGCCTCCATAGCCTCACGAATGTTTCATTATTATCATTGATTAAACCTGGTCGAAGGGCACAATGTCGTTTCTGTGGCCTTGTTTATCAGCTTTGGATGGGCAGTGATCTTCCATTTTACATCCGCACTTGCATCGACATAACAGAGAAGATGCAGTCAGGAATTTTCTTCAATGACCACTACCACTGTCTCCTCCAAGAGCACCTAGAACTCCTTAAGTTTAGTTTATACTATGTGTTAGAATCCGTAGGAAAAACAAACAAAATAAAAACTACGAAAATCCACCAACAGGATCCGCACATACTAGAAAAACCGATTGGATAGAAACTACCTCAATGTTTTCTGCTATTAGGTGTGGAGGCACTGCTGTTTACACTTCGCCCACTATTGGTATCCACACAATGAACTCCTCTGCAAGCGATCGGGATGCTAGCCCCTTCTATGTTCTAAAAGCTGCTTAGAACGTATCCTGACTATCTGGTCATACGTGGAATTTTTTAGATAGAGAGGCTAGATACTATTATCGCCGTTCTAGGGTTAAAGGGTTCTGCTTTTAATCTGATGAAGGCAGCTGTGGAGAAAAAGGTTAACGTAACCTTTTATAGCTGTCAATATCAGAACCCTAACTGTCATCTAATGACAGTTTAATCTCCTCCATCTATTCCTATAATCATCCAATGGTTGGATGAATATTATTAAGTAATTAATTTCATTTATCTGATAAATAAAATTAGTTACTTATTAACTTACCAAATAAATACAATATGGAATCTTATTCTCCTTTTGCATATGTTCAATGAATCTGGATACGTTCTAGATTCATTGAATGTGGACATCGTGCTCACAAGATAGTCAATGCGTGTGACCCTGTAGGTTTATTTAACATTGGCAGTGAACGAAAAATGTCCTAGACATTATTCACAAACATAAGCGGCCTCTAGCAAGACATTATGCTTACCCAAGTTAAGTAAAAGAAATGATAACCTAACATTAGTTTTTTTTTAATATTTAGTCCTTTTGTCACACGATATCCTAATTAAGTATAAGGCATGGACTGAGTCAACCTTATAAAACTTAATTAACCATTTACTTGATCACTAGGTAGACTGTTCCGATAAATAATATTAATAACACCTTATTAATACTTATTTGAGCATGGCCATGCATATTCTCCAGTCTTCCTTATCAAGGGGTCCATGGATATCTCTCTCTAGTAAGAGAGGGACAAATCCCTTTCACTATCTCTAATATTCAAGCAATGACAAGAAAATGACCCAACCAATAGTCATAATAATCAGTTAATTAAAAGTAGTGTTTGACTATGTCAAAACATATTTTCTCCCCATGCAAGAATCATTAGAAACATTAGGTCAAAGGATACCAAACATAAAACTTAGAAGAAATATTTATGATTTAAACCCATGCAATATTTCTTCTTCACTTTGGGTCATGTCTGTTAGTATATGCCCTAAGTCCAATTGACTCACATTTATGATTTATGAAGCATGTACTTTTTGAATTGTATTTTATGCTCTTGGTCATCAAGTATGTGACTTGATAGTAAAACCCTTATAGCTAATAAAATACTATTCTTATTTGTCCCTAGTTTATTACATCTTGTAAACTAGTGTGAAGTTGATTGATGGTCAAGTTTTACTGATCATGAATATGAGATATAAAATCAATTCATAAATACATATTGAGAATATTGTATTAGACATGACCCAAAGTGAAGAAGAAATATTGCATGGGTTTAAGTTATAAGTATTTCTTCTCAGTTTTATATTTGGTGTCCTTTGACCTAATGTTTCTTGCATGGGGAGAAAATATGTTTTGACATAGTCAAACATCACTTTTAATTAGGTGATCATTATGACTATTGG
This sequence comes from Catharanthus roseus, assembly GCA_028651295.1. Lineage (NCBI taxonomy): Eukaryota > Viridiplantae > Streptophyta > Magnoliopsida > Gentianales > Apocynaceae > Catharanthus > Catharanthus roseus. The sequence goes on from JAPQWS010000083.1 coordinate 7,026,444, forward strand.
TTGGCTTATTTTCTTGTCATGGCTTGAATATTGGAGATAGTAAAAGGGATTTGTCCCTCTCTTTTTAGAGAGAGATATCCATGGCCCCTTGATAAAGTAGACTGGAAAATATGCATGGTCATGCTCAAATAAGTATTAATAAGGTGTTATTAATATTATTTGTTAGAACAGTCTACCTGGTGATCAAGTAAATGGTTAATTAAGTTTTATAAGGATGACTTGATCCATGCCTTATACATAATTAGGATATCGTATGACAAAAGGACTAAATATTAAATTTGATGCTAGGTTATTATTACATTTACTTAACTTGGGTAAGCATAATGTCTTGCTAGAGGCCGCTTATGTTTTGTGAATAAATGTCTAGGACATTTTTCATTCACTACCAACGTTAAGTGAACCTACAGGGTCACATGCGTAGACGATCTTGTGAGCATAATGTCCACGTTCAAGGAATCTAGATTGTGTCCAGATTCGTTGAACGTATACAAAAGGGGAATCAGATTCCATATTGTATTTTCTGGTAAGTTAATAAGTAAATAATTTTATTTAATCAAATAAATGAAATTAATTACTTAATATTACTCATCCAACCGTTGGATGATTATAGGAATAGACGGACGAGATTAAACTGTCATTAGATGACAGTTAGGGTTTCGATATTGACAGCTATAAAAGGTTATGTTAACATTTTCTTGGTGGTCGTCCTTTATCTGATTAAAGAAAAACAAAACCCTAAACCCTAGAACGGCGATATAGTATCTAGCCTCCTCTCTCCGAAATACGACCGATTACCAGATAGTCAGGATCAGTTCTGAACAGTTTTCAGAACACAGAAGGGGCTAGCATCCCGATTGCTTGCAGAGGAGTTCGTCGCGTGGATACCTGTAGAGGGCGAAGCGTACAAAGCAGCGCCTCCACAATGGACAATCAAAACATTGAGTTAATTTTTATCCAATCGGTTTTTCTAGTATGTGCAGATCCTGTTGGTGGATTCCCTAGTTTTATTTTATTTTATTTTTGCCTACGGATTCCAACAATATCCAATATAATATTCTCAATATGTATTTATGAATTGATTTTACATCTCATATTCATGTTTAGTAAAACTTGATCATCAATCAACTTAATACTAGTTTAATACAAGATGTGATAAAACTAGGGACAAACAAGAATAGTATTTTATTAGCAAGAAGGGCTTCACTATCAAGTCACATACTTGATGACCAAGAGCATACAATACAATTCCAAATACATGCCTCATAAATAATAAATGTAAGTCAATTGGTCTAGGGCATATTCTAACAGTATGTACGTCTTTATCTATTACAATGTACATGTAATTTTATGTTACTTTCATGTTTTAGTAACTAGTAAGTATTAACTAGTATGTAATTTCCTTTCATATAGGATGTTTAAGTTAATTTATGTAACTTAAGTCCTATTTATATGTTATTTATTGATGAAATTTAAGTTTTTTTAATCTTGGATTAAAATAAATAAATAAAGGCCTACCCCGCCGTCCGGCCCTAGTCGGTCCTAAGAGGCAGTCCTGTGTTGGGTTCCCCATCCTTGAACTGCGGCCCAGCCCCACGACCCATTAGGCTGGCCCCCCAAGCTAAACCAAGTTCCTGGCCTGTTCCGGCACGACCTAAGACTGCGGGTCCAGACTAGTGGCCATCCTTACCTAGGACCGCGAGGACCACCCTTTCCCCATGTTGAGGTGGTTCAAGAGGAGCGGTTCGAGCTAGGATTTGATTATGTGATCACACCCCAAGCATGGACCGGCCAATTTACAGCTCACGTCAGCCTAACCCACCGAGAAATCGGGACCTGCACACGAACTGGCCCATTCGTGAACGGGCAAGCTCAAGCCCAGGATCGCGGTCCAGCCCAACAGCTAGTCGCCAAAATCATTTGTTTTTAAAAAATATTATATCTGTTAGGAGAGGGGAGAAATCCCTTGCTTCTCAGTCATTGGAGATCAACGGTTAAGATGATCGTTTGATCTCAGTGATCCAAATGGTTTGACCGTTTGACATTTATTGTTGAGACCCAATGGCCATATCATTTGACTATTAAAATCCAACGGCCAAAATGAATTTTCCTTTTAAAAAAATGGCCAAAAATTTTTATTTTTTAAACCCACTTTTTTCTCCTATAAATACCCCCTAGATCAATTCATTCCTCGACAAAAATAATAAAATAAAATCATTCTCTCTTCTATCTTTTCTTAAACTCTCTCATTTTTCTCTAAACTCTCTCACTTTGAAGATTACTTTTGCAATTATTTTTGGAGATTTCCAATTGCTCAAAATTCGAAGGAAGGAATCGAAGAATCTTGGCAAATTCAAAGCTTCTTCAATTCTATTTCGTATTTTCATCATTAGTTTTCTTTCCTTACATTTCATTTACGTTAATTTGCTTATTAAGTATCATTTTGGTACTTTATTATTTATAAACAATTATTTGTTTACTTTAATTCTTTTATTTAGTTTTTTAAATACTTATTTTTTTACTTTATTTATTAAAATTTCCTTATTTAGTTTTAAAATAATTGTTTGTTTACTTTATTTACTATAATTTGTTGATTTAGTTTCTGAATACTTATTTCCTTTAAAAAGAATTTAATACTTATTTGTTTACTTGATTTATTTAGTGATGGATTGATATTTTCACAAGTTTTTGTGCTTAATTTGATATTTTTTATTTAAATTCTAGTGAAAATTAAACTTAATTGGAACAAATAAGCTCGTTAATACTTTATTTAAATTGTAGAGATTCAATTGAAGAGAAGAAGTTGGAAGACTAAAATGCAAAACAAGGAAAATTTTATTTAAACAAACCTAGAGCAGGAATTATGAGCCAGGTGTGTCATTTTTTTACGATGAGCGACCGACGCAAGAATTAATTAAAGGCGATCCAAAAGCTTTTCACGTCTAATATCCGCTGTCCAGTTTGGTTCTAAATTGAACCGGCCCCAGGAAAGTCAAACCGGTGACGGTATCTTCGCAGATCAGCAATTTCCTATATTTTGTTTTCTTATTTTTTTTAGAATTTTTGTTTTAGCAATTTTAGAATTATAGTTTTAAGTAACTTCTTTTTCCCTTTTTAGTTTTGTTTAGAATTGTAGTTTTTGGTATTTCCTAATTCTTTTCAAGTTTTGATTCGTAACCTCTATAAATAGAGGAGTTTAGACTTTAGTTTATAGATCTCTCTTATTATTAAAGACTTGGAAGACATCTGGGAGCGGCACCCCAGTCTTCTTCTGAAGCTTCTTTTTATTTATTTGTTTAGCATGAATAGCTACGTCTTTTGTGACTAACACCTTCTTTGAAGGTTGAAAATTTTATGAGTATGGTTGTTTTTATTTAATTAAAGATTTTATCTTTTATCTTGCTCTTGTTTAAGCTGTTATTTGGTCTTAATACTTGCGATTTTTTGGACAATTTTTGCATATTCATAAATTATTTCTAGTGACCGGGAGGTACTAGGTTTAATTGATCAAGGTAATAACAACACATTATAAAACTGACTATAGATCAATTTAGTTTATTTGTGTGGCTTCTAATAAGTAGGAAATGAAAATTAGAGAATTTCCACAGAGGTCTATGCGGTCTCGATTCTTAAAATCACTTAGAGATACGATTGGTTTATAAGCGAGTCTAGAAACTTTACTGCAAGAGAAAGAGTCTAGCTTATTCAAGGGAATTCTATCGTTAACCAAATCAAGAGTTAACCAAGAGTAAACTAACCATAAGAATAAAATGAGTAGATTTGATCAAGGGTGCCTTAGGCCTCGCTTGTTAAATTAAGTTATCACTTAAAATTCATTAGTTAGGAGCTTGTTAGATTAAGTGTGTTAGATAATAGATATTATCAAGTACTTAATATTTAAGTGCATTTGATATCAGTTTCTTAAAATCACTTAATTGTAGTTATAAATTTTAAGTGAAAATTTTTAATTTAACTCTGAAGTATGAAATCAGAATATATGTATTGTTTGTCAAATAGTTACATTTCTTCATATAATTACCACTTATTAATTAATTCAGCATTCAGATTCAACGTTCAGACTTAAGAGTCAGAATTCAGAACTTAAACATTTAGACTTCACACTTCAGTTTTAGCTTTATCAAGCAAGGCCTTAGTCTGTTTTTTTATCATAAACTTTTCTTAAACAGTTTTCTTTTATTTTTAATTTTCATTATCAATTTTCATTAGTTTTTAAATATTAGATACAAACACATCACCTTTATTTTTGGTTTAAGTCTAGTTATTAGTAGGCGAGTTTACAACGTAGATAAACAATACTCGTGGAACGATATTTTCTTATGATCATTATTATATTACTTGCTAGATATTTGTACATTTGTAAATTTCACATCAAGTTTTTAGCGTCATTGCTGGGGATTGTTTTTATCTAGTGTAGAATTGTAATACTAAACCTGAGTTTAAACTATTTTTACTTTTATTTGTTTTTAAGTTTTATAAAATCCAAGAAACATTTCTTTTCTTTGTTTTATGCATACATAAAGTTCTACAGATAAAGACACATTAGAGTTTATACCTGAAATTAAGGCTTTTGCTCGTTCCACATCTACGAGGTGACTAACTTATCTGAAAAAGAGTATTCATTTGAATCTGATAGTGAGAATCCTAAGATGGCAAGCCCGTTGACTTTAAAGGATTATACCAAGCAAAAGACAGAGGGGTTTAATCCAGCAATAAAATACCCAACAATCATGGCTGCAACTTTTAAGATTGAACCGGCATATATTCAAATAGTTGTAAACAACCCTTTCTTTGGGAAGCCACACGACGATCTGTAGTCTCACATTGAGAATTTTTTGGCAATTTGCGGCACTTTTCAAATCAATGGAGCCTTTAAGGATGCAAAAAGATTGAAGCTTTTCCCTTTCTCCTTAAGGGATAAACCCAATATGGCTAAATTCTCTCTATGCTAATTTTATTAATTCTTGGGCTAAATTGCAAGAAGCTTTTCAAAATAAATTTATTTCTCCTATTAAGACTATCCAAATACTATCTAAAATTTACAATTTTGTGCAGGAGCTCATAGAGTCATTACATGATGCTTGGGAGTGTTTTATGGAATACCTTAGAATGTGTGCAGATCATGGGATGCCACTAGGAATGCAAGCACAAACATTCTATAATGTATGTAGTTCAGAGGTGAGATCATCACCATATGGGGTTAGTGGATGAGCTTTTAGTTCAAATTTTGGAGGAAGATACTTGGAACTTAACAGAGAAGATGATGCTAAATAGTTCTTAATGGTATAGTCCAAGGGATCTTCCTACAAAGAAAGTAGTAAGTTTGATGGAGGCAAATTACAATGGAGGAGAAGTGATGGCACAATTTGAAGCTCTTCATCACGACTTGATGCATTACAAATAATTGCGATAAATAAACAAGTGTGAGCCCTGCCATGGAACCAACCCAACGAGTAAATGTGATCAAACTAATATGGTCCATTCCAATTTTGAAACTAATAATATTCACTTTAATGGAAAGAATAACGGAAGGAACGACCCGTTGCTCCTACCTATAATCCTGGGTGGAGAAATCATCCTAACTTTGGATGCAGATAGAATAGTCCAATGAAGATGCAACCTCCAACATCACCTCCACAAGAAACAAAGCCTAACTTGCAAGAATTATTGTATAAATTCATTGAACAAACCTCTACTTCTTTCGCAAACCATGAAAAACTTTTTAAGGCTTTAGAGGTAGATAGGCAAAGTATAAAGGCTTCCATAAGGAATTTTGAGGTTCAGGTGGGGCAATTAGCACCTGTTGTTCTATATAGATCTTCTGGATCTTTACTAAGTGATACGAAATGAAATCGACGAGAAGTAATGGCCATCACAATCATTCATGCAGAGAATGAAGAACAAAAGGAAGAAGATACTACTCCTATGGGCCCCAAATCCCAAAGAATCCTATGATAGGTAAAGGTAAGAAAGGTGAGATGGTATGTAATAATGATAATATTGATATTAATTACTTCCCTTTTCCTAATATGGCTAAACGCCAAATTATGGATTCACACTTTAAGAAGTTTCTTGAAATATTCAAGAAACTAGAATTTAACATTCCTGTTGTAGATGCTTTAACATAGATGCCATCATACATGAAGTACTTGAAGGACATGTTGGCGAACAAAAAGAAGCTAAATGAATTCCAAGCAATTGTGCTTAAACAGAGAATGTTCGACGATCTTACAGAAGAAATTGCCACCGAAGCTTAATGGCCTAGTGAGTTTACAAATTCCTTGTTCCATTGGTGATGTTTTATTTAACAATGTGTTACGTGATTTGGGAGCTAGTATTAATTTGATGCCTTTCTCTGTTTATCAAAAACGTGGATGAATGGAAATTGAGAACACTACTATCACTACAACAAAAAAAAAAAAGATAAATACCGACGGTTCGAGCTGTCAGAAACCAGTCGGCATTATATAGTTCCTGACAGTCAACACACCAACGGAGATGTCACCGTCAGCCTCATTTCATCGGTAACAACTGTTACTGAGAAAAGTTCATTGATAATTCCTGTTCCTGATGAACTTACCGATGGTTTTTTATTGTTCCGTGGAATTTCACTAGCCGATGCCTGTCTTTCGATGGTTTTTCTGACTGTAAGTGGCGTTCTGTAGCTATTACTTGCCAACGAGCTTATGGAAGGCCGTCGTACCCTCGGTATATCTACAAACCTCATCTTCCGGTGGTTCTTTCTGTCGGTCACTGATGTTTGAAAACATGTTTACTACACAAATTTTTTTATATAATTTGTAAGAAAAACTTGAAGCTCCCTGAAATGCAAAAAAACCTGACAAAAGTAGTATATATTTATAAACTCACATCCATACATAAAACATCAAACCAATAAAACATCAATAAATTAAAACATCTATAAAACATCAAAGAAACATAAAATGTATAGGTATCAAACATCCTCGCATCCCTAATATTACTAGAGGTGAGGAGAATGAGGAAAAGATCAACAATGCTTGTAACCCAGGCATCAATAGAGGGGGAGGGCGAGTACAGGAAGATACCTTCGCATCTAAGGTCCCCGCAGCTGCTGCCATTGATGAAGATGTTCTCGATGGAATGGCAGCCATAGCAGCCCTAACGATGTCCATCATTGGTGGCATAGAGGTGTATAACAAGTGGCTCTGCTCAGCAAACTGTCTCATGTGCTCATCAAAGACACTGGAAATAGTAGAATCAACCCTCCCCATGATCTTTTGCTCCGTATCCAAATAGCAAGGTGGCAATCCAGATACGGCCTGACTGCTCTCGACTCTGAGATGAACTGCCTCTGAACTAGCTCTATATAACTAGTTGTGGCTCAATCCACAAGTTATAGTGGCCATCAACTGGAGCTCATTGGGAATAACAGCGTTGTGACTGCAGTTTCCTCCTCGGCCTTCTGTCGGGCCTTGTGAAATCTCAACTACTATATGAAATGTTAGTTGGAATATAATTTATAAAATATTATATAAAATTTAAAGTTATAAGTTATAAAACATTATATAAACTTAACTTCTAAATTTCACTAAAGTTACTCAGAACTCCTCTAACTGAAAATCCACATATTGCCCCTTTTTATCTCCTTTCTGATGCTTGCGGAGCTCCTCTAAGTGTCTGCTCTTTGAGAACCTCTCTGTTAAATACACTTGCTAAAAAAAACAACAACATAGTTATTAATTACATTATAATTAAGTAATGAAACCAAAGAGTTCTTACCTTCTTCAACTAATGTTCTATGAAGGAAATAGAACCATCTGTGTGCTTCTCGGCTCCCCGATCCCCCTGTCCCTCATTCCTATTCCTTGTATTCCATTCACAAAAAGATTTGTACTCAAGACTATTCCAATACTTCATCATCTCCTCCCAGAACATTTCTGGAACCTAAAGGAGCCTCTTTGTCACAACCCGAGTATCACTAAGTAAATTCTCATCCGGTCACGGACCTTGACTACCCATGCATGCCTCATCTTGGTGATGGGTAATGTCGGGTCCCATATGCATCTTTTCTAAAAATTCAATGAAAATACAAAATATTAGAAAATAATATTTGTATAAATATAAGTTTAAGTATAAGATTCAAAAGATTCAAAATATTATAAATATAAAAACTTGTAAAAAAAATTCAGACAAAGTAAAACATCTACAATATTGGATTCATTGACCATGAAACACTTCCCACCACATGTCGTGGACATCCGGTTGGACCTCAGACCAACTATGGTAAGGCTCGGTAAACCGCTATTGCATCACAGTTGAGATATGGGTGGCAGGTCTCGAAGAAGCATGTAGTCTATACATATTACTGTCAGTATATATTATATTTAATTATAGTTTATAAATGATAATTATATGTTTTTTATGTTTATTGAACTTATCGATCTACATTTAGCATAATAATTGCTGACTATTGCTGGAAGGCGTCTTCCAAGCCATAGGATCCATAGAAGGAGCCGTAGAGGATAATGATTGTATGGTATGTGCGAAAGATGAAGCGGGAGCATCGGAACGTGCCCCTTGCTATGTCTGTGTCAGTGGATCCTGCTGTGCCGTAGTCAATTGATCCTGCTATGTCGGAGTCGGTTGATTGCTGTGTCGGAGTCGGTTGATTACTGTGTCGGAGGTAGTGGTTCCTACTGTGTCGGGGGTGGTGGATCCTTTTTCTTATGTCCTCGGACCATCAAATCTATAATATAAGTAAGGAGGAAAGAATTAGTTACATATAATAAACATACATATAATTATAACATAAATATAATAACATAAGTATGATGGCATAAATATAATTAAGATAATAATAGTGATAATATAAGTACAATAAAAGTTAATCATACAATATTTTATGTGTCAGAATCCTCTTCGAATCATTATCGAATTTAGCTTCGGAATCTTCGTCGGTCTCTTTATCAGAATATTCATCAAATTCCCATTCTATTTCAGTTTCATCATTTTGTACTTTCTCTAGATATGACTCGTCCGTGATATCTAATTCGTCCGACGAACAAGACTCGTCGATGAGAGGCCCTACATCTTCAATCATCACATCTATTGCTGAACCCTCGTGAATGTCCACATTCTCTTAGAATGCATCATCTTGGTAGGAAACATCTATTAGTCAAAGTCGAGATTTCATAACACTAACTCAATCGATCCTCAGTCTTTTAGAGTAAGGATATGGGAGGAATGAAACTTGTTCAGCTTGATGAGCGAACTCGAAAAGATCATATCCTCCTTACTCTGGTCTTTGTGTAAATAAAAAATTTTATATGAGGATGAATCCTCATTCCTCTATCCGAAGAATCAAATCAATCACATTGAACTAAGACGACCTTTTGGATTAGTGTTTTAAGCAACTCTACCTTAACTATTTCTTTTAAAACATCATAATAGTTCAGTTTCACACACACCATCATTATAAGTTTCTCCCTCTTCACCCCTATTGTGTAAAACCGAAACTCATTAACAATGTATCTCGTGTACGTCTTAACTTTTTCAGAAGGACCCGAAGATAGATTTTTTAGGAGTTAACTACACTGTAATGTGGGCTTGTGCATCTGTATACACATTTGACAACGTTAATAAGGTTATGTGACAATCTTTGTTAGTTAAATTTAGATGCTTTCAAAGAGATTAACTTACTTCAACTCTAAACCACTCTGCGAATCCCTCGCTTATTTTCTCTTGAATTCCATTATTCGATATATTAGAATTGAGATCTCTCAGTTCTAATTCATATTTCCTGCACAAATTTAAAGTTTACAAGATATATATATATATATGTACACGAAATGTGTGTGAAGGGAGAACATGGATTAAAGTACTAAAGGTAAGGTTCACTTCCTCGCAATTAAGGAGGATACAGTTCCTCTCTGCTTTCCATTCTCGATCATCCAAGAATATATTTTTCATTTTGTCGAATTTTCTTCCTTCTTGATTGCATATTGATAGAACTAAAACATTTTGGCAGAGTTCCCTCTATATTATGGACACTTTCAAGGCATATAGGCCACTCAAAAAAGTAACAAATAGATACCAAACAAATAATTAAGAGTCAGGGCTCTCCCATAAAGCTTTAAAGAGTCAGTTCCCCCGTAAAGCTTTAAAAAGTCAAGGCTATCCCTTAAAACTTTAAAGAGTTAGCACTCCCAAGTAAAACAAAGTTTAAGCTAATTAAACACATGCCTCTAACGTGTATATAATGGACAATATTTCACCGAAATCCTCACAAACAAAACTATAAGAAAAAAGAGAATAATATTAAACAAGGGTATTAAAACTTCTAGATTCTAAACACAATGTTCAAAGTAAGATAATAGACATAAAAGACAAAGAAAAAACTTACCATAAACACTAAAATTACTTAATCACGTAACTAAAGACTATTTTAGGGAATAATCCAAAAAGTAAGAGAACAAAATGTAAATCATCATGAAGCCACCAATGACAATATACTAAGAAATTTAAAAATTTCTATAGTTCAAACTGACTCAAATCAATGAAAACAAAAAGAAGAGCATGGTAAAAATCTAAGTGATTAATATATTAAAATAAAGAGAATAATAATAAAAATAATAATAAAGTTGAAAGATAAATGTTTATAAAACTAAAAAAAATAAGGTTACTATTTATTATTTATTAATATATAGATCCTTTTTCACTCAAAATCCATATTATATATATAAAGTATATAACTATATTTGAAAATATGATTTATATATATAGTTTATATTTATAAAATATAACTATATTTAAAACTATAGTATAACTACACTTAAAATATAGTTTATGACTAAAGTATATAATTATAGTTAAAATTATGATTATAATTATAGTATAAATATATATATATATATATTAGAGAAGGAGATAAAATCTCATGATTAATAATTTAGCAAGAAAAAAAACTCATAATGAATCAAACATGAAGCTTAAGCAAGTTTCTCCATTAATTTCCACTATAGCAATTTAACCTCGTCCTTCTTTTATTTAGGTAAGAATTGAAATTGTGCTAATTATCCATAATATAAATGATTTCTTGATTGATAAAAAATAAAGCTTGGAGTTCTCTTCATTTCAAAATCTAGAATATTTGAATTTCTAATTAATTTTAATATTTCTAAAATTTATATCCATTATCCTTCCTTCACGCACTTTTTTCTCACTTTTTTCTTTTGAGAGCAAAACTGCAAAGGCCAAAGCTAAGGTCAGTCCAAAAATGCCATATTTCTCAATGTTCGTCATTTTGAGAGGAATCTTATGATGTTTAAATCAAATGCTTCTATCAAAAGTTAACGTGTTTTAACTCTGAGTAGTAATAAGTTTTTTGTCCAACTAAAGTAATATTTCAAAAACACTATCTTTATTAATATATTACGTTGATGAATATATGCCACCAAATCAATCTTTCATATGAAACCATTAAAGTTATTCTATCAATTGAGTAAACATAAGATTTTTCTTTTTGTTAAGCGAGCTAGATTAGATTAAACGACGTTCTATTAATACGGTCTTTATTGAACTTGTGCATTTCAATTGGTTTTTAAAAAGAAAAAATATCTTGTAATTTAGCTTTAAAATTTCAACATCTTTAAAAACAAAGAACATGATCAAGAGGGGATTCGCAATAAGACTTCTTCAATATTTCTAATGTTTCTTATATTAATGTTATTCAAAGCCACGAGGATTTAAATATGTATTTTTACTCTAAAAATCTACCCCCTGATCTTAAGATTTTTGTACGAAAGAATAATAATTAAACAGTAATAATATTCATATCCAATTCGTTTGTTCAATAAAGTGTTGTTCACATTATCCATCAATTAGTTAAGAAGCAACATTAAAACAAACATAAAGATAAGTCCATCAGAGCCAAACCTTTAACTTAAGTTGGACCATACATATTATTTTCTTCCTAAAATTAAAAAAAAAAAAAGCATAATCACATTATATTCTTAAAAAAGAAAAAGGAAACAGCACATTCACAATAAGGAATTAAGGGCATTAACAAATTAAATATTGACAAAGATACTCAAAATGATAAATTATATTCTCATCTTCTTGCTATTGTGAGCTGAAAAATAAAATTAAAAAAAACACCTCAACTGTGCAATTTCGGGAACCAGCAACGGCGTCGATGGTGGCAAGCTCCTCCTATGGTGCAAGTTGTAATCATAACCAGATGGAGAGAGATTGAGAGGAAAAAGGAGAAGAAGAACAAGATACATGAGGTGAAATAGAGAAAGACAGAGAGAGAGAGAGATAGAGATAGATAGAGAGAGAGAGAGAGAGAGAGAGAGAGAGAGAGAGAGTACCTGAGTGTGGTCGGCGGCAGCGGTGGAGGCACTTGAGTGTGGTCATTGGTGGTGGTGGCAGTCGTGGGTGAGTCGCGGGAGTGCAAAAGTTCGCGAGAGGGATGGGTATTTGAAATGAATTTAGGGAAGAAGGAATAAGGGTTTGCCCAGTTTTATATAATCTCTGAATTTATTACCAACGGAATGCCGACGATTATTGCAGTTGGAACAAGTAGCAATGGTGACCGTGTCGGTATGGTCGTTGGCAATATGAATTACTTCCCCACGAGTTAGACATGTACATCGTCAAGACTGCCGGAACCTTTATTCATGTACTGACGGTGAATTCGCCATTCCTAAATCCGTCGGGAACAGGTAATCTATGTTCCCGACGACGCTCTCTGTCAGTAACTTTGCATCATTTTTTGGCACGCCTTTTCCTCCGAATTCTTTTTACTAATAATGTGAATTGTCTAACGGTAAGTACTTTCGCGTCGGTTTATCGACGACACAATTTCCGTCGGTAAATAGCTATTTTTTGTAGTGTATATCCTTACAAATAGCTGACAAATCAATAAAATTTCCTAGGGTTAATTGAGCTTAATTAGAACAAATAACCTCCGTTATAGTTTATTTAAATTGTAAAGACTCAATTGAAGACAAGGAAAAGTTGGCGGACTCAAATGCAAAACAAGAAAAAGTTTATTTAAACAAACCTGGCATGGGAATTGTGAGCCGGGTGCGTGATTTTTTTATGATGAGAAACCGACACTGGAATTATTTGAAACCCAATCCAGAAGCTTTCCGTGTCACACATTGGTGCCCGGTTTGGTTCTAAATTAAACTGGTGCCGGGAAATGTCAAACTGCCGCAAGAATCTCCGCGGTTCCGTAATTTCCTATATTTTGTTTTCTGGTTATGTTTTTATTTATTTTATTTAGAATTTTTGTTTTAGCAATTTTAGAATTATAGTTTTAAGTAACTTGTTTTTCTATTTTTAGTTTGTTTAGAATTGTAGTTTTTAGTAATTTCATAGGATCATTTTCGAGTTTTTATTTGTAACCTCTATAAATAGAGGATTTTAGGCGCTAGTTCAGAGACCTCTCTTATTATTAAAGACTCAGAAGACGGATTTAGGAGAAGCTTTCTAGACTTCCTCTAAACCTTATTTTTATTTATTTGTTTAGTATGAGTAGCTAAGTCCTTTATGATTAAGGCCTTCTTTGAAGATCAAATCTTTTATGAGTATACTTGTTTTTATTTAATTAAAGATTTATCTTTTATCTTGTTCTTGGTTAATTTTATTATTTGTTCTTAATGCTTGCAATTTTCTGGCCAATTTTTGCGTGTTCATGAATTGTTTCTAATGATTGAGAGGTACTAGATTTAATTAGATCAAGGTAATAAAAACACATCGTAAAACTGACTGGAGATAGATTTTGCTTCTTTGGACGGTCTCTAATAAGTAGGAAATAAAAGTAAGTGAGAAGGTCGATCTATACGGTCTTGATTTTTAAAATCACGTAAAAATACGATTAGTTTATTAGCGAGACTAAGAGCTTTTTACTGCACGAGAGTGGGCCTAGCTTATTCACAGGAATTCTACCATTAACTAAATAAAGAGTTTTTCTTAAATAGTTTTCTTTTATTTTTAATTTTAATAATTGATTTTTATTAGTTTTTAATTATTAGATACGAACAAATCACCTTTGCTTCTTGTTTAAGTCTGGTTAGAGGTAGGCGAGTTCACTAATTAGATAAACAATCCTCGGGGATAACTTTTCGCATTATTATATTATTTGCTAGATATTTGTACACTTGCAAATTTCTCATCATTTAGTTATTAAATTTGTTTACTTTATTATTATGGATTGAAGTCATGCATCCTCCTACACCATATACTTTGATAATGAACATAATGAAGGAAATGAAGAAAATATTATGCCTCCTCCTTCTTAAACTGCACTTAGTGGTAGTAGAAAAAGAACTTCTTATATTTGGATGTTTTTGGCAAGATAAATGATCAGCTAGATATAAACTCTGTAAGATGTAATTCTTACATAAGACCCGTGGTGGCACGGGTATATTTTCAAGATATATATCACATTGTCACCCGTCTAAATATGTAGATTTAAGTCAATAAACACAAATTTCTTCTAGTTGTTCTGAAAGTGAAATGACAACTTTTAAATATAATAGTGAGTTAGTAAAAAAAGAAATAGTTAGATGGGTGACAACTGGTAGACTTCCTTTATCCTTACCTTCTAGTGATCATCCATTTGTGAGATTAATAAATATGGCATTTCAACCGCCTTATAAGCCATTTTCTAAAACCTCATGTATGAGGGAAATTCTTAAGACTTAATGAGGAAGAAAAAACGTACTTTCTGGCATTTTTTAATCTATTCCTAGTAAAGTTTTGCTTACTTGTGATTCTTGGCGAGCTGTTACTTGTGAAGATTTTTGGTGCCTTACATGTCATTGGCTTGATGAAAATTGGCTTTTAAGCAAATGATAATAATAATAATAATAATAATTCATTGGTTTTAAAATTTTTGAACACCCACATAGTAGTAAAAATACAGCATGACATATCACTCAAACATATCATGACTATAGAATTGATAACAATTTTTTTTTTTTGCATTTCTTTTGAGAATATTCAAATAATGATTCTTCAATTTCAATTTTGAAAAATAATTTGGAGACCACTTTTGGATGGAAAATTATTTCATATTAGATATGCATGTTATATTTTGAATTTTTGTGTAAAAGACGGATGTGAACATATTGAAAATGTTTTAACAAGGGTTAGAAATATAATTATGTTCATCAGATCTTCCTGTCCTAAATAACAACATTTTAAAGCACTTTGTAGAGGACAAAAATTAATTTATAAAAATATTTAAATTAGATATTTAGACTAGATGGAACTCAACTTTAGATATGTTAGACAATGTTTTTCTTTATAAATATCAACTTATTGAGTTTACAATAGCACATGGTGGACCTCCAAATGATTCAAATGTTTTTTATGAACGTGTAGTTATATCTTCTCTTTTTTACAAACTTTGAAACAAGCAACTGAATATTTATCTGGATAATAATATCCCACTATTCATCACATGCTTCCCACAATAATAAAAGTTGCATATGTTTTTTTAAGAGAATATAGACCACATGCCGGATATTGTTCTATGGCGTTAGATATGGAAACAAAAATTTTAAAGTATTGCAAACATTTTCTTATCATATTTAGTATTACTTTCATTTTAGACTCTCGTTTTAAAGGTGAGAGGTTTTGAAACTTTGATTGATTATTTTTATTCATGTTTAGATACTCGCTACGAATTTTATGTTTCTCTTGAAAGAAATATCAACAATTTAAAATCAGACACATCAAGTACCTAATAAAAATTATACGATATATATATATATATGCAGGTGAAAGAGATGGTGACCGGAGGCTCAGGCGAGCTCAAGTGCAAGTCATTCAACATAGGAGAGATGTCATCTTCTTCAAGTCAAGGAGGATACGGATACATGATGGATATACATTCTCTATAGGCCCCTAGTTCATCTAGAGAGAAACTCTAACCGAGTTGTCTATATACGAATACATCCTTTGAGTTGATCATGTCATGCAGAGGATTTCAACATACTTAGATGATGGACACTACAAAAATTCAACAGATTACCGATCTACAGTTCGGTCGGTAATCGGTCGCTAAAGTAAGTTACTGACCGATTCGGTCAGTCACTGTAATTTGGTCAGTAACTGGCTGTGACGGAATAAAACATTGGTCGGTAACTGTTGCCGACCAAACATTTGTAGTTACTGATCGAAATTTCGGCCGGTAACTTTATATTCTTTTTAATTAAAAAAGGTAAATCAACTATTCAGTTACTGACCGATTATTCGTAGTTACCGACTAAATAATTCAGTCAGTATGTCCACGTACAGAGCGATATTTGGTCGGTCACTTAATTTATTTTTATTTAAAAAAATTATTTACCGACCGAAGTTTGGTCTGTGTCAGATGATAACTTTGTATTTTTTTTAAAAAATATTTTATTTATGATTATAAACATTCACCTGAAATTAGAAAACAACAACAACCACAACAATACAAAATCAACATAAACGTCTATAATACGATGAACGAAAACATCTAGAATACATATATAAATATATATCAAAAATTCTAAAATACATAATATAATATCAAATATAAATATATCAGAAATATATAACAAATATATCATAAACTCTAAGTACGTGGAGGTGGGCTAGAGGAGGAGGGAGGACCGGCCGGTGGCTGAGATGTGCCGTCATCATTCGGCCATTTTCCCTTTCATAATCACATAACAACCAATAGCCAATTTCTTAAAAGTTAGTAATCAATTACATTTTTCCAACATAATCAAAGTATCAAAAACATAGTGCAAGCCCCAAATAGGCAGAGAGACAGGGAATAAAATGGAAAGAAAGAAGTAAAAGAACCCTGTTTCTAGTAGTAAGTAAGTAAGAAAATTTTTCTAAACTTAAATCATATCTAAATTTAGAAATTTACACTTTGATTATGACAATAATAAATTGAAATAATTTTATAATTACAAATAATATATGAAACCCTAAATAAAACTCTGTTATGAATATAATTTACTAAGGAAATAAATAAGTCACAATTTTCTTAAAGATTTTGAGTGTGATCCACAAGTATTATTATCCTATAGGTGTAAAGAAATCTCACCTATATAGTTTCAACTTCAATAAATTTCAAATTTCGTCTTTAGTAGCAATTGTAAATGTTGTAATAATAAAATAATTTTTTTTAAAATAAGTATATTTTAGAAAATCTAAAGGTTTAAGTATTTTTTCTAATATAAACTAGAGAGTCGTGATAAAAGAACTAGAGTGTCAAGCAAGCATTTTTCTTATTATTAATTTTATTATTTTTATAAGTTGTTCATTTTACAATAATTTATATTGAATTGAATATTTTTTTATCGAAAAATATATATTCTTTTCTTCAAAGTTTACTTGTATTAAATTTTATGGTAAGATAGTATTATAAGTTTATTAGTCTACTTAAAACTTATTCTTTATTTAGAAGTGTTATATAAAAGAGTCAAGTACATAATTTTGTTACTCAATTCTAGTTCATCACAAGTGTATAGTCTTTTTGAGAAAACAAAAAAAAATGTATATAAAAACAATATATAAGTCTCACTATAAGGAGTATTCTTAGTTGATTTACTGATTTCTCTGAATTTGAAACATTGACTAGTTTTTTCTCATGTAAAAATAATATAAAAAACTTCTGCTCGTTTCAATATGATTGCTCTTGAATTTTGATATTGATATTCTTTTTAAATGGTCCAGAAATAGCATACTACCTACGTTTGGAAATATAAGTTCTTTTAGCCTCCGGAGGTAGTACATGACATAGCTAAACTGTTTATTTGATCTTAATCAATAACAACTAAATGTAATGCTTCTTATCTAGTACCTTGTACACCCAAATCAATATCAAAACATATTTAGAAATTCTCAAAACTCAATCAAAATTTCATTTTTCTTTACTCATACTCTAAAATATTACTACATGATATTATTTTCTTAGAGATAACTCATCTACAAACAAAATTCAGTTAAGTTTTGAACAAAATAAATCACACTTTTGCCAAATATATATATCATTTCTTATTCGTGTATTCAGCCATGTTCTCACTGAGCATTCATGACTTATTTCGATTAACTTAATTTAGGGATGGATGTCAATATTTAAATACTCATGCCTTCATCACCAAATCTCCCATCCAACCCCTACCTATCCAATAATAAGTAAATAAATAAATAACTACTAGTATTTACTTATTTTAACAGCAGAAATGTTTTTGATAAATAAAAAAAATAAAACTGTCTCCTTCATTTTTTCCAGAAAAGAAAAACCATAATCAATTCTCAATTCATCCCTCCCTCCCACAAAAAAGGTCTTCATATTCTTAAAAAATAACATTAACAAATCCAAAACATGACATTTTAACAAAAATACAACAATTCTATCCATTTTCGTAAAAAAATAGCCAAAAAAATAAAAAATAACATTCAATTATTCTAGCACAATGTTCTAACATTTTACTAAAAAAAAAAACAAATACTGAAAATATTTCCGGTGAGCAGCGGGAGGAGTGCTTTTCTGGCTATTGACAGCGCCTCTAATTCCAGTAAGCTCTAAAGTCTTTACAATTTTGAGGGAGAGTGATAGAGAGAGAAGAAGAAGAGGAAGATTAGAAAGAGGAAGCAAAAACAAAAAACATAGGAGGGGAGAGAGAGAGAGAGAGAGAGAGAGAGAGAGAGAGAGAGAGAGAGAGAGAGAAAGGAGGGCATACCTGACGGTGCAGCAGTAATGGTGACCGCATGAGGGGGGTTGCGGGGTTACAAGAGAGGGGGGAAGGAATTGCAAAGGGAATGAGAGAAAGGGGAAGGGTTTCTGGGAATGGAGGGTTGGGGCTTTTGTCAATTTTTTTTTTTTTAAATTAAACCTTATTGTCCGATTAGCAACAACAAAGACGGTCGGTAGCTTGTTTAATTAGAGTTATCGACTGAATTAGTCTCAATTGATCGGTAACCTTATTTAATTACCTACGGATTAGCATTCGATCGGTAATTGTTCGGTAACTGAATAAAGTTACTGACCGAATAGAACAGGTCGGTAAATTCGGTCACAAAAACCCTATTTTCTGGTAGTGGGAAGACCAATTCAGCCCCATATCTTGTCCTATATAGGATCGCTCAGGATGTCTAACGGCTCCTGTCTCTATAGTGGCTTCTGAAAAGTGGTTTCTCTAATAGTCGTCATGCAATCGACAAGATTGGGAGTCGGATGTTCCATAACATAACACATTAAAGGCTATTATGTTTCTAGTCTATTGGTATTTCAAGAAGACGGGATTGCTAAACTGAATACTGCTAAAAATGAAGAAGAGAAAACCTAAATGCTCAACATCCAATCTAGTCAAACTCGATCAAATAGACGGAATTTTTATATTTAAAGTATAATAGTTAGGACATAGGATAGTACTCATTTATTAGATTTTACATTGTAATAGTAAGGACATAGGATAGAATAGTATTAATTTATTAGATTTAAAATTGTAATTTCTTTTGGGAGGTTTATGCCCTAATAAGTCCCCATCCTATGTAATTTTTATTTTTATTATTAATAAAATTAGTAGGGGTCCATGCCAAACATCCCACCACTTCAAGGTGGCATTCTCTAATAATTTTTGTTACTTAACTTAAAAAAAAAAAAAAAAAACTTAATTTTTCTAAGCTTAATAAAAATAACTTAAGTTTTCTAAAATTAAAAAATAATCTTCAGTTTTCTAAACTTAATAAAAATAACTTCAGCTTTCTAAACTTAAAAAATAAAATCTTAATTTTTCTAAACTTAATAAAAAAAACTTAAATTTTCTAAATTAAAAAAAAAAAGACTTAGGTTTTCTAAACTTAAAAGCAAAGACTTAAGTTTTCTAAACTTAAAAAAAAAATAATCTTAAGTTTTCTAAGATTATAAAAAGTTCTGAAGTTTTCAAATTTTAATAAAAATAACTGAAGTTTTTTAAACTTAAAAGAAATGTTAAGTTTTCTAACTTAATAAAAATAACATAAAGTTTTCTAAACTTAAAAAAAAATGTTAAGTGTTCTAAACTTAAAAAAATCTTAAGTTTTCTAAATTATAAAAAAAAAATAAAAAAAACCTTAAGTTTTCTAAACTTTAAAAAAAATCTTAATTTTTCTAAACTTAATAAAAAAAAACATAAAAAAAAAGTTTTTTTAAAAAAAATTAAAAACCAGAATATAATTTTAAAAACTAAAATAAAACCGAAAAAAGATTAAAAAATTATTTAAAAAACCAAGATTGAAATTGGTCAAAAAGATGCATATGATATGAATTGACAACTCACTTACATAAAATGAGTTGTCAATTCATCTCACATGCATCTTTTTGACAATTTCAATTTTTCATATTGTAAATGCAATGATTAAATAAAAAAAAACATTCTTGAACAAATTTCCATTCATCCTGCTCTTTAAATACTAGATACTACAACTACAATTTCCTCCTATTCTTTCATCTTTCAATATCTTTCTCTCTAACTCTAAGTCTTTTCTCAACTCTCTCAAGTCTCTAATGGTTTCGAACAACAATAACAACAACAACCCACTCCCTCAATTCGTTTGGTCATCCTTAATCTGTTTCTTTATCAACAGATTTGTGCTTATGGTTCGTAAAGATAGAATGGGCATTTATCAGATTTGTGGTGTTTCTTTTCTCTTTGAACTGTACCGAGGTATGGGATCTTTACACCGACAGTAATACATAAACCGTGGAGAAGAAGAAATGAGGAGTTTTCTTTAGCAACTACCACCACCGACAGCTCCAACAATGCCCGGGACTCCTCCCAGAATGAGTTAAGTTTATTATGGTTAAGTTTAGTATATATGTTCATCTATTTACTTGTTTGTTTTTTATGTTTCCATATTTTCATGTATTAGTAAGTATTATGTAAGTTTCTTTAATAGTAATTGGACAATCAGTTGCAAATCAGTTGCAACAGGACGATTTGTGAATGATACAGTTAGTCGCTAAAACGTGGTCTCAAACCAAAAGTTTACAATCGAAGGTGGTGGCGGACACAAATTTGCATTCGGCTATTAGACGGCAAGTCGCTAACTTCTAGGTCAGTGATCTTTGCGAACGTGTGCTTGCTGACTTGTTTCGATCACAAAGTTTTTATGCCATGGGATTCCTACCAAATTTTTACAATTGACAAGGGGTCGCAAATCAGTCCCAAATAAATTTTTGTTATTTTTTTATTTTGTTTACGACTGCCATTTGGTCGTAATTCTTTATTCATTTAAATATTTATTTTGAGAATACAAAAAAAACCCTTGAAAATTAAAAAAATCCCAAACAAATAGTAATATACAACAATAAAAATCCCACCACATTCACATAAACAAAATGTAATATATAATAGTCATAATAAAAACAATACAAACATAAATACGAGTACTACAATAGTAAAATGTAACAAAAAGCTATCTAAGTAGGAGGGAGAAGCTGATCACCGTCATCCTTGTTCTCCTCTACATCCTAACAGTCCCCATGCCCACTCGACTCACAGGGCATCCACCATTCTGAAGGGGGCTGGAGATCGGCAGGTGGCATATCCTAAGGCCATTACCCTAAATCGGCAAAATGTTGGGCAGCCCACTAACTCAAGACATGGCTTCGTATGTTAGCTTCTGATCCCACTCTCGGCCCGCTTCTTGCATCTTCCATGCGACGATCTGGCTAGTGGCCTTCGTAATCTACGATTGTATATAGTCTAAAAGGAGAGGGCGAGCTCCAACTACACCTCAAGCCTTAGCCCTCATACGGGCTGACTCCACGGCCCAGAACTTATAACTGTACCCCTTCTTCATCCCCATCTCGACCTTAAGCATCTCTACCTCGATGAGCATAGGGGTGCTAGTTCGAGAATTCTGCTCCTCCTTCCTCGGTCCAAGTGCTTTGCCTGAGAATTAGGAAAACATGTTAAATCGACATTTGTTAATTAAACGACAAGTTAACTTAAATAATAATTGTAATGAAAATCTTACCCAAAACTCGGTAGAGCACTCATCGACGAACTCCCCGGCCTTCTCGTGGTCCTCACGATATGTGTAAAGCTTTTAGTAATGTTTAGCTTTACAATAAGCATCATCAAGCTTCTTATGCTGCAAGATTATATAAGGTTAATTAAAAATATTATATTTCATAAAGAAAACATAAAATAAATACATCTATTAATTCTTTACCTCGCAAGCATCCCACTCAATAAATGATTGGGAACCTCCTGTATGCTTCTCGGGACCTCGTCTTCCTCGCCTTCCTTCATAATATTCTGTGTTGTCTTTCCCTTCTATTTATACTCATCTTCTCCGAACCGCTCATCCAGGCGTTGTGTATGGGAATTGGTATCCAAGATCATCTTCGAGGGGTAATGCGAACTAGGTACAAAATGTGCTTGTACTTCTTACTGTCTATCCGCTCAAACCCTTCTCTCACTAACGCATTAAGGGCAGGGTCCCATTGAAATACCTCTGTGCATTCAGACATACAAGTTAAATAATAATATAAAAATAAAAATGTAAGAATTATAAAAGTCAATAAATTATGCCTATCATGAACTCCTTGAACCATATATCCCAAACACGCTATGGGATCATAGTCCAGCTCTCGTATGACTTGTGAATACGAGACTGTACAATGAAGGTCCATCAGCATCTGACGGCTCCAAGAAACTGAAAGTTAACGTTATCAAAGTTATAAACTTAAAGTTATTGAAGTTAATAAAGCTATTAAAGTTAAAGTTATGAAAGTTATTAAAAAGTATGAAAGTTACTTACCTTCTAGGAACAGGATGCAAGAGCAGACGTCGATCTCTGGGCTACAGCCATGGCTCGGCTTAAGGTGGCCGTTATGGTCCGGCCTTTGATGTGCTGGCTGGAGATTGAGAGCGTGAAGGCCAATGAGCCTATGTCCTTGGCTGAGATGCTAAAGGCCGACAGACCAATGTCGTGGGTGCAGTTGCAACAACGGCTGCACCTTTTTCGTGGTCAAAGGCAACTATTGTGACCGACTGCTCGTATTAGGGATCACGGATGGCATCTTTATAAATTCCAAACTTTTTAGAGATGCAATGTGTGATCTTGGAGGACGGGTCACCTCAGTATCTCTGGGACCATGCTCATTTGATGTGGAGGCCCTCTCAAGATCGTCAACTATATTCTTCTTACCTAGAACATACATGCAATTACAAAGAAATATGAAAATTGACTTGGATTACATAACTTAAAACTTAGCAATGAACTAAATAAAATTACAAACATAAATAATGGAAAGCACAACATATGATGAACATAATATATAACTAGGAGTCAGAATCGTCTTTTTTTTCTTTCTTCGAATTCCTCTTCTTTCTCACTCTCTTCATCTTTGGACTCCTATTCTACCTTATCGTTCACAAAATTAGCATTATTTACATTATCTTCAGGTTCTCCAGAATGTCTACTTCATTGATCGTGAAGTCTCGCCAATGTCTATATTCTCTTTCTTTGGTTTTGCATTTAAGAAAACATGTGATCGAAAGATGTTTGAGAAAATAATATTTGGCGGAGGCTAAGAGGCTTGAAATATGTAAAAGATTCTCATAATTCAATTGCCACCATATATTCAATGAATATACGATTAGTTGTTTCATAATCTAATAGATAAATATGATAAAAAATAAGATGATGCTTATGTTATATAGAAGAGAGTTGTGGGGGGTTTTGTTGTACAAGCCATTGTTTCTTAGTTTGTCTTCTTGAACTTCGTAGTGCTATAGCGCATGTTTGAGTGCCTTAAAGAATTTGACTGAATATGATTAAGGAATAGTGAAGCATGAAATTAGGATTTGATTTTTTGATTGTATAAAAATTGGAAAAGAAAATTAAAAAGGGAAGATGATGAAAAGCACTAATCATAATGACTTTACACTTACAAAACTATTGATGATATACATATAAAAAGACTTTATGCATGGCTTTAGTAATTTTTTTTTGAAAATATAGTTTTAGTAATTAATAGTATTTTCTAAGTTGTCATTTCGTAATTGATTGTAAGTGGTACGTGGTGATGAAGACATGTGATATGTTTGCTGCACTATAGGCTGGATATTCTAGTAACTCTTAAAAGAGTCTTATTCTTACTTTATTTGATGTACTTTGTTAAAGTTTATACTTGTAAATAAACTTTCTTTTTAAATTTTTTTTATATATTTGGAGTAGCATTAGATTTGAATATGTTTGATATTCTGAATTTACTCTTGGAATAGGTTTATATGTATTCCAACATTGGATTAGTCTTGATGTTATATATTGATGTCATTTGTTATAAAGATTTTCGTTACTGTGCAAGTAGTAATTTACATATTAGTGTATATTATTATCAAAAGTATTCATAAATACTTTCATAATTGTCAATTGAACTATTTTTAATGATACTTATTGTCATTCATACATATTGCTAAGATTAGAACACATGTTGTGAAATAAAAGATTAATGACATATTTGTGCTATAAAAAATTCATCAAATGACAAATTAGTATTCAGAGTTCTACACAAAAAGCATAAATAAATGTCAGGAAAATTGAAGATACTTGATGACTCTTTTTCATGTCGTAAGTAAAATAATTACTGTCACCTTAGAATAATAAAAAATATTGCATTTATGCATTTTAAAGTTTCACTATACATAACAATTACGCTTTTATATATGCCAGAACACAAAAATATAATAATGCTTGTATATGTCATAAATAATTTGAAATTTTAGACCGTTATATATTTTTTCTAACATAAGCAAATGCGATAAAATGTTGTATTACGTATACATGTTAGCAAATAGGTAGTTACCGACCCACTACCTATAGAGAGGTGGGAACCTTGGTAACCAACAAGTTCAAAATGAAGACGAAAAGAAACAAGAAAAGCTGAAAATAAAGAAATGTAGAAAATAGAAAATAAAAAACAAAAGGGTATAATTCAAGAATCACCTTGAGCTCTGATACCAAAACTGATACGAATCAAGTGATGCGGAAATATTCCAAGTCTAGATTTTTGAATTTGGATATTTGGCAAAGCCAATGGTGGATGGATGATGCTTCAATGGAGTTAAGACCCAATACAAACTTGTGGTGGAAAACTTTAACTATAACACCATCCTTCAAATAACTACGAAATAAAAACCTTAGATATATGATTCTTAAACTATACTTAGTAAATGAAGAACGGAAGCTAAAGACGCCACAACCAAGAGAAGCAAGTCTTGATTGATACGTCTAAAGGAATCACAAGGACCTAACCTAATGACAGCCAAATTAGTTCAACAAAGAACTAACAAGAAAAGGATAAACCTTAACCAAATTATATTGTATTAAAATCTGAAAATTACAAGAGCATTCCTAGAGTATTTATAGATAGTTTGGAATATGTCTCCAAACTAAATGCTAACATAGAAAGTAGTAATGTGACTAATAATGACAAAAACATTAAAGAGTTATGGGAAATCATAACAAGTAGTTAAAGGATGTTTAAACTACCAAAAAAATTCTTGAAATACTCCAAATATGCATGACCTATTAACATGCTAATCTCTACCATAACTATGATCACCAAAAACATAACTATCATGATATCCTTCATAACAATCATAAGGACTATGCTCATAATACTTATATTTAGTATTATCTCTTTCATAACCCCCATAATTATCATTAGAAGTATGCTCAAAAGATTTAGCATAAGAAATGAAGTTACCCACTCCAATATGTGTTTTAAGAGTGAAGTTTCCAACTCCATGGTTTTACAACCATAAGCATTTACTCCAAAGCCATACCATTATAGAAGTTAGGCTTTTCTTTTCTAAGCTTGCAAAGAACTATCTCTTGTTTTCTTTTTGCTTCTATCATTTTCCATGATGGATTAGACCAATTATAATCCATTTATTTCTTGTTTATAATTTCACAAAAAGGTTAGAAAACAAAACAAGGGCCTCCCATCACTCCATTAGTTTTTACGCTCTTGAAGATTATCACTCATTTCACTCGTGTATGCTCTCCTTATGATTTTTGATAAAACAAGTCATCCTCTTGTTTTTTTCCTAAATCTCAACTCATAAGGTTCCTAAGATCCTTCAAAAACCTTTACCAAATCAACCAAGAGAATCAACCAAAACAAGTATCACAATCAATACACTTAGTTGAAAATAAAAGAGTTCAAAGAGTAATCCTATCAAACACTTGTAATGTAAAGAGTTTCAAAATTTTGTCTGAGGAAATGAGCCAATCAAAATCATTAATCATGAAACAATGAATAAGAAAATTCAAGGAAGCACTTAGAATAAAAATTCAATAAGAATTCAAAACAAATTAAGCTAAAGAAGAAGGAAAGAGTACTAAATGCAATTTCTAGAAAACATGAGATAATGACACCTAAGACTAAAACCCCGATATCTCAATGAATATACCTCGAAATCAAGTCCATTTAATTTATAAAGGTGCAAACTCGAAGGTTGTAGACAATTTTACAATTAACAGTCTCTTTAGATCTTTTTATTTGACAAAACGTTTTTGTACGGATTTTCTTTTGCATGATCTTTATTGTTTTTCATAGATCATCATATATTTTTTTAGCAAATTTAAAAAAAATAAAAATAAATGGACCTTTCATTGACAGTTGATCTGATACCAATTTGATTGTAAATTGAATCCATCACTATCCCAAGGTCACCTCCATGCTCAAAGAATTTCTATTGAGGATTTTGTAATTCAAACACTCTACTATAAAATCTATAGAGATCAAATCTCCATAACCCAAAAATCAGAGGAACAACTCTTTCCCAACATGTAAAGGAGAACCTTAGGGAAACAAAGGCCCTAAAGTCCAAGCTACATAAAAGTTTCCAATGGAAAACAATCGTGTTTTCTCTGTCTTTTATTAATGAATAAAGGTCGTACTATATACACTTGTCCAAGCTAACTTTACTAGGAAATTACAAGGGAATAAAGAACATACGTAAACTACTCACAACATTCTTAGCGAATACCAAGGCTTGATAGATGACGGAAATAACAAGAGGGAAATAATAAGTTAACTATCCTATATACAACAAGGGGAAATAATTACAGAGATTTACTAATATCTCATGGGATTTCCAATACTCTCCCTCAAGAGGGAGCATAAAGATCATAAATGCCCAACTTGTGCGGTAAAGAGAAGAAAGAAGAGGGATGAGGCGCCTTAGTGAGGATGTCGGCAGGTTGTGAGTCACTGTGGAAGTAGCCAGGAGCAATAAAACCCATCCGAAGAGCATCTCGAACAAAATGGCGATCAATCTCAATGTTTTTCATTCGTTGATGCAACACAGGATTAGGAGCGATGTAAATGGATGCTTGGTTGTTGCAATAAAGAGGAATCGGCCAGTGAATGGGAACTGAAAGATCCTTAAGCAATTGGAAAAACAATTTTAACTACAAAGAGTAACAGCCATGGAGCGGTATTCTGCCTCCGCAGAAGACCGGGAAACTGTACTTTATTTCTTTATTTTCCAAGAAATTGGAGACCCTCCTAAAGAAACAAAATAACCAGTCATGGAGCAACTGGCCCAATCTGAATCACAGTAGGCAGTCAAAATGAGTAGAGAATCAACACGTAGGAGAATTCCTTAGCTAGGACCAGGTTTGAGATACTGAACTACGCATAAAGCAGCATTGCAGTGATTAATATGAGGAGATTGCATAACTGAGGTAAAATGTGAATGACATAAGTGAGCTTCGAACGTGTTACGGTGAGGTATATTAATTTGCCAATTAACTTACCATATTGATCAGGCATAGCAAAGAATGGACTCTCGGAATGAGCTAACTTGTGATTTGGCTCTATGGGGGTAGAAACAGGTTTGTCCCCTATCAAACCAACCTCATAAACAATTTTCGGGATATATTTTTGTTGGCATAAATTAATACCATCAATATTCCGAGCAACCTCAGTGCCTAGAAAATATTTTAATGTTCCCAGATCCTTCATGAGTAAGGTAGTGCTCAAAGAAGTCTTAAACTTATTCACTGTAGGAAGAGAATTACCAGTGATAAGCAAGTCATCAACATAAATCAGTAAACACAAATATATATCACCAACATAATAAGTGAATAGTGAGTAATCTGCATAAGACTGCACAAATAAAAATATTCGAAGGGCAAAAGTGAGTTTCAAAAAACAGCACCTGGGGGCCTGACAAAGTCAATACAGTAACTTTTTTTTAGTTGGCAGACCTGTCGTGCATGTTGAGAAAGGAAACCTGGTGGCAAAAGTATGTACACCTCTTCATGTAAATCACTATGCAGAAAAGCATTGTGAACATCCATTTAGTGGACTTGCTAGTTTTGGGAGGAAGCGACAGATAATAGTGTCAGTAAAATGACCATCTTAGCGACTGGAGCAAAAGTCTCAGTAAAATTAACGTCTTCCTTCTGTATATTTCCCAGAATGACAAGGCGTGCCTTGTACCATTTCACAGAACCATCAGCTTTATGCTTGATTTTACAGACTCACTTGCAACTAAGTACATGTTTGCTAGTAGCCAGCTGAGTCAGTTCGCACGTCCTATTTTTCTAGGGTGCAATCTCTTGTTGCATGGCTTCACGCCATTTAGGACGGGAAACAGAATCAGAATATCAAGTAGGTTCTATTTCTGCAGTGACATACGCTAAAAATGCTTGTAGTCGTAAGAGAATTTATCATATGCCAAATAATTTGGAGGATACAAAGACTTACCTTGAGGTGCCGATGAAGTGAGGAGAGCAGAGGAAGAACGGGATTTTGTAATTGATTACCAAACAATGTTACAAATGTAATATTTAAGCCTGCTAGATTTTTTTCTTCTCTGGAGCATCTACGCAATTCAAGATTTGCGTCTAAATTGTTGGCTGAATTTTGTTTCAAATTATCAACTAAAAGTCCATGTAAGTTCTCATCTTCATTGGCACACTTATTCGAAGTGGTTAGGAGCCCATCATTTGGTTGTTCAATTGAATAAGCAAGGCCTGACTTACTTAAGACCTCTCCTTGGTCTCCAGAGAATGGCTGGTCAAAGCCCAATGCATGCGGCCCACTTGAAGGAATCTCTTCAAGCGGCAGTATATTAGGAGACCTGGGTAGGCCGGATGATGGGTTAGTTGAAGGAAGCTGGGTCGCGGGTATGTGGGCAGATCTAATTGATATGTGAACAAGTTCTCATGCATATAAAGTTTCTGCCTAACCCAAGTATTTCCTCCATTATTGTAAGTTGAAAGAAAATTCATCCCTAATTAACATAGAGACCAAAAGTTGTAATCTTGTTTTGGGAAAACAATGAACAATTCTAACTCCAAGAGGGTGTTAAGCTAGCAGAAGCAAGACTATGAGAGGGAAAACAAGAAAAATTACCTTTTTCTACAAAAATGAAAATTTTGGATAGTCTAATCCTGTTCTAGCTAATTCTTTTTTTCTTTTGAGGTTCAAAGATCCCTCAAAACCCCTATAAAGAAAATGTTTTAAAGGAAAAACTTTCCAATAGACAAAGCCAAGAAAGAAGGTAGGAAAGAGGAGAGGCGAGAGTGAGAACAAACCTTGAGAAAGAGGAGAGAAAACTGAAAGGTGTTTCGATTTTTCAAATCTCGATTGTAGCGACGAACCGCTTTTAGTTCTACGAATTGTGAAAAGAGAGCTACGTCTGTAGGTGCACAGCAAATTGTATTCGACGGGAATAATTACTCCTTATAAAGGTTTGGGTAGTTCTCCCATCTTAAGATACCTTTTCGGGTGAGTTGGGCCCAAGTCCAAATGTTAAAATGGTATCAGAGCTAGTTGTTGGGCTACCCATGTTGGGCCAACAATGCAGATGTGCAGTCCTGAAAACTTCACGCTCCAGATTTCCAATCTCGAACGTGAGGGGATGCGTTGAGAATCCCACATGGCTAGTATTTGAGAAATAATTATTCTTTATAAAAGCTTGGGTAGTCCTCCCCTCTTGAGGTACCTTTTAGGATAAGTTAGGCCCAAGCTCGAATTTTAACAGAGCTTAAAAACGACAATGGCGAGCAGTGAAAAAGAAGAGGGAAAGCCAAAATTTGAAAGAGAAGGTGTGGGAAGGGTTTCTAGGATGGTGTAGGAAAAGGAAGAGAAGAAAGTTTGGGAAGGGTTTTTGGGATGGTGGAGTAAAATGAAGAGGAAAAGGCTTGAGGAAAACACTTAGAAGAGCAATCGGGGAAAATAAAATTTTTCCAAAAGCATAAGTGCCAACTTTGGCGCCTTGTTTTTTTTTTTTTATTTTGGTGCTCTAAATTCATTGGGAAAAGTTATTCACAGCTGTCCCGAGAGTTTAGCAATTTTTCACTTCATATTTATATCTCATGTTTTTATATTTTTAAATTTTAAAAATATAAAAACATGAAATTTAGGGATGGATTTGGTTTGCCCATTTCCATCCCAAAAGTGGTCCCTAAATTTGTACCTAATATTTTTCTACACAAAAGAATTAGCTATATTGATCAACACCCTACAACATGCAAGAATAATACAACACAATTTCAACATAAAAAGTCCATCTCATCATAATGAAAAAAAAAAAGACAAGAAAGTTTATTACAAGAAGAAATTTTCACATAAAAAGTCCATCTCATTACAATAAATAAATAAAAGACTTGAAAGGTTATGATTAGAAGTAATTTCTACATAGAAAGTCCATCTCATTACAATAAACAAATAAAAACTATAAATCTTATTATTCCTCCTCATCATCATCATCATCATCATCATCATCATCACCATCATCACCATAATCCAAATCATTATCTTTAATGAAATCTTCATGTTTGATTCATCATTAATAGGGCCTGAAGATAATGCAAAGTCCGGAAAGTCTACAATGAGATTGATACCTCGAGGGTCACAATATGACAAAACTTCTTATATGGTACCCACAACTGGCATGGCATTCATTTCCTCTGTTTGGACTGCTGGTTCATCTATTTCTTTCTATTGTACTTCAATTGTTTTTCAGGATCTTCGAGATTTTGTTATGAAAGCTGTCATTCAATCGTCTCTATTCCTATTCAAACTAGGATACTTGTATAGTACACTTTAATTGCATGTTGTCCTATCACAAATGGATCATATTTCTTCTAAATCTTTTTTTGGTAATTTCAACCAACTTGTACGTAGGATGAGTAACTATCCCA
Organism: Catharanthus roseus; assembly: GCA_028651295.1. Lineage (NCBI taxonomy): Eukaryota > Viridiplantae > Streptophyta > Magnoliopsida > Gentianales > Apocynaceae > Catharanthus > Catharanthus roseus. The sequence continues at coordinate 7,057,668 of JAPQWS010000083.1, forward strand.
TGAATAGGGTCATACCGAACACAGTAAAATAAAATAACACGAAGAGTTCCTACTAAACCATGAAATTTGATAGTAATAACATCTTCAAGCAAACCATAAAATTCAATGTCAGATCCCTAATGTTGTACACATACACTACTGTTCATTATTTTTTTTCGACCCCAAGTTGAATAACGTCAAAGTTATATCTATTAATGCAGTAACCTGGTCATGATGTAGCTTTACGAGCTAGACCCCAAGCAAGTGTATGCAATAATGGGTTAGTCCCTTGATTAACATCATTTTTAACCTACAATTTACAATGATGGTTTAACAAATAATAGATGTTAAAAAAATCAAAAGGATAAATTTAATTCGTTAATATAGAGAAAAAGATGATGACATACAAACTGCTTAAACCAAATTGCAAAGTGCTTATCAATTGTTATGTCAATTCCGTCAGTAGGTCGTCCTTCCTAGTAATCTATAAACATCCTAGAAATATATTAAATAAATAATTATCAAGAGATCCAAATGAAAATAAAAATTTTAATCTCTTATATGTGAATTATACTTACTGTAGAAATGATTGAACTTCTTGATAGTTTCATAAAATACAAGTGTGAGCTGCGTGTAACTCCTTATCCTTTAGCCACCTAACCTTTGGACGACCATTGACTCTACCTGGATAATTTGAGGTGAATAGGAAGAGCCAAGCATCTATGGAGTTGAAGCTTAGACCACTCATAAGAGCTTAAGGGAAGAAACTCAAGATTCATGAGGGAAATGAGAAAGCAAATGAGACTAATGGCATGGTCGCTCACATGCGAGAAGCTTTGAAGAAAATGCTTGAAGGGTTTGAAGGTCAAGGAAAGGGTTCTAAGTTGTTCTCAATTTGTCCAATTAGGAAGGATCATTCAAGGGGACAAATTGGAGGAGAAAATAGCTAAGAATTGGCGAAGAGTAGCCCTACCATCGATGATAGCCCTCCCCTTACCATCGCCGGTAGGATTCTGCTAGATAGTATCTTGGAAGAGCATACCCTACCGTGTCTCATAGGTCTCACCCTACCGTTGCTGGTAGGGTTCGGGTGAAGAAGAGCCAATGTGATCTTTTAGGTGGGATTTTATTATTCAACTTGTTTTTCTAGCTTTTAATCAAGGTTTAATGGGTATTTTAAGTCATTAATTAATTTTTTAGCTAGGGTTAAGGCTTGGCCTATAAATACCTTATTATAAAATCATTGTAAACAACATTGATGAATTTTTGCTGAAATTTGGGAGAGGTTTCTCCAATTGTATCTAGGGTTCTTCACCCTTCTTAGTTAGCTTGCTAAGGGTTAATGTCCTTAGTTTTGTGAACAATTGTTTGCCTTAGATTGTGGAATCTATGGAATCAATTGATCATCTAATTCCTTTCTTTAGTTGAGTCTTAGAGTTCTTGTACTTAGATTCAATTAGTCCTAGATTTTCTAGTTTGTGTAGATTTTGTTTAGAGGCATTAGTTTCCTCAAAGTTCTTCCTATCAAATTAGGAAAGATTTTTCCTCTCAATGTTGGGTCTATGAGGCCTAGATCCTCATATATTTCCATTGGAGTGTTGAAACTATAAAATCCTTAATAGAGGTTCTTTATCAAAGGAGGTGATCTTGGAAAGTTTGGAATCCAATCTACAATCAATTGAAGATTCACATCAAAGTGGTATCAGAGAAACTTTCAATTGAAGGTCAATTTGAGTTGTAAGTTATTTTAATTCGCTGAAAAAAAAAAAAAGAAGAAGTACTTGATAATCAAACAAAATTATATGAAGATCATGCAATGTTAAGTATAGAAAAATAATCTAAAATTTAACTGAAAAATTGAATGAATTATGTGAGAATTTTTTGATGATTTGAGATGGAGATGTTCTTCATTGAGTTAGGATTCAATTGAAATAAGTTTTACCTAATTTGGAGTTAAATTGTTTGCTCAATTTTATTGAACAGTGAAATGTGTTTTAGAATCGCGACAGCATAAATTTTTCCTAAAATTCATCCTCATCGAGTGAGGAATCTTTGTGAATTGCTTTCCTTTGATTTGGGTTCGTATGTTTCAAGTTATTGTCATTTTAGTGTCAGGATGTCATTATCCCCTATTTCTTGGAAAAATTATTTTAGTACTCTTGTGTTCTTTGTTTAGCCTAATTGTTTTGAATTGCTTTGTTTTTGACTTCTAATTGTTTCCTTGTGTTTTCCTAATCTTTTTTTGATGATTGATGATATTTATTGGCTCTTTTTCATAGATTACATTCTTTGAAATTCTTACACCTCAAGTGTTTGAAAAGCCTGAACACTTATCCAACTAAGTGCATTTATTGATTTGCTTGCTTGGGATTGTTGCTCTTTTTGAATTGATTAAGACGTTTGAAGGATTATATAGAGACTTGATGTTGAGTGTTTTGAAAAGGCAAGAGGGTAGGCTTATCTTGATAAAAGCCAATAAATAATGTTAAACACGAGTGAATTGAGTGATCATCAAAGTGTGTAAACACTTAGGGAGTGATTGAGAGGTCCTTTAGCTTTGTTTTCTTTGTTTAATTTGCAGGTTTGATAATTTGTATTGATGGTCATTTGCCTACTCAATCTCATCAAGAAGCACTAGTGATCCTACAATGATGAATTTAAATGAGACTTTTTAGTCTATGCAACAATCAATTGAAGGATTGGCAAGACAATTCCAAAGCGTTGCTAGAGATGTTGAAGAGCTTAAAAAGGGGCAAGAGTAGTGCTAAAATGGAGCAAAGAGTTGGAGATAACCTTGGAGTCTTTAATTCACCTCACCATCAAAGAAATTTTGATAATGTATGCACTTATACATACAATGATATGCAGGTTCAAAATTCTTATCCATTTCATAAAGGTGGATATCAAGGAAGGCCACAAGTTAGAGGTGGAAGAAGAGGAGGTCTAGGAGGAAAAGGATTCTATAGACCACAAGAGTACAATTGTTGCTTTTGTTTCTATATTCTTGATTTATCCACTAGGTCAATCTAGTTGGTTCTCTGCGCCTAGTTTTCGCATAGCAGCTATATTTCGATTCATCCTCTTTTTCAAGGGTTTCATAATTGGACATTGACCCACTTTCATATGATGGGAGTTGTTGGTGTATTAGATGCTGCAATGAGGATCGGAAGGGAATACTTATTCTTTTGATACTAGTAATACCCTTGTTGGGTTTTGTAAGGAAGCATCTCGATAGTTCGCAACCTGTGCTGTGGTTGATGCCCCACCCGAGCTCTAATTCCATACTCGATAGAGCTCACTTCACCACTCGGCTCCTAATCTATGGATTACTAAAAGACTCCCGATACCAGACATTACGCATTAGACAGATTAGACCACTTAATAGGACCCCCTTTGTCTTAAAGAGTTCCCAAGACATGAAGCATGGCATGAAGATAACTTTTATGAAGATTATGGAGACAATCCTAATGTTGGTCAAGGATACCATGGTGGCTACGGTGGTAATCAACAAGGGGATAAAGCTATAGAAGAAATTAAGTAGAAAGTGCCCAGCCTCAAGGGTGGGGGTGGTCCAAATGTCTTCCTTGATTGGGAATGACAAGTAGAGAACTTATTCATGGTGAGAAGCTATAAAGGTATTGTCAAGGTGAAATTAGTCACTGCCGAATTTTCGGGTTATGCACTTCATTGGTACGAAAGGATTGTCACTCAAAAGTTGAGAAATGGAAGACAACCGGTAGAAACTTGGGCGGAGTTGAAGACTCTCATGAAGGAAAGATTTGTACTGGAACACTATTATAAGGAGCTCTACTACAAGTTGATGATACGTAAGCAAGGCAACAAACGAGTTGAGGAATATAGACGAGAGATGGAGTTGTACATTTTGAAATTGAGCTTGGAGGAAGACAAGGATGCTTCAATTGCTAGATTTCTAAATGGTCTCAATAGGGACATTGCTAATCAATTAGAATTGTACCCTTACACAACTTATGAAGATATGTGTCATTTCGCTACAAAGATTGAGAATCAAAGGAAGAGGATTGGTTTCTCTAATACTAATCTTCCTTCTTCAAGAAGTGTGGTGTATAAATCTCAAGCATCTACCTACAAGAGTTGGCCAAAGAAAGAAGATACACCTAAGGTGGCTTTCAAAGATCATTCTAAGTCTAAGTGGAAGAGAAATGAAGGTTGATCACCAATTCAACAAGGTGCTTCAAGTGCAATGGTATGGGGCATATAGCAATCAATTGCCCTACCAAAAGAACTTGGTATTTAGTGAAGACTTAAATAGTTGGATTGAGAAGAGTGAAGATTATTGCTAAGAGGGTATTGTTGACAAAGAAGAGAGTAGTGAAGACCAAGAGATTGCCTCTTTTGAAGCTGATGAAGAGTGCATGAGCTTGGTGATTGTTAGAGCTTTGTCTACCTAATTCTATAAGGAGGAGACTAGCATTCAAAGGGAAAACATCTTTCACACTAAATGCTTAGTAGGAGGTAAGGTTGCTAATCTTATTATTGATGCTGGTAGTTGCACTAATGTGACTAGCACTTATCTTGTTGAAAAGTTAAACTTACCTCTTCTCATGCATTCTGAGCCTTATAAGCTTCACTAGTTGAATAATAGTAGGGAAGTGAAAGTGAACAAACAAGTGCTAGTGTCTATTACTAAAGGCCATATAACGATGAAATTCTTTGTTATGTGGTTCCTATGTAAGCGGACATTTTTTGTTGGGATGTCCTTGGTAATATGATAGAAAGGTTATTCATAATGGTGTGAAGAACATTAACAACTTTGAAAAAAATGAGGAGAAGTTCATGTTGAATCCTTTGACTCCTAGTCAAGTATTTATAGAACAAAAGAAAATGAGAGAAAAAGAAAGACTAGAGAGTGAGAAAAAGAAAAAGAGCATTGAAGAGGGAAAAAGAATTGATGAAAAAGAATTCAGTGTGGAAAGACCTAGAGAGGAAAAATTGAAGACAGAAAAGAAAAAGTGATAGTTGCAAGATAGAAAAAAGATGCTGCTATGCAAAAGAAAGTGAGATCATAGAAGCCATTGAAAAAGAAGAGTTGGTTTTACTTCTCTATTGCAAGGGAACATTTTTTTCCTACTAATGATCACTGGTCTTCTTTATCTAATGCTATAGTATAGGTCATTGAAGAATTCAAGGATGTCTTCGCCGAAGAGATGCCCGGTGGACTTCCTTGAGAGGGATTGAGCATCAAATTGATTTGGTACCCGAAGCAGTGTTTCCAAATAGATGGCTTATAAAAGTCCTCCTGAAAAGACCAATGAGCTAAGAAGACAAGTTGAGGAATTGCTCTCCAAAGGCTATGTGAGAGAAAGCTTGAGCCCTTGTGTCATTCCCGTTTTATTACTAAAATAAGATTGTACATGGCGTACGTGTGTAGATTATAGAGCCATTTACAACTTTACTATCAAGTATAGGCATCCTATTCCTAGATTAGATGATTTTCTTGATGAGATGCATGGTTCTCAAATATTTTCAAAGATTGATTTAAAATTGGGTTACCAACAAATTAGAATGAGGGAAGGTGATGAGTGGAAAACGGCTTTCAAAACCAATTTTGGTCTTTATGAATGGCTAGTCATGCCTTTTGGTTTAACTAATGCTCCTAGTACATTCATTAGACTTATGCATCATGAGGAATTTCATTGGTAAATTTGTTGTTGTCTATTTTGATGATATTTTGATCTATAGTAAAACTTATGAAGATTATTTGCATCATCTTAAACAAGTTTCGTTAGTTTTGAGAAGTGAGATATTATATCTAACCTTGGGAAATGTGAGTTTTGTCTGGAAAAAGTGACTTTCCTAGGTTATGTGGTGATTTCTCATGGCCTTCAAGTGGATCAAGAAAAGGTGAAAGCATCAAAGAATGGCCTACTCCTAAAAATGTATCTGAAGTGAGGAGTTTTCTTGGATTGGATAGTTTCTATAGGAGGTTCATCAAGGATTTTAGCATCATTGCTAGTCCTTTAACGGATGTTATCAAAAAGATGAATGGTTTTAAATGGGAGGAGAATCAAGAGAAAGTATTCAAGCTTCTAAGGATATGTTGAGTAGTGTACCTCTCTACTTGCACTTCCTAACTTTAAGAAGATGTTTGAGATAGAATGTGATGCCTCCGGTGTTTGCATTGGAGGAGTATTGATGCAAGAATAAAGACCCTTGGCTTACTTTAGTGAAAAGCTGACCGGTGCAGTATTGAATTATGCTATATATGATAAGGAGCTCTATGCACTTGTGAGGACATTGAAACATCAACAACATTACTTACGGGCAAAGGAGTAGTGGTGCACACCGATTATGAGTCCTTGAAGTTTCTTAAAGGACAACAAAAGCTAAAAAAGAGGTATGCAAATGGATGCAATTCATTGAGAATTTTCCATAAATCATCCAGTATAAGAAAGTAAAGAAAACATTGTAGCCGATGCATTGTCAGGAAGGTACACTATTATCTTCAAATTCTTGGTTTTGAGATGCTTAAGGAATTATATGCTAGTGATCAAGATTTTAAAAATATATTTGAGGATTGCTTGCTTGTGCCTGATGATAAGTATCTCATATATGATGGTTTTCTTTATCATGAAGGAAGATTGTGCATTTCATCTTGTTCTACTAGGTTGTTGTTGGTTAAAGAGGCTTATTGTGGTGGTTTAATGGGACATTTTGGCATTAATAGAACTTATGAAATCTTGCATGAGCAGTTCCTTTGGCCTCACATGTGAAAAGATGTTAAGAGATTTATTGGAAATTTCTTAGAATGTAAAAAGGCTAAATCTACTTCCTTACCACACGGTCTTTATACTCCTTTAGATTTGCCTCAAGTGCCTTGGCTTGATATTTTTATAGATTTTATTCTTAGTTTTCCTAAATCACCTAAAGGAATGGATGCTATCTTTGTTGTAATAGATAAGTTTTCTAAAATGGCTCATTTCATACCTTGTAAGAAAACTGATGATGCTAGCCATGTTGCAAATTTGTTCTTTACTTAGGTGGTGTGGTTTCATGGTACACCTAGAACTATTATATCGGATCGTTTCACCAAGTTTCTTAGTAATTTTTGGCGTGTTTTATGGAGAAAACTTGGCATTAATTTGTTTTATTCTACAACTTGCCATCCACAAACCGATGGCCAAATAGAGGGGGTCAATAGGACTATTGGGCAACTTCTTAGGCCCATCCTTACAAAGAATTTGCACCAATGGGAAGAAGTCATTCCTCGCGTTGAGTTTGCTTATAATAGGGCAAGACATTATATTACTTCTTATTCCCCTTTAAAGGTTGTTTATGATTTCAATCCCCTAACTCCATTTGATTTAGTTCCATTGCCTATAGATCATGTTGTAAGCTTGGATGGGAAGCGAAAGGCAAAGCTTGTCAAGTCCATTCATGCAAAGGTGCATGATGCTATTGAGTCCAAGAACAAGAAACTAGTGGTTATATAGAATGTTCGAAGGAAACGAGTTGTCTTTTAACCTGACGATTGGGTTTGGGTTCATTTTCAAAAGGAACGCTTTCCTTCTAAAAGTTACAACAAGCTTGCTGCTCGCGATGGACCTTTGCAAGTTCTTGAGCTTCTTAATGATAATGTCTATAGAATTGATCTTCCGGGCGAATAAAACTTTAGTGCTACCTTTAATATATTTGATTTGTCTCCTTTTGATGTAGGTGAAGATTCGAGAATGAATTTTTCAAACACGGGGTAGATGATGTGAACAGGAAGAGTATCTATGGAGTTGAAGCTTGGACCACTCACTAGAGCTCAAGGGAAGAAACTCAAGATTCATGAGGAAAATGATAAAACAAATTAGACTAATAGCATGGTTGCTTGCATGGAAGAACCTTTGAAGAACAAGCTTGAAGGATTTGAAGATCAAGGAAAGGGTTCTAAGTTGTTCTCAATTTTTTCAATTAGCAAGGATCATTCAACGGAACAAATTGGAGAAGAAAATGGCTTTAAGTATTAGAGAACAGTAGCCCTACCGCTAACGATAACCCTACCTTACCGTCGGAGGTAGGCTTCTCCCGGACAATCTCTTAGAAGAGCATACTTTACTACATCCGGTAGGTGATGTAGCTTACATGGATGAAGCTTTGAAGAACGAGTTTGAAGAGTTTGAAGGCTAAGGAAAGACATCTAAGTTGTTCTCAATTTGCTCAATTAGCAAGGATCATTCAAGGAAAACCCTATACCCACTGTCGCCGGTAGGCTTTTGTCGAGTAATACTGGGAAAATCTCATACCTACCGTCGACGGTAGGGTTCGGCAGAAACTTGGATAATGCGATCTTTTGAAGGACTTTAGGTTATTTGGCTTGTCTTCTCAGTTTTTAATCAAGGGTTTAATATGCATTTTAAGTTATTAAGCTCTAGGTTAGCTAGGGTTAGACCTTAGTCTATAAATATCCCATTATAACTCAATGTAAAACAACTATCATGAATTTGCTTAAATTTGAGAGAGAATTCTCCAATTGCTTCTAGGTTTCTTCACCTTCTTAGACTAGCTTGCTAAGGGTTAATGTCCTTAGCATTGTGAACAATTGTTGCCTTAGATTGTAAAACCTATGGAACTAATTGATCATTCAATTCCTTTCATTAGTTGATTCATAGAGTTTCCTTTCTTTGAATCAATTATTGTTGGTCTTCTAATTGAGTACTTGGGGTTCTAATTATCAATCTAGGAAAGAATTTAGCCTTTCAATTTTAGGTATATGAGACTTGAAAGAATTTAGCCTTTCAATTTTAGGTATATGAGACTTACTTTCTCATAGGTTTCTTATTTGAGCGTTTGAATTTAAAAATCCTCAATAGAGGTTCTTCAGGAGAAGGAGGTGATCCTTGGGAAGGAGTAGAATCCAAATTACTTTCGAAGTGGATCTATATCAATAGGTCTCACTCTACTGTCGTCGGCAGGATTCGGGTGAAGATGAGCAAATGTGATATTTTAGGCGGGATATTATTATTCAACTTGTTTTCCCAGCTTTTAATAAAGGGTTTAATGAGTATTTTAAGTCATTAATCAATTCTTTAGCTAGGGTTAAGGCTTGGCCTATAAATACCCCATTATAAACTCATTGCAACCAACATTGATGAATTTTTGCTGAAATTTGAGAGTGGTTTCTCCAATTGTCTCTAGGGTTCTTCATCCTTCTTAGTTAGCTTGCTAAAGGTTAATATCCTTAGTTTTGTCAACAATTGTTTGCCTTAGATTGAATATACAGAATCAATTGATCATCCAATTCCTTTCTTTAATTGAATCTTAGAGTTCTTGTTCTTAGATTCAATTAATCCCAAGTCTTCTAGTTTGTGTAGTTGGGATTTTGCAGCCTTAGTTTCCTCAAGGTTCTTCCTATCAAATTAGGAAATAGTTTTTCCTTTCAATGTTGGGTTTATGAGGCCCAAATCCTCATAGGTTTCCCATTGGAGTTTTGAAACTATAAAATCCTTAATTGAGGTTCTTCATCAAAGGAGGTGATCTTGGAAAGGTGTGGAATCCAATCTACAATCAATTAAAGTTTCACATCATGATTAAATAAAGATACTTGATGACTATTCTCAGTACCTCCATCATCATTTCTTGTTGGTCTCCTTCTTTTGCATCTGACTTTAGTCTCAGAATAATGCTCTGCAAAAAATGGCAAATTCTTCTGCAATGTATGCTTGACAAATTGAACCCTCAATATGTGCCTTATTCTTCACTTTCTTCTTTAAGTGATTAATGAACCTTTACAAAATAAATACATAAAATGTTTTATTAATTAATTTTGTATGGAACTTATAACAAAAATGATTTAATGTAGTTTTATAAAAAATATATGACAAATAAGTTACAAATGGATACATCCATCTATATTGGATCAGACCTCCTACTAAAGCTTCGTGTGGTAAATGAATGATGACATATTCCATAGCATCAAAGAAAAATGGAGGGAATACTTTTTCTGATTTTGCACAATAACAACGCCACATTATTCTCTAAATCTTGGACCTTTTGAACATGTAGTACAACTGAGCATATGGTTTGAAAAAAAAAGACTCAACTCCGTCAAAACCACATACAAATGATGCAACATTTCTTTAAATGCAATTTGAATAAGTTTCTGCATAAAATACTTGGCGATCATGACTTTTCATTCCCGTCTTCCTCAACTCTTTTATGTCGATGCATTTCCTAAGATTAAACACGTATCCATTAGGAAACTTTAAAGATTGTATGCATTCTAAAAGTTTCTCATCTTGTTCCTTAGTTAAGGTGTAAACTGCTTTCGGCTTAGACGCACCACATTATTAGAAGGAACAACAATTTCTGGCCGATCACGAATCTCATTAATATCCTTCCTTGCACTTAAAGTATCCTCGTTCTTTTCTTTGACATCCATGATTGTGCCTAGAATATTATCAAACATATTTTTCTCAATATTCATAAAATCCAAATTATTTCGAATTAAGTTATCTTTCTAGTACGGCAACTCCCAAAATATACTCTTTTTGTCCACTTATGATGAACTTTATAACCTGGATGATCATTATTTAGGAGCTCCATGGGGAGTGGAAGTCCAGAACTGCAGTAAAAGATTTATTGTATCGTCAATCGAGATTATGGACTATTATTTTCAAGGTCCTTTTCTTGAAAGACTTCTTATCCTTTCTAAATTTATAGTGCGGTGGTTGACGAGTGTCGAAATCACAAAAACATAAGTATTAGCTCAAAAATTTGTAGAAGAATGGTAAACACACGGTTGAATCAAAAAGAAGTCTAGAACTTCTTTACAATAAACTGAAATAAAAAGAAATATTACAGATGAGATGTTTTAAAAATAATTAAACAGGGTAAATTGTCTTTAAACCAAAGATTAAATTCGGTTCTTCACTTTTTAAGAATGTAAAATCCTATTCCTATTCTAATATAAATAAATAGATCTGACTACCTTTAAAGCTGAGGAAATAAAACCACTCAAAGACATAAATTATTGGAGACGATAGATAATTCAATCTATCAAGAAAACTCGATTAAGAAGCAATTAGTATTCACTTGATATTGTCTCAATATGAATGTAGAAGTTGTAACCTATCAATTGCTCATAAGCTGCAACAATTGACTTAGTCCTACTTTCTCCTAGCAAATTAACGTTAGAGCAGAAGACCGTTTAGTCAATTTACTAGTAAACTAACCTTGGAGCAGAGGACTATTTAGGTACTGCACTTTGCTTCAATACCAACCCCTTTTCACAATCAAACATGTAAAAGGAGTTAGAAAGCAAATGGACAACTATTCTTGATTCAACAAGTGGAAATAAAAATATAGAAATAGATGAAAGTAGGAAAGAAGCAAGTACTTGATTGAAAAGGAAATAACTTCTATAAATCTTCAAAATAGAATGACTCTAATGAATTCCTTTTTCCTTAAACACTCCACACCCTTGAATGAGGTCTAACATCCTCTATTTATAGAGGAGGGACAGTTATGAGAGGGTCCTAATCAGCTGAATAAGAATAAAATATAAACAATGTTTAGCAAAATAAGATCATATCCTATCTTCAGAAAATCTGTCAACTTCAAATTCTTGATAGCACGTGCCCACTCCTTATCCTGCTCTTTATGTCTTTTTAAAAAATTTCAGCATTTTATTGACCTCTTTCCTCCTTTGACTTTTTCTACAAAAAAATTAAAAATAATAAAAATTAACTAATTTAAAAAATTGAATAAAAATAAACATGTGAAAATTAACTAAAATACTATACTAAACTAGATACTATCAAATTCCCCTATACTTGGACAATGCTTGTCCTGAAGCATTCAAAAGCTCAACACATCAATATCCATCATCATCCTTTCTTCCATCCACTCATTCATTCATTCATGTTTCATACTATCTTGACTTAAAGATTCGAATGAAACACAAGCAAGGAAGAAACAAATTATGGAGTAAATCTTTACAAAACACACATACCAAAAATTACTCCAACAATCTTATTGAAATAAAAATTCAGTGAGACTTCATTTCACAAAATTCTCACAAGTGCACTCCAAGAATGTTTAGGGCATTAAGAAATCTCAAGTCAAAACATAGAGAGAAATTTTCCATAAGCTTGCAAGGCTATCACATCTCCACCACTGCTAATAGTTTAAAATGTAAAACGAGGGATTCCTAATAACTACAATACAAGACAAGTGGACCTAACATTGAAGAGGTGAGTTCAACCCGAGTGCCGAATCTCTCAAGGAATGACCTACGGTTCAACTACTCTACCGTTAATTCAATATTTAGCCTAAAAGTTGTCATTGAAAAGATTAACTAGAAGAGATGCTAAGAAAGCTATGATAAAAATACAAATGAACAATTATCAAAAAGAAACCAATAAAGAAAGAAATTTGGATCTCGGGTCCCCCAAATCTTGTTACTACTTCAATTGATTGATTTTAGTAGAAATTGATGTTTGATTAATGAATTGGGTCATCACACTCTCAATCGAACAATCCTTATCTCTAGGTGAGAGCCGCCCTATTCACTAACCCGTAGACGAGAATCTCTTCTCTACCTAACAAGAACGCTACAAACGCAAGTAATAAATGGACTTAAAAGTGCATCATTCTATCTCTAGTCTAATGCCCCAATTAATCCCCAAATTGATTGCCTCAGGTGTTCTTCCTTTTCCAATTCCAAACACCCCTGTGATTAATCTAAGTTCATGACACTTAAATTGTAGGAAAATACTAATTGAAGAACATTTCAATCATACACAATATTTAATTTCAGCAAAATCAACTCAATTTCATAAAAACAAAATTAGGGTTCAACCCTTAATCCAAACAATAAAATTACTCACTATTCATAATGTAAAACTGAAATTAAATGCTTAAAATCTAATAGAGAAAAGAAAAGAAAGGCTTAGGAATGATTTTGAAGGCCGAATTGCAATCACGAAAAGTGCCCGAGCTCGTCTCTCGAGTTGCTCCACCAATGCCCGAATTCACCTTTTTGATCCTTGAATCTTCTTGGAAACCTTTAATTCCCCTTCTCTAATATAATTCCTAACTAATGGAGGTGATAATTGGGGAAAATTTGTCACATATCCAATTTGGCTCCCTATGCCCTAATGGCAAAAGTCTAAAAAACAAGAATAATGAACTCCCCAAAACTGTCTAAAAATTTAGTTGAAATACTGCTAAAATCTGGACCTACCGTCGCCGGTAGATCTCTTTCTTCCTTCTTTCGTTTTTGCCTTGAACCTACTGTCGGTGGTAGAGGGAACCTACCGTCGATAATAAGTTAGCCTACCTCCTGTGGTAGGTCCTCTTCATGGTCATCGTTGGGCATCATGTTCCGTCATTTTTGCTCCGATTTAAGCTTTTTTCGTTTTGTTGGACCTTTCTTCGACGAGCACCTAAGACAATAATGGGAGATATTAAACTTAAAGGTATATTTATTCCTTAAAAACATAGAAAAACGACGAATCTAACATTTAAAATAATAGACAAAATAACAACTATCAAATACCCTAACACTTATCCGTTGCTTGCCCTCAAGCAATAGAACTAAACAAATGGAATGAAAGGGTTTGAAGATTTTTGTTTAGATAGAAAGTTCACGGAAGATGAGAGAGAGGTCGGCCTCAAGCAATTAAAGACATAGGAAGACCAAAGATAAAACAACAACAATACCAAAAGAAAACAAAACAAAACAAAATAAAGGGAAGATAAAACTAAAACGGTGCCACTTCCGTTAGAGCACTTAACTACTCAACCATTAAGATAAAACAAAATAACGATCATAAGATACACTCAATCCATTGCACTTACAAATAAATATTACATGGCAATGGTGTGTGTGTGGGTGTTTTGTTCATGCCACTTTTCATAGAAACTAAGGAATGTTATGTAATTTGTGATACCCCCAACCCTGCCACTAGGTCAACTGCGGCTGAGTAGGGCATCTGCGTGCCTCTCGGCACTAAATTATAAGCTCCACACTAAAACAAAACCCTAGAATAATACTAACAGGTATACACAAAGTACGCGGAATACTTAAGTAAATTAGATACTACCGATGCGCTCAAACACAGGAAAAAAAAACTTCTCATTTCCGTTTTATAATAAACACAAAAGTAATCTTACATCAACAACTTACATAAAAACATAAAAAGAAACTCTACAGACGATTCGAGTCTAAAAAGATAAAACATAAATCTATGCCCTTTCGGGGAGATTTGATCCAAAAACTCCTGGCCTAAAACTTCAGTGGCTCGCGGAACCCCTGACCGTTCCAAGCTAATCTGAGAAGAAAACATGATATGAAAAAACGTGAGCGCGAACGCTCGGTGAGTCCACTTGTGTGTGTGCGGTAGTGTTTTCTTTAAAACCATGACGATGCCATTTCACAAAAACAATTTATGCTATTTTAACAAAACTAATGCTTGAACCTATATGAGGGTTTCGAGTGCAGCTGGGAAGTCTGAGCGAATCAAGACACATCAGTGCAGCTTCTATGCCCTAATTTAAAAGAATATGTAATGCAACAGTGGGGCTCCACAGACAAAGTCCGGATCCCCAAAACAAGACCATCGGAACTAAGTTCCGGCATCTCGTAGTCAAATACCAGCTAAACAACATACGAGCTCTCGATTACAAACAATCGCACTCCCATAACACTGGTCAAAACAGGCTACAGACTCCTGGGCCACCTACCAGGTCTGCCCTGGAACCAACCTCGGGGTCGAGCCCCTCCTGACTCTCCATTAGGCGGTCGAACCCCACAGTAGAGCATGATACGGTGTCCACGTAGACCGATTGGGCCACACCCTCCGCGGTCTATGCCCCTCTTAAAGTGGATCCACTCTCAGAGTCGAAACCCCATCCACGTCATCGGAAGAGGCCCTAGTACGGGGTACTAGCCACGTACCGTGCAATCCACTAATGCGTCTGTTCACTTGATTATCAATAAACTTTAACGTTGGTCGGAATGAGGTTTTCGTATGTATTTAAAAATCAATGGGCCATTTGCCCGGTCATAATAACAGATTCAAGTCATAAACATTTCAGAACACAAAAGAAAATCCTCATCCGCCAGTCATCACATGCTTATGCAATTTCACAATTATGCCAATGTCAAATCTATATTCATGCATATCAAAATACGTAACTTTTCAAGCTAGAACATTTTTTCAATATATAAATATTTCCGAAAACCCTGCATACAACAAACTACTCATGCACCACCGTAATAGTCCGTTTTAAAAGAGACACCTATTTGGAGCACCGCTCCTATGCATTTTTCTATAAAACCCGTAACACATTAGGGAGAACATCTCCAAAAATACGCTGAGAAATATCGTTCCAAAAATAGCAAAATTTTGTAAAGGTTAAAAAAAAAACATATTTATATGTCTTGTACTATTTGAAATAAAATGGAGTTTATGGACTCACCTGGATGTAGATCTGTGCTAAGATCCTACAAAATAATAACGCGAAAATACTTAATACCTGAGTATCGATCAAATAATCCTATTCCCTAAATAATATCGAAATCTTATAAAATGAACTTTAGGATGTATAATAATACATATACTTATATAATTCTTTAAAAAGATCGAAAAATCCTATACTCTAAAAAAAATATACTCTCCCAAGAAACCATAATTACTATATATACTTTATACTAAAAATCCATTTAAAATATTTAATCCTAAAATAAATAACTAACTTAAAAATATATAATCTAACTAGAAATAGATCTCACTATATATTAAAGAAAACAAATAAACCTACACTATATATATATATATACATATATATAACCTAACTAACTAAAAAAAAAAGAAAACAAAACATGTAAGTAACTTACTTGAGATGAAGTTGGCTGCCTGGTCTTTCTTATTCAAGAAAGGAAATGATAGGTATATATATATATATATATGCTCAAGATTGAGGAAATTGCATGAAGAAAAAAATGGCTTGCATGCCTATATATATAGAGAAGGAAATGGTGGCTCATGGCTGGAAATAATTCAGATGATGGCAGGTGGATGGCTAGATGGCGCCCTTCCTTAATTGTTAAGTTTTTTTTTTTAATTCCTATATGAAACTGCCAAGTATTTTAAATTTCTAAAATAAATATACTAGGTATTAAAAATAAAAATCCACTTAAAGGCATTTATAAATCTTAATAATAAAACCTCAATAAGGTAATAAAATTTTATTCCTATTCCTAAATATCCCCAAAATACTACTAAGTGCCAAAAACACTATATCCCACCATATAGATCAAAACTCTATTTTCATCACGTTCTTAATTTTAAAGTCATGCTAGGTGCTTACGGGGTAGGGCGTTACATAATTAATGAAGTGACATGCCTCAAAAGACGATGCACAAGCAGCTCATATTCTTCTAGTTCTTAACCATTCTAAGTCTTATTGTAAGTTAATCTCAGATTAGGTAGAACTTTTCGGCTTGTAATGTCAGGCTTGGAACATAAATAAGGTACCAAACGAAGGTAAATGGAGACAAGAACAAACGAGATAGAGCCACGCAATCGAAAGGAAAGATTAGCAAAATTAGAGAATAACTTTCTAGCTGCCTTTTGCTCTTCTCACTCACGCTTGACTATTCTACTCCGTTTCTTTCGCACACCTCACCCAACATATTCACATTTTTCAGCCCTTAACATGAGAAAGAAATAGTGTTGTTATTTTTATGACACACTATGTACAATAGTGTAAGTACCACTTTTTTTTTCTTTTTCTTTTTTTCTCTTTTTTTTCCTTTTTCAGTAAATCAAATAAACTTTTCTCCCTTTTTTTTTAGCCTTTTGTACCAATTGTGAATTACCAAACTGCCCCTTGTTTACATCATTTTTCTTTTCTTCACTCCTTCATACCACACTTATTTGTTACTCTCACTCAAGATGGCTAAAAATATTATTCTAACATTGGCTCAAAACGTGAGTTTTAATATAGTGTGATGTTTAAAAGAACAAAGAATAGAAGGGAATAAAACCCTTCAGCATGAAGGCACAAATAGGGGAGATAGGGGTTAATTTCGTATAATGATAGGCAAATTAAAGGCTCAAACGGTACAATAAAGGTCTGAGACCATCATTTCCAAGACTAACTTAAACTATGACTCTTTAATTCAAAGAACAAAAAAACATAAGAATGTAGGCACGAAGTTTAAAGGATTCTCCCTAAGCTAATTTCCTAGAATTCCTAGGTTTCTATTACTTAATGACATTCACAGGTGCATGAAAACCATTGAAAAAGTAAGATTATTATGCAAATGTTGGTTTTCAAAACGACCAAGTACTGTGCTCTTTCGAATAATCCGAACAGTATCGTGATCAAGCATTCTACCCAAAGTGGCAAAAAATAAAAAGGAAAAGAAGACTAAGAAATTTCTTTTTAAGGTTATTTGATTTTTTTGGATTTTTCATACTGAAAACGAAAGAAATAAGAGTACATAGACAGAATTCCCCCCACACATAAAACCACATTTTCCTCAATGTGGGGGCTAGACTAACATAAAACCAAATAATCACATGCATCAGAGGCGCTCCTGCAAATATAAAGCAGTAAAGCATAAGGAATTAGGCATGAATTTGCTACACAGGCGGGACAATATCACCTCCTGCCGATCGATGGATACCGTTTGATAGGGCAACTCGTCTGCATACCAGCGAGTGGACTGTAAATCTCTGCCAACTGGGCCCCATGGATGTCATGAATGACACGGAGCTGTTCGAAGGCAGTCCATATCTTGTTATGAAAGGCCATCATTGGAGCAGTGGAGGGTTCATTCTCGCTGGAAAGGTCATAAGACTCATCATCCTTACACTCCTCATCATCAGGCTGCAAAGAGGACGCCTTTATTCTGGTCTGAGTGGTTTTCTTAATAGAGTTAAAATAGAAAGGTCATGCTCCTGTAGCTTGTCCTTCGCGGTCGGAGGCTTCCAAACTTTATTCTTCTCATCCCCAGAGTAGCTGTGATTGTTAAAGGTTGTAAAACTGATGATTGGCGGCAACCCTGTGGACAATCTTCTTTCCCTTGCAAAATTAACATTGAAAGCAGCAAAACCTTAGAAAGTATAATAGGGTAACGATACACACGTTTTTTATTAGTATCATAACTTGTGTTACACATCATGTGTATCATTAGGGAAGCAATAGAAAAAGGGGACTTATTATGAATTTGTAAAGGATGTACATATCAATAATGCGAACTTCACTCTGTTCCCTTTTGGACTAGGGTGTGCTCGAAAAAGTAAGAAAGGGCACGGGGAAGAAGGGTACGAAAGTCACCCCTGTGGAGTTTATGACGGCGGTCTATCGTACTTTGCCATATACCAAAACACTGACAACTCGCGTCAAAACTCCAATCAGGGTCCTCATCAATAGTCTTTTTATTAGAGTCCACAGTAAACATGTTCCCCATGTCCCGAATCCCAAGAATGGATGCGAGATGCTCCGTTTCCGGAATGATCCTAACCCCTTTGTTTGTAGAAATAATAGTGGGAAGATCCTTGTCCATTTTGTGAACCATATTAGCATAAAATTCTCAAATAAGGTCGGGATAATAATCACCGAAAATGTGAAGGAGAGAAACCCAACCCAACCCCCAAAAAGTTTCTCAAGTTTAAAATGTTCGATGACTTCCTTATCGCAAGATTTTTCAATAATAATCTTAAGTGACTCCCTATCGGTTACCCATTTACGGACTGCTATAGAAAGACGTTTCGAAAAAGATAAAATATATGGAGTGTTGACGTCTAGCGAGGTCCCCTCAACACGAGCCCGTTTGGATTTTGAAGAGGAGGCAACTACTTTCTTAGGTGCCCTAGAGAGACCAAAGAAAAATTAAAATGGAGGGAAGGAGAAGGAAAACGAAGCTACAAAGGAAATAAAGGGGAAAATGAACAACACAACACAATCTTATGACACGAAAGAAACCAGAGCACCAAAAAATTGCACAACACTATAAATATCAATTTAACATAACCCGTAGGTGCAATGTGCACTATAAGTCCCGTGTGTGTAGAAGTGTTAAACAAATAAACGAAACTGGTAATACTCAAACAAGTAGAACAAGCTCAAAAACACAAAATTACCAAAAATTAGGCATAATGCAAAAAATAGAAACTAAAAAAAATAAGAGGCAAAAAGAGTATAAGAATAGCCTGGGGTGTTTGAACAAACAACCCGTCGTCGCTAATAGAATCCGTGCCGATTTTTCCTCTGATGACGTGTCGCCAGAAAGCTCGCTGGAAAAAATCTTGAACTTTTTTTTGTAAAATTTTTGTTAGAAAACCAAAATAGCACACATACAAAGTTAGCAGACCAAAAAAATTAACAAAAAGATCGAAATTACAAGAGACTAGAAAGAAAGAGAAATTAAAGGAAAATGTTTAATGGAGAGAAGAAATTTAATGGAAAAGTAGAGTCTTTTGAAGAAAAGGTGAAAGAAGAAGAAGGTTTTGGTGTGGAATTTTGTGGTAGTGGGATGAAGAAAAGGAAATTGAAGGTAATAGAGGGGTTAGAAGAAGAAGAGAACGAGAAGAAGAAAAAGAAGAAGAGGAAGAGGAAGAAGAAGAAAGAGAGAGAAAGTGATGTACCAACCAAGAGGAGAAGAAGAGAAAGCCGCCGGAGTTCACTAGAGTGGTGGATGTCCATTAGTGTTAAAGGAGAACGAAGAGTGCCGAGAATGAAGAGGGGGGAAAGGAAGGAATTGGGAGTTTGGAAGAGAGGAGGAAAATGGAAAATAATCTTGAGGATTTTTCAGAGAAAGAAAGAGTGAATTTATGCAGAAAAATTGAAGCAAAAATCTTGAATTGAAGCCAACCAGGTCGACCTGACTCGTTTCTCCTATGAAAAACCCAAACCCCAACCTTTCTTGGTAATACACGGTAGGTCTCTGCCTGTGATGCCCAAGAAATGCTGAAGTAGCCTACCGCTGGCTGTAGGTTGGACCTACCATCCGCAGTAGGCCTCTACCTAGAAATTCCTGAAGTACCCTGTACCTACCAATGGCAGTAGGTTGCCCTACCGTCCACGATAGGGTTCTGCCTAAATGTCGATTTTTCTTCTTCTTGGCATGTTTGCACCCCGTTTCATTACCTGCTGGCCTCATTTATTCGTTTGCACTTAAGTGGATCATAGGCAAATAATCGTCTCTCCAAAAATACCTTAAAACAATAACAAAAACACAAACGAATTAGAAAGAAGGAGGACATAAAAGGATACAATCATACACTTTACATAGAACAACATGTCAGGAGAAGTTTCTTTTAACTGTTTTAGAGAGAGGGTCTCCTTTAGAAAGTTTCCCACATTCTTTCTGAAGTACGACTTGAACAAAAGCTTGTTTATGATCT
Organism: Catharanthus roseus; assembly: GCA_028651295.1. Lineage (NCBI taxonomy): Eukaryota > Viridiplantae > Streptophyta > Magnoliopsida > Gentianales > Apocynaceae > Catharanthus > Catharanthus roseus. The sequence continues at coordinate 7,078,034 of JAPQWS010000083.1, forward strand.
CCTTGTAATGGAAGTAAAGAATTTGAACCCCAAAACAAAAAGAGAATTCGAAAACTTACGATCAAGTTTAAGACAAGTGTTACTAATTACGAATGATTTCAACTCTTTAAAGGAAAACAAAAGATTAACAAAGGGTAAGCTTGAAGAAAAACTCATTTTCGATTGTCCATAGTATAAGGATTGTTTTCGTTTAGCGTTCTCAAAATTTCCTTTAAACTCCATGAGACGTCTCCTCTCCTTATCATCCTTCTTGGGTCGCTTCTATGATTCCTGCATACATAAAGAATCATTAACAAGAACACAGTTAGTTTCATGAGTAAGAAGGTTCACTCCCTCACTCTTTTCGATGACGTCCATCTCCGTTTCTTGTCGCCATTCTTTATGATCCTCATGACTTTCCATGGGACTCTTGTTTTCCATTTCTAGCTCACTTTTCTCAAACTCGCTCTTATTCTCTGGCAAGCAATCATCTCTCTCACTTTCTTCCACTACACTTATATTCGATAGAGGTTCTTGAATTCTTGGGGGGTGGACTCCTTTAGTACTGAATCAATTTTACTCCTCTTCATCCACAACTATGGGAGAGCCGTTATTTCTAATTCTTTTACACAGCACATAGTGATCGTCTTTGTATGTTCCTCTGGAATCTACTCCGAAGTATTAGGTGAACTATTAATAAGCGGTCTTTCAGTGATCATCATTGCCAATAGCTTGATTTGGCTCTCCATACTATGGATAGAGGTTGTTTGGCTTCTCTGTATTTCTTCCATATATTTCACTCCAATATTCACCGAATCGATACAAGAACTTCTAGATTACGTCGTTGGGGTGATGGTTGAACTGATGGAGTATGATTGTACGGTGAGTAGTGAGTATACTCTCTCCAATGAACGTTCGGTTGGGTTCCCCAACCCGAAATATACTGGTTAGGGTATGATCGTACTTCTGCCAATTTTCTTGTAACATGGCCAGCTGAATATGTGTATATTGAGGCATAACAACCATGTTCTCCATCCTTTGTTCTAATATTGCTGCCCATCGGGCTTCCATGGTATCATCAGTACCCCTACCTTACTCTCCAAAACCTGAACCAACAATTGGATAAGCAATTAACATAGGTTCCAGAAGTAATAAGCTGAATGCATAATATCCATACAACAAACACCCAAGCACAACAAAAGTATGGAAAAAAGTAAAACAATAAAATTTTGACTAAAGCACCAAACAACGGTATTTCTTTAAACTTATCGCGTCCCCGGCAACAACACCAAAAACTTGATAGTTAAAAATGTAGAACGAGGGATTCCTAATCACTAGAATACAAGGCAAGTGGACCTATCATTGCAAAGGTGAGTTCAACCCGAGTGTCGTATCTCTCAAGAAATGGCCCAAGGTTCAACTACTCTACCATTTATTCAATGTTTAGCCTAAATGTTGTCGTTGAGAAGATTTACTAGAAGAGATGTTAATAAAGCTATAAAAAAAAAGACAAATGAACAATTATCAAAAAGAAATCTATAAAGCAAGAAGTTTGGATCTCGTGATCCCCCTAATCTTATTACTACTTCAATTGATTGATTTTAGTAGAAATTGATGTTTGATTAACAAATTGTGTCATTACACTCTCAACCGAGCAATCCCTATCTCTAGGTGAAAGCCACCATATTCACTAACCCTCAAACGAGAATTTATTCTCTCCCTAACAAGTTATGAACACTATAAACGAAGGTGATAAACAGAACTAAAAGTGCATCATTGTATCTCTAGTCTAATGCACCAATTAATCCCCCAATTGATTGTCGTCGGGTGTTCTTCATTTTTCTATTCCAAACACCCCTACAATTAATCTAAGTTTGTGACACTTAAATTGCAGGAATATACTCATTGAAGAACAATTCAATCATCCAAAGAATTTAATTTCATCAAAATCAACTCAATTTCATAGAAAAAAACTAGGGTTCAACCCGTAATCCAAACAACAAAATTACTCACTATTCATAATATAAAACTTAACTTAAATGCTTAAAATCAAACAGAGAAAGAAAGAAAGGCCTAGGAATGATTTTTGAAGGCTGAATTGCTATATCGAAATGCGCCCGAGCTCGTCTCTCGAGTTGATCCACCGATGCCGTAATTTGCTTTTTTGATCCTTAAATCTTCTTGGAAACCTTAAATTCTCCTTCTCTAGTCTAATTCCTAGTTAATAGAGGAGATAATCCGGGGAAATTTGTCACATAAGATCGCCCCAATTCGCCTCCCTAAGCCCTAATGGCAGAAGTCTAAAAAACAAGAATAATGAACTCCCCCAAAACTGTCTAAAAATTGCTTGAAATACTGTTTAAATCGGGACCTACCATCGTGGTAGGTCTCTATCTTCCTTCTCTCTTTTGTGCCTTGAACCTACCATCGGTCAAAGGAGGAACCTACTGTCGACGGTAAGGTTCTGTCTTCATTTCTTTTGTTTCCAATGCACCTACCTTCGGCGGCAGGTTGGCCTACCTCCGGAGGTAGGTCCTCTTCGTGGTCACCGTTTGGCACATTTTCTGTCATTTTCGCTACATTTTAAGCCATTTTCGTCCTTTCTTAATTGGACCTTTCTTCGACAAGAATAGGAGATATTGACTTAAACGTATATTTTATACCTTAAAAACATCAAAACCGATGAATCTAACATTTAAAATAATAGACAAAATGACAACTATCAACTATACAAATGACTTGAATGCAGCTAAGGGGCTTGGGATGAATAGAATAAACTAATGTGATTGTAACTTGGTTAAGAATAGAATGAAGGATGAAGGGCTTATACTCATTTGTTAAATCAAAACTAACCATGAATCCTTCTTGAACCCATGCTTAAATCACTTCTCTTTTATTTTTTTGAGCTCTTCTTTTTTTTTTTTTTTTTTTTTTGTTCTATTTTTCTTGTTTCGTCTTCTTTTCATTTTTTTTCGAGAAAGAAATAATAAAAAAATAGTAGCTTGTAGAACTTCTGCAACATCTTCAACCATTTCTTTAAAATAGCTTAACACACATGAATAAAAGTCCTCATCCCAATAAAGAGACATATAGTAGGTATATTGGAAGATTCGTATTGTTCTTTTAATGAATTTGAGACGGTTAATGATCAAAACACAAGGCTCAGAGCCAAGGGGCTTACTAAGGGACAAAATTAAGGTAAACAATGGTCTTTAACAGATAAATTTAGCCTAAATGCCCTTTTCATACTAATCAAGTCAAAGAATGTGATCTCAATATGTATACAAAGCAAGTTCTAGAAAGATCAAACAACACATGAAATCACACTATCAAATAAAGAAAATCAGCAATTTAATGAATGTTCTTTGGCTCAAAATCTCACTAGGATGGTTTTCAAGTCCCACACATGTCATTTAAATCAATTGCCAAAATAATCCATGACTGTGTGAAATGTAAAGAGTTAACATTTATTCACTCTAATTCTCCACTTTGGATTAATTCAATTCTATAATTCATAATAGTCAAATCATCAAACAGATGAGTAGCCTTAGAGTCAAGAATTATAAGAAAACCAAAAAAAAAAAAAAACTCAAGTACACTTGAAAGCCGTCTAAATCAAAGAAAAATTTGAAGCTTCCAAATACTCTTCCATACCTAAAGCTACCATTGTCCTCAATGTGTCAAAACAATATTCAACAATAAAATGTAAATAAAGACAAACTTCCCTATACAAGTTTAGTATGGAAAGACGCATTCACATGTAGGGTGGTGATGTTGGTAGGTCTATCATCCGAGGAGAATGTTAACTATTCATCTTTTACAGTTCTTGTCCTCAATACTCTTAACTTGGATACTTTCATTTCCAAACTCTCAAGAAGCTCTCTTTAAATATGAAATGGGCATTCTCATTCCATGATTACTTTACCATTTTCCTTAAAGACCGCAACTTACCTACATACTAAATAAAGAGTAGTGTTGCAATAAGAAATAAAATAAATTAAAATTAAACGTCAATAAAATAAATTAAAATTAAAATAAATATAAAAAAATGACAAGAAAAGAAAAAATGTAGGGTTGCCTCCCCAAAGCACCTTTCTTTATTGTCTTTGGGTAGACATTCTATGAGTCACACTTTATCGCAGATGGGATTGATCCCTCTTCACATCTTAAGTAGGATATTGCAAGTTTAGAAACATCTCTAATAAAGAAACTATAGAAATTTGCAAGTTTCTCAATCACATTGTCATTAAATGGGAGTTGAAAGTGGTGCTTCCTTTTGAATTCATTCAATTTCTCAAAATCAACATATATTCTCCATCTATTTTTAACTCTTATAAGAATTAGTTCATTTTTCTTATTTGGAACAACTAAAGGACCATTGCAATTATTTTAAAATGTATGTTCAAGACTTACCAATTGAATTTCTGAAAGTGAATGTACAATTCCTTGATATGAAAATTCTAAATTATCCTTATTGACAAACTCTTTAAAAAATGTGAGAGAATTTGCTTACGTATTTGTTCCTCGCTCTTCATAAACATATGACAAATTACTATTTGGGAGTGGCCAATTCCATCAACTTCCTTTGTGCAGTCATTTCTTGCTCTAGAGGAAATTTTCTTCTTCTTTAAAAGTCCATCCTTCTTAGCGAAAGTTATGGATTCTTATCTCTTTTTTGTGATTTTTTCTTTTTTTTTTTTTCTTTTTTTTTTTTTTTTTTGTTTACCCTTGTCTTCTCGATTTTGATTTTGATTTTCCTGTTCAAAAAGATCTTGTATTTGTAATAATATTCACATTTATAAAATGTTATTGATTATATATATTATATTACCTTTTGTATACATAGTTGGATCATCTTGTATATGGTAGTATCTGATTATTTTATGTAAATTAGGCGGATTAGCCTCTCTAGATTAGGCATCACTGAGTATATATAATGATATTCTTTTCAATGGAATGACCAAGCATCGAAGCTTTTGCGCATACCATATTCTCCTTGACATGGTATCAAAACCAATCTCTAAAAAAATAGAAAGAGTATAAGAAATATTCTCGGTTGAGCTGAAGAAAACAAAGAACATTTTCTTCATTATTTGCCTCCTCAATCATCAACACAATATTCTTCTTTTATTTTCTAAAAAAAAATTGGAGAAGAAGAAATCTTCTCAACAGAAGGGACAGCAATGATATTCTCACTATCAGCTCACCTTTCTTCTTAATTGTTTCTTGTCTTATCTACATCACTACTACTTCTCCAATTAGTTTTTCTTTTTTTTTTTTCTTTGATCATGTTGAATATCAAGGATAAAACTGTGGTTCATGATGAAATCAACACTCACGCTACTAGCAGTCATGACCATGGCCATGGCGAATGAGGGAAGGTTTTCAAAACAATGGCAGCAAGTGTGGACAGGGCAAGCACAATTATCACTCTCACAGTCCCAACAATGGCTTCTCTCTGGCCGACTTGGTCCCATCCATCAGCAGGGGCGATTGTTGGTCTTCTTTATGCTCCATGGTCCGCGACTTTGAGTTGTCAGCAATCCACGTCTTGCTGCAATGCTTGGGCTACAACAACATTGATATTGGCTCCTTCCTGGTGAGCTACAACAATGGTCACATGGCCCTCACAATGGTCTCTTTCAACAAGGTCGTATGCACCTCTATTAGATCTAGGCCATTTTTCAATTCCACAATGGGCTAGAGCAGTCAAGAGGCCTCTTGAACCTCTTTGATTAATGGAACAGTGACTTCCTCACCATAAAATAATGTTTATGGTCATAAAGTTTTAATTTGGCTTTTGGATTCCGAAGCATCTCGACACCTGACGGGTCGGCTTGATTTTTATCTGATATTCATACTATCCCATCTTGCTTTATTTGTCTACCTAATTAGTTACATATGGTCGCCAACTCTAAAAGAAATTGTACATTTTGGACCAAAATTAATTATTCACAATGTTTTATATGTTCCTAATCTTTAGTCTAATCTTATTTCTATATCATAGTTTTTTCAATTTGATCTCGAGTATGGAGTTTATTTTTTTATAATTTGTTGCGGTATAAAAGAACATATTCTGAGGAAGGAGATTGGACTGGGTAGACTGACACAATGCATGTACAAAATTTCCCACGTGCAAACAAATCATTTTTACCGTTTCTTTAAGTTTATTACATAAATATTTAGGACATCTGTCCATTTCTGTGATGAAACATTTTCCTTGTTTTTCCAATGACTTGAACTCTTTGCATGATTATTGTTTAATTTGCTTTCATACTAAGAATCTAGACATAAGTTTTCTTTGAGTGATACTACTTCTAGTTAATTATTTTCTTTAGTACATTGTGATATATATGGGCCGTATTAAAAAAATCTACTTGTGGGTCCATGTACTTTCTTACATTAGTAGATGATCATTCCCGTGCTGCTTAGGTTTATTTTCTTTCTGACAAAAGTAGCATTTGCACATATTTTAAACATTTGTTTGTCCCTGTTCAAACTCAATTTCATAAAACCATAAATATTGTTCGTTCCGATAATGGTACAAAATTTCTAAGCTTATCCTTTTTCTTTACCTCATCTCGAATTCTGCGGTATCTTAAGTCGTCTGTATCTGTAGTGTCAACTCTTGCGCGTTGTTCCACAGTTTCTTTCCCCGCATCAGTAAATTTCCTATCCTTGGTCAACCCAAAGAGCTAAGATTCGGGAAAGGAAGCTTTATGGGCCCCCAGGATCTGATCAACTGAATGAGCAAGCCCCAGGAAAGTATAGGTTTGTTCACAGCTCCATCTCGGCAGGCATCCTGCTCTCGAGGGGGTGGGATCCTGGAGCGAACTAGTCAAAGTTTTTTTTCTTTTATCTTTTCCCTGTAAAAATAAGTAGTTATTTGCGTTTCTAAGGGTATTATTCACCAAACAAGTGTTGTATATACACCACAACAAAATGGGAGAGTAGAACGTAAATATCAGCATATTCAAAATATTGCACCCACTTTTAAGTCCTCAAGCCTACTTACTATCTAAATTTTGAGGAGGAATGTGTTAAACCGCGGTATATCTTTTTAATCGAACCCCTAATTCCATTCTCTAAAATAAAATTGCAATGGAAATTCCTTTCTATAAAAAACCAGATATTTCTCATTTACGTGTTTTTGGTTTTTTTTTGTCATACACATGCTCGTACAAATGACAAATTATAATCTCATAGTGGGCATTGTATTTTTTTTTTTGGGATATCCTTATGTTAAAAATGGATGGAATTCATTTGATCTCGATACACATCAGTTCATTATCTCCCGAGATGTTCAATTCTTTGAACCCAATTTCCCTTCTCTCACTATTTCACCGAATCTACTTAGTCCCATATTCTATAACTGACCACTAAGCTAGACTACTCTTATTTCGATGAATTATCTTGGCCCATCATCCAAATCCCAAATACAAAGGATTTATCATTCACACACACTAGATCTCTGTCGCAATATACTCATTTACCTACTAAGCTTTCCTTTCTGCCTAGCCTTCTTTCGCTGATGGTCTAGCAAGCTCCCCACGAGTAGCCTACCTTCCCATTCCACTTCAAATTAAATTAATCCACCTCCTCCTCCAAATAATCCAATTCCTCCTCTTCTTGAACTTCGCTGGAGTTAACGGTCTCAGTATCCTCCTTCAAAACTCAGTGATTTTGTCTGCAATAATGTGAGAACTTTTACACATCTTTGCCCTATGTCTAATCTATCTTTCTCTTCAGGTGCATGTCCCTATCTTATTATATAGTATATTTTTTATGAAAATTTTTCGACAGACTACAAGCCTTTTACTGCAGTGGTAACTGCCAATACGAAACTAACTTAATTCTCCAATAATGTTTTGATTCCACACTAGTGAGATGCCATTAGTAGTGAGTTGAGGCTTTAGCCTAAAATCAGACTTGGCACATAACCACTCTTCCTCCCAGAAAGAAGGTGTTTGTTTGCAAATAGGTTTACAAAAGCAAACGTAAATCAGACAGAAGCATCAAGCGGTATAATGCTCGCTGGTGATTTTGGGAAAGACTCAGGTAGAAGGCCTTGATTACACTGAGACTTTTACTCTTATAGCAAAATTGGTTACTGTTTACACACTCCTTTCTATGGCCGCCACTTGAAATGGAAAATTCATTAGATGGATGCTCATAATGCCTTTCTCCATAGAGACTTACAAGAGGAGGTATATATGAAACTTCCCCCTCGTTTTTCAAAAGGGAGTGTAGGAAAGGTTTTCAAACTTCAAAAGTCCTTGTATGGGGTTAAACAAGCTCCTCGTTGTTGCTTTGCAAAATTAATTGTTACATGTAATCAGTGTGGTTTCTGCCAGTCCTATTTTGATTACTCTTTGTTCGCATATTCTTCCAAATCCATTTTCTACGTGCTCTGGTTATGTGGATGACCTAATCATTACTTGAAATGACCATTCACCCTTTAGAAATTCGAAGCTCATTTGAGCACATGGTTTCATATAAAGGATCTGGGCCCATTGAAGTACTTTCTTGGAATAGAAAGACTCTATCCAAAAAAGATTTTTATATATGCCAGCACAAGTATGCATTGGATATCTTATCTGATGCTGGTTTCTCAGGCACTAAGCCACTTACCTTTCCTATGGAATTGAATCATCAACATTGAAAGGCTAAGGGTTCTTTGTTGCTAAATCCTGAGTCTTATCAACATTTTATGGATCATCTCATTTATCTTACATTTACTCAGCTTGACTTAGCTTATTCTATGCACGGTTTATCTCAATTTATGCATCAACCTTACCAGGATCACTGGGATGCGCTCTTTGGGTTATCCGTTACATTAAAAGTACCCCTGGTCAAGGCCTATTTCCCATTGCAGATTGAATTTACAACTCCGCTCATTTTGTGATTCTGATCCGACCAGCTGCCCTATCACTCGTTTTTCTTTGATAGATTTCTTTGCTTTGTGACAATTAGGATGCCCTTTATATTTTTCTAATCTAGTTTTTCATGAATGAACCAAACACATCGAAATTGACTGTTATTTCTTCTCGGATGAATCCAAGCACAACAGATTGCTTCTGCCTATATTCCTACTGAAGCCAAGCTAACTGATGTCTTCACCAAGGCTTTGGGACAGTCTTAGTTCCACTTTTTTTAAAGCAAGTTATGCATCCGCAATTTGCATGCTCTAACTTGAGGGAGGGTATTGGAAATAATACTCACATTATTCACATTTATTTACATTTATGGAATGTTATTCATTATGTATATTATGCTACCGTTTATATAAATTGTTGGATCTTGTATATAGTATTATATGATTGTTAGATGTAAAGTAGGTGGATTAGCCTCCTTAGATTAGGCATAACTTAATGTATATAATGATATTCTTTTCAATGGAATGATCAAGCTTGAAGCTTTAACACATACTATGTTCTCTTTGACATCTTGGCATAAATTGGTTACTATAAAAAGTTCCATGCTAACAATGTAAAATTTTGACGAGTGTCGAAATCACCAGAATTAAGTATTAGCTAAAATATTAGCAGAATAATGGTAAACACATGGTCGAACCCAAGGAAGTCCATAACTCCTTTACAATATACTAAAACAAAAGGAAAGATTTCAGATGAGATGTTTCGAGAATAATTTAAATGGAGTAAAGTGTCTTCAAAGCAATGATTAAATTCAGTTCTTCACTTTTCAGAAATGTAAAATTCATTTCCTATTCTAATACAAATAAACAAATCTGACAACTTTGAAAGCTGAAGGAATCAAAACACTCAAACACAATTGAGAAGCAATTACCATTCACTTGATATTGTCTCAATATGAGTGTTAATCCTATAACTTATCAAATGCTCATAAGCCATAACAATTGACTTAGTCCTACTTTCTCCTAGCAAATTAACATTACAATAGAAGATTGTTTAGGTAATTTACTAGCAAACTAACCTTGTAGTAGAAGACTGTTTAGGTAGTTCCCTTTGCTTCTATACCAACCCCCTTTTACAATCAATTATGTGAAAGATTTAGAAAGAAAATGTACAACATTCTTAATTTAACAAGCGAAAAAAAAATGGAAGAACATAGATAAAACCAGAAAGAAGCAAGTACTTGATTTAAAAAAAATAACTTCTAGAAATATTCGAAATAGGAAGACTCTAATAAATTCTTTGTTCCATAAACACTCCACACCCTTTAATGAGGTCAAGTATCCTCTATTTATAGAGGTAGAGAAGGTATGAGAGGGTTTTAGTAAGCTGAATAGGAAAGAAAAATTTAAACAATGTTTAACAAAATACAATCCTATCCTAACTAAATCTTCATAAAATCTATCAACTTCGAATCATAGCATGTGCTCACGCCTTATTTATCTCTTTAAGACTTTTACAGAAATTTGAGCAATTTCTTAACTTCTTTACTCCTTTTTCTCCAAGGTTGACTCTTTCTACACAAAATTTAAACAATAACAAAAACCAAATAATTTAAACAATTAAATCCAAATAAACTTGTGAAAATTGTTTAAAATACAAAACTATAATAGTTCATATCAAATTCTCCCACACTTGGATAATGCTTGTCCTAAAGCATTCAAATGCTCAATATATCAATCTCCATCATCATCCTTTCTTCCATCAACTTATTCATACAAGATTCAAACTGTCATGGCTTCTAGATTCAAATTAAACACAAGCAAGGAAGAAACAATGTATAGAGTACATCTCTATAAAATACACATACCAAAATTGCTCCAACAATCTTTCTGAAATAAAAATGCAATAGGACTTCATTTCACAAGAATGTTCAAGTTAAAACATAGAAAGACATTTGCATTAAGCTTGCAAAGTTATCACATCTCTATCACTATACAATGACTTGAATGCACCTAAGGCACTTTGGATGAATAGAATAAATTGATGTGATTGTAACTTAGTTAAAATAAAATAGAATGAGGGATGAAGGGTTTATACTCATTTGTCACATGAAGTTAACCGTAAATCATTTTTCAACCCATTCTTCAATCATTTCTCTTCTATTTTTTCAGCTTTTCTTTTTCTCAATCCGTTCTTTATTTATGAATTTTTCATCTTTTCATTTTTTTCTTTTTTGGAAAGAAATAGTAAAAACTAGTAACTTGAAGAAAATTGTTCAATATTCTCAACCATTTCTTGAAAATAGCTTAACAAATATGAATAAAAGTCCTTAAGCCAAGGGATCAATATAGACATATAGCAGAAATATAGGAAGATTCATAATGTTCTTTTAATGAATTTGAGATGGTTAATGGTAAAAAAACAAGCCTCAAAGCCCAAGGGGCATAGTAAGGGCCAAAATTAAGGTAAACAATGGTCTTTAATAAAGAAATTTAGCCTAAATGAGATTTTCATCTTAAAGCATTCAAGTCAAATAATGTGATATCAACATGTATAACAAAGCAAGTTCTAGAAAAATCAAACTACACATGACAATACACTATCAATGAAATAAAATAAGCAAGTTAACGAATGCTCTTAGGCTAACAATCAAACTAGGATGGTTTTAAAGTCCCACACATGACATTCAAATAAATGGCAAAAACTAATCCATGACTGCATGAAATGTGAAGACTGAACAACAATTCATACTAATTCTCCACTCTCGCTTAATTCAAGTCTATAATTCATAATAGTTAAATCATCAAACAAATGAGGAGCTTTAGAATCAAGAATTTTTAGAAAACCAACAAGAAACACTAAAGTACACTTGAAAACCATCAAATTCCAAAATAAAAAATTTCAAGAAAAATTTAAAGTTTTCCAAATACTTTCCCACACTTAAAGTTTACATTCTCCTCAATGTATCAAAACAATACATAACAATAAAATGTAAATAAAGACAAACTTCCCTGTAAAAGTTAAGTATGTCAAGACACATTCACATGTATGGTGGTGATGCCGGTAGGTCAATTATCTTAGGAGGATGATAATTATTCATCTTTTGCAGTCCTTGTCCTCAATACTCTAACTGGAATACTTTAACTTCAAAACTTTCAAGAAGCTCCTTCTAAATAAGATATGCCACGTCTCATTCCATGATTACTCTATCATTTTCCTTAAAGACCACACCTATATACAAAATAAAGAGCAGTGCTTCAACAATAAATAAACTAAATTAAAATTAAACATCAATTATTAAAATAAATAAGAAATTGACAAGAAACGAAAAAAATATCGGGTTGCCTCCAAAAAATGCCTTTCTCTATTGTCTTTGGCTAGACATTCCATGAGTCACACTTTATCGTGGATGGGATCGATCCTTCTTACGCATCTTAAGTAGGATATTGTAAATTTAGAAACATCGACTATGACACTTTTGACTTTTTGTGGAACTTAGATTGTAGCATTTGATATATGTGCCACTAAATAGTGGCATTTATGTCAAAATGTCATTTTTTTGTGACGTACTTAATAGTATATGGCACAAGACTTGTGGCATTTTTTACAATCGCTACAGAAAGTGCCATAAAGTTAATGCACTATGAAATAATGCCACAAATGGTGCCACAAAAATATGGCAGAAATATAAAATTCCACTAAAATGGGAAACAAACTCAAATTGCCCCAAATATTGCCATTTAAATATGGCACAAACTCAAATGCCAATAATTTGTGACACATACACAATATATGTGCGTGCATTAATAAAATGTGTAACTGCATTTTATATATATAAGTTACAATTAAATATTATGTACCCCGTAAGTTTGTATTATAATGTTATTCATATAAAAAAATGTAGAAAAACTTAAAGTATTACTTTATTAAATACTATTTTCCAAAAGATTGAACATTACCTCGTAAAGTTATTAAGCTTCATATGTTATACTCTTTTAGATAAAAAAGAGGAAAATAATTTAGTGATATTTTTTATATTTGCACGTCTACATTTTGTCTGACAAATATATAATATTTTCAATTACCTGATCACTCTCAAAATTCATAATTAATTTTCAAATAACAATTTTAATGGTAGTGCTGTGAAAAAATATTTTCTAGATTTAGGATGTCTATAACATCACTATATAATTGAAATAAGAGAGGAAAAGTGTTAATTTATAAGTTATCCTATAGATAGAAAAAATTGGACCTAAAAGTTGCATATGTTCATTGAAAATCTCTATATTATAAAAAAAAATTAGTATTCATCCAAAAAATTATTTTTATTATTTAGTATAGCAACTTATTTAAATAAATATGCTAATAATAAAAATGATTCAAATTTAGCTTATTGATATACAATATAAATAGAATTTGTTAATAAATTATCACAAAAGTGTGTATAGTCCATTGGTTAAAACACTTGTTGCAATATATAAGGTCACGTGTTCAAATCTTACTTAACGCAGTTAATAAACAAGAGCTAATATGTGAGTACGCATTTGTAAAAAAGTGCCACAAAAAAAAAATGATACCACTCTAAAGTGACACTTTAGTAAAGTTCCACATAAGTTCCCTGATAAAGCACCTATATAAATCTGCGAATTTCTCAAACCATGTAGTCAACAGCCTTACGTCATTTTTATGGCAAACAGTTGTCTCCTACCTGCCTCGTTATCGGTCAATCGGCTAATGGGGAGGTGAAAGTAGTATTTCCTTTTGACTTCATTCAAATTTTTTGAGAATTAGTTCTTTTTTTTTATTTGGAACAACCAAAGGACAAATACAATTCTTTGAAACCGTATGTTCAAGACTTACCAATTGAATTTCTGAAAGTGATTGACAATTCCTAGATTAGAAAATTCTAAAATTTCCTTCTTGACAAAATACTTAAGAAATATGAGAGAACATACTAATTTGTTCCTTGCTCTTTATAAACATCTAAAAAGTTATTGTTGGGAGTGGTCAATTCCTTCAACGTCATTCCTGCAGCCATTTCTTACTCCAGAGGAAATTTTCTTCTTGTTCAAAAGTCTGTCCTTCTTAGCCAAAGTTATGGCTTCTCGTTCCTTTTTCTATTAATGTTTTCTTTTTCTTTTGTTGCTTTTTTTGTTTGCCCTTGTCCTCTCAATTTCAGGAATGATTTCCTTGTTCAAGAAGATCTTGGCATAAATTGCTTACTGTAAAGAAATTAAAAACTTCCTCAGTGACGGCGCCATATTTTTACTAGTGTCAAAATCCCCAAAAATTAAGTATTAACTCAAAATTTTGTAGAACAATGAAACACCCAATCGAACCCAAACAAAGTCTATAACTCCTTTACAATAAACTAAAATAAAAATAAAGATTTCAGATGAGATGTTTTGAGAATAATTAAATGGGGTAAAGTGTTTTCAAACAAATTATTAAATTCAGTTCTTCACTTTTCAGAAATGTAAAAGTCGTTTCCTATTCTAATACAAATAAATAAATCTGACTATCTTCAAAGCTGAAGGAATCAAAACACTCAAAGACATGAAATATTGGAGCCACCAGATAAATCAAGTTATCAAGTACAGTCGATTGAGAAACAATTACCATTGAATTGATATTGTCTAGATATGAGTGTAAAACATCGAACTTATCAATTACTCATAAGCTGAAACAATTGACTTAGTCCTTCTTCCTCCTAGCAAATTAACATTGCAGCAGAAGACTGTTTAGACAATTTGCCAGCAAATTAACCATGCAGTAGAAGACTGTTTAGGTAGTTCATTTGCTTCTATACCAACCTTTTCTCACAATCAATCGTTTGAAAAAAGTTAGAAAGCAAATGTACAACTATCCTTGATTCAAATAAGCGAGAATAAAAATAGAAGAACATGATGGAACTAAATAAATAAAACCCAAGAATTAACCTTACTCAATAGATTATTTAGAATAAAGAATCGAAACATGTACCTTGATCCGTGGCAATTGATTGATTTGAAGATTGGGTTTGAATCTTCTGATTTTTACGTACGCAGCCTGATTTCCTCAAAGAGATGGGGACTTTTAGAGGTGGCTAATGATCTAAGCATACGTGCAATCAGGGACCATAACCCTAATATATAGATGTATTTGCTAAACAGCTCATCATAGTTTTGCAATACAACCCTTAGATTTCTACACATTTATAAAAAGACCCCACACTTTATTAAGATGACAGACCCACCTATATAAATATAGATTACCTTAATTGGGTCTCAAAATATATATATATATATATATATAATAACAAACACATAATTAAATTAAGCAATACATGTACGTTTACATGTCCAAATGCTATATAAATACGTGTGCACATGAATTAAGTTCAAAGATCTAACAATCTCCCACTTGGACTAATATTCATGTATACACTTGAACAAACAATTATGTGATTGTCACAGTAGTAGCTAGCACACTTTAATTTGTCATCTTAAACCAACTCTGTCCATTAATTGCATTAATACACGGATCAAAGGGACTTCCACTGCATTAAAAGAACAGTTAAACCCAACATTGGTCACATGAATTAATTCAACTAAATGACCTGAGTTGAGTGTGGATGTATAGCATGGAAATTACATGTGAATGTAATCTATGCATGCCTATTTCCAACTGGTCCAACATAATTGAAATCACTTTAACATATAAATAGGAAATGAATAACTCAACAACATAGTCTTAATGAGCGAATGGTAGAAAATTATTGTCATATTAACAATAATAAATAAATAAAGTATGAGCATAAATATATATACAGACTCCCACTGAATTTAGACACCATCTAAAGATACAATACCCATATGGGTAGTATGTTCTATAAAGACCCTCGGTGTCAATGCTTTAGTTAACGGATCCGCAAGCATGGAGCCTGACCCAATAAGCTCAATACTAATTATACCATTCTGAACTCTCTCTTTTACAACTAGAAACTTGAGGTCTATATACTTAGATTTTGTTGAGCTCCTATTATTGTTAGAAAATTAGACTGCAGCTTTGTTGTCACAAAACAATTTAAGTGGTCTCTCAATATTGTCAACCACACGCAGTCCTGTAATGAAATTACGCAGCCAAATAGCTTCATTTGATGCCTCAAAACATGCTACAAATTTTGCCTCAATAGTTGAAGAGGCAATGAGTGTCTGTTTAACACTTTTCCATGATATTGCCCCTTCAGATAGCAGAAAAATATATCCTCATGTAGATCTCATACTATCTTGACATCCACCTAAGTCGGAATTTGAATACCCAACGATCTCAAGTTTATCCGACTTTCTATAAGTGAGCATATAATGTTTTGTTTTCTGCAAATACCTTATAACCCGCTTGGCTGCTACCCAATGTGCAGGACCCAAATTACTCAAATATCTGCCCAGCATACCAACTATGAATGCAAGGTCTGGACGAGTACAGACTTGTGCATACATAAGGCTTCCAAATACTAAAGCATAAGGAATACCTTCCATTTTCTTGGATTCAAAGTCATTATTAGGACAATGTTTGAGATTAAACTTATCTCCTTTGGCCACCGGAGTATCAAGTGGTTTACAATCTTGCATTCCAAATCGTTGTAATACCTTCTCGATGTATCCCTTTTGTGATAATCCAAGAATTCCTCGAGAACGATCTCGATGAATTTGGATTCCTAATACAAAAGATGCTTCACCGAGATCTTTCATCTCAAATTTCTTCAAGAGAAATTTCTTAGTTTCATGCATTAACCCTACATCGTTACTAGCAAGCAAGATGTCATCCACATAAAGTACTAGAAAAATGTACTTATTTTTACAAAACTTGTGATACACACAATCATCCACAACATTTACATCAAAACCAAAAGATAATATCACATTGTGAAATTTATAGTACCACTGACGAGAGGCTTGTTTGAGCCCATAGATGGATTTCTTAAGTTTACAAACCAATTGTTCAGAATTTTTGGATTCTAAACCTTTAGGTTGTACCATATAAATTGTCTCATCAATGTTCCCATTCAGAAAAGCTATTTTGACATCCATCTGATGTAACTCAAGATCAAAATGTGCCACTAGTGCCATAATTATTCTAAAAGAGTCTTTCGAGGAAATAGGAGAGAAAGTCTCTTTGTAGTCAATGCCTTCCTTTTGAGTGAATCCCTTAGCGACTAGACGTGCTTTATATCTCTCCACATTGCCTTGTGAATCCTTTTTGGTTTTAAAAACCCATTTACAACCAATTGGTTTCATACCTTCTGGCAAAGGAACGAGATCCCACACGTCATTGTCTTTCATAGATTGAATTTCTTCACCCATGGCATCTATCCATTTACAAGCATTTGAGCTTTCAATGGCTTAACAAAAGGTGATTGGATCATCTTCTGCCAAGTCAATGTTTTCCATGTGCTCAGTAAGATACACAACATAATCATCTGAAATTGTGCTTCTTCTTTCTCGAATGGATCTTCTTAAGGGCACTGGTTCTTGAGGTTGTTGAGGTTGCTCCATAGGAACAATAGGTTGAGGAGCGACCGAATGATCAATTTCAGGCAAAGCCTGTTGATCTATATTATGAGGAAGCACAACATTGTCTTGTACTGAATTTTGTTCGTGAACAAGATCAGGTACGAGAACCTGCACATGTTCAAGAACAACACTAGGAACGAGAACTGAGTTCTCATCAAAGACAAAGTTTCTTGCCTTATCTTCCCTCCCAACCTCAATATCCTCAAAGAACCGGGCATTTCCCGTCTCAAAAAATGTTCTGTTTTGGGAATTATAAAACTTGTAATCCCGTGACCGTTCAGAGTATCCAACAAAATAGCAACTAACTGTTCTTTCATCCAATTTCTTCTCATTAGGCCTATAAGGCCTTGCCTCATCTGGACATCCTTATATCCTTAAATGTCTTAAGACAGGTTTCTTACCTGTCGACAACTCATATGGGGTTTTTGTTGTTGCTTTAGTTGGAACTCTATTAAGTATATAGACTGCAGTCTTAAGTGCATCCCCCCAGAGTGATTCTGGTAAATTAGTATGACGAATCATACTTCTTACCATGTCCTTAAGGGTTATATTTCGTCTCTCAGCAACTCCATTCATGCTAGGTGACCCCGGCATAGTATATTGAGGGACGATCCCACACTCTTCTAAGAATTTGGCGAATGGCCCTGGACGTTGTTCACCTGAACCATCATTTCTGCCGTAATATTCACCTCCACGGTCAGATCTGATGCATTTAATCCTTTTCCCTAGTTGATTTTCAACTTCAGCTTTAAATGCTTTGAAGTTATCCAAGGCCTCTGATTTCTCATGTATCAAATATAGGTAACCATAACGAGAGTAATCGTCTATGAACGTTATAAAATACTGTTGACCATTCCAAGAAGCCACAGAGAATGGTCCACATATATCCGTATGTACTAGTTCTAAAACGTCTTTAGCTCTCTCGGCACCTACTCTTTTCTTGTCTGTTAATTTACCTTTAATACACTTGACACATTGTATTATCCGAAGTGTCAAGCGTTTCAAGAATTCCTTCAGACACAAGTCCGTCAATTCTCCTTTTGGAGATACGAACTAATCTTTTGTGCCATAATGAATAGGAGTTCTCATTAGTTAATTTTCATTTGGTACCACATGTACTTACATGCAAGGATTCATTAGAAGAAATAGTCTCAAGCTCATATAAATTATCATGAGGATATAAAAAATCAGTTCCCAACAATTTAGAATCAAAATAGAGACGACACTGTCTATTACCAAATGAACAGAAAAAACCTTCTTTGTCTAAAACAGGAATAGAAACTAAATTCCGTCTAAATGATGGTACAACGAATGTCTCTTTTAATTCTAAAAATAAACCAGTCTTTAATGATAATTTAAAAGTGCCTATAGCTTGAACTTCTATCGTACTGCCACCTCCCTTATAGAGGAATCTTTCATCATCCCTTGGTTGGCGGTAACTCTGGCAACCCTGCATAGATATACTTATGTGAGTAGTGGCAGCTGAATCTAACCACCAAGTATATCTTGGCACCGAAACTAAATTAACCTCTGAACAGATAAAAATTAGAGGCATACCTTTCTTAACGCGCCATGCGTGATACTTGGGGAATTCCTTCTTAACATGAGAGGGATCTTTGCAGAGAAAACACTTTATGTCTTTCGACTGTTCCTTCTGTTTTTTCTTTGCCGATATATCTGCAGTCATTTTGCCCTTTCTTTTCTTGTTACCTTTTGCGAAAGTGAGAATAACACTCTCGACCTTATGTTGTCTCATTCTCTCTTCCTCTTTCACTAAATGTGAGATGAGTTCATTGACTATCCATTTGACCTTTTGACAGTTGTAACTCACCTCAAACTGGCTAAATTGAAGAGGAAGAGACATCAAAACAAGGTACACCAGTAGATCATCAGGAAGATCCAACTTCAGTGTCTTAAGTTTTGATATAATATGAGACATCTCGAGAATGTATTCCCTAATGTTTCCCGAACCATTATACCTCATGGCAGTGAGTTTACGCAATTGCGTAATGATCTGCCTTTACGCTTTTTATAAAGCGTTGTTCCAACTGTTCAAGAAACTTAACTGCATTATTCTCATCTGTCACGTTAGCAAGAAAAGTCTCTGGAATCGTACTCTTCATGATCATTGACTTAACCTATTTGACCGTTCCCACTGAGCCATTTCTCTCTTTGTTCAGAGGTACTAGTATCCGTCAGCTCAGCTGGTCGTGGCTCCCTAATGGCCAAGTCTAGATCCAGACAACCCAGATGAATTGCAACCTTATCTTTCCAAGCTTTAAATTTGGTACCATTTAATGGCGGAATATTACCCAAATTAGCAGATAATTAAGCAACAGAGATACCAGTAACTGTAACAGAAAACATAATATAACAAAAATAAATAAAGCTCACTCATATATATAAAACTTTAACAATTCAAGGGCTATATTCATAACAAATCCAATCACAAGAATATCGGTGCAACACCAAGTCTAGTCTTTGGACAAGAGTTAGCTTGCAAGTGATTTTCTTGATGTAGTAATCGAGCACTAATAGTAAAATCCAGTCAAGTAACAAGCCTTCCTTTGGGCCAACTTAACACTTACTATGGATACTTAATAACTATTACATGTTCATTACCACATGTGATTGTAATTCTCAGCCTGACAATAACAATCTTCCTTTGGGCCAATTGCTACCCGCATAAGAAATACAAAACACAACATCTCAATAGTTTATTAGCGAAAGATTTTCATGGGAGAGCCTACTTTGGTAGGATGCCACTTCCACCAATCAATATAAAGCTATTAGACATGCTCGTTAGAGCAACTTAAGTTGTTATGAATATAAATAAAACTTTAAATTACATATTATTTCACATTATGTATGTATCAGAATTTAGGATTAACAAATAAATTATGACACATATAAGAATTACATATAATATGTAAATAGCTTGATCCATAATTCACAGTACTATCAATATAATCAATGCTAAAATTTTAAAAAAAAAAGCATAAAAAACCAAAACCAAAAACATATGCATGCATAATTGTAATCCAAATTACCATGCATGTGGTTATCAGCCAAGCTGAGCTTTTTAACTAAAGAACAAAAACAGGCAAGCATGTGGAGATCCAAGCAACCACAGCCGTAGGAAAAACAAAAGCTTTCCCTTTCTTTTTTTATAAATCCAAAGAACGAAACAAAGCCGCAGGAAAAACAAAAGCTTTCCCTTTTTTTTTTTTTAAATCCAAAGAACATCACCGAATATTCATGCTTGCACATAAGGACGAGAAGCATGCACAAAAAACCAGGGACCAAATACACATATGCTGTAATTTTTTTTTTTTTTAATCTTGATAAAAAAAAGGAGAAGCCTTAATCAGATCCATCACCATAAACAAAAGAATACATCAGGCCATTGTATTGCCATTGTATTGCCGACTTTTTTTTTTTAAACAAACGAAGAACATAAACAAAGCGGCAGTGAACCAATCTTCCTCAAAAATTGAAATCGCGGTGTAAACCGATCTTGATCCAATTAATATTGAGAAGCCAAGTCAAGATAGATGATTTTTTTTCCTTCTTAAAATCGATTTCTGAAAATCAACTAAAAATCAAGAATCTAAACAATCTTTGATGTCAGGAGGCTCTGATACCATTGATGGAACTAAATAAATAAAACCCAAGAATTAACCTTACTCAATAGATTATTTAGAATAAAGAATCGAAACGTGTACCTTGATACATGGCAATTGATTGATTTGAAGATTGGGTTTGAATCTTCTGATTATTACGTACGCAGCCTGATTTCCTCAAAGAGATGGAGACTTTTAGAGGTGGCTAATGATCTAAGCATACGTGCAATCAGGGACCATAACCCTAATATATAGATGTATTTACTAAACAGCCCATCATAGTTTTGCAATACAACCCTTAGGTTTCTACACATTTATAAAAAGACCCCACACTTTTATTAAGATGACAGACCCACCTATATAAATATAGATTACCTTAATTGGGTCTCAAAATATATATAATAACAAACACATGATTAAATTAAGCAATACATGTATGTCTACATGTCCAAATGCTATTTAAATACGTGTGCACATAAATTAAGTCCAAAGATCTAACAGAACATAGATAAAACCAAGAAAGAAGCAAGTACTTGATCGAAAATTAAATAACTTATACAAATCTTCGAAATAGTAAGACTCTAATGAATTCTTTGTTCCTTAAACACTCCAAACCCTTTAATGAGGTCTAGCACCCTTTATTTATTGAGGAGGAGAAGATATGAGAGAGTCCGAATCATTTGAACATGAATAAAAAATTTAAACAATGTTTAACAAAATAAGATCTTATCCTAACTAAATTATCAAAAGAACTATCAACTTCAAATTCCTTATAGCACGTGCCCACGACTTATCCAACTATTTAAGCTTTTTTCAAAAATTTTAGCAATTTGTTAACCGCTTTCTTCCTTTCTCTAAACAAAATTTAAACAATTAAACCAACTAATTTAAACTATTAAATAAAAATAAACATCTAAAAATTAACTAAATTATTATACTAAACTAGATCCTATCAAATTCCCCCACATTTAGACAATTCTTGTCCTCAAGCATTTAAAAGCTCAACATATCAATCTCCATCATCATCCTTTCACCCATCCACTCATTCGTTCTTACTTCAACTTTCATGGCTTATAGATTCAAAATTAAACGCATGCAGAGAAGAAAAAACATATGGAGTAAATCTTTAGAAAATATACATAGCAAATTTTTTTAAACTTTGCCAACCATATTTTTTTAAAAAAAATGCAGTGGGACTTTAAAAATATTCTCACAAGTACGCTCCAGGATGTTTGAGGCATTAAGAACACTCAAGTCAAAACACAGAAAGACATTTTCCATAAGTTTGGAAAGCTATCGTATCTCCATAACTATGCAAATGGGTTGAATGTATCTAATGGGCTTTGGATGATAGAATAAATTGATGTGATGCTGTCTTGGCTAAGAATAGTATGAACGATGAAGGGCATATACTCATTTGTCAAATCAAAACTAACCATGAATCATTCTTCAACCCATGCTTTAAATCACTTCCCTTCTATTTTTTCAGCAGTTTTTTTTTAATTTGTTCTTTTTTTTTTCTTCATTTAATTTTTTTTCTTTTCAAGAACCAAATAATAAAAACTAGTAACTTACAAAACATCTTCTACCATTTCTTCAAAACAACTCAGCACACCTGAATAAAAGTCCTTAACCCAAGGGATCAATATAGACATATAGTAGATATATAAGAAGATTCATATTTTTCTTTAATGAATTTGAGATAGATAGTGTTAAAAGAACAAGTAAACAATGGTCTTCAACAATGAAATTTAGCCTAAATGCCCTTTTCATCTTAAAGTATTCAAGTCAAATAATGTGAGCTTAACATGTATACCGAAGCAAGTTCTAGAAACAACAAACTACACATGACAATCTCACTATCAAACAAAGAAATTAAGCAATTTAATGCTCAAAATCTCACTACGATGGTTTTCAAGTCTCACACATGCAATTGCCAAAAATAATCCATGACTGTGTGAAATATAAAGACTGAACATCTATTCATACTAATTTTTCATTTTGGTTCAAATCAATTCTATAACATAATAGTCAAATCACCAAACAAATGAGTAGCCTTAGAATCAAGAATTTTGAGATAACCAACAAGAAAAACTCAGGTACACTTGAAACCATCAAAATCCCAGAAAACTTTTTCAAGAAAAATTTAAATTTCCAAATATTTTCCCACACCTAAAGTTTACATTGTTCGAAATGTATCAAAACAGTAGTAAACAATAAAAATATAGATAAGGACAAACTTTCATGTAAAAGTTGAGTATGGCGAGACACATTCACATGTATGGTGGTGATGCTAGTAGGTCTATCATCTGAGGAGAATTTTGATTATTCATCTTTTGCAGTTCTTGTCCTCAATACTCTAAACTTGAATACTTTCAGTTCAAAACTTTCAAGAAGTTCTCTCTAAATAAGACATAAGAACGTTTCATTCCACGATTGCTTTACCATTTTCCTTAAAGACACGCAACTATGTACTAAATAAAGAGCAGTTCTGCAACAAGAAATAAATTGAATTAAAATTAAACATCAACAATTAAAACAAATATGAAAAAAATTACAGGAAAGGAAAAAATTGTTGGGGTGCCTCCTCAAAGAAACTTTCTTTACTATATTTGGCTAGACATTCCATGAGTCACACGTAAGTGGATGAGATCAATCTCTCTTCTAAATCTTAAATAGGATATTGAAAGTTTAGAAACATCCCTAATAAAGACCTATAGAATTCTGCAAATTTCTCAATCATTTGATCAGTAAATAGGAGGTGAAAGTGGCATTTCATTTTGACTGCATTCATTTTCTTAAAATCAATCATATTCTCCATCCGATTTTAACTCTTATAAGAATTAGTTCATTTTTCTGATTTGGAAAAACTAAAGGACCAATACATTTCTTTGAAACCGTTTCTTCAAGACTTACCAACTGAATTTTCGAAAGTGGATATATAATTCCCTGATCTAAAAATTCTAAAATTTCCTTCTTGACAAACTCTTTAATAAATATGAGAGAATTTACATACCAATTTGTTCCTGCTCTTCATAAACATCTAACAAATTACTAATTGGAATGGTCAACTCCATCAATGTCCTTTATTTAGAATTTCTTGCTCTAGAGAAAATTTTCTTCATCTTCAAAAGTCAATCCTTCTTAGCTAAATTTATGGCTTCTTGTCTCTTTTTTTTGTGATTTTTTTCTCTTTTCTTGGCCCTTGTCTCTTGATTTCAGGCATGATTTTTCTATTCAAGAAGATCTTGACATAAATTGGGTACTAAAAAGAAATTAAAAACTTCCTCATTACCGGTGCCAAATTTTGACAAGTGTCAAAATCGCCAATCATTAAGTATTAAATTAAAAATTTATCTAACAATAGTAAACACCTTATCGAAACCAAAGCATGTTTATACCTCCTTTATAATAAACTGAAATAAAAAGAAAGATTTGAAATGAGATGTTTTGAAATATTTAAATGGTGTGAGTGTCTTCAAACTAAAAATTAAATTTTGTTATTCACTTTTATGGAATGTTAAAAAAAATTTTCTATTCTAACTCAAATAAACAGATCTGACTACCTTTCAAAACTGAAGTAATCAAAACACTAAAAGACATAAATTATTGGAGACGCCAGATAATTAAAGATATCAAGCAAACTCAATTGAGAAGTAATTATCATTCAATTGATATTGTCTCAATATCAGTGTAAAATCTATAACTTGCCAATTGCTCAGAAGTTGTAAGAATTTATTTAGACCTACTTCCTCCTAGTAAATTAAAATTGGAGAAAAAACCTATTTAAGAAATTTACTAGTAAACTAACCTTCCGGCAAAAAACTGTGTAGGTAGTTCACTTTGCTTTTTTACCTACCCTTTTTCACAATCAAGTGTGTTAATTAAGTTAGAAAGTAAATGTACAATTATTCTTGATTCAACAAGCGGGAATAAAAATATTAAAACATAGATGAAAACAGGAAAGAAGCACGTACTTTATTGAAAAGGAAATAACTTTTATAAATCTTCGAAATGTTAAGACTCTAATGAATTCTTTGTTACTTAAATACTAGACACCCTTTAAAGAGGTCTAGCATTCTCTATTTATAGAAGAGGAGAAGGTATGAGAGGGCCCTAATCAGCTAAATAAGAATAAAAACTTTAAACAATGTTTAACAAAATAAGATCCTATCCTTACTAAATCTTCAAAATATTTGTCAACTTCTAATTCCTTATAGCACGTGTCTATGCCTTATCCAACCCTTTTTTGAGAAATTTCAGCAATTTATTAACCATTTTCCTCCTTTTTCTCTATGTTTGACTTCCTCTACCCAAAATCTAAACAATAATAAAAACCAACTAATTTAAACAACTTAATCTAAATAAACTCTTGAAACTTAACTAAAATACTATACTAGATTAGATCTTATCAAATTCCCCCACACTTCAACAATGCTTGTCCTAAAACATTCAAAAGCCTAACATATCAATGTCCATAATCATTCTTTCTTCCTTCCAATAATTTGTTCATGCTTCAAACTTTTAGGGCTTATAGATTCAAATTAAAAAATAACAAGGAAGAAACAATGTATGGAGTAAATCTTTATAAAACATACAAAAAACTTACTCCAGCAATCTTTTTGAAGTAAAAATATAGTGGGACTTCATTTCAAAAATTTCTCACAGTAAAAATGTTGTGGGACTTCATTTCGAAAATTTCTCACAAGTGCGCTCTAGAATGTTTAAGGCATTAAGAACTCTTCAAGTCAAAACATGGAAAGACATTTGCCATAAGTTTGCAAAGCTATTACATCTTCGTAACTATACGAATGAGTTGAAAGCATCTAAGGGGCTTTGGATGATAGAATAAATTGATATGATGATGAGTTGGTTTAGAATAGAATGAAGGATGAAGGGCTTATACTCATTTGTCAAATTAAAACTAACCATGAATCTTTCTTCAACCCATGCATCAATCACTTCTCTTATATTTTTTTTTTAGCTCTTCTTTTTTTCAATTTGTTCCTTTTTCTTGTTTTTTGTTCATTTCATTTTCTTTCTTTTCGAGAAAGAAATAATAAAATTAATAACTTGCAGAACTTCTTCAACATCTTCAACCATTTCTTCGAAATAGGTTAGCACACATGAATAAAAGACCTCATCCTAAGGAATCAATATAGACATACAGCAGATATATAAGAAGATTCATATTGTTCTTTTAATCAATTTGAGATAGTTAATGTTAAAAAAATAAGGCTCAAAGCCCAAGGGGCTTACTGAGGGACAAAATTAAGGTGAACAATGGTTTTTAATGAATAAATTTACCCTAAATGCCCCTATCATCTTAAAGTATTCAAGTCGAACATGTATAACAAAGCAAGTTCTGGAAACATCAAACTACACATGACAATCACACTATGATATGAGTACGGATATGCATGAATGTTTGGAAGATTAAAATACAAGAGTTAGAGCTAGAAGAATGGCCGAAATGGAGACAAGTTGGAATTTTTGAAATCTCTTAACCGGTTTTGGTAGAACTCCATTTTGGGGCTATTAGGGACTTCAAATGAACAAGTGATCTTCTGGAATATTGTAGAAGACTCCTTGAGGTTTAAATAATAGTACAACTCATTCCCAGATGAGTTCATTTGGATAGCCTATGACCAGTCTTAATCCAAACATTCTACCTTTGATTGTAAAAATGACACATTCTGGTAAGATGGCCATAGCATGAGTTATATGAGTCCAATTAGGAGATTCAAGATGCATTAGATATAATTGAGAGAAGATCTACAATGTTCTGAAATACACTAAGAGCTGGTTTGAATGTTTTGAAGGTCAAATAAAGCCGATAACCGAGGAGATGCAAAATCGAACAACTGTAGGCTAAAACGGAGCCTACCATTTGGACAGTAGAGTGACCTACCATCCATAGTAGCCCTCCTCCAAAAATAGAGAGAAACAACTTCAATTGGTCAATTTTATTATGTTTAGTCTAATGTTTTGCTTCCTCAGTTTAAACTCTTATAAATTGAATTTACTATGGACATATTAGGTTAAGTCTTCTAACTAACTTTATTCAAGTTTAATTAGGTCTTTTAAAAAATCGTTAGGTTTAGAAGAGGTGTTAGGGTTTTCCTATAAATATCCTATTATGCCTCTTTTGTAAGTAGTGAATGAAATATGAGGAATCGATTTGAGAGAGTTTTTCTTTAGTGTTCTACGAGTTCTTCAACCTCCTAATCTAGTTCCTAAGGCCTCTTTTCCTTAGTATATTGATTAATTTTTATTCTTAGATTGAAGGTCTAAGGATTCTAATTGATCATGAACAATTCCTTCTTTAATCAATCCAAGGAATTCTTATTTCTTTGGTTGATTAACCTGGGTCTTCTAATTTGTGTAGCATGGGATTTAGGGCCTTTGTTTCCTTAAGTTTCTTGTTGCCAAATTGGGAAAGAGTTATTCCTCTCATTATGGGGTTTATGGAGCTTTGATCTCCATAGGTTTTATAGTAGAGTGTTTGAATTACAAAATCTTCAGTAGAAGTTCTTCAAGCATGGAGGTGATCATGGAATGATGATGGATTCAATTTGCAATAAAATTGGGGATTCACATCAAATTGATATCAGATAATCCTCCATTTTAAGGTTGATTACTGTCTTATTTTTTAAATTTGTGGAATGAAAAGAGAAAGGTACATGATTATCTAAAAGAAATTCCATGAAGATCATGCAAAACTCGTAAGAAAGCACAATTTAAGAAAAATCGAATGAAAAAGAATGTTAATCGTGATTTTAGGTGTAAGCGTTTTATATATTTATTCTCCTTTTAGTTGGGAATCATTGGAAATAAATTTCACTTAATTTGTAGTTGATTTAGTTTCTCAATTAGATCAAAACATTTGACTTGTCCAGAATTCTCGATTGCAGAAAATGTGTTGATTAATTTGATCATATCACCTGTTATACTGATTTAATTGGATCAAAATTTATTCTTAAAATGATCCCCCTATATTTTATATATTTATAAATTTATTGGACTCGATTTGGAATTATATTCATTGAAATATCAGGATTTTAGTAAAAAGATGCCGTTATTCCCTGTTTTTTGGAAATTATTGTTAGTACTCTTTTCTTCTTGTTTGGCTTAACTTTTCTTTGAATTGTGTTGAATTTGGATTCTAATTGCTTCCTTGACTGTGCTTACTCCTTGTTTGATGATTAATAACATTCGATTGGTTCAATTCCTTGACAAATTTTTGAAAACTCATACATTACAAGTGTTTAATAGAATTACTCTTTAAACTCTTTTATGTACGACTATGTGCATTGATTTTGATACTTTCTTTGGTTGATTCCCTTGGTTGCATTGGTCAAGGATTTTGAAGGATATATAGATCCTCGTGAGTTAAGAGTAGGGAAAAAAGCAAGAGGCTAAGCTTATTTTATTAAAAGCCATAGAGAGAGCATACACGAGAGATATGTGTGATTATCAAAAGAGTGCAAACACGAAGGGAGTGATGGGAGGTCCTTCTTTTCTTGCTTTCTAATCTTTTTTCCAGGTTTAAAAGATTTTAAATGGAGCATCCTTGGTCTCAATAATCATTTAAAAAGATAGAAGCCTTGAGAGAACAAGAGATGGTTCTTTGCAAGCTTAGAAAAGAAAATCCTAACTTCTATAATGGTGGTGACTATGAAGTAAATGCTTATGGTGGGGACAACCATGGAAGTGGAAACTTCACTCCTAAAAGGCATATTGGAGTTCGTAACTTCTCTTCTTATGATAAATATTTTGAGCATACTTCTTATGATGATTATAGGGGTTATGTAAGAGATAATCCTAAATACGATTATTATGAGCATAGTCCTTATGATTCTCATGATAGTTAAGGCTTTATTTATCATAATTATGGTATAGAAGTTTACTTTGAGAGCTTATATGGATAAAATATCTATGGAGGAAAAATCAAAGTGAGCATGTAGTCTATAACCAATGCCATGCGGAAGGCAAGATTGCCAATCTTTTTGTTGATGGTAGCAATTGTGCTAATGTGGCTAGTAATTACCTTGTAGAAAAGTTGAATCTGCCTCTTCATGAACATTCTAAGTCTTGCATACATCATTGGTTAAATGACAATGTAGAGATCAAAGTCACTAAGCAAGTATGCACGTCTACCTCTAAAGGGCTATATAAAGATGATCTGTTATGTGATGTAGCATCCATGCAAGCGGGTCATTATTATTTAGAAGTTCTTGCATATATCATAGGAAAGATATATACAATGGGGCCAAGAATTCCCACAACTTCACGAAAGATGGCAAGAGATTAATTCTAAAACTTTTGGCACCTCACAAAGTTTATAAGAAGTTAAAAGAAGGGTGAGAATGTTTGAACATGAAAAAAGGAAAAGAGCATTATAAAGGCTAAAAGATGTGAGGAAAAAAAACTTTCCATACCACCTAAAAGAGTTGCAAATATCATTTGTCAAATGATAATGTTGAGATCAAAGTCACTAAGCAAGTGTGCACGTCTATCTCTAAAGAGTTGTAAAGATGATCTTTTATGTGATGTAGCATCCATGCAAGCAGGTCATTATTATTTGGAAGTTCTTGGATATATAATAGGAAAGATATATACAATGGGGCCAAGAATTCCCATAACTTCACCAAAGATGGCAAGAGATTCATTCTAAAACTTTTGGCGCCTCACCAAGTTTATGAAGAGCAGAAGTTAAAAGAAAGGATAAGAATGTTTAAACAGAAAAAGGGAAAAGAGCATTATAAAGGCTTAAAGATGTGAGGAAAAACAACTTTTCATACCACCTAAAGGAGTTGCAAAGGTAGGAATCATGAAAGGATCAATGGTTGATGAGCTTCCATAAGCTCAAGATGGAAGAAAGTGCGAAAATACATGTTCAAGAAGAGACATCCAAAGAGGATTCCTGTGATCTCATGAGTGATAAGAATATTGAAAATGAGAGCATTGAGATTGGAAAAAAATAAGTGTGAGAAAGAAAAAGAAATTGATCTTGAAAAATGTGAGTACAAAAGAAAATGAGTGCTTCATTGAAAAGTAAGAAACTATAAAATAAGAGAAAAAGAAAGAGAGGTAGTTGAACTTGACAAGAGTGCGATAGTGAGTGTTTTTACTAACAAAACTAACTATTTTCTTGTTAGTAATTCTTCATGTGTGCAGAAAATTTTGAGACAAAACATTGAGAATGATAGGACCTTAGACTACAACATGTACAAGATAATAAGCTTCTTTACTCTTACTTGGTACGATTCTCCAAGCTTCCCTTGAAGATCAAATACTCCCAAGAATCAACTCCCTTCTAGAGGATGCCCTTGATGGTTTGTTTTGAAGAAGTGAAGAACACAAACACACAAATTGCAGGTACAATAAAAAGATGAATAAGAAGAAACCAAAAAGACCTTCTTGTATGCAAGGGAGAATCAACAAGGCTTGCAAAAGCCTCACCTATCCTCCACACTTCAAGAAGTACCTAATATTCCCAAGCAACACCAATTAAAGAATTGGCACCTCAAGAGATATATAGGATTAGAAATTAGACTTGGACTCTTGAATTTGAAGATCCAAGAAGTTCCTTGCCTTGAATTATACAACGGAAACTCCTAATTTATATGGAAGAAGAAGAAAACTCAAGAACCCTAGTCTTCATTCTTTGATTTCTCAAAAATATCAAGCTTCCAACAAACGGCTGTAATAAGAGTATTTATAGTGGTCTTCACAATTAGTTTCTGACACTAGGTATTAAACTAGATTAAAAGAAGTTTAGGGAATGATAAGATGATTAGGTATAAGTCAAATAATCTTACAACCCAAAATAAAGAGTTAAGGAAGCTAGAAACTTCACAATCCTCCCTTCAGCTGAGACCTACAAGCGACGGTAGGTCCCAACCCACCGTCCGCGGTAGGTCGATTTCTTCAAACCTCCTTTGTAACCTGAAGTATATCGGTGACAGTAGTGATAAACCTACAGTCGGTGCTAGGGTCTAGAAATGGCTCCCACTTTGGTTTTGGAAGATTACAACCTTCCTAAGTTTGCTTCTTAGATTCCTTCACTTGGACACTAGACCACAGGACGGTTTTGGACCTTTTAAAGTCCTCTTCTTGATCTCCAATCACTTGCCAAGCCAAGTCTTGGATCATCTTTTTAAATCCAGCTACCTTTCCTCGTTGCTCCTCTTCCATTCTTTTAGCCATTGCTCTTGTGACTGGACCTTGCAATAGCTCCACGGTTCCTTGCGCTTTCCGGGTCATACCATTACTTCTTACTTATGTTTTGATCATTTTCTCAAAGGAAACTACATTGAATTCTTTTGTACTTAATTTTGATAGGATTTCTTTGGAAAAATCAATGCTTGAAAAAACTATACCAGGGAGCTTGAAGATCAAGAAAAGATCGATGGAAAAGTGCTATTTGAATGCCATGAAAATTCATCAATAAGCCCCTTTCTTAACCCTTCTCTTTTATGTCATGAAGATTCTTTGGTAGTATTAAAGTGATTTTTAGAATCTTATATCTCTCATGTTAACATAACTGTAGATGTTTGTTCTATATCTTTTGGTGGCGGTATGTTTTTTGTTGTGCCTTGTACTTCTAAATGTCTTTCTTCTCATGCTTCTCTTGAGGATTCATTGTTGAATAGTGGTGCCAAGTTTGATCCTTCTTGCTATGATTTTGGATTATTAAATGATGCTTCCTTTGTTGATCCTAACGTTGTTGGTTTTGAGCTCGAATGTGCTTTATTTGATGTTCTTCATGAAAAAAAAATATAGAAATGCATGTTGAGCAATGTGACTGTGTTTTACCTCTACTTGGTGTTTTTATGAGGAATGTCAATGGTTTTATTCTTTATAACCTACTTGTGCCCTTTGTCAATGAGCAAATAGAGTTTCTTTCATTGAAATGTGAGCTTTCAAGTCTCTTTGAATCTTTGAACTCATTGTTTGGAAACAAATTTTTTTCCCGATTCTATCACTTGCATGTCAAGGAGTTTGTAGAATCTAAAGTCTTTCCATGCTTTCAAACACTCTTGATTATATTTGGATAGTCCATTTTCCCTATCATCATCCTTTTAAAGAAGAGACATTTCAAATTCTTAATTTTTTTTAGGTACTTTTAGAGTTTAGAAATGATGAAAGCTTCTACTTTCATTTGCCTTTTAAAGTTGTGGGTGGTTGTGCTTTCTTCGATGAATTTTTAAAAAAGTTGTTCCTAAGTAGTTTCATTTTTCTTAAACCTTTTGAAGGGATACTTCTTGTTTGGAAACTTAATTTTCTACGACCTTTCATGTTCTTAATCTTGAAATATCTAGCAAACATAAGTTTCCAATTTCTTTAGCCTTTCTGGGACATTTTTTTTGCATATCATAAGCCCTTCAAAGAAGGTCGAAAGAACTTTCTCTCCTTGTTATTTACATGACATTGGACTTGTCTAG
The DNA here is from genome assembly GCA_028651295.1 of Catharanthus roseus. Classification (NCBI taxonomy): domain Eukaryota; kingdom Viridiplantae; phylum Streptophyta; class Magnoliopsida; order Gentianales; family Apocynaceae; genus Catharanthus; species Catharanthus roseus. The sequence goes on from JAPQWS010000083.1 coordinate 7,110,514, forward strand.
TTCTTGAGTGCTTAAGCAATAGTGATGGTAACATTATTGCTCATTTGAAAATTATGTTTCTAATGTTGCCCACCTTTTGTATTAAAATGAAGGTGCGAATTCGAGGAAGAATTAATGTTAAGGAATGGTGCATGACATGACTACAGATATGCATGAATGCCTCATAGGTTCTCCATTAGGGTGTTGAAGCTACAATATTCTCAATAGAGGTTCTTCATCAACAGAGGTGATCTTGGGAAGGTATTGAATCAAGTCTACAAACAATTGAAGATTCACATCAAAGTGGTATCAGAACAACCTCCAAATGATGGTCAATTTGAATTGTAAATTGTTTAAGTTCGCTAAAAATCAACTAAAAAAAAAAAAAAAAGAAGTACTTGATGATCTATGAAAAATTACATGAATATCATGCCATAGTAGTACAAAAAAATTACAGGAAATATTATTCCGAAAATCAATTGAAAATTCGGATGAATTATGTGTGAATTTGTTGATGATTTGGGTGGAGATGTTCTCCTTTGAGTTAGGATTCAATTGAAATAAGTTTTGCTCAATTTGGAGTTCAATTGATTGCTTAATTTGATTTCATTGTGAAATGTGTTTCGGATTCGCAACTTCCGAAAAAGTGTTAATTAATCCGAGCATATCTTGTGTTATATTGATTCCATTCGACTGAAATGTGTGCTTAAATTCATCTTCGTCGAGTGAAGAATCTTTGTGAATTGATTTCATCTATTTGGATTTGTAGTTTTCAAGTTATCATTGTTTTAGTGTCAAGGTATCATCATCCACTGTTTCCTGGAAAATTTGTTTTAGTACTCTTATGGTTTTTGTTTTTGCTTAATTCTTTTGAATTTCATGGTTTTTTATTTCTAAATTGTTTCCTTGCATGTTTCTAATCTTTTGTTGACGATCAATGATGTTTGTTGGCTCTTTTCCATAGATTACATTCTTTGAAACTTAAGCTTTTGAAACTTTGCCTCTTTGAACACTTATCCAACTAAGTGCATTGATTGTTTTGTTGCTTTGGAATGTCACTCTTGGTTTGAGTTGGTGAAGAAGTTTGAAGGACCATATAGAGACTTGAGTGTTAAGTGTTTGGAAATGGCAAGAGGGTGAGCTTATCTCGATAAAAGCCATAAATAGTGCTAAACAAGAGTGAACCGAGCGATCAAAAGAGGGCAAACACTTAGGGAGTGATTTGGAGGTCCTTTTCTTGTTTCCTAACCTTTTTGTGCAAGTTTAAACAATAAATTAATGGAATACAACTGGTCTAGTCCATCATGGAAGAGGATAGAAGCAAAGAGAAAATAAGAGGATTATCAATCTAAGCTTGCAATAGATATGCATAATTTCCATCATGGTGGTGGCAATAGATTCATTGCTTATGGTGGGAACAACCATGCTTATGGAAATTTCACTCCTAGAAGACATGTTGGAGTTAGTAACTTCTCTTCTTATGCTAAATCTTATGGACATACTTCTTATGATGATTATGGGGGTTATGATAGAGAAAATTCTAACTATAATTATTATGAGCATAGTCCTTATGATTGTTATGAAGAGTATCATCATAGTTATGCTAGAGAAGTTCACTTTGAGAGCTTATATTATGACAATGTCTATGGGAAGAAAAGTGGAAGTGAGCATGTGGTCCATTTCAAATGCCTTGTGGAAGGAAAAGTTGTCAATCTTATTGTTGATGGTAGGCATTATGCTAATGTGGCTAGTACTTGACTTGTGAAAAAGTTGAATTTGGCTCTTCTTGAACATCCTAAGCCTTACATACGCCATTAGTCAATTGATAATGAAGAGATCAAAGTTACTAAGAAAATGTGGGTGTCTATTTCTAAAGGAATATATAAAGATGATGTGTTATGTGATGTAGCACCCGTGCAAGTAGGTCATTTATTGTTTGGAAGTCCCTGGGTAAATGATAGGAAGGCTAAAGATAAAGGGGACAAGAATACTTACAACTTCACCAAAGATGGCAAGAGATTCATTCTAAATTCTTTGGTACCTCACAAAATTTATGAAGAGCAAAAGAAGTTGAAAGAAATGGTAAGAATATTTGATAAAGAGAGAAAGGAAAGAACATTATAAAGGCTAAAAAGTATCGAGAAAAACAACTTTCCATGTCATCTCAAAGAGTTGCAAAGGTTAAAATCTTAACATCATCAATGATTGAAGAATTTCCAAAAGTAAATGAGCTTCCACAAGCTCAAGAGGTAGTAGAAAGTATTTGTAATTCATGTTGTGGAAGAGATATCCAAAGAGGAACCTTGTTGTATCACGAGTGGAAAAAGTACTAAAAATAAAGAAAAAGAAAGAGTGGAAGAAAAAGAGAGATTAGTAGAAAGATTATATATCTTTGATTCCATCTCTATTATTTCAAAAGAGAATGAATTTTTAGAGTGCTCAAAAGAGGAATAAAGTGAGCTTGAGAACAGTGAGAATGTAAAAGAAAATGAGTGCTTTATTGAAAAACAAGAGAGTGAAAAGAAGAGCAAAGAGAAAAAGAGATAGTTATATTTGAAAAGAGTGAGGAACTGAATTTCTATGCTAATGGCACTAACTCTTCCTTTGCTAGTAAATCCTTATGTGTGCAGAATTTTAAAGATTCAAGCAAGGATGAAGATGGAAAGCTTGCCTCTAATTCCTACTTGAGCTTTGAGATTTATTTTAAGGAAATTAAGTTGTTTTCACTTGTTTCATGGAAAATGGATATCAATTTTACTTTCTCAACTCTCTTGGAACTTTAATAGAAAAGAAACAATTCATAGCATTTAATTCCAATTCTTGTGTAATTCCTAGAGTTGATGAATATCATTTCAATATTGTTAATTATGCTTCTTATGTGCTAGGAATTGAAGACAAATGAAGGAACAAGGAGAAACAGCTTGGAAATTTTCTTAAAGATTTACTAATAAGTCTATCTCTTACCCTTCTCTCATGAGTTATGAGGTTTCTCTTGTGGAATTAGAATTGTTTTTAGAGTCTTATCTTTCTCATGTGAGCGTATATGGAGATATTTGAGCTATTTCTTTTGGTGGTGGTCTCTTTCTTATTGTGTCTTATGCTTCTACATGCCTCTCTTCTCGTGCTTTTCTTGAGGATTCATTGTTGCGTAGCGGTTCTATGTTTGATCCTTCTTGCTATGATTTTGGAGTTATGAATAATACTTCCATTGAGTTTATAGTTGTTGGTTTTGGATTAGATGGTGCTTTATTCGATATTCTACATGATAAGTGTTGAGGAAAGTTTGTTGAGAATGTTGGCTATTTGATTTTGTTTCCTTAAACCAACTTATGCCTTTGTGAGTGGTCAAGTTGAGTTGTCTTGCAATGAACAAACGCTTTCAAATGTGATTAACTTCTTGATCACTTTACTTGAAAATACATTTGGTTTCAAATTTTATCACTTGCATTTCAAGGAACTCTTATTGAAAGAATTTGAAAACCAAATGGGAGTTAATCTTGAGTTGTTCAAAGTTAATACTTTGGCATTTGAAAATTCTAATTTGAGAAAGGAGACCTTTGAACAAGTTTGCTAATATTTTGTTAAGGAGTATCTTTGTTATCACAAACCTTTCAAGGATTAGTTTTCAAAATTGTTCATTTTATGTGCTAGCTTTCAAAAAAGAACTCTTGTACATTCATTTTGAAACATGAATTTGAAGACACATTGTTTATTCATCTAATTTTTAAGGAGTTCTTTGATATAGTGGGTTCCAAAGAGAAATGTAGACCATCTTGGAATGTTGGAAATTTTATGTTTACATTTTCTCACTTCATTTTGTGTAATACTATTGGAGAAAAGAGATGTTTATATGCCAAAGAGAGTGAGTTAATAGAAGCCATTGGGAAAGGCAAGTTGGTTTCACTTCCCTATTGCAAAGAAGAACTAGGTGGACTCTCTCTATTAAAGGAAATGGGACATCAAATTGAATGGGTGACCGGAAGGACATTGAGGTACGCTATTCTTGACAAGGAGCCCTATGCATTGTCTTTCAAAGAACAACTAAAGCTCAACAAGTGGTGTGCAAGAGGAATGAAATTTATAAAGACATTTCTATATGTCAATTGGAACAAAACAGGTAAAGAAAATGTTATAGTTAATGCTTTGTCAAGAAGGTACATTCTATTCGTTACTTTACAAGTTGAATTATTTGGTTTTGATATGCTTAATAAAGTACATGCTAGTGATAATGAATTCAAGAACATATTTGAAGCTTGTTTGGTCGTGTATAATCCTAAGTACCTTGTACGTGATGGTGTTCTTTACCATGAGGGCAAATTGTGTTTTTTGTCTTGTTTATCTAGATTGTTGTTAGCTAAAGAAGCTCATAGTGGTGGTTTGATGGATTATTTTGATATTTCCAAAACTTAAGTGATTTTATTGAGCATTTCTTTTGGTTTTGCATGAAAGAAGATGTAGAAAGGTTTATTGTTAGTTGCTTAGAGTATAAGAGAGCTAAATCTATATCTTTGCTACAGGGACATTATATTTCTTTGAATGTGCATAGAGAAACTTCTATAGACATATCTATGGAGTTTATCTTTGGGCTACTTAGGTTTCTTAAAGGTATGGCTTATCTATATGTTGTGGCTTATGTTGATGAGACTTTGAATGATACCAAAACCTTTGAAGATCATTGGTAACATTTTCAACAAGTTTTGTTTGTTTTGAGAAATGAGAAATCACATGCTAACCTTGGGACATATGAGTTTTGTGTGGAACATGGTATTTTCCTAGCTTATGTAGTGAATTTTCAAGGTCTCCAAGTGGGTGCAGATATGGTGCAAGTAATCCAAGATTGGTTTATTTCCAAGAGTGCGTTCGAGGAGGGAAGCTTCCATGGTTTAAATGCTTTTATAAGTTCATCAAAGACCTTAGCACCATTGCTAGTCTTTTGGTGGATGTACCCAAGAAGATGACTAGATTCACATGGGAAACTTGTTCACCTCATTTTGAGTTTGACTACGATCAAGCTTATTATTCTACTACTCTTCTTTCTTTTTTTGAAGTTGCATATAATGACGATTTGCTCTTGTCTTTTGATTTTGACTCCTTTATCCATAGATCATGCTTTGAGCATGGGTGAAGTGAAGAAGATGGGGTATTTCAAATATATCCATTTTAAGGACCATGATGCTATTGCAACCATCCACAAGACATTTGAAAGGAAATGATTAGTTTTTTTATCACGGAGGTTGGCATTAGGGCGTCTTGGATTCCAATGAGTTTCTTCTCTATGCAAGTCTAAGCTTGATAGTCGTGGCAAAGAGCCTCTGCTCATTCTTGAATGCTTTCGTGCTTATATTGATCTTCCAGTTGAATTTTATGTTAGGGATACCCTCCATGTTTTGGTATGTCTTTGTTTGATGTAGGTGAAGATTTGAGGACAAATCCTTTCAAAGGAGGGGCAGATGATGTGAATTGAGTTAACCAAAGCTAATGAATTGATTCATGATTTAGCCCACTAGAGCAAAGACTAGAAGATCAAGGCATTTGATGCACGCTTGGCATGTTTTCATTGAAGAAACCAAGACAAACGAGGGCTTTGAAGATGAACGACAAGCTTCCAAGTTGCTCATGATCTCTACCATAAGCAAGGATTACTCAAGGGGAAAACTTGGATGTGAAAAAGGAGCAAGATTGTGAAGTCTTAGACCTACCGCTGATAGTGGGCCTGCCCATGCCGTCGCCTGTAGGCTTTTGGCCGGGGACTGATTGGAAGCTGACACCCTACCGCGTCCGATGGTCTCACCCTATTGTCATCTGTACGGTTCGGATGGAAAATAGCTTTTATAATTTTTAGGCGGGATTTTATTGGTTGAAGATAACCCTAAACCCTTTATACATGCTTTATGAAGATAACTTATTCATTTGAAGTACTTAGAAGCCCCAAAATGGAGTCCTCCCAAAACTGGTCTAAAAATTTTAAAAATTCCAGCTTGTCTCTATTTCGACCATTTTTCTAGCTCTAACTTTTTGGATTTTAATCTGATAGGAAGAACTTTGAGGAAACTAAGGCCTCAAAACCCCAACTACCAAAACTAGAAGACCTAAGGTCAATTGAATCAAAGAACAAGAACTCTAAGACCCAATAAAATAAAGGAATTAGAATGATCAATTGAATTCCACAGATTTCTCAACCTAAGGCAATCGATTGTTCACATCTAAGGACATTAACCCTTAGAAAGTTAACTAAGAAGGGTGAAGAACCCTAGAGACAAAGGAGAATTCCTCTCACAAATTTAAGCAAAATATCCAAGCTAGTTAAAAATGAGCTTATAATTGTGTATTTATAGGCTAAGGCCTAAACTAATCTATCTAGTGATTAATGGCTTCAAAATACGCACTAAGCCTTGATTAAAAGTCAGAAAATAAGTTCAAACAATAAAATACTACCTAAAAATTACAAAAGCTATTTTCCATCTAAACCGTACCAATGATGGTAGGGTGAGACCTACCAGATGCAAAAGGGTGTAAGTTTCTAATCAATTCCTTGCAAAAAGCAGACTGGTGATGGTAGGGGCAGGGCCTACCGTCAGTCGTAGGTCACAAGACTTCACAATCTTGCTCCTTTTTCACATCCAAATTGCTCCCTTGATTAATCCTTGCTTATGGTAGAGATTATGAACAACTTAAAAGCTTGTCCTTCATCTTCAAAGCTGATCGGGAATTTTTTATAACAAGGTTTTAACCCAATACTTGCAAGTGCACAAGATCAAGGTAATATGGAAGTATTAGGGTATCAAACCACTGAGAAAGGCTTAACTACTTAAATTATTATCTTCCTAAATTAATTTTATAAAAACAATCAAAGTTTATTATTAAAAATTGTTCCTAAATTAAGTTTAACTAATAAATAAAATAAATAAGTTAAAACTTACAGGAGATCAACCAAAGAAGATGATTTAGAACCTTGAATCCACCACTAACCTATATAACAATGATTTAATTTTATTTAGGAGAAAAGATTAGACCTTTATGTGGTGATCTAGGCTACAAGCTTCGATTCACTAAAGAAACATATTGTGTTTAAATGCATGACATAATCCATCTAACCATTAGCATGATTTATTCATTCCTATGACATAAATCATCTAAAATTAGCATGGACTATTCAATTCTAAAACCCACAATATACTTGCAAAAATTACATATCTCTCATACTCAAGACTACAAGAATTAAGCATGGATAAAAAATATCGATTAACTCAAATAATTATTCTACAAAAACTATCACAAATAATTAATTGCATCAAACCAAGAAACATCCCAAGATATGTAATCACATAAATAATATAATAAATCCCCAAAAATAAAATAAACCAACATTACATGGTTAGGGTTTTATCAAGATTCTAAAAAGAGAATTAGTTCATGGTTAAAGGGAAAGAATGAACCAATTTCTTGGAGTAGATCATGGCTTTCTTCTTCTCCAATTGAAAGTCGCCACAGCTCTTCTCTTTTTTTTCTTTTTCTTCCACCTCTTCTTGTGTGTCTCTTCTATATATATAGACAAAAGAGAAGCAAAATCCTAATCCTTAAAGGATTCAACTAAAATCCTAATCCTTAAAGGATTCAAATACTGCAGGTTCCCTTTACCAAATTTAGTACGGAATCTTTATTTTCCATTCATTTTTTAGAAATATGCACAAAGATAAATAAATAAATTAAATATAATAATTATTATTAATAATTAAATAAAATATTTTCAAAGGCTAATAATTAAGACTTAAGGTGTTTATTTGTATTAAAAATCGACTCTATCAAAAGCCCTCATTTGTCTTGTTTTCTTCAATGAAAACATGCAAACAGTGCCTCAAATCCTTTATCTTCTTGTCCTTGCTCTAGTGGATTAAATCATGAATCAATTTATTAGCTTCGGTCAACTCGATGCATATCATCTAGTTCGTGAGGGTTCGTTTCTTTAGTAGGTTGATTAATTTTTATTCTTTGATTAAAGTTCTAAGGATTCTAATTCATAATAATCAAATCATCAAACAAAATGAGTAGCCTTAGAATCAATAATTTTGAGAAACCCAACAAGAAAACTCAAGTACACTTGAAATCCATCAAAATCAAAGAAAAAAATTTCAAGAAAAATTTGAAGTTTCAAACACCCTCCCATACCTACACTTTACGTTTTCCTCAATGTATCAAAACAATACTTAAAAAAAAAAAATTGAATAAAGATAAACTTCCCTGTATAAGTTGATTATGGCAAGACACATGTATGGTGCTGATTCTGGTAGGTCTATCTTCTGAGGAGAATATTAATTATTTATCTTTTGTAGTTCTTGAACTCAATACTCTTAACTTGAATAGTTTCAATCCCAAACTTTAAAGAAGCTCTCTGTAAAGAAGATATAGCCACGTCTTATTCCATAATTGTTGTACCATTTTCCTTAAAGACACACACCTACATACTAAATAAGAAGCAGTGCTGCAACAAGAAATAAAATAAATTAAAAATTAAACATCAATGATTAAAATAAATACTAAAAAATGACAAGAAAAATAAAAATTGTTGGGTTGCCTCAAAAAAGCGCCTTTCTTTAGTCTCTTTGGCTAGATATTCTATGTGTCATACTTTATCATTAGATGGGATCGATCCGTTTTCCACATCTTATTTAAGATATTGCAAGTTTAGAAACATCTCTAATAAAGCACCTATAGAAATCTACAAATTTCTCAATCATGTGGTCAATAAATGAGAGGTGAAAGTGCCATTTCCTTTTGATTCATTCTTTTTTTTTTCTTTTAAATCCACACACATTCTCAATCCGTTTTTAACTCTTATGACAATTAGTTCATTTTTCATTTTTGGAACAACTAAAAGACCATTACAATTCTTTGAGCACGTATATTCAAGACTTACCAATTGAATTTCTAAAAGTGGATGTACGCTTTCTTGAACTGAGTTAAAATTTCCTTTTTGACAAACTCTTTAAGAAATATGAGGGAATTTACATACCGATTTTTTCCTTGCCCTTCATAAACATCTGACAAATTACTATTGGGAGTGGTCAATTCCATCAACGACCTTTGTGCAGCCTTGTCTTGCTCTTGAGGAAATTTTCTTCTTCTTCCAAAGTCTGTCCTTCTTAGCATAAGTTATGGATTATTGTCTCTTTTTTGTGATTTTTATTGCTTTGTTTGGGTTACCCTTGTCCTCTCGATTTTAGGAATGATTTTCCCATTCAAGATCTTGGCATAATTTTTTACTATAAAGAAATTAAAAACTTCACCGTTAACAGTGCCAAATTTTGTCGATTGTCGAAATCACTAAAAATTAAGTATTAACTCAAAAATTTGTAGAACAATGGTAACATCTAATCAAACCCAAAGTAAGTCTATGACTCCCTTACAATAAACTGAAATAAAATGAAAGATTTCAAATGGGATGTTTTGAGAATAATTAAATGGGTATGTCTTCAAACCAAAAGTTAAATTCGCTTCTTCACTTTTCAGAGATGTAAAAACCTTTCGTATTCTAATGCAAATAAACATATCTGACTACCTTCAAAGCTGAAGGAATTAAAATACTCAAATATATGAATTATTGGAGACACCCGACAAATCAAGCTATCAACCAAACTCGATTGATAGGCAATTACCATTCACTTGATATTGTCCCAATATGAGTGTAAAACCTATAAGTTATAAATTGCTCATTAGTTGTAACAATTAATTTAGTCCTACTTTCTCCTTTCAAAGTAACATTGCAGAAGAAGACTGTTTAGGTAATTTTGCTAGCAAACTATCTTTGCAGCTGAAGACTGTTTAGGTAGTTCACGTTGCTTCTATACCAATCTCTTTTCACAATTAAGCATGTGAAAGGAGTTAGAAACCAAATGTACAACTATTCGTAATTCAACAAGCTAGAATAAAAATAGTAGAATAGAGATGAAAACATGAAAGAAGTAAGTACTTGATTGAAAAGGTCTACGAATCTTTGAAATAGAAAGACTCTAATGAATTATTTGTTCCTTAACCAGTCCACATCCTTTAATGAGGTCTAGCCTCGATTATTTGTAGAGGAGGAGAAGGTATGACAGGGTCGTAATCAGATATATAAGAATAAAAATTTTAAATAATGTTTGAACAAGAGAAGATCATATCCGAACTAAATCTTAAGAAAATATGTAACTTTGAATTCCTGATAGCAGGTGCACATGCCTTATCCAGCTCTTTAAGTCTTTTTCATAAATTTCAGCAATTTGTTAACCGCTTTCCTCATTTTTCTCTAAGGTTGACTTTTTCCAAAATCTAAGCGATAATAAAAACCAACTAATTTAAAAAATTAAATTCAAATAAACTTGTGAAAACTAACTAAAATATTATACTAAACCATATACCATCAAATTTCGCCACACTTGGACAATGTTTCTCCTCAAGTATTCAAAAGCTCAACATTTAAATCTCCATCATCATCCTTTGTTCCATCTACTCATTCATTAATGATTCAAACTATCATGGGTTATAGATTCAAATTAAGCACAAGAAAGAAAGAAAAAACAAATGGAGGAAATCTTTATAAAACACATACCAAAAATTATTGCAACAAACTTTTTGAATAAAAATGTTGTGGGACTTCTCATCACAAAACTCCCACAAGTGTGCTCCATGAATGTTTAAGGCATTAAGAACTGTCAAGTCAAAACAGGGAAAGATATTTGCCCTAAGTTTTCAAAACTATTGCATCTCCATCACTGTACAAATGACTTGAATGCTTCTAAGGGGCTTTGCATGAATATAATAAATTAATGCAATGGTGACTTGGTTAAGATTATAATAAAGGATGAAGGGTGTAGACATTTAGGTCTATTTTCTTCCCAATGTTTTTCATTTTTTAGCCCACATTAATTCCCTATGATGATCCAACGGGCCTCAACATAAGATAAGGTGGTTTGAACTGGTCAGAGCTGACAGGCCGGGCCGGGCCAACCCGGGCTATCCATTATGTTGACCTATTTAATATCTCATCCTCTCCTCATAACACACACTGCCAACTTTATTATTTCTCTTCTTTTCTTCCTCTGCCTTTCCGAGTTTCGTCTCTGTCTCTTCCTCTTCCCTTTGTTCACTGCGGCTTGTCGCGTCTGTTGCTCTTCTCCGACCTTTGGTTTTCTGTGACGCTGTCACTTTTACTGTGAACGGAGGCTCGTGGTGGTCTTCGTCTGATCGCCTTTTTCTGGTAAGTTTGGGAGAGAGCAGAAAGGTTGAGAGAGGGAGACACCGATGATTTCTTTCATGGTTGAGGCCCTTTAACTGAGGGACCCATTTTTACCGATCTTGCCATTACTTTTTACCACCGCCTCGACACGGCTCATTGTTTCTCGCTGTTTCTCAGTACCATCTCGGTCTTGGCATTGGTTTCTTCACTGGCGGAACAGACTCCGCAGCGGTAGGTAAGGGTTCGTCTCTTTTTTTTGTTTATTTCCTTTACTATTTTTCTAACTGTTTTGTGCAGTGTTTGTTGGCTTCTTGCTCGGCTTGGACCGACGGTAAAGGAGAAGAATGAAGATATTTTTTGTAATAGAGTTAGGCTTATTTTTCCGCTGTGTTTATTCTTATTATTGTAATAGTAATTAGAAGTTGTAATAGTAAATAGATCCAATAGTGGTATTACAGCCCAGAAACGACTACAACTTTCCGGTGCCCTTAACAGTGCCGGCACCCCCTCAAAAAATTCTAGATCTGAGGGAACCGTTGAGTTTCTCAGAACTGGCCAGTGAAGTATTGCTTGACTCTTCCTTTTATTTTTCGGTTAATATTTTTGTTGCTTAGTGCTGTTTTGTTGTGTTGGAGTACTGCGTTTTTTATTACTGTTACTGTTTTTTTGCAACCTTCATTTTGCTCATTCATGGAGTTGTCGCGGCTCCTCCACTCCGCTGCGGTCTCATGAACTGAACTCCGTTGCCTTCCCGCGCACAATCGCAAACAAGAATAGGTTGAAAATAGAACTTCTCATTTTTCACCACTTCGAGTAAGGGGCAAGGGCACAAGCTCATGTTTCTATGATCTTAATCTGTATTTACTTGAATGATGCAACTGAGCAGCGGACCTGACGCGACTGACAAATAAGCCGACGCTAGCTTTATCTAGGTCTAATGTATGCTTAGTTTGCTTCTGGACTGTGTTACAGTTCGGACTGCTTCTTTTGTTATTGTTATTGTCTCTGTGAACCATGTCACGGTCTGGTTGTTTGGTACCCTTGCTGTAGATTATTTTTCTATTTTCGATCTATCATTCTGTTCTACTATTTTTCGGTTTTTCGGTTTTGTTTTCTAAAAATATAAAACCCAAGCCTGGCTTGAGTCCGTGAGACATCAAATATTTGTGTCTTGGCACGTTTTTCTTGTTTCAAAATTTTTTTTGTTGTTGTTATTCTGCTTTGCAACATCCTTTCTGTTTGTCACTTTCTGTTTTGTGGTTTGACTGTTTCTGTCATTTATTTCTCGTTGACTCGGTTATATATATTGTTGTTGCAGTTTTCTTTTATTGGGATTCATGCCTCGCACGTGTTTGAGCCTTTTTTCACAAGAAAGGGGGAGGGGGGGGGGGGGGGAACAAATCCGGGTATTTTATTGGTAAAACATATTTTTCAAAACTTTTATTTTTCTAGCCATTAAATTACTCCTATTCTCCATTAAAACATGTCGGTTCCAAAAATTGAAACCGACAAGTTTGATGGCAAATTTGATTTTGTAATATGGCAGAGAAAAATGAAAGCAGTTTTGGTACAAAATAAAATTGCACCCGCTATTTGTAGCCCCGAAGAGTATCTGGAATCTTGGACGGGAAAAATTCTTGCTAAAAAACTTGGTGATGCACACAGTTGTCTCACCTTGCATTTAACCGACAATGTTTTACAAGAAATTGACAAAAAAGACAATGCTTTTGAAATATGGACTAAACTAGAAAAATTATATTTGGGAAATTCTCTATCAAATAAATTTTATTTAAAAGAATAGCTTTTCATTTTTAAAATGAGCGGGTCAAAAACGCTTTCAGAAAATATGGATGATTTATATAAAATTTTTTTGGAACTTCAAAACGTTGGAGAGAAAATTTATGATGAAAATATTGCCATTATTTTATTAAATGTCTTACCTGATTCTTATTACGATGTAAAATCTGTCATTAAATATGGTAGAGATGGTTTATTCCTTTCCGATGTTAAAAACGCTTTGAAATCAAAAGATTTGGATTTAAGAAAAATAAATAAATTAAACGGAGAGAACCTTTACGTGCGAGGGAGAGTTGACTGGAGGGAACCTCTTAGTCATAAGCCTAAAAGTAAAGGGAGGTCCAAATCTAGAGAAAAGAACAAAGTGAAATGTTTTTATTGCGACAAGGACGATCATATAAAAATAAGTGTTTTAAAAGAATCAAAGATGAAAAACAACGTAAACATGGTAAAGGGAGTGATAAAATTGAAAAACCCATGATTTTCATTCAGATGGTAATTCTATGTATTCAGAGGTTGTGTGTTTCCCTTTCCCCTTCTCGTTCTAAAGTTGTTGATCATTGGATTCTTGATTCTGGATGTACACTTCACATGACATCCAACAAACACTGGTTTTCAGATTTTAAACCCTTAATTCATGGAAAGGTTTACATGGGAAACAATCAAGTTTGTGATGTTAAAGGCATTGGAAATATTTCATCAAAATACATTATGGCGTGACTAGAAAACTCATTGAGGTGAGATACGTGCCCGACCTTCGTCGGAATCTTATCTCCCTTGGTTATTTTGATTCACTTAATCTTTCTTACAAATCTAAAAATGGTATTTTAAGAGTTTGCAAAGGAAACCTAGTCATGCTAAAAGGTTTTAAAAGGGAAAGTTTATTCATTCTTATTGGAAAAACAGTTTGTGATTCAACTGCTTTGATTTCAAAAACTGTTACTAAGAAAACTATGTTGTGGCATCGACGGATTGGCCACATTAGTGAGAAGGGACTGTATTACTTGCAAAAAAAAATCTTTTGTGTGGTGACAAAATTGATTCTTTGGATTTTTGTGACCATTGATTTTTGAGAAAACAACACAAAATCAGTTTTTCAACTAGCACACACAAGTCTTCTGCTATACTTGACTATGTGCATTGTTATCTGAGGGGACTTGAAAAGGTTCCAACTTATGGTGGTAATGTTTATTCTTGTCTATTGTTGATGATTTTTCGAGGCATTTTTGGGTCTTTCTTTTAAAAACAAAAGATCAAACTTTTGAAAACTTTTGTTAGTGGAAACGTCGTGCCGAAAATCAATCTAGAAATAAAATAAAAACAATTAGGACTGATAACGGTCTTGAGTTTTGTAGCCGGAAGTTTGTTGATTTGTGTGCATCACATGGGATCTTACATCGTAGGACTGTTAGGCATAACCCCCAGCAAAACGGAGTAGCTGAGAGGATGAACCGTACCTTAATGAATAAGGTTAGATGTCTTATTGTGTCGTCAGGTATCCCAAAACCCTTTTGGGGGAAAGCTGTAAGTACCACTGTCTACCTCATTAATAGATCCCCTTCTACAACCATAAACTTTAGGACTCCTATAGAACTTTGGTGTGGTAAACCCCTTAACCTGTCCCACCTTAGAGTTTTTGGGTGTGCTGCTTTTGCACATCAGAAGGAGGGTAAGCTAGACCCTAGGACTAGAAAAGGGAGTGTTCATAGGATATCCTAGCGGGGTGAAGGTTATAGAGTGTGGCTTAAGGGTGAACCGGGAGTGAGGGTAGTTATCAGTAGGGATGTCATCTTCAACAAGTTAGATATGTCCTGTTTTAAGGATAAACTTGTCTCCGATAGTCCACCCAGTGTTCCTACAATAGGTAGTATTCCTGTGGAGGTGGAGGTCACCTTTGAACCCTCTCTAGAGCCCACACAAGAGCCTGAAACCAACGAGGAGTTAGACACACCATCCAGTAGTATACCTGATCCTTCTAGTGTTCTTGAAACCCTTGTCCCTGAGTTAGAAGGTTCTGATGAGAAGGAAGAACACCCTGAGGCTGAAGCTCAAGCCCTTAGAGATTACCAGTTATCTAGAGATCGTGTTAGAAGAGCGCATAAGGAATCCACTAGATATGGTTACTCGTATATAGTATCATATGCATTTGTTGTTGCATCTTATGTGGAAGAGAAGGAACCTTTGTGTTTCTCTGATGTTTTGGAAAGTCCTAATCGCTCTTTATGGTTACGTGCTATGGATGAGGAAATATCTTCTTTAAATAAAAATAAAACATGGATTCTTGTTCCAAAACCCTCAAAACAAAAGTTAGTTGATTGCAAATAGATTTTTAAAATTAAAGAGCCTGAGTCTGCTAATGAACCTCCAAGGTTTAAGGCCAGGTTGGTTGCGAAAGGTTTTTACAAGTTGAGGGCATTGATTTTAATGAAATATTTTCTCTTGTCATTAGATACAAAACGATTAGGACAATTCTTTCTCTTGTTGCCTTTTATGATCTCAATCTTGAACAACTTGATGTAAAAACCGCCTTCTTGCAGGGTGATCTTGAAGAGACTATATATATGCGTCAACTACCAGGTTTTGGGGACACATGGCATGTTTTTTGAAAAAAATCCTTATACGAACTTAAACAATCATAGGCAATGGTACTAGAGGTTTGATTCTTTTATGTTAAAAGTTGGTTTCTCTAAAAGTAATTATGATAGTTGTCTTTATTTCTCTGGAAATAATCTTGATAGTGCTATTTATATGTTGCTTTATGTAGATGATATGTTAATTGCTTGCAAACATAAAGCTAAAATTGATGATTTGAAATCTTTCCTAAAATCCGAATTTAACATGAAGGATTTAGGGTCTGCATCCAGAATTCTTGGGATGAGTATTACTAAAGATAGGACTGATCGTTCCCTTTTCTTATCTCAGAAACCCTTTCTCCAGAAAATTGTCTCTAAATTTTTTATGCATTTATGTAAGCCTGTTATTACCCCACTTGCGAGCCATTCAACATTTCTAACAAAACTTGTCCTAAAACTAAGAATGAGAAAAGAGATATGGAAAATATCCCCCATAGAATGGCTATAGGCTCGGTTATGTACTCGATTATATCCACCTGACCAGATAGTGCTTTTTCTATAAGGCTTCTCAATAGATTCATGTCTAACCCGGGGAGGGATCACAGGGCTGCTCTCAAGTGGTTGCTGTGTTACCTTAACAGAACTATAGATAAGGGCTTACACTATCACAATTTGTCTAATGTTTTTGAACTAATTGGTTATGTCAATTCCGATTTTGCAGGTGACAAGGATAGTAGAAAATCCACCTCATCCTATTTCTTTACCCTAGCGGGTAATTACGTCTCATGGAAATCTCAACTATAGCCAATAGTTGTCTTATCAACTACCGAGCTAAGTATATCGTGGCTACGGAAGCTATCAAGGAAGCCGTTTGGCTTCAAGAGTTATTGAATGAACTACACCTTTTACATTCAATAGCTATTATTTATACTGACAGTTAGAGTTGTTTACATTTATGCAAAAATCCGGTCTATCATGAAAGGACAAAGCATATAGATGTCAAATATCATTTCATTAGGGAAAAAGTCTCTAGTGGTTTAGTTGACATAGATAAGATTAGTACTAATGATAATCCTGCAGACTTTGGTACTAAAACTGTGAGCTCTGACAAGTTTATGTTTTGCAGGGATTTCCTTCACTTAGACGCAGGTTGACTCTTATTGAGTCATTTGAAGGTTGGAAAAATATCGTTCGAGGTAGAGATTATAGACATTTGGGCCTATTTTCTTCCCAATATTTTTCATTTTTCTAGCGCACATTAATTCTCTATGATGATCCAATGGGCCTCAACAGAAGATAAGGTGGTTTTAACTGGTCAGAGATGCCGGGTCGGGCCAACCCGGGCTGCCCGTTGTGGTTTTAACCTATTTAATCTCTCATCCTCTCCTCGGTAACACACACAACCGACTTTATTATTTCTCTTCTTTTTCTTCCTCTGCCTTTCTGAGTTCCGTCTCTGTCTCTTCTTCTTCCCTTTTTTCACCGCGGCTTGCTGTGTCCATTGCTCTTCTCCGACCTTTGGTCATTTGTAACGCCGTCACTTTTACTGTGAACGGCGGCTTGTGGTGGTCTTCGCCCGATCACCTTTTTCTGGTAAGTTGGGAGAGAGCCGAAAGGTTGGGAGAGGGAGACACTGGTGATTTCTTTCTTGGTTGAGGCCTTTTAACTGAGGGACCCGTTTTTACCGATCTTGCCATTACTTTTTACCGCCACTGCTTGGCACCATCTCGGTCTTGGCATTGGTTTCTTTGCCGGCGGAACAGATTCCATGGCGGTACGTAAGGGTTCGTCTCATTTTTTTGTTTATTTCCTTTACTATTTTTCTAACTGTTTTGTGCAGTGTTTCTTGGCTTCTTACTCGGCTTGGACCGATGGTAGAGGAGAAGAAGAAAGATATTTTTTTTATAATAGAGTTAGGCTTATTTTTCCGTTGTGTTTATTCTGATTATTGTAATAGTAATTAGAAGTTGTAATAGTAAATAGATCCAACAAAGGGCTTATATTCATTTGTCAATCAAAATTATCCATGAATCCTTCTTCAACCCATGCTTCAATCACTTCTCTTCTATTTTTTTTGGTTCTTCTGGTTTTCAATTTGTTCTTTTTTTTTTATTTTTTTTTTTCATCTTTTCATTTTTTCCTTTTGAAGAAAGAAATAATAAAAACAAGTAACTTGCAGAACTTCTTTTACATCTTCAACGATTTCTTTAAAATAGCTCAACTCACATGAATAAAAGTTATCATCCCAAGAGATTAATATAGACGTATAGCAGATATATATATAAGAAGATTCATATTGTTCTTTTATTGAATTTGAGATGGTTAATGATAAAAAACAAGGCTCAAATCCTAAGGGGCTTACTAAGGGCGAAATGAAGGTAAACGATGGTCTTTAATGAAGAAATTTAGCCTACATGTCCTTTTCATCTTAAAGCATTCGATTCAAATAATGTGATCTCAACATATATAACAAAGAAAATCCTAGAAACATCAAACTACGCATGATAATCATATTTAGAAGAAAGAAAATGAGCAATTTAATGAATCCTCTAAGGATCAAAATCTCACTAGGATAATTTTCAAGTCCACACATATGTCATTCAAATCAATTGTAAAAATAATCTGTGACTGTGTTAAAGGTAAAGACTGAACAACTATTTGTACTAATACTCTACTTTGCCTTAATTCAATTCACTAATTCATAATAATTAAATCATCAAACAAATGAGTGGCTTAGAATAAAAAATTTTGAGAAAACAGACAAGAAAAACTCGAGTACACTTGAAAACCATCAAAATCCAAGAAAAATTTAAAGTTTCCAAATTCTCTCATCCACCTAAAGTTTATATTTTCTGAAATGTATCAAACAATACACAACAATAAAATGTAAATAAAGACAAACTTCCCTTTAAAAGTTGATAATGGCAAGACACACTCACATGTATGGTGGTGATGCTAGTAGATCTATCGTTTGGGGAGGATATTAATTATTCATCTTTTACAGTTCTTGCCCTTAATACTCTTAACTTGAATACTTTCCGCGCCAAACTTTCAAGAATCTCTCTAAATAAGATATAGTGCGTCTCACTCCATGATTCATTTACTGTTTTCCTTAAAGACATGCACCTACATACAAAATAAAGAGCAGTGTTACAACAAGAAATAAAACAAATGAAAATTAAACAACGATTAAAATAAATATGAAAAAATTGACAAGAAAGGAAAAAAAGTTAGGTTGCCTCCCCAAAGTGCCTTTCTTTATTGTCTTTGGCTAGACAATCCATGAGTCACACTTTATCGTCGGGATCGATCCGCCTCCATATCTTAAGTGGAATATTGCACATTTAGGAAAATCTTTGTTAAAGCACCTATAGAAATCTTCAAATTTCTTAATCATGTGGTCAATAAATGGGAGGGGAAAGTAGTATTTCCTTTTGACTTCATTCAATTTTTTTTTTAAATCAACATACATTCTGCATCCGTTTTTAACTCTTATAAAAATTAGTTAATTTTTTTGATTTAGAACAACTAAATGACTAATACAATTCTTTGAAAAATATATGTCCAAGACTTGCCAACTTAATTCCTGAAAGTGGATGTACAATTCCTTGATCTGAAAATTCTAAAATTTCCTTCTTAACAAACTCTTTAAGAAATATGAGAGAATTTACGTACTGATTTTTCCCTTGATCTTCATAAACATTTGACAAATTACTGTTGGGAGTGGTCAATTCCTTTGTGCATCCATTTCTTGCTCTAGAGGAAATTTTCTTCTTCTTCAAATGTCTATCCTTCTTTGCCGAAGTTATGGCTTCTTGTATCTTCTCTTGTGATTTTTTTTCTTACTTTTTTTTAGTTGGCCCTTGTATTTTTTATTTCAAGAATGATTTTCCTATTCAAGCAGATCTTGGCATAAATAAGTTAACTTCCCTTGTGATGGTGCCAGATTTTTACGAGTGTCGAACTCTCCAAAAATTAAATATTAACTCTAAAATTTATAGAGCAATGTTAAACACTTGATCGAACTCAATGAAAGCCTATAACTACTTTTCAATAAATTGAAATAAAAAGAAAGATTCATATGAGATTTTTTAAGAATAATTAAATAGGGTAAAGTATCTTCAAACTAAAGATTAAACTCGGTTCCTCACTTTTCATGATTGTAAAAGTTTTTTCCTATTCTAATACAATAAAAATATCCGACTACCTTCAGAGCTAGAGGAATCAAAATATTGAAAGACATGAATTATTAGAAACACGAGATAATTCAATTTATCAAGAAAACTCGATTGAGAAGAAATTACAATTCACTTGGTATTATCTCAATATGAGTGTAAAATTTATAACTTATCAATTGCTCATAAGCTGTAACAATTAACTTAGTCCTACTTCCTTCTAGCAAATTAACTTTGCAACAGAAGACTGTTTAGTCAATTTACTAGCAAACTAACCTTGCTGCAGAAGACTGTTTAGGTAGTTCATTTTGCTTCTATACCAATCCCTTTTCAAAATCAAGCGTGTGAAATGAGTTAGAAAGCAAATGTACATCTATTCTTGATTCAATAAGTGAAAATAAAAATACAAGAACATAGATGAATACTGGAAAGAAGCATGTACATGTGAGTTAGGGGAGGCATTGGGAAAGTTAGATCGGGTATCCACCGCCCCAACCCATTTAAACCCAACCGATTTGATTAGATATATAGGGCTGGACAAAAATCAATTTTAATTGTCTTCGACCTTTGGGGAGGATAGGGAATGGATCGGGGTGAAGATTAGGTTCTCCATCCCCACCCACTCCATCTTCATTCATCCTTACCCATCTCCAAAGTATTATATTATATTATATTATATTATATTATATTATATTATATTATATTACATTATATTATATTATATTATATTATATTATATTATATTATATTATATTATATTATATTATATTATATTATATTATATTATATTATATTATATTATATTATATTATATTATATTATATTATATTAAATGAGGTCCGAAGGTAGCCAGATAGTAGTCCATGCAATAATTTAGAGTTCAAAGGTCTAATTTTACATAAACTTTAAAACCGTCAACCGACTAATCCAAGAATAAAACCGGGATCAACGCCTTAACATCGCCTTAACTCAACGGCTTTCAACAGGCTAACCCTTATTCTTATAATAAGTAAGGCCAGTTTCAAGTTCATAACCCAAACTCTTAGTTATGACATAGACTGTTATCCATTCGGACAAAATAAGGATCTTAACAACATAATTGACTAGATATATAGTAATCCATAGTTTAACATGAAATGATTTAGCCTGCCATTAGGCTAAACCTAAATATAAACAGAAAATAAATAAGAGAAAGAAATTAGAAATTACCAGGGAGGTATGAAGGAAACTTCAAACTTCTTCTTATTAATGAAAAGAAATTTTTACAAGAAGGGAGAGAAAGCTAGAGAGAGAGAGAGATTTCTAGTGGTGTGTTTTTGTAGCCTAGTAGCCTATCCAACTTATGAAGAGTTGGCTTCCTTTTATAGACAAGGAAGGCGGACACCAACTAAACTTATGCTATTACATAAAAGGATTTGAAATCCGAATATTACTATTCCCTATAATGGAGTCACTATTACATGGTCCTACAAGGACAATAATGCAATGTTGGTGATGAGGTGGGGCTGCTTGCACATGGGTGTCTTCAGCTTTTACTTTAGTGCCTTTTGTGCAGCTTCTTCCATCTCTTGGACCATCCGATCAATGTCCTCTTCATTAAGAGTTTCAGCATCCATATTATCATCTTCATTGGGGTCTTGAGATTCCCCAGCTAAACAATCATCATGAGACGAGCCTGCCATAGATATGTCAGTCTTGTCTTCAGGGAGCAAGGTGTTGAGTAGCTCCTTCTTGAATTGTAGTAAATAAGATTTAATTAAATCTTCTTTTGGTATAACCTCTTTCTGTAATCGTAGCATAGACGATAATTGACTAAATGGACTGGTATTTTTGAAATCACCAGATTCTTTCTTCTTTTTGTATGACAAAATTTTTTGCTGGATATCATCCAAAATATTTTGACCATTAATAGTTTTGGTCTCTGGATCAATTTTTGTTAATCTATCCCAGAACCTACTATGAGTAGCTCTTCTGAGACATGGCATATTGTGTTGGGTATAACCCACTTCAGGTGTCTATTTCCATACCCATGGTATGGAGAATTCTATGAAGAATAACATAGAAGCTATATCTTCTGAATCAAGATCTAAACTGATATAATCAGCGACCTTTGGCGATATATTTATCCATTCAGCATATAAACCTTTGAATTGCTCTGGAAGTATTTTTCCTGATGTACCATATGAAGTCCACCATGTAAAAAACCAATTTGGTATGGGATTGGTATAAACATTTCCACAAATTTTAATCAACCAAGTGTGTTTTTCCTGGTTGGATTTTCATATAATAGAGCTTTATGAAAAGCTTCAATATAATCCCAATAATTGTATTTAATGATGAATTTAGTACCAGGAACTATGAATTCCTTTTCTCGCAGAGGAGAAATTCCCCATTCTTCAATAGATATGATCCGTTTGATTATGATTTTGCTGAAATTATAAATTGTCCCTGTTTTAGCACCACCAGGGTAGAAATGTGTAATTTCACAAAATGTTTCTTTTAAAACATTTTCATAATATTGACGCTGTTTGTATGACGTAGCGGCATAGGATGCCACATCAAGGTATCTGTTAATCAACAGCCATGGATTCTCCTTCCATTGGAGATCCTTATGTTCCAAATGACATATGATTTCCTTGTCCTTATGAGTATAATAGGAAGGTGTATGATCTTCTTCCGTTTCTGCCAATGCTTGGGCATATGATGATGAGGTTTCACCTACTGGTTGTTGCGGTGTAGCACGCAACTGTTTTTTGAATGCTGCATATAACTCTGCTTCATTTGCAGGAATTTGAGTCAAATTTGTGCCAACAAGAGTCTTGTTGCCATGTTGTATTACAACATTTTTGTCTTTTGGCTGAGAGGTATTACCTCGGCCTCGGCCACCACGACCGCGGTAATTATTGCCTCGTCCCTGCATGCTGCAAATATTCACGAGTCAAAAAGTCAGGAAGATTATTATCTTGCCCTTTTTTATAAATAATATCAAAATCAAATGGTGCTAAATGAGCTTGCCATCGGGCAAACATTTGCTTAGATACATCATGTTTGAAATCTTTATTAAACATAAATTTTGCTGCTTGGCAATCTGTTATAACAGTAAATTTCTGATTATATAAATCATCTTGAAATTTTAAAATACATTTGACAATAGCTAAAATTTCTTTAGCTACCGTGGCATAATTTCTTTGACTATCAGTCCATTTGCCAGAATAATATCTGACTAAATGAGGTTTGTTATTAACAGGACTAAGTTGGGTAAGAATACCCCCATAACCAATATCAGAAGCATCAGTTTCTATTATCTTGTGCCAAGTCGGGTTGGCTAAAACCAAACAAGGCAAAGAGGAAACTTTTGCTTTTATTTTCTTGACCATCTCAGTATGCTGAGAAGTCCAAGGTTTAGGTTTCTTCTTTAACCTATCATATAAGATAGCTGTATCAGAAGCAAGATTTTGATAATAAGGCGAAATATAATTTAGACTGCCTAAGAATCGTTGCAATTGTGTTTTATCCAAGATTTCATCTGGAAATTTTGAAGCAAATTCTATACTTCTATTGATAGGAATAATTTTTCCCTTTTCAATGTTATGACCCAAAAATCTAATGTTGGTTTGAAATAAAACCATTTTAGGTTTTGATATTACTAAACCATTTTGTATAACTAATTTCTTAAAAATATCTAAATGTTCAAAATGCTGTTGAACATTTTTTCGAAAAAGACTAAGATATCATCTATATAGACTAATATAAAGTCACTATATGGTATGAATATATCATTCATAATTTTTCGAAATTCGAAGGTGCGTTTTTTTAAACCAAAAGGCATCACTTTCCATTCAAAGTGACCTATAGGCACATTAAATGCAGTTTTATATTGGTCTTCTTCAGCTATCTGAATTTGCCAATATCCTGATTTTAAATCAAATTTAGAAAATATTAAAGCTTCATAAAGTCGATCCAATAAATCCTTTTTATTAGGAATAGGATGACGAATCCATTTTAAGACTTTATTAAGAGGTTTATAATTTATTACCAATCTTGGTACGCCTCTTTCTAATTCAGCATTCTTATTTACATAAAATCCTGTACATGACCAGGGTGAGTTTGACTCTTTGATTAATTTTTTATTTAACAAAGAAGCAATTTCTTCTTTGCATAATTCTAAATATGTAAAATTCATTTGACAAGGTCTTGCCTTGGTAGGAATCTGACTTTCATCAAAGTCATCAATATAAGGAAGTTTAACTTCATGCTTCTTGCGATTCCAAAAAGCGTTTGGATGATCATTGCAAATTTCTACAGAAATATGATGCTGTAGTTTTTTAATTTTATCCTGTAATTTAGGATTTTGTAAAACTTCTTCGATAGTGGAAGAGTTAATTTCAAAATTTATAAAATTAATTTGATTTTGTTTTCTTATAATAAAATCCTTTATTTCATTAACAAATCTTGTATTTGGTTCAGTTATGAACTGAAAAGAAACAGGTGTAGTTTCAAAAGTACCTATAAGACAATCAGTTCCTATGTAAGTAATAGGAAAAATCTTTTTAATAAAAGGAGTACCAAGTATTACTTGGTTCGTAATATTTTTAGCTAATAAAAAGCTTTCAGGAATACAAACTTTATTATTGCAAATATATGCTCGCGGTAGTTTAAAATTAATTTGTAATTTATCACCACCCGCATGTCGTAAACTATGAGTTGTTTTCTGAAAATATTTGGTAGGAATTAATCCTTCTTGTATAACACTAATATCGGCTCCTGTATCAATGAGAGCAGTAAATTCTTTTATTTCATCTTTAATGATAAGTAAAGTAATTTTCACGTAAAACTTGAATGATGTAATCATATCAAGGGTGGTTAAAAAGTTTTCGTCTCCAATCTTATTAAGATTGTCAAAGAGATTGGGTGTAACCAAAGTATAATTATTTTTTGTTTCTAAATTAGAAACTCTATTATCAAGATTTTGATTCAGTTGCTTTAACATTTTGATTTCATCTTTCAGATGATTTATTTCTCCATACAAGTCTTTTAGCGTTGTCGGAGATTTATGAGAATCCTCATATCTTTGTTTCATGAGTTTATAAACTTCTATCATTAAATATGGATTATTATTAGGTATAAATTCGACTTCTCTTTTAGGAGGAGAAGTACTAGTTGATGGAATATCATCCAGATTTTCTATTATTCTAGACCTTAATTCTGGGTCTTTAATAGATTTTAGAAATTCTAAAATATGATTATTAGTTAAAACATTAATATCAGAATCCTGAAATTGAGATATTAATTTATAATAATCATTTTCTTCCTTATCAGATTCACTGTATCCTTGTTTACAAGGACACATGTCTTCTGCTTCTGATGCATCTGCAGAAGAATCATAGATATGATCTAGTTCTGAGGCTGAATTTATTTCGTCAGACTCATCAGATTCTAAAAATAATTTTTCTAAAGAATCTTTCAATTCTTCACTAATATTAAGATTATTAATCTTTTGTTTCATCCTACACTTATTAGCATAGTGACCTATACGTTTACACTTATAACAGACAATATTACTTTTGTCTTTCTTTCTGTCAAGTCTATCAGACTTTCGTTTAGCTTTTTTCTCAAGCTGAGCCTGAGAATATCTCTTCTTTTTCTTTTTATGATAGAAGTCAGGTTTATTATTTTGAGAAGAGTTATGAACTGGTTTTCTGTGAGGTTGAATATCTAACCCAAATTGACTACAAAATTGGCCTAACTGATTTCTTTCAGTTAGTCTTTGTCTTTTAATTTGTTGATTTAATTTAATTTCATTACATAAGGCTAAGCCTTCAGTTTTGCAAGTCGCTATGAGACTGCCATAAGTATAACTTTCATATGGAATAGAGATTTGATCTTTCCTAAGAGTTTTTCTTACTCTTTCAGCAAATAAGGGAGGTAATCCATCAATAAATTTGGATTTCCAATGAGAGCTATTACTCTCAGGTAATTCCATTACCCTATTAAGAAATAGGTCTTTATACCATCGCCAATCTGTAAGTGTTTTACACCTAGTATTTTGTAATAGAGTTCTATTGGTCTCATTATTATCCGAAATTCTTCCGGTAAAATGTTCTAATATTGTTACAATCAGTGTATAAACTGCTTGTTCACTAGTATTACCATTATCTTCTTGTTTAAGGGTATGATATATGGTTTCTTTCTCTTGATGAGAGAGATAATGATCCCACCAACCTTTAAGTTGGCCAGTAAATCCTGCAACTATCATTTTTTCAATATTACTATCACTATTGCCAATCAGTTTACTGACTGTACTGTACATTAGCATTCTATGTGTAAGATTATAAATCTGTTTTTCTGTATAACCATCTATATTCCATTCATAAATGCTTTTTCCATTGTAACTGTTATTATTAATATATTCTTGTTCCTCATGTAGAATATCTACTGGAGAGGGTCTTCTATAATAATTTATTCTTTGTGTAGGTCTATCAGCAAACTGATATAATTTATTAAGTTCATCCTTAATAATAGGCTTATAATCCTTAGTATCTGATAATTTATCAGAAAATTCATTTTCTAAAGTATTAATATTTAATTTTTTAAATTTCTGATCTAGCATCTCTTCTAGATCTGACATCTTTTTTAATTTATAATTATAAATTTCAGGGGGAGGCTGCAAAGGTGGAGTAGATATGACTTCTTTAGTGCCTGAAACATCTGACGAAGATGTATTAATCCTGTCAAGTTTTTGTATTAAAACATCAATTCTCTTATGAAGAGAGAGAATTTGTTCTCCTAATACATTTAAACAAATGTTTGTATAATTCTGCTGTTCTATAAGTTTATTAATCTGTTTTACAGTAATATGTAATGTATCATGTTCAAAAAGTTTCACAAATGCTGTAAAACTGACAATATGATTGTCCTTTTCTAAATGAAAAGGTTGTTGAGGAGGCCAAACTCCCTTAAGGATATTACCATTTAAAAGTTTATAATCTCTTTCTAAAACATAAATATATGGTTCAATATATTTATCTACGAACCATGGAACGAATGGAAATAAAATATTATGACTAGATAAGCATTTATAAAATTCTTCAGAAATATAATATTTCAACGTATCATCAAAATTAGAGAAAAACCATTTTCTAAATGGTTCCCATCGAGGTAAATTAAATTCATTTCTAATTTTTTGCCTGGCTTCAGATCCAGGTCTAAAATCAATTGTTTGTATATTATTCATAAGGAAAAATTCATTTCATATTCGGTTATTTTCGGATCTTTGTTATAAACTCCTTTAACAATATTTTCTTTTGTTTTTAAAACTTTCTCTACATGATTATTATGTTCATCACGTTCACTTACTTGGGAAGTAGAAACCCTGTAAGGAATATAATCTTTATCTTCTAATAGCAGTGAAATATAAGATCTTTCAGATCTGGTAGAATAGGTTCTAGGAATATTTCCTATCCTAGAAGAACTAGGCTCCATCTGGATATAAACAATTCCTTCTGGAGTTTGTTCAATATGATCAATATTATGTTCAGTTTTGGACTGGATATAACCAGTTCTTTCCAATTTCCATTGAGGAGGCATAGGGATTTCATCCCATTTAATAATTCTTCTGGTTGAGATTTTAGATCTATTAAAATTGGTTTCTATTAAAACAGTTTCATTTTTCTTTTTATCCATTAATTTACAATTAGGATTTAAAGTAAATAATGGTTTATAATAAATTCTATAACAAATACAAATAAGTTCAGATCCAGGCATATAATTATAGCCATGAGTCTTAACATTTAATGTCAAAGTGTCAAAGATATTGACATCACTTAAAGAAAGTGAAAGATTAGGATAAACATTAAAATAGACTGGCCCATGCGCCAGACTAGATTGGATCACACCTATAAGTCTCTCTCTCTCTAGCTTTCTCTCCCTTCTTGTAAAAATTTCTTTTCCTCAATAAGAAGAAGTTTGAAGTTTCCTTTATACCTCCCTGGTAATTTCTAATTTCTTTCTCTTATTTATTTTCTGTTTATCTTTAGGTTTAGCCTAATGGCAGGCTAAATCATTTCATGTTAAACTATGGATTCCTATATATCTAGTCAATTATGTTGTTAAGATCTTTATTTTGTCCGAATGGATAACAGTCTATGTCATAACTAAGAGTTTGGGTTATGAACTTGAAACTGGCCTTACTTATTATAAGAATAAGGGTTAGCCTGTTGAAACCCGTTGAGTTAAGGCGATGTTAAGGCGTTGATCCCGGTTTTATTCTTGGATAAGTCGGTTGACGGTTTTAAAGTTTATGTAAAATTAGACCTTTGAACTCTAAGTTATTGCATGGACTACTATCTGGCTACCTTCGGACCTCATTTGGTATCAGAGCCATGTAATTGTTATGATATATAGGTTATTCATAGTTTAACATGACCTTTCTGCCTTAAATTCCAATGAATTTATTAACAGAAAAGAGGAACATTAAAAATGTTTCTAAACAAGAGATGGATATTCCTGAAAACTTGGAAGCACTTAATAAGTGGACTATTCCAAGGGTTGATTTAAAAACTGTATATCAGTTAGGAACCTTTGAAAAATTGGGTTTAAAACAAGTAGTTAAAACTACTGAAGAATCAGTCTCTTTAGATAATGAAGAAACTGAGATTAAATTGTTATCATTAAATGATATCCTTAAATATAAGGATTTATATAAGTTCATTCATATTGGACTAGTGCAGATTGCATTCAAACCTCTTACTTTAGAAGGTTTACCTGAAAGTTTTATCGCATGCTTAAGAGATGCAAGAAATTTAAATTGGAAACAATCACTTATAGGTGTGATCCAATCTAGTCTGGCGCATGGGCCAGTCTATTTTAATGTTTATCCTAATCTTTCACTTTCTTTAAGTGATGTCAATATCTTTGACACTTTGACATTAAATGTTAAGACTCATGGCTATAATTATATGCCTGGATCTGAACTTATTTGTATTTGTTATAGAATTTATTATAAACCATTATTTACTTTAAATCCTAATTGTAAATTAATGGATAAAAAGAAAAATGAAACTGTTTTAATAGAAACCAATTTTAATAGATCTAAAATCTCAACCAGAAGAATTATTAAATGGGATGAAATCCCTATGCCTCCTCAATGGAAATTGGAAAGAACTGGTTATATCCAGTCCAAAACTGAACATAATATTGATCATATTGAACAAACTCCAGAAGGAATTGTTTATATCCAGATGGAGCCTAGTTCTTCTAGGATAGGAAATATTCCTAGAACCTATTCTACCAGATCTGAAAGATCTTATATTTCACTGCTATTAGAAGATAAAGATTATATTCCTTACAGGGTTTCTACTTCCCAAGTAAGTGAACGTGATGAACATAATAATCATGTAGAGAAAGTTTTAAAAACAAAAGAAAATATTGTTAAAGGAGTTTATAACAAAGATCCGGAAATAACCGAATATGAAATGAATTTTTCCTTATGAATAATATACAAACAATTGATTTTAGACCTGGATCTGAAGCCAGGCAAAAAATTAGAAATGAATTTAATTTACCTCGATGGGAACCATTTAGAAAATGGTTTTTCTCTAATTTTGATGATACGTTGAAATATTATATTTCTGAAGAATTTTATAAATGCTTATCTAGTCATAATATTTTATTTCCATTCGTTCCATGGTTCGTAGATAAATATATTGAACCATATATTTCTGTTTTAGAAAGAGATTATAAACTTTTAAATGGTAATATCCTTAAGGGAGTTTGGCCTCCTCAACAACCTTTTCATTTAGAAAAGGACAATCATATTGTCAGTTTTACAGCATTTGTGAAACTTTTTGAACATGATACATTACATATTACTGTAAAACAGATTAATAAACTTATAGAACAGCAGAATTATACAAACATTTGTTTAAATGTATTAGGAGAACAAATTCTCTCTCTTCATAAGAGAATTGATGTTTTAATACAAAAACTTGACAGGATTAATACATCTTCGTCAGATGTTTCAGGCACTAAAGAAGTCATATCTACTCCACCTTTGCAGCCTCCCCCTGAAATTTATAATTATAAATTAAAAAAGATGTCAGATCTAGAAGAGATGCTAGATCAGAAATTTAAAAAATTAAATATTAATACTTTAGAAAATGAATTTTCTGATAAATTATCAGATACTAAGGATTATAAGCCTATTATTAAGGATGAACTTAATAAATTATATCAGTTTGCTGATAGACCTACACAAAGAATAAATTATTATAGAAGACCCTCTCCAAAGAGATATTCTACATGAGGAACAAGAATATATTAATAATAATGAGTTACAATGGAAAAAACATTTATGAATGGAATATAGATGGTTATACGTAAAAACAGCATTTATAATCTTACACATAGAATGCTAATGTACGATATGATCGATAGAAACCGATTGGCAATAGTGATAGTAATATTGCAAAAATGATAGTTGCAGGATTTACTGGCCAACTTAAAGGTTGGTGGGATCATTATCTCTCTCATCAAGAGAAAGAAACCATATATCATACCCTTAAACAAGAAGATAATGGTAATACTAGTGAACAAGCAGTTTATACACTGATTGTAACAATATTAGAACATTTTACCGGAAGAATTTCGGATAATAATGAGACTAATAGAACTCTATTACAAAATACTAGGTGTAAAACACTTACAGATTGGCGATGGTATAAAGACCTATTTCTTAATAGGGTAATGGAATTACCTGAGAGTAATAGCTCTCATTGGAAATCCAAATTTATTGATGGATTACCTCCCTTATTTGCTGAAAGAGTAAGAAAAACTCTTAGGAAAGATCAAATCTCTATTCCATATGAAAGTTATACCTATGGCAGTCTCATAGCAACCTGCAAAACTGAAGGCTTAGCCTTATGTAATGAAATTAAATTAAATCAACAAATTAAAAGGCAAAGACTAACTGAAAGAAATCAGTTAGGCCAATTTTGTAGTCAATTTGGGTTAGATATTCAACCTCACAGAAAACCAGTTCATAACTCTTCTCAAAATAATAAACCTGACTTCTATCATAAAAAGAAAAAAAAGAGATATTCTCAGGCTCAGCTTGAGAAAAAAGCTAAACGAAAGTCTGATAGACTTGAAAGAAAGAAAGACAAAAGTAATATTGTCTGTTATAAGTGTAAACGTATAGGTCACTATGCTAATAAGTGTAGGATGAAACAAAAGATTAATAATCTTAATATTAGTGAAGAATTGAAAGATTCTTTAGAAAAATTATTTTTAGAATCTGATGAGTCTGACGAAATAAATTCAGCCTCAGAACTAGATCATATCTATGATTCTTCTGCAGATGCATCAGAAGCAGAAGACATGTGTCCTTGTAAACAAGGATACAGTGAATCTGATAAGGAAGAAAATGATTATTATAAATTAATATCTCAATTTCAGGATTCTGATATTAATGTTTTAACTAATAATCATATTTTAGAATTTCTAAAATCTATTAAAGACCCAGAATTAAGGTCTAGAATAATAGAAAATCTGGATGATATTCCATCAACTAGTACTTCTCCTCCTAAAAAAGAAGTTGAATTTATACCTAATAATAATCCATATTCAATGACAGAAGTTTATAAACTCATGAAACAAAGATATGAGGATTCTCATAAATCTCCGACAACGCTAAAAGACTTGTATGGAGAAATAAATCATCTGAAAGATGAAATCAAAATGTTAAAACAACTGAATCAAAATCTTGATAATAGAGTTTCTAATTTAGAAACAAAAAATAATTATACTTTGGTTACACCCAATCTTTTTGACAATCTTAATAAGATTGGAGACGAAAATTTTTTAACCACCCTTGATATGATTACATCATTCAAGTTTTATGTGAAAATTTCTTTACTTATGAGTAAAGATGAAATAAAAGAATTTACTGCTCTCATTGATACAGGAGCCGATATTAGTGTTATACAAGAAGGATTAATTCCTACCAAATATTTTTAGAAAACAACTCATAGTTTACGACATGCGGGTGGTGATAAATTACAAATTAATTTTAAACTACCGCGAGCATATATTTGCAATAATAAAGTTTGTATTCCTGAAAGCTTTTTATTAGCTAAAAATATTACTAACCAAGTAATACTTGGTACTCCTTTTATTAAAAAGATTTTTCCTATTACTTATATAGGAACTGATTGTCTTATAGGTACTTTTGAAACTATACCTGTTTCTTTTCAGTTCATAACTGAACTAAATACAAGATTTGTTAATGAAATAAAGGATTTTATTATAAGAAAACAAAATCAAATTAATTTTATAAATTTTGAAATTAACTCTTCCACTATCGAAGAAGTTTTACAAAATCCTAAATTACAGGATAAAATTAAAAAACTACAGCATCATATTTCTGTAGAAATTTGCAATGATCATCCAAACGCTTTTTGGAATCGCAAGAAGCATGAAGTTAAACTTCCTTATATTGATGACTTTGATGAAAGTCAGATTCCTACCAAGGCAAGACCTTGTCAAATGAATTTTACATATTTATAATTATGCAAAGAAGAAATTGCTTCTTTGTTAAATAAAAAATTAATCAAAGAGCAAACTCACCCTGGTCATGTACAGGATTTTATGTAAATAAGAATGCTGAATTAGAAAGAGGCGTACCAAGATTGGTAATAAATTATAAACCTCTTAATAAAGTCTTAAAATGGATTCGTCATCCTATTCCTAATAAAAAGGATTTATTGGATCGACTTTATGAAGCTTTAATATTTTCTAAATTTGATTTAAAATCAGGATATTGGCAAATTCAGATAGCTGAAGAAGACCAATATAAAACTGCATTTAATGTGCCTATAGGTCACTTTGAATGGAAAGTGATGCCTTTTGGTTTAAAAAACGCACCTTCTGAATTTCAGAAAATTATGAATGATATATTCATACCATATAGTGACTTTATATTAGTCTATATAGATGATATCTTAGTCTTTTCGAAAAATGTTCAACAGCATTTTGAACATTTAGATATTTTTAAGAAATTAGTTATACAAAATGGTTTAGTAATATCAAAACCTAAAATGGTTTTATTTCAAACCAACATTAGATTTTTGGGTCATAACATTGAAAAGAGAAAAATTATTCCTATCAATAGAAGTATAGAATTTGCTTCAAAATTTCCAGATGAAATCTTGGATAAAACACAATTGCAACGATTCTTAGGCAGTCTAAATTATATTTCGCCTTATTATCAAAATCTTGCTTCTGATACAGCTATCTTATATGATAGGTTAAAGAAGAAACCTAAACCTTGGACTTCTCAGCATACTGAGATGGTCAAGAAAATAAAAGCAAAAGTTTCCTCTTTGCCTTGTTTGGTTTTAGCCAACCCGACTTGGCACAAGATAATAGAAACTGATGCTTCTGATATTGGTTATGGGGGTATTCTTACCCAACTTAGTCCTGTTAATAACAAACCTCATCATCATATGCCCAAGCATTGGCAGAAACGGAAGAAGATCATACACCTTCCTATTATACTCATAAGGACAAGGACATCATATGTCATTTGGAACATAAGGATCTCCAATGGAAGGAGAATCCATGGCTGTTGATTAACAGATACCTTGATGTGGCATCCTATGCCGCTACGTCATACAAACAGCGTCAATACTATGAAAATGTTTTAAAAGAAACATTTTGTGAAATTACACATTTCTACCCTGGTGGTGCTAAAACAGGGACAATTTATAATTTCAGCAAAATCATAATCAAACGGATCATATCTATTGAAGAATGGGGAATTTCTCCTCTGCGAGAAAAGGAATTCATAGTTCCTGGTACTAAATTCACCATTAAATACAATTATTGGGATTATGTTGAAGCTTTTCATAAAGCTCTATTATATGAAAATCCAACCAGGAAACACACTTGGTTGATTAAAATTTGTGGAAATGTTTATACCAATCCCATACCAAATTGGTTTTTTACATGGTGGACTTCGTATGGTACATCAGGAAAAATACTTCCAGAGCAATTCAAAGGTTTATATGCTGAATGGATTAATATATCGCCAAAGGTCGCTGATTATATCAGTTTAGATCTTGATTCAGAAGATATAGCTTCTATGTTATTCTTCATAGAATTCTCCATACCATGGGTATGGAAATGGACACCTGAAGTGGGTTATACCCAACACAATATGCCATGTCTCAGAAGAGCTACTCATAGTAGGTTCTGGGATAGATTAACCAATATTGATCCAGAGACCAAAACTATTAATGGTCAAAATATTTTGGATGATATCCAGCAAAAAATTTTGTCATACAAAAAGAAGAAAGAATCTGGTGATTTCAAAAATACCAGTCCATTTAGTCAATTATCGTCTATGCTACGATTACAGAAAGAGGTTATACCAAAAGAAGATTTAATTAAATCTTATTTACTACAATTCAAGAAGGAGTTGCTCAACACTCTGCTCCCAGGCGACAAGACTGACATATCTATGGCAGGCTCGTCTCATGATGATTGTTTAGCTGGGGAATCTCAAGACCCCAATGAAGATGATAATATGGATGCTGAAACTCTTAATGAAGAGGACATTGACCGGATGGTCCAAGAGATGGAAGAAGCTGCACAAAAGGCACTAAAGTAAAAGCTGAAGACACCCATGTGCAAGCAGCCCCACCTCATCACCAACATTGCATTATTGTCCTTGTAGGACCATGTAATAGTGACTCCATTATAGGGAATAGTAATATTCGGATTTCAAATCCTTTTATGTAATAGCATAAGTTTAGTTGGTGTCCGCCTTCCTTGTCTATAAAAGGAAGCCAACTCTTCATAAGTTGGATAGGCTACTAGGCTACTAGACACACCACTAAAAAAAAATCTTTCTCTCTAGCTTTCTCTCCCTTCTTGTAAAAATTTCTTTTCCTCAATAAGAAGAAGTTTGAAGTTTCCTTTATACCTCCCTGGTAATTTCTAATTTCTTTCTCTTATTTATTTTCTGTTTATCTTTAGGTTTAGCCTAATGGCAGGCTAAATCATTTCATGTTAAACTATGGATTCCTATATATCTAGTCAATTATGTTGTTAAGATCTTTATTTTGTCCGAATGGATAACAGTCTATGTCATAACTAAGAGTTTGGGTTATGAACTTGAAACTGGCCTTACTTATTATAAGAATAAGGGTTAGCCTGTTGAAACCCGTTGAGTTAAGGCGATGTTAAGGCGTTGATCCCGGTTTTATTCTTGGATAAGTCGGTTGACGGTTTTAAAGTTTATGTAAAATTAGACCTTTGAACTCTAAGTTATTGCATGGACTACTATCTGGCTACCTTCGGACCTCATTTGGTATCAGAGCCATGTAATTGTTATGATATATAGGTTATTCATAGTTTAACATGACCTTTCTGCCTTAAATTCCAATGAATTTATTAACAGAAAAGAGGAACATTAAAAATGTTTCTAAACAAGAGATGGATATTCCTGAAAACTTGGAAGCACTTAATAAGTGGACTATTCCAAGGGTTGATTTAAAAACTGTATATCAGTTAGGAACCTTTGAAAAATTGGGTTTAAAACAAGTAGTTAAAACTACTGAAGAATCAGTCTCTTTAGATAATGCAGAAACTGAGATTAAATTGTTATCATTAAATGATATCCTTAAATATAAGGATTTATATAAGTTCATTCATATTGGACTAGTGCAGATTGCATTCAAACCTCTTACTTTAGAAGGTTTACCTGAAAGTTTTATTGCATGCTTAAGAGATGCAAGAAATCTAAATTGGAAACAATCACTTATAGGTGTGATCCAATCTAGTATTATATTATATTATATTATATTATAATATTATATTATATTATATTATATTATATTATATTATTTTCACTTAGAGAAAATAAAATAAATTATTAGAGATGTAATGTAATATGTAAAATTATATCATTAGTTTTTTTAACATTTAATCTATACATGTTTACATATGTATATACTAATATACACATCTATAAATGTTTATATTTAAAATTTATAGACAAATATGCATAGGCGAAGCTAAAAAAGGGCTTGGGAGGCCTTCGGTCCTCAAATTTTTTTATGCTTTTTATGTGATGTAAAATTATATTCATTTTGATGTAAAAATTGGTATATTTTTCTATAATGACCTCCAAATAAATGAAAATTTAAGTTATTAAGTACAAATTAAGCGAAACTCTTCGTGTCTGTATTAATTATTAAACAACTTATTAGAAATACAAGACAGCCCATCAGAAATGTCACGAAATCCCCCGCTTTCTGTTGCCATTGCTCCTAGTATGAGTAGTTGTGATAAAAAAGACTTATATATGTATAGAGATATATTAATTTATAGTTAAATAATATATCAAATTGCTGTAATTGAATTTTGACCCCCCAAGAGTCGGCAACTTCACTCTTACACATGTTTATACTGATAAATACATAAATATAAATACGTAAGCATACATAAATATATATACTTATATCTTTGAAATCGAAAAATTTTTCATGTAGGCTGAGAACTAATTATATGTACTAATATGAATTTATGAAATAATTATATTAATTGTGTTACTTTTAGTGGTTTAATCCATTTATTTTGTAATGT
Source organism: Catharanthus roseus (assembly GCA_028651295.1). Lineage (NCBI taxonomy): Eukaryota > Viridiplantae > Streptophyta > Magnoliopsida > Gentianales > Apocynaceae > Catharanthus > Catharanthus roseus. Next base: position 7,146,897 of record JAPQWS010000083.1, read on the forward strand.
ATATAATTATTATTTTTTCGTACGTTAAAAGGTTGGTTTTTTCTACAATGAGCCTTTTTTTGTTTTTTAAAGGCTACTAAAATGGCTTCAAATTTTTTTTATCCGTAATTTGGCCATAACGTAAAATAGTTGTGCGTTATTAATTAGGATAATGCACAATCATTCTGTATTATCACTTAGTGGCAGATATAACACATCTTCATTGTGCGTTATCTGCCACATCATCCTTTCATTTATTTTATTTTTAAAAAAAAAAAGTCTTGCAACAAGATTTGAACCCTTGACCTTATAAAAAATAACATAAAAAACTTACCAAGAGACCACCATTGGATCGTATTTAATAAGTGCATGAGATTTTATTTAATAATAACATACTTACGCATTCCAATATTTACCAACTTCATTCATTTGAATTTTTAATTAGAGCAAAAAAAAGACTGCTCCTCTGTTTAATTTTCAAATTGGCGGCGTAATTTTTTAGTTAATAAGAGAGAAAGTATTAGAAAATTACAAAAACGTAAATTAAAAGAAAAATAGGAGGTTTTTGTGGGAACGGTTGGTGGAAGCCGCCTAAAGTTGATTTTGACGCGTAGATCTCGAAAAAATACACGAAATGCCTACAAGAATCGCCTCAATCGGACGTCCGAGCGCAAAGTTATGTCCCGTCAAAGTTTTCGACTATACGGGATAATTTTTTTGCCTCGAAACGCGTCCGGATCACTTTTTTGACGATGTCTTTGCGTTCATCTTTACGAGAATCATTGAAACGAGTGATCATATACGTTAAACAGACATCCGATCGCAAAGTTATTCGTGTTTCAAGTTTTCCAAAATTCTAATTAACATAAAAAATAAAAAAACTGATGTGGCTGATAACACACAAACGTTATGCATTATCCGCCACATCGACGGATTAAGAGGCAAAAAATTTAATAAGTAATAATGCACAATGGTTATGCGTTATCCTAATTAATAATGCACAACCATTGTGCGTTATGGCCAAATTACGAATAAAAAAATTGGGATCGTTTTAGTAGCCTTTTAAAAAAAAAAAAAAAAGGCTAATTGTAAAAAAAAAAAACCTAAAAGGTTTATTGAGAAATTTTATTTGATTCCTCGCTTGGGTAGATAAAAAATGAGATTTCGATTTCATTTCACATACAAGAATTAATCGAAAATGAAGATTAATCTGAGGGAGTTTAGATTAAAGATGAGAGTAACTTTCATTCCCATATTAAAAACCGAGTCAAAGGAAAGAAGATAGGGGAATGAGGTTGCAAGCCACCATACCCTCCATCCCTAGTACGAGTTATGCATGTATCTCCGGTTCTCTATAACTCTGTGTGTGATGAGAAAGGACACACGTACCATGTTATACTTGCGGCAAAGAATAGTCCAAACCTTTTGAGTTCCTTTTTTTCTTTTTTTTTTTCTTTTTAGTTATTAATGTTTCGATCATAATTGTTTCTTTTTTTTTTTTGGGGAACATCCACCATAATTTATTTTATTAGTATTATTTCTGGATATAAAGAACTATTTGATGAATGGACCTGTGAAAGCCAACAACTTCTTTAACTTCTTTGTTGGTATGTTAATGAGGGATTGCATGACAGAATAAGCAGACCACACAGACAGAGATTCTGAGCAATTATTTATTTTCACAATTTTTTTTAAGGAAAAAGTCTCACAAGCTTAATTACAATCATATTAATATATGTTATATGTTATCTACTAATTACAGTAACATTATAATTACCATAAGATGTTCTAGAAAAAGCTATAACTTTAATTACCATAAGCTAATGAATGAATATATCTTCACTTGAATTGTTTAGATACTTAGAGTGAATTGGTGTAAATATCATTATAAAACTTTTATCCCTTTTGATCCTTTGATCAACTTCGATATGTATAGCAATACACAGAAAAAATTGGTTCACAATTATTTCCAGTCAAAGACAAATTTGATCTCAAGCTCTCAACCAATTATTCATCTAATAATTGGAGGCCATGCAAATATCTCTATTGATTAAGACCGATCAGGGGAAGCTTCTTATTTACCTGTTATGTATGGTCCATCCATTTGTTTATTTATGACATCAATCTAGCACCAAAGAGGATCTTATAGTACCCTTTTTTTTATGTAAAGAAAGGTAATTATTTATTATTATTATTATTATTATTATTATTATTATTATTATATATATATAGAGAGAGAGAGAGAGAGAGAGAGAGGGAGAGGGAGAGGGAGAGAGAGGAAATTACCGAAAATACACCTAAATAATTTACACTTTTTTCCTTTTACTTATAAACAATTATTTATTTAATTTTTATTCAAATATAATTTTATTTCTTTTTATCCATAAATAATTAGTTGTTTAATTTCTATCCAAATACAATTTTTTAATTTGTTGAATATACCAAATTATAATTTACGGTGTGGGTTTTGTTAATTATATATTATCAGCAATTTGAAAATAATATTTAAGTAAAAATTAAACAAATAATTGTTTATAGATAAAAAGAGAAAAGTAAAATTGTATTTAGACAAAAATTAAATAAGTGATTGTTTATGGGTAAAAAGAAAAATGTAGATTGTTTATGGATATTTTGGATGATTATATATATATATATATATATGTTATATACGTACTTTTGGCTCAATTTTCCTTAGATCTCGTCGAACAGCAATAAAAAGTTGGTTTCGTTTCATATTGAGGATAAATTGGGCTGTTTTTTTTTTGAAAAAGCTACTAGAGTGATTCTAAATTTTTTTTATTTGTAATTTGGTCATAATGCACAATGATGTGCGTTATTAATTAGGATAACGCACAACCATTATGCGTTATCACTTAATTTAAGTTTTTACCCCTTAATCTGCCGATGTGGCGAATAACGCATAACGATTGTGTATTATCAGCCACATCAGTTTTTTTATTTTTTATTTTTTTATGTTGATTAGAATTTTGAAAAACTTGAAACATAAATAACTCTACAATCGGATGTCCGTTTAATATATATGACCACTCATTTCAATGGTTCTCATAAATATGAATGCAACGGCATCGTCAAAAAAGTAATCCAAAAGCGTTTTAAAGTTAAAAAATTGTCTCGTATAGTCAAAAATTTTGACGGTGCGTAACTTTGCGCTCGGACGTCTGGTTGAGGCGAATCTTTTGGGCATTTCGTGTATTTTTTCGAGATCTATGCATCGGAAACAGCTTTAGGCGGTTTCCACCAACCGTTCCCATAAAAACCTCCTATTTTCCTTTTAATTTACGTTTTTGTCATTTTCTAATACTTTCTCTCTTATTAACTAAAAAATTACGCCGCCAATTTGAAAATTAAACAGAGGACCAGTCTTCTTTTTGCTCTAATTAAAAATTCAAATGATTGAAGTTGATAAATATTGGAATACATAAGTATGTTATTATTAAATAAAATCTCATGCACTTATTAAATAATATTCAATGGTGGTCTATTAGTAAGTCTTTTATGTTTACAAGAATTTTTTTAAAAAAAAATAAATGGAAGGATGATGTGGCAGATAACGCACAATCTAGGTGCATGATTGTGCGTTATCTGCCACATAGGATATGTTTAGCAGATAAAATTGTGAATTAGTGATAATGCACAATGAAGATGCATTATCACCTAAGATAACGCACAATGGATGTGCTTTATAGCCAAATTACGAATAAAAAAAATTTAGCACCACTTTAGTAGCCTTTTCAGAAAAAAAAAATGCTAATAGTAGAAAAAAACCGATAAATTGAGCACAATTTATTTTTGTGCAATAATACAGTAAATATCAAACTTCGTTGTCAAAACTAATACTTACTGATTTTGAGGTAAAAGAAACATAAAAAATTTAATTTTTTGCAATTGATATGAGTTTCTTTCAAATGGACGAAATTTCAGTTGCGTTTTTTTTAAATGTTATTTTTATGTTTTTTGAATTATATAAGATAAATTATTAATTTTTTTCATATTATATTAGTTTTTTGTTAGTTAAATAGTCTTCTTGTGATTTAGCCCCAAAAAAAAGTCTTGGGAACATATGAAGTAGCCTTGTGAGATTTGAACCATTAACCCTCACGAAAAATAATATAAAAAACTTGCCAAAATATTAACATGAAACTTTATACTAATAAGTAATGAGATTTTATTTAATAATAATGTACTTACGTATTCCAATATTTACCAAATTCAATCATTTAAATTTTTAATTAGAGCAAAAAAAGAACTACTCATTTGTTTCATTTTAAAATTGGTGTCGTATTTTTTTTGTTAATAAAAGAAAAAGTATTAGAAAATTCTAAAAAATGTAAACTAAAATGAAAATATGGTGTTTTTATGGAAACGGTAGATGGAAACCACCTGCGGAAGTTTCCATCGCGTAAATCTCGAAAAAATATACGAAATTCCTACAAGAATCGCCTCAATCGGACGTTCGAGCACAAAGTTATGTCAAGTCAAAGTTTTAACTTACAGGACAAATTTTTTGTCCCGAAATACATTTGGATCACTTTTTCGACAATTCCATTGTGTTTATCTTTACAAGAACCATCAAAATAAATGGTCATACACGTTAAACGAACCTCCTATCGCAGAGTTATTCATTGTTTCCAAATACCCACACCAACTTTGAAACTTCTAAACTTATACTTATGATATGTACAAACACCACAAAAAAATGGCACAATTGCGACGTTTTTTTTTTGTCCAGCAGTTTTTAACCCCTTAAATGTTTTTGCAGCAGTTTTGAAAACCGCTGTAGATCAGGGGTGGTTAAATGATTGGGGCGATTTCCCAATAACCGCCACGCACACTGCCATTAATGGTTATGACGGTTCGCTTGGTGGCGATTTCAACCGCCAGAAAATAAGATTTTTGATTCTGTGAAGGAACAAATAACGGCGGCTTGCAACCGCTGCAATCATTTATAAAATTATTTAATATTTATATTTACGACGCTTATAAATGTCGTAGATATTTATAATCTTTTAGAAAAAATAAATATTATTTATTTGTTTCTTTTAAACCTCTGCTACAAATTGGTTTAGGGTCTACTGCTTTACGTTTAGGCTTAGGGTTTAGGGCTTTGCAATGTAATTTTAAGGTTTTAGGTTTTATGGTTTGGGGTTTCGGGTTTTGGGATTTTAGAGTTTCAATATTAGGGTTTTACGTTCTAGGATTTTGGGTTTATGGTTTTACGTTTAGGCTTAGGGTTTAGGGTTTTAGGGTTTAGGGTTTAGGATTTAGGTTTTCCATGTTAGGGTTTTTAGGGTTTTAGGGTTAAGCGTTTTATGTTTAGGCCAAGGGTTTAGGGTTTAGAGTTTAGGGTTTAATGTTTTACGTTTAGGATTAGGGTTTAGGATTTAGGGTTTTGCAGTGTCAATTTTAGGGTTTTCGGTTTTAGGGTTTAGGGTTTAATGTTTTACGTTTAGGATTAGGGTTTAGGATTTAGGGTTTTGCAGTGTCAATTTTAGGGTTTTGGGTTTTAGGGTTTGGGGGTTTAAATATTAGGGTTTTACGTTTAGGCGTATGGTTTAGGGTTTTAGGGTTTAGCGTTTAGGGTTATGGTTTGGGTCTAGAGTTAAGGTTTTCCATGTTAGGGTTTTAGAGTTGAGGGTTTTATGTTTTAAAAAAAAAAAATGATTATTTGCCAGTGTCTGAAACCTTAACATTTGCACAATACATTCTGATCCATATAATTCATATATTTAATACATTTATATTACTATGCTTCATAATAGTCCAAAAATACTGCAGAACAAGAATAGACAATAAAATTTGATTTTTTACTATAAATAAATATGCATTAACCGAGCAACATTTACTAAAAAAAATTCTACTGTTTGAACCAGAAAATATGCTTACCTAAAACTACATAGTATGCAATAATATATGCTCATACAGTGGAAATAGAGTACTCTACCAAGGGTGAAACGACAAGCCTTCCATCCTCCTATTGTTTTCTTGTTAGCCGGCTTTTTATGAAGATCAATTGTTTCATCAGTTGTGTATATATATCACTTCGTTCATTCTTAGCCACTAAAAGTCCTTCAGTGTAGTTCTAAAATTTTTGTCAAAAAGTTTGTTTCCCTTGCAATTTTCCTTTGTACTTTCAACTGTAGACACATTCCAATAAACATTTATACCATATATCCATAGAAGTTATGTTTTGTCATAAAGTTTGTTTCCCTTGCAATCTTTCTTTATACTTTTAACTGTAGACACATTCTAATAGATATTCGAATCATTTATCCATAGAAATTATGTATATAGAAGCTCAAGGAAGAAATGCATTAGCAAATTAAAGCAAACACTAGATATTTGGAACAACCATCAGAAAAAAGGCCCATACAACTCCAAACCGACAGCCTGACAGATTAGAGAGACTACAACTCCAACTGAAGTCCTCAGCAACTAAGGAAACATGTATCGAAGACTAGCGCAGCAGCACATGCAAATTGCTTTCTCACTTTCTATATACACTCTTTTTTGCATACAGCAGGAATCAGTATTACAACTAGCTCAACCATTTTTCTTCGGTCTGAGAATAAATAATGCATCTTTCAATACATGCACAAAATTAGACTATCAAAAAGTTCAAAATAAACAAAAACAAAGTCAGAATTTTTAATTTCAAAATGATTCTTTTTATGTCCGAATTTAAATTTACTAACGTTTAAATCAACTTTATGAAAACTACATAATCAAGTATTTAAATTTTAAAATAACCGTACTTTATTAACTTTTAACTACAATTAATTATTAGTCTCAAATAATTTTTTAGATTAGAAAAACGGAAACCAAAAATTAAAGTGAAGTTTAATTTGGAAAAGGAAATCATATTCTCAAATTAGAAATTTTAAGAAACATAATTGTAATTTTAGTTAAATTTTTGTTCGATTTAATTTTTCAAATTTTTAGTAATAATTAATGTATACACATAACACTTTTAGTAAAATTTTCTTTTATAAGCCTAAAGAGGATTTTTATTAAAAATATTAATTTTTCCCATTTCATAATGAGCATTTTATAGACAAAAAGAGTATTTTGGTCATAAAAGTAAGATTTTATATTGTAATACGTTAGAATGTACTAAACTATTAAACTGTAGGGAGCACAGTGAGATTCCTAGTCTAGAGAGAGGGGGGGAAGGGGGGAGATAAAGAAGTGTGATAGATATAGATACATTTTTCCATCAAGAAGTAACTAGACATTGGTCTATTGTTTGGACTCATGTTTGAACTAAATACTAAAAGAAGAAATCCATCATTAACCATCCGTCTCTATTTCATCACTACTCTTATGTAAATTAGGGGGAAGTGTGAGAGACTTATGTAAATTGGAAGAATCAATATATCTATATAAATAAAGGAGAAGAGAATAAAAATAAATATATTTAAAATAACCATATAAATATTGCTTATACATCTATTAAAAAAAATAATATAAATTATATTGAAGAAATTATAAATAAATAAATAATTTTTTTCCTAAAACATAGCGGGGGTTTGAACTGCCACTAAAAGAAACCGCCGCAAAAGTACATCATTTTGCGGTTGTTCCAAAAACCGCTGCAAAACGAAATCATTAGCGGCGGCGATTCTTTTGAAAACCAAAAGCAATTAGCGAGGGTTTTGAAAATTGTCGCAATTGTTGCTTTTTTGTAGAGAAAGAACCATTTTTTTCACAGTGTACTACTTATTTCTTTCTTTCTAATTAACATAAACAAAATAAACATAATTTATAAAAAAAACTAAATAACATAACTAACAAAAAATTTTTAAAAAAATCGAATTTCGCCCAACCTGGCGAAATTATTCAAGATCTGGTGAAATTCTGCCAGGTTAGGTGAAATTCAACTGAATTTCAGCCAAAATATTTTTACAAGTCCATGTGTTTTTTTGAATTTTATACCGATAAAATTGTAAATAAATGAGTATAGATCAATGTACTAATATATTTTTTTTAATTTTAACGGTCGGATTTCCACAGATCAAGATTGAATTAGTTTGAGTTTAGAGAGAAGTTAGGGAGAATATGTTTAGAGAGAGAAAGTGGTGAAAAATGAAATTTTTTAAAATTTTTTCGCGAAATTTTTAGATTCCCGAATTAGTTTTATTGACCTCTGAAATCTGGGAAATCAAATATAAAATAGACAAGTCTCTACAATATGAAAAACGACAGCAGAGCGACATTGTTATTGATTTGAAAACTATTCCACTTGGGTGAATGAATAGGGATGACAGTGGTACAATTTTTCATAATTCTTGAATAGGTAATTGATTGATTATATGAATAATTATGTGATCGGTAATTTCGAATGAAATTTGGTATACTCTAAGATTGACCAATATCGAAATCGATAAATTTTTAGTAAAAGATTTTTATTGACGAAAAAGGCCCCTCCCATACACGCGCACGCGCGCGCGCACACACACACACACATATATATATATATATAAGGAAATAGAATATTCAATTGCTAGCTCGTCTAGGATATCTTCACAAATATCACGTGAATAAATCTAGTAGATAAGAATATTGTTAATTGTATTAACTATTCATAAAATAACTATAAAGAAAACTGTAAAACAAAGTATAACTTTTTTAATTACCTAAATTCACATCATCTTCAACATAAGTATACTTTTTAATTTTTTATGTGAAATAAGTTATATATTTGTGTACTTTCATTTAGATTTTTGTTGTTTAAATAATTAGATGTAATTTATGACTTTTTAAATTTTTTTTGTGGCATTTTTTAACTTTTTTTTCCCAAAAATAAGAAATAAAAAATTTTCCTTTTTTAATCAGTAATCGGTTCAGTTACCAGTTACCGAATGATTTTGGTATAATATTACGATTAGTAATCAGTTTGGCAGTAAAAATTTTAATAATCAGTATTGATATCGATTTCGGTTAATCGATCGATAACCTGTTGTTCTTAAGAATAAAAGTTGGAAGAAAAAACTATCCACATACGCGTAGTTCAGTTAGTTTTGAGGTTGCAGAGTTCGTAACGAGGACCAAGGTACAAATCCTGGCGTCGACAGTGTGTAAATTTTAACCTCTCTAGTGTGGGAATAATTCCTTATGCGCACACGTTGAACAGTCTGATAAGGAGAAATTTCACATGTTAATAACAAAGTTGGAAGAAAAAGCTTCATTGACTGACCTGGAATGAGAATATGAATTTTGATTTTACAACAATATGACTAACATAGGACGGAAGCTACAAGCTTTCCTTTTCTTCGTTTTTAACAGAAAAATCTTACACAAACAGAAAAAAGAAAGGGGAAAGGACGGATACCTAGGTATGCTATCTTATTCGAATAGGAAGAGTTTAGACCTTTAATTAGTTATAAATGTCATATATTGAAAGGTGTTAGATTCCATTTGAATAGTAACTTAGTTTAAATTTATCTCTACTTTTTTCATTTTGTACCTTATATGTTTTTCATAACTAATTTAATTTACGTTAATAAAATTTTATCTAAGTGGTAAGAGGTGAACTTTCTTAAGTAAAAGGTTAGGAGTGTGGCTCCTGTTAAATAGAGGAATGCTTTAATGAACTCACATAAAAAACTCCCTCAAAGTTAAAGATTTGTTGATAAAAGTCATAATTATTTAGTATTCTTAAATAATTATGATTTTAATTGAAAATTTTAATTTTAACTCCTTTAAGTTTTTCACTCCGTTAAAAGGTAAGATAATGATAATTAATTTACGTTTAATTTCGATGAACTATGACCAATGAAGCATTTTATAGAACAAAATTATCGTTTTAAAAAAAAGTTATCATTTATTAGAATTGCAATTAGATTTCACGACCAGTTATGTTGTTTACTTATATTTTATAAAAAAATTGAACAAAATCCCATTTATTTGTTCTAATGAAAAAATTATACTACAAATTAGTATATTATTCATAAGTTGAATAAGAGTAAAATTGTTAATAAAAAGATAAGAAAATTTTTGCCACTCTTTAAAGAATTATTGGTACGAAAAGGCGAAATTTCTTACTCACAAGGTCTCCAGCAGACTGTCCGACGTACATGTGAAGGATGTAAATCACGGTGTTAAGAAATTTAGGGCGTAGAAAAGAATAATGTAGAATACTTCAATTGATTGTCTTCTTATTCATAATGATCTACTATTTATAAGTTATAAAGTATCTTAATCCTAATTAATATAGGATTTTAACCAACCACTAATAAGGAATAGTGCTTTAATAATAGCATAATACAAACTATCCTAGTTATAATGAATATAGGATTATAACCAAATAACCTCTTATAGAATCCAAGATAATCTAGGGGAATTACATATTGATGTGATATCTCCAATATGCTCCCAACTTGCTCGAAAATTCTTTTGATGTCGCTTTAGAGTTTTTTTTCGATAAAGCAACCATCAATGTCCAATTTCAATTTCTACGTCTAGGTGCTTCAAATATTTGTCGATGAAACTACCTGACTTGAATATGATTTATAAAAAAAATATAATCTTCTAAATTTTTATTGAAGCATAGAAGAAATATTAGAAACCTAAAAAAAGAATTGTTTAAGCTGAATGAAAAGAGAATAAAGTCATAGATGTAAAATATTTTTTTTCTTGTTTTTCAAACCTGGCTCTGATACCATGTTAAGAAATTTAGGACGTAGAAAAGAATAATGTAGAATACTTCAATTGATTGTCTTCTTATTCATAATGATCTACTATTTATAAGTTATAAAGTATTTTAATCCTAATTAATATAGGATTTTAACCAATCACTAATAAGGAATAGTGCTTTAATAATAGCATAATACAAACTATCCTAGTTATAATGAATATAGGATTATAACCAAATAACCTCTTATAGAATCCAAGATAATCTAGGGGAATTACATACTGATGTGATATCTCCAATATGCTCCCAACTTGCTCGAAAATTCTTTTGATGTCGCTTTAGAGTTTTTTTTCGATAAAGCAACCATCAATGTCCAATTTCAATTTCTACGTTTAGGTGCTTCAAATATTTGTCGATGAAACTACCTGACTTGAATATGATTTATAAAAAAAATATAATCTTCTAAATTTTTATTGAAGCATAGAAGAAATATTAGAAACCTAAAAAAAGAATTGTTTAAGCTGAATGAAAAGAGAATAAAGTCATAGATGTAAAAGATTTTTTTTCTTGTTTTTCAAACCTGGCTCTGATACCATGTTAAGAAATTTAGTGCGTAGAAAAGAATAATGTAGAATACTTCAATTGATTGTCTTTCTATTCATAATGATCTACTATTTATAAGTTATAAAGTATTTAGAATTTTAACCGACCACTAATAAGGAATACTACTATAATAACAGCATATTACAAAGTATCCTAGTTATAATGAATATAGAATTCTAACCAAATAATCTTTTATAGAATCAAAGATAATTTAGGAGAATGACATATCAAAGATAATTTAGGAGAATCACATACTGATATGATATGTCCAATACACGGTGACTAAGGAAGCGGTCTTACAGATTGGAGACCAGTAACAAGTGCGCACAAAAAATCACAAAAAATCACTTTCTATATTCCATATTGAAAATGTTAAAATTCCCACACTGCTGCTATAACCGTGTTACGCCATACTGGCCTTTATAGAATTATTGTTCACACCTAAATAACACTTTTTCTTATATATTATTAATTTATATACTATTAATTACTCTTGTTCTATAAATATAGGTCTCATTAATCACTGGACAAATCCTCATCACATTATCCCGCTCCTGACCCTGGCCCTCCTGTCACATCCTCTTTTCTCTTCAGCACCTAGCTTATCACCACCACCACGAATAACACCACCATTATCCAATATTTCCCGGTAACTCCACCGTCTACCACTTCCCTCCACCACTACCCAACCACCGCCAATATCCCTCTTTCTTGGTACCAAGTGAGAAAATCATGAAAATAAATGTGAAGGAAACCACAATGATAAAGCCATCAAAACCAACACCCAAAAAAAGGCTATGGAATTCAAACTTAGACCTTTTAGTAGCAAATATCCATATTTTGACCGTTTATTTTTACAAGCCAAATGGGTCTTCAAATTTCTTCGATACTAGGATTTTAAAAGAGGCATTAAGTAATGTTCTTGTCTCATTTTATCCTATGGCTGGAAGATTAGCGAAAGATGAACAAGGGAGATTGGAAATTAATTGTAATGGTGAAGGTGTTTTATTTGTTGAAGCTGAAACTGATTCAAGTATTGATGATTTTGACGATTTTACCCCTAGCTTAGAGCTCCGGCGGCTTGTTCCGGCCGTTGATTACTCCGCTGGCCTTTCTTCTTATCCCTTGGCTATATTCCAGGTACCATCTATATATATATATATATAGCTTCTTTAGATATTTTTATTATTTTTTCTTTTTCTTTTGCTTTTTTTTCTTTTTCTTTAAAAATTGGTCTAATTTCATATTTGGTTTATCCGCATAGGATTTTAATTTTGAAATTGTTTTCCAGAAGATATGTGAAATAAGAAGTAAAAATTTTTTATTGGCTCCGGTTAAAATTCTGTCCAAATAAAGTTTTCTTTTTTCATTTTTTTTTTTAACCTTTCGAGGGGGTGCAAATGAAGTTTTACAAGTTTGATTTTAAGATATTTTTCTCGAATTTCGTAGGAATTTATTTTTTATAAATTGTTTTTCCTACACATTAGGAGAAGACATGTAGGAAATGTTTTCTACTGGCTAGTATTTTGGCACATAATAACCTTTTTTTATGAAAAAGGATATGGAGGAGATAAATTTGTATTGGTTTTTTAAATTCTTTCCAAATAAAGTTTTCCAATAAATTTTCGATGATAATGTTTACCAAAAAAGTAGGGAAGAAAACAATTTGATGAGAAAATTATTTGTTAGATAGATGTCGCCAAAGTGGATTTTTTTATACTCTATTTTAAAATCGAGGACTTTTTGTTATAAAAGGTATCAAAATAGGATTTGAAAAGTTGGTTGTGAGAAAAGAAAACAGAAGAATTTCTTTGTAGAGATATGTAGAAGAAAGAAAATGATGGGGAATTTATGATTTTATGTATCTTTTGACCAGAAAGAAAAGAGCACCTAAACTGAAAAATTCACATGTAGGTCTGTCTTTGAAAATATTAATTATTTATATCTATAATTATCTTTTTAATAGTTATGAACTATTTTTTCTCAAGTATAATCATTAATTATTTTAATAAATTACTATATTTGAAAGGTCAAATACTATTCATAATTATAAGAAAAAAAAATATTTTATAGTTAAAAAAAATAAAATTAAAATTTATGATTATAAAAAAAATTTATGATTATAAATAGCTTAATATCTCATGTTTACGTAACTATTCTTTTTTTGTTTTGGACCCATTAAAGAAATGATGTAGTTAGCATGGAGGGCTTAAAACTTTTACCATTACAATAAAAAGTGTTTTACGCAAAACTACTTTCTTGTAAGGACTTTTGAAGTGTAACTATGCTGCATTTGTAACTTTTATATAGAAAATCACTATTGGCTCGAATATGCATAACTGTTAAGCCATTTAGGATTCTCTATTTTTTATAAAGTGGACATTAATTCCTTTAAAAAAAAAAATAAAATAAAGTGAACATTAATTTCACAAGCTGTATGATAAAAAATTGTCCTAATATGAAATCTACTAAACTTCTAAGACCTTCTAAAATTCTAGTTTTAGACACGTGAAATGTGTATGTCGAATCTCTAATATATGTTTTATATATTTTCACAATATTTTTACATTAAATTTTATTTTTAAAAAATTTAAATTTATATTTATTTTGTGTAATTTATGAATAAAAATAATATAAAATATTACAAAATATATATTAGACGTATATAAGATGATTTTGAACTAAGGCAACATATATATATATATGTGTGTGTTAGAACCAAGGCAACATATATATATATATATGTGTGTTAGAACGAAAGTATATTTGTAAGAGAATTTTATCAATTTTATGGTATCTTTAAATTGAATGAGTATTAATTTATATGTTATATGATTTTACTTTGGTGTTCTCATTCACGTATATACAAATATGTTCAGGATAATTTATAGTTTATAATGGTTTTTTTTTAAAAAAATAATTATAATGGAACAAAATAAATATACATTAAAACTGAACTAGTGGCTATATGTGATCAAGTGGAGCCTAGATGCATCCAACACGTAAACATTGGCAGAGCTTTTATGGCATTGAAAGGGATACCAACCCCGGACAAGGGGCTGGCCAGTACCACAAGAAACAGCCTTTCTTCCGTTCATAAGCATCATATCCATTCTTTGATTCAGTAGCAACTAGGCAACCCTACATGAAAGCACCTCACGAGTAGGGGCAGGTTTAAACTAGGGGCTACAAATACTCCTCAGTGGGGTTGGGTGTTGGGGTTATGGAGATGGTAAAGTATAGTAGATAGTTTTTTACTTAGATTTTTTAATACTCCTTCGCCTCACAAATACGATCGTATTTTAATTTTTACAGAAATTAAAAAATTAGTTAAAATAATAAATTTTATCTTAATTTCTCTTTTATACCTTTATATAATATTAAATAAATTTAACTTTTTGTATTGAAACTTATATAAAGTTATTAAAATAATATGTGTTTGATTAATATTTTTTAAGAAGTAGAGATTTTTATTAGTTAAGATGTAAAATAATAAGGGACATACAAAAGAATTAACATGGTTAACTAGTATATATAAATGAAAATATGATTATAATTTAGAACCAAAGAAAAAGGAAATTATGACCATCTTTATAGGATGGAGGGATTACATGGTATGATACCCTCTTTAATTATACTCTTTTAGTAATGATCTTATATTTAAGGTTTATCTTTTTGAAAGGATAATTATTTATTTTGTTTGACAGCTATAATTATTCCAATATTATATATATTTTTTTTATTTGTCAAAATTTTGATAATTTTTGTATTTTTTTTATTTGTCATATTGTGATTTCAAGAGAATAATTAATGAATTTTTTTCCTATTATACTCTCCATTAATAATAAATTCTAATATCTTTTTATTTTTCTAACATGAAAACTAGCTAGTAGAAAACAATAATGAGGAGAGAGAAAGTTTGAAGAGTATTTTAGTCTACAAAAAAAAACATATAAAATTTTATATTTTCTTCAACAGTGCAATTGATATTTAAAATATGATAAGTGTTATGATTTCCAGCCACCAAACAGAAATCAAACAGGAACCTATTTACTATTACAAACCTTATTTACTATTACAAATCTGAATCAAGGAAGCAAGAAGCGAGAAAAGTTAAACCTATTCTATTACAGAAGGTTTCTTCGCCTTCAGTGTCTTCCCGGTCTCGATCTAAGTAGCCAGTAAACAGAAACAGTTAGAAATAAACAAGTAACAGAAAAATGTTCGATCTTTTACCTCGAGACCCTTCAGGTCTCGGATTGGACACCTACAGTAGAAGCCGAACGAGCTCTGCGAGTTCGGTCTTAGCATCCACGACGGAGGACTGCCCGAAGTGTTCTTCTGGTGAAGAACAGAAAGAATCCCTCAGCTAACCGGTGGCCTCAAAGAAGAAAGCTCTCGGTCTCTCTCAGCAAGAACGTTCTTTCCCCTCACTGCAGTCACATACATGGTAACCCGAAGGCTAGCCGGCACCGACGTGCGAATGGGAGTCCCGAAAGGTTGCATAGAAAAATGAACAGACGGACTGCTCGAAGGAAGAGAGAGAGAAGACAGAAGGTCAGAGAGCAAGAGGCAGCGGCGGCACAACACAGAGTGAAAAATGAGAGGATTAGGGCTGCTGAGGAGAATAAGATGTTTATATAGCCGAGTCACCTGGGCAGGTCGGGTTGAGCCCGGCCCGCCCGGCATCAAAGCCAGCCAGCCCAAACTCCCTACTCTTATCAGGCCCACCAGGTTATATGTTCATCATTGGGATAAAAGAATTGGGCCAAAAATAAGAAAATGAAAATAATGTGAAAAATTGGTCATTGGGCCAACAAACTCCACCTTGATGACCAACAAACTCCACCTTGAACTTATTTTCATCTAATTTTCAGCCAACAATGACTCAAAGTGAGTCAACCTTCATCTATATAAAGAAGATCCCTGCACAAAGAAAACTTATCAGTTGTCACAATTTTAGTACCAAAATCTGCAAGATTATCTTTAGTACTAATTTTCTCAATATTAATTAAGCCACTTGAAACATTTTCCCTTATGAAATGATACTTAACATCTATATGTTTAGTTCTCTCATGATAAACAGGGTTTTTACACAAGTGAAGACAACTTTGACTATCAGTATAAATCAAGCTTTAGAATTTAAAACATGCAATTCAGATAATAAGCCTTGAAGCCAAATGGCTTTCTTAATTGCGTCAGTGTCAGCAATGTACTCAGCCTCCGTAGTCGATAAAGCGACTACAGGCTGCAGCTGTAATTTCCAAGATATGCAATTCCCTGCCAAAGTAAAGAAATAAGAGGTGGTAGATTTCCTACCATCTTTGTCACCTGCAAAGTCAGAATCCACATATCCAACAAATTCAAAGTTATTAGACCAATTATGATAAAGAAGACCCCTATCAATCGTCCCATTAATGTAACGCAACAACCACTTGAGAGCTGCCCAATGATCCCTACCCGGATTAGACATGAATCGGCTAAGAAGTCTTATGGAGTAAGCAATATCTGGTCGGGTGGATATCATAGAATACATGACCGATCCTATAGCCATTCTATAAGGTATATTGGTTATGTCATTCTTTTCTTTATCAGCTTTGGGAAAAGATTTTTCAGAAAGCTGAAAGTGGCTCGCAAGTGGTGTACAAACTGGTTTGCATAAATACATCGAAAATTTGGAAACAATTTTCTGCAAGAAAGATTTCTGAGATATGAATAAGGATCTATCAGCTCTATCCCGATTAATGTTCATCCCAAGGATTCTAGACCCAGAACCTAAGTCCTTCATATCAAATTCGGACTTCAGCAAAGATTTCAAGCGAGTAATCTTATCTCTATGCTTACAGGCAATTAGCATATCATCCACATACAGCAAAAGATAAATAGCAGTTTCAACATTATCACCACAGAAATACAAACAGCTATCATAATTGCTTTTAACAAAACCAGCTTTAAGCATAAAAGAGTCAAAACGTTTATAACATTGCCTAGGTGATTGTTTAAGTCCATACAAGGACTTTTTCAACAAGCATGCCATATTCTCCTTACCCTTTTCCTCAAAACCTGGTGGTTGACGCATGTAAATAGTCTCTTCGCAAAAATGCAGTTTTCACATCAAGTTGTTCAAGATCAAGATCATAAAAGGCAACAATAGCTAGCATTATCTTAATTGTTTTATATTTAACAACGGGAGAAAATATTTCATTAAAATCGATGCCCTCAACTTGAGAAAAACCTTTTGCAACCAGCCTAGCCTTGAACCTTGGGGGTTCGTTGGCAAATTCTGGCTCTTTGATTTTAAAAATCCATTTGCAATCAATTAATTTTTGCTTTGAGGGTTTTTGAACAAGAATTCAGGTTTTGTTTTTATGAAGTGAGGACATTTCCTCTTCCATAGCATGCAACCACAAAGAACGGTTATGACTCTTTAACACATCAGAAAAACACAGGTTCTTTTTCTTCTATATGTGATGCAGCAACAAAGGCATATGAGACGATGTAGGAATAACCATACCTAGCGGGTTTTCTTGCCTCTCTCCTTACTCTATCTCTAAACAGCTGGTAGTTTTTAGAGCTTGGGCTTGTGCCTTGGGATGATCCTCATCATCCTCATCTGAATTTTCAGATTCAGGCGTGCTGGTTTTAGGCTGTTGACTGGTCGGTATATCCGATCCTCCACTTGTTTCAGGTTGATCGTGGGGTTGTGAAGGTTCGGAGGTGTCCTCCACCTCCACGAGAATATTCCCATCCATGGGAATGTTGCTAGGGCTATCAGGATTGGTTTTGGCCTTTAGGCAAGGCATATCAAGTTCGTTGAAGACCACATCCCTACTCACAATAACCCTCACTCCCGGCTCACCTTTGAGCCAAACTTTGTACCCCTTTACCCCACTAGGGTAGTCTAAAAACACTCCCTTCCTTGACCTGGGATCTAACTTACCCTATTTTTGATGTGCAAAGGCAGCACATCCAAATACTCTAAGGTTTGACAGGTTTGGTGGTTTTCCAGACCACAACTCTAAGGGAGTTTTGAAATTTATGGCTGTTGAGGGTGATCTATTAATGAGGTAGACGGCTGTACTTACAGTTTCTCCCCAGAAAGGTTTTGAGATTCCTGAAGACACCATAAGGCACCTAACCTTATCCATTATCGTACGGTTCACTCTTTCAGCAACTCCGTTTTGCTGAGGATTGTGCCTAACAGTCCTATGGTGTAGAATGCCATGTAATGCACACAAATCAGCAAACCTTTTATTACAAAACTCAAGGCCATTATCTGTCCTAATTGTTTTTAGTTTATTACCAGTTTGATTTTCGGCAAGGCGTTTCCATTCTGAAAACTTTTCAAAAGTTTGATCTTTTAATTTTAAAAGAAATACCCATACATGCCTAGAAAAATCATCAACAACAGATAAGAAATAAACATTCCCACCATAAGTTGGAACCTTTTCAGGCCCCCACAAATCACAGTGCACATACTCAAGGACAGAAGTGGACTTGTGTGTGCCAACTGAAAAACTGATTTTATGCTGTTTTTCAAGTACACAGTGGTCACAAAAATCCAAAGATTCGATTTTGTCACCACCCAAAATATTTTGTTTGTGAAGGCAATGTAGTCTTTTTTCACTGATGTGGCCAATTCGACGATGCCACAGAGTCTTTTCAGGAACAGTTTTTTAAACCAATGCAGATGCTTCGCAAACAGTTTTTTCAATTAAATGGTAAAGACCATCCTTTTTAAAACCTTTGAGCATGACCAGTACTCCTTTGCAAACTTTCATAATGCCATTTTCAGATTTGTATGAAAAACCATTAGTGTCAAAAACACCAAGGCAGATTAGATTCCGACGGAGGTCGGGCACATATCTCACATCAGCAAATCTGAAAACCAATGTTTGTTGGGTGTCATATGAAAAGTGCATCCTGAATCGAGGATCCAATGTTCAGAAACAGGGGAAAGGGAAAAGGATACACACAAGACTTCAGAATACATTGAATTACCATCTGATTCAAAATCGTGTGGTTTGTCATTTTTATCGCTCCCTTTACTTTGTTTACGTTGTTTTTCCTCTTTGATCCTTTTAAAACACTTATTTTTCATGACCTTCCTTGCCACAGTAAAAACACTTCACTTTCTTATCTCGTAATTTCGACCTCCCTTTACTTTTAGAACGGTGACTAAAATATTCTCTCCGGTCAACCCTCCCTCTCACGTAAAGGTTCTCTCCGTTAGATTTGTTTTCTTTTCTCAAATCAAGGTCTTTTGATTTTAAAGCGTTTTTCACATCAGCAAGAGTCAAGTCATCTCTACCATACTTGATAGCAGACTTAACATCATTAAACGATTCAGACAAGGAATTTAATAAAATTACAGCAATATTTTCATCAGAAATCTTTTCACCGACGTTTTGTAATTCCAAAACTATTTTGTTTAAATCGTCGATGTTTTCTGAATGAGATTTCGACCCGCTCATTTTGAAACCAAAAAGCTGTTCTTTTAAATAAATCTTGTTGGATAAAGATTTTCTCAAATACAGTTTTTCAAGTTCTGTCCATATTTCAAATGCATTATTTTTTTCGTCTATTTTTCTTAAAACATTATCGGTTAAATGCAAGGTGAGGCAGCTCTGCGCATCACCAAGTTTTTCAGAAAGCACTTCGACTTTCCAAGATTCCGGATACTTTTCGGGGCTATAAATTGCGGGTGCGATTTTATTTTGTACTAAAACTGTTTTTATTTTTCTACGCCACATTACAAAATCAGATTTGCCATCAAATTTGTCAGTTTCAATCTTTTGAACAGACATGATTAAATGGCAAATAGGAATAATCGATGGCTAGACAAATGAGAGATTTGAAAAAGAAGTTTTGTCACGCAAAATAAAAATGCCCGGATTTTGCTTTAACGAAAAACGGCACGATTCAGTATGTGAAAACGCAGTAGTGTTTTTATAATAAAAAACAGCGCGAATGTACACTAGATTTAACCGAGACAGATACAGCGAAAAAGCTAAAAATAGTCACACAGTACAGAATCAATCACAATATTGCAGTGTTTGTAGCAGGCAATGAAAATCTCCAAGACACAGATACTGGGAGTCTCTTGGACCCCAGCCAGGCTTGGGTTTTAGATTTAAAAAAAAATTACCAGAAACAGAACACAGAAGAAATGAAGTACTGCAGTTATAATAATAAACAGGACAATAACCCAGAAAAGAACTCAATAAATTTGGCAACAACAGGTAAAACAACAATGAAGCAGGTTTACGAAATCGTCAACAGTGAATAGAAACAAAATGCAGAAAACCCGAGAGCAGTTTATCAGAAGGGCAGTAACAATAGCAGATCTAACAGTTATACCAGAACAGAAACAGAAACAGAGAAACGAAAAAGAGAAAGGTCAAGATATTTCCCTTTTTGTCAGATCCTGCGTTGATCTGAAACCGAGTGGTAGCCGGACGGTTGCTCCGACAACCGTGGCTCTGATACCACTGTTATGATTTCCAGCCACCAAACAGAAAGCAAACAGGAACCTATTTACTATTACAAACCCTATTTACTATTACAAATCTGAATCAAGGAAGCAAGAAGCGAGAAAAGCTAAACCTATTCTATTACAGAAGCTTTCTTCGCCTTCAGTGTCTTCCCGGTCTCGATCCAAGTAGCCGGTAAACAGAAATAGTTAGAAATAAACAAGTAACAGAAAAATGTTCAATCTTTTACCTCGAGACCCTTCAGGTCTCGGATTGGACACCTACAGCAAAAGCCGAACGAGCTCTGCGAGTTCGGTCTTAGCATCCACGACGGAGGACTGCCCGAAGTGTTCTTCCGGTGAAGAACAGAAAGAATCCCTTAGCTAACCGTTGGCCTCAAAGAAGAAAGCTCTCGGTCTCTCTCAGCAAGAACGCCCTTTCCTCTCACTGCAGTTACATACACGGTAACCCGAAGGTTGGCCGGCACCGACGAGCGAATGGGAGTCCCCGAAGGGTCGCACAGAAAAATGAACAGACGGACTGTTCGAAGGAAGAGAGAGAGAGAAGACAGAAGGTTAGAGAGCAAGAGGCAGCGGCGGCACAACACAGAGTGAAAAATGAGAGGATTAGGGCTGCTGAGGAGAATAAGATGTTTATATAGCCGAGTCACCTGGGCGGGTCGGGTTGAGCCTGGCCCGCCCGACATCAAAGCCAGCCAACCCAAACTCCCTATTCTTATCAGGCGCACCAGGTTATATGTTCATCATTGGGATAAAAGAATTGGGCCAAAAATAAGAAAATGAAAATAATGTGAAAAATAGGCCATTGGGCCAACAATAAGAAAAAAACCCGGAGGGAGTATTTTCTGTTCAATATTTAACACAACACGTAAAAATGTGTAGTATGCTAAATAAAATTAGTCTTAAAAGTCTTTTTAGGGTTCAATTTTTACGTAATGGTAGTACATTATTTATTATATTTTTTAGTTTTCTGGTAAAGTTCAGGAATTAATTTTAAAATACCTATATAGAAATGCTGATTAAGTTACTTTTTCATACGAATTAAAAATTAGAATATTTTTTATAGTAAGATGCCTATAATACTCCTTTATTAATTTTATGGTTAATTTAAAAAATATAACCAAAATCTAGGGTATCAATTAAATATCTTATTTTTTAATTTGGACAATTGAATATTCAAATTAAGTTTTTGTCTATATTAAGTTGATTTTGTAAAATCAACGGGATATTTTAAGAATTTTGGTTATTGTTAAAAAAGAAAGAAAAATTACTAAGAATTTTAAACTTGATTTGTGAAATTCAAAAATTCTCAATGTAATTTTTAAGAAGAAAATTTGATTTGGGCACTTAATTGTCAAAATTAAATGATTAATTGACACTAACTCAAGACTTTGGGTATGTTTTTAAAATTAATCCATAATTTTATAAATTTCTTAATTTAAGGCTTTATCTTCTTTATTCTCTCTCATCTCTTCATATTGAACACTTTATAAAATGTGAATGAGATTAAATGAATATGATATTTTTGAGAAAAAAAGTTTATAAAGAATATATCACCTTATAATATGAATCTCCAAATATTACAATTTAATATTATATTATGAAAAGAGGTAGTAGTATTTCTTAAAGGAGTCTTTATGAATTCAGTGTGTACTGGGAATTATTACCGTTGATTTAGCCTCCATTTATTAATGTAGTAATTATGATTTCCCCAGTTTGTGAATTATTGGTCTTATTGATTTCTTATTATGTACTTTTTGTCTTAGGTAACCCGTTGCAGATGTGGTGGAGTTGCTCTTGGAGCTGGGATGCAACACAATTTGTCTGATGGTGTATCTTCTCTTCACTTCATCAACACTTGGTCAGACATGGCTAGAGGCTTCTCCGTGGCCATTCCGCCTTTCATTGATCGGACTTTACTCCGTGCTCGAGAACCGCCAAACCCAATTTTCGAGCACGATGAATACCATCTTCCTCCCCCACTGAAAACTCATCAAGATCAGCTGAAGTCAAGCCGTAAGACGAGTTCCACGACGGTGTTAAAGTTGACCCCTGAACAAGTTAGTCAATTGAAAGCCAAATCGAAAAATGAGGGCAGCACATATGAAATCTTGGCAGCACATTTATGGCGATGTGCATGCAAAGCTCGTGGACTTACCAATGACCAAATGACCAAATTATACATCGCTACGGATGGCCGGTCAAGGTTGAACCCTTCCCTCCCACCCGGCTACTTAGGTAACGTAGTTTTCACAACTACGCCAATTGCTCAATCCGGTGATCTCCAATCGGAGCCATTATGTGACTCTGCTAAGAGAATTCACAACGCTTTAGCTAAAATGGATGATGAATATCTCCGGTCAGCGCTAGACTACCTCGAATGCCAACCGGATCTCTCGGCTCTAGTACGAGGGCCAAATTATTTTTCAAGTCCGAACTTGAATATCAATAGTTGGACAAGATTACCCGTTCACGATGCGGATTTTGGCTGGGGAAGACCCATACATATGGGACCCGCATGCATACTCTATGAAGGGACTATTTATATATTACCAAGTCCTAACAAAGACAGGACACTAACTTTGGCCGTGTGTTTGGATTCTGATCATATGCCAATCTTCAAGAAGTGTTTGTACGAATTCTAGGAAACAAATGCAGAAAAATCAACGATGAAATTTCAGAGAAAGAGAGAGAGAAAAATGATGAGAGGAACTTTCAATTAACCATTTTTTTTTCTTGGAGTGAATTATATTGGGTGCCTTTTTGTTTTTTTTTTTTTTTTGGGTCCAATTCTTTGATTATGGCTTTGTTGTATGAATCTGTTAAAGAATTGAATATGAATTCCTTTTAATTAGTTCAAATGATCAAAGTCAAGGATGATCACAATCATTCTGTGCCAAGTTTTCCAATATGTGTATGAGCCCTTGACATTGGTATCTTGCTAAGATGAAATCCCTCGCACACAGGACTCTCACGATATTGCCCGATGTCCAGGTGTAAGATGTAAATCATGGCGACTCAGCGGTTCTGTAGATTGGAGGCCAGGCATTGGTGCATACAAGGAACCTTCCCCATATTGAAGAGGTTGAAATTCTCACACTATCGCTGCCAGCCTTTGAACCTTACTTTTTGTACCAACTATATAACCCAAAACCAACTGAGCTACGCCCATGCGGACAAATTTTGGTTAGAGGAAAAATAAAGAGTCCATGACATTATTTATGAGGTTGATCATAAGAGTACTACTAACAAATAAATATAGATCGCTCTAATAAAGTTAGCTAGTTGGTGTTTGTTGGTATGCGAATTAATGTTCAGACATAAAAAGTTGTTCAATTAATTTTCAAACAAATGCAAATAAAGTAAAGAACATAAACGATTAATCTGACAACACACGCAGTAGTTTAGGACTCTTCTAAATATAAAAAAAAATTTCATGATTAGCAAAAAATAAAATCTTGTAAAAATAAAACAAAAAATAATTCATTATTAGAAAACTTATAACTAATTTCTCTAAATTAAATAACTAAAACATAACCGACTTTAAATTTTAAAAAAATAAATGTTGAACTCAAACAAAATATTTTTCTCGAAACATTAATCAAACATACTCCAACGTATTAAAGTAATACACAAACCCAATTTAAATACTATTTAATTTAAACAGTATTTAATACTCGATTCATTCGTTTTATTGTTGCGTGTTCAAATACAACTCTAGTTTAGAATTTTCTAACTTCTCACATAGTTTCTATAAAGAATATACTTTCTTTGACGTCCTAATCCTACAACGAATGTGATCCACGCATGTCCAGAATATGTGGTCTGAGAGGTTTCCCTTGCAAATGTGATCTACACTTGATTTTCACCCGATTCTGATAGAAATCTGATAACGGTAGTATGTAGCCAATTTAGCAGCGAACCCCGCACGAAATTTCCATTTCCAACCATTTCTATCCGTTTCAATTACCTAATCATCCTTTTGGAATTTGCTTCGATATCCCTCTTTCTAATATGTATGACACACTCCAATTTTTTTTTAAGGAAAAATATCCAAGGACGTTCTAATAAAAAACATGATTTATTTGTACATAAACTTACATAAACTCTTATCACTTAATATTAAACTCTTTTTTTTTTTACCATTTGATACATAAAGATTTTATGCCTAACTAACAAATTGAAAACTCCCGTACCATACCATCGGCTAGTATCTCTGGCTCACGTGTTAAAAAGGTAAATAGAAACTTCATAAAATTTTTTCTCCAAACCTATGTTTGGTTTGATAATAGGGAGAAAGACGAATGACTGTTTAATTCTCTTGATATCTTTTTTTTCCTATTTTATTTTGTTCTAATAATTAATTAAAGGCACGTCAGCCAGGGACGGAACCAAAACAATATGATTGGGGGGGCTGGAGGAAAAAAAAATTTTGCCAGAATTTCGTCTATAAAATGATGTCCCTACATTTTGTGGGGGCTAAACTGAAAAAAAAAATTTTGGGGGGCTTAAATATAAAACAATATAAAATTTTGTTTTAAAAAAAAATTTCCCGGGTGGGCCGTGTGTAGTTCCGTCTCTGACGTCAGCTGAGTTGAAGAGATAATTTTATGAAATTTCCATTGTGTTTTTATTGGTTTAATAGCGCGAGTAGAGGTCGGAGTAAGAGTTGAGGCCTTCTCATATAGATATTTAATTTTTTCCTTAATTAGGATTGTGCTTAATTGTGTGATACTTGAATAATAGTTTTTTTTTGACATGGGCTCACCTAAAATTATTGGGTACTAAACTAGTCTAGTTTTTTTTTCCTAGATAGGCCAAAACACACACTGATTGTGCGTTATTAAAGGAGATAACGCACAATGAATGTACGTTATCCCTAATCACCGCGTTTACCGCTAATTGCGTAAAAAATTGATGTGACGCTGATTTGACGCTGATATGGTACTGGTTTGGCAATAACGCACAATGATTGTGCGTTATCATCCTTGATAACGCATAGCCATTATGCGCTATCAGGGTGATAACGCACAATAACTGTGCATTATCACGTTAAAAACAGAAACCCTAGCGCGGCCGCCCCTTCCCCTTTTCTTCTTCTTCCTTATTTCTTCTCCCCTATTTCTTCTTCTCTCTATTTTTCCAGCCTCCTCTCCCCTTTTTCTTCTTCTCTCTAATTTTTTCAGCACCTTCCTCCTTAACTTCGTCCTCAATTTTTTTTCCACCTCTTCCCTCTCATTCTTCATCCTCTATTTTTTTCCAGCATCTCCACCTCCTTACTCTTCCTATATTCTTTCAGCCCCATTTTTCTTCCTCCTTTTTTTCAGTCCCTTCGCTTCAATTTTTCTGTTTTCCTCCGTCTCCATTGCCGCTCGGTAAGGTGTTTTTTTCTTCCTTTGATTTTTTTATTCTTTTATTATACTTTGATTTATCTTCTTGTAATAATTTTGTATTTTAATTCGAAATTTACAGATTTGGGAGAATTTTTTTGGAGTACGGAGGTTATTAAAGATTTGGAGTACTAAAGCTGCATTTTAAATTTTCGGTTAGTTTTTAGTTATTTGAAATTTTGTTTGTGTATTATTTATTAAGTGTAATTATTTCTTTATTTGTTGTTTGTTAAATTTTTTTATGAATTTTATTTATTAATTTGAATTAATTTATTTTTTTTGGAATTGGGTTTTGGATTTATATTTAAAATGGTTGTTATTAATAAATTTGTACAAATTTGATGATTTTATGTATATAATTATTTTTGAATTTAAAAAGTGATATTAGTGTGATGCATTATTTTCATGAATTTATTTGGACAATAGATTTTTTTTAATTTCTTACCATTATGATTATTAGAAATTTTTTAGATAATTATTTTGCATATTTCGTATAAATTATTGAGTAGAAAATATGGAACATGTAATTCGATATTTTTAACCTTGCTTTTTAAACAGTAGAAAATATGAAAACTTTGTGTTGGTAACTTAAAATTCTAAAATTTAAATAATACAAAACTTAAAAATCTATTATTAAAATCTAAAATTTGACATTAATTTTGGTGAAAGTGGGGTTTGGATTTAGGTTTAAAATTGTAGCTATTAATAATTGTACAAATTTGTTCATTTTATGTATGTAATTGTTTTTTCCATTTAAAACGAGATAGTGGGTTTAGGGTTTTTTTTCATGAATTTATTTGGATAATTCGGTTTAATTTCTTACTTTATGATTATTAGAATTTTTTTTTTCAATTATTTAGATAATTAATTTGAATGTTAGAAAATATGGAAACCTTCAGTATTTTACCTAAATACTTACAAGCTGTACAGGATATAAACCCAGAGACTGTACACGAATTTTTGCATAACAGAACAAGCAGTCCCTCTAATTATGTTTTCAAATTTGTTTTCTTGTGTTTCTCGCCGTGTATAGATGGATTTCCATATTGCCGGCCGGTGATTTCTGTGCATGGAACACACTTAAGGGGACCATACAAGGGCGTGTTGTTAATTGCAAGTACGTGGGATGCAAATAATCACTTGTTCCCACTTGCTTTTGCAATTGTTGATAAGGAATCTTCGGGAGAGTGGGAATTGGTTCCTTAAAAACTTGCGGGAATACGTAGTCAAAGATCGCCACGTAGCCTCATTTCTGATCGCCACAAATGTATTTTCTCTGCTATTCAAAGTCAACATTTGTGGCAACCACCATTTGCAGTTCACCAGTTTTGCTTACGCCACATTCGAGCAAATTTCAACAAGACTTTTAAAAATACAATCCTAAAATACTTGATGTGGCACGCCGGAACAGAAACAAAACAATGGAAATTTGACCGTGTAATGAAAGAGATTCAAGAAAGAAATGTGGATGCTTACATTTACTTGATGTAGTTGGACACAGAGAAATGGACACTGTTGCATGATGGCGGTCACAAACACGGTATCATGGCAACCAACATTTCCGAGGCACTTAACAGTGTGTTGAAGAAAGCTAGGGTTCTACCTTTAAAGGCCCTGGTTGAACTAATATTCAACAAACTAATTAAGTACTTTCACCAAAAAACGTGAAGAGGCAGAAAATTGTGTGTATCCATTTCCAACTCGAATTTTTTACAAGTTCTTGCGGATTGAACTGAAATCTAGAGAACACAAAGTTACAACTTACAATCCGCGAGAGGGAATATACATGGTCAAATCTCCAATCCGAGTTTTTGGTACGGGCAATAACGTCTATACATTACGGCTAAATAATAAATTTTGTAGTTGCGGAAAATGGCAAACATATACATTGCCTTGTTCTTATGTTCTTGCAATGTGTAGAGAAAATGGGTCAAGAACAGATGCATATGTACCGGAGATATATTCGTGACAAACGTATAGAAAAACTTACCAAGCGAATTTTCATCCGGTGTTGAGTGAGAACTTTTGGAGGGATGTCCCTTTTAATTTGACATTCTATCCTCCAAACATGAAAAAGGAGCGGGGTAAGAAATAAGGCAAGCTATTTCAGGGGGAAATGGATTATAGAAATCCGGATTTTCCCCCAAGATGTGGTAGATGTCGCATGGCGGGACATAACAGGAAAAATTATAATAACCCCGGACCGAGCAATGTATAAGTTTGACATTTTCTTGAAATAGTTGTAATAAAACATGTTTATATTAATGAAAATTTTCTTTCAATTTCTTCTAATTATTACATCATTGCTCGAAATTTTTACGGTTTCTTTAGTATTACTTCTTCAAATAACTTGCGATGAAATGATTAAAAGGTAAATATATTTTCCAAGAAAATGATATAAAGAGCACAAAATAAGTTAAATATAATAAATACAGTCTTTTTAAAAAAAATTTATACAATTATAAGTTTTTCCAAAACAAATTTTCATTAAAAAAAAAAATTTCATTAAACAAATTACCAAAAAAAAAACTTATACAATTATAAGTTTTTCCAAAAGAAATTTGGATTAAAAACAAAAAAATGTTCATTCAAAAAAATAAAATAAATTAAATAACAAAATTTTAAACAAAATAAAAAAATTAAAAAAAACATTTTAAAAAAATAAAAAAAAATTATAAAAATTATTAAAATTAAAAAAAATTAAAAAATTAATTACGTGGCTGATAACGCAGAACGAGTATGCGTTATGCCTAGTCATAACGCACGCTCATTGTGCGTTATCAGCCACATAGGCTGATTTGCTTCATTAACTGATAACGCGCAATGGTTGTGCGTTATCATTACAGATAACGCACAACCATTGTGCGTTATGACCAAAACTGGAAAAAAAACAGCCCACTTCTGTACGCGATTTTTTAAACTGGGTCAGGCCCAGAAAAAAACCCTTGAATAATATCCACTAATCGTGTGATACTTATTGTACTAAAACAAATACGTGAGCAAAACTAGAATGGTTCCGATATTTTCAATTGGTTAGCAGTGTAAAAATTTTTATGTAATATAACGGTCGGAAAAAAAATTGGTATTAACTTGTTAAAATTTACATAAGTTTAAATAACAAATTAACCATTTTCCTTTCTCACAATATTACTACAATATTACAACAATATGGGACTCGTAAACTTTCCCCGATAAGGATCATACTTCAAAAGTCTGTTTCTCAGTATGAATTTCCTTGTGTATATCAATATTTCTCCTTTAATGGATTATCAGCATATATATAGGTTGAGAATCAACCAGGATCTCTCAATCAAATCAATGTGAAAGATAAATTAAATAGGCATGTAATAATAATACATAATATTTGTTTGTACTTTGAGGACAAGAATAACTCAAATACGCAGTGATATATATATATATATATATATGTATATATATTTGGTCAATTTACGCGTTAAAATTTTGAGTTTGGGTTTAACTCACCCCAAAAGTGTTTCAAAAAAGAAGGATTGTCTAAGTCTTATAAGGAATAATTATTTTTTAGACACTAGTCATTTGAGATTCTCAACACATCCTCTCATACCCAGGGTTGGACATTTGGAGCTAGAAATTTGCAGGACTGGATATCTGCACATGGCCTAACACGGACAACCCAACATGGACTAGGTAGCTCTGCTAGTATGTTAAAATTTTGGACTTGTGCCTAACTCACACCTAAAGGTACCTCAAGAGGGGAGGATTACCAAAATCTTATAAGGAGTAATTATTCCTCACACACTGGCCATGTGAGATTCTCAATCTTACGCAAAAATAGTTTTGATAAGGAGGTTAATAAAAACTCTGCAATGAAATAAGAGAAACGTGCAAAAAATTCATTTCAAACTAAACTCTTTCTCTCTCTACCTTCATTCTCTCTCACTTCTCTCTAACTTCAATTGACTTTAAACTCATATCTACTCAAATCCAGCCGTTAGAATTAAAAGAAAGTTAGTATATCGATCTATAGTCGTTCATTTACATAAAAAAAAAAAACCATATTTTCGATGAAAAGCTGGGACAGGCGTAGACCCAGCATCTGCACCCAGCCTAGTGCGGATCTCACAGGAGTGTAGCTAGGTTGTGCACAGATTAGGCTGGGTTTGCTCCTGGTCAAGCTTTTCGTCCAAAACATAGTTTGTTTAAAACTTTTTTAATGTTATTTATATTGTATATTAATTGTTTTAATTGTTTACAATAGACTTTATACAATTATATTACATTTTTTTGTTAATTTCATATTATAATGTGAGTTATTTATTTATACATTGTTAATATACAATAATTATGAATTATTTAATTTAAAGATGCTATTAAGTGTTATTATTATGTTAGTAGTGTTAATGTTTAACTTATGATTTAAAGTATTAATTAACATTTGGATATTATATAGCTATTTACTTAACATTTAGACATTATTTAATTAAACATTTGAATTATTAAAATAGAGATTAAAATTTTGATATTAAATAATAATTAAACATTTAGAACTTTGAATTGTTAAAAATAGAATATAAAATAAAATTTAGAGATTAAATAATAATTAAACATTTAAACATTTGAATTATCAAAAATAGAGATTAAATAATAATTAAAGATTTAGTCATTTGACTTATTAAAAATAGAGATTAAATAATAATTAAACATTTAGTCATTGAATTAGTAAAAATAGAGATTAAATAAAATTTAGAGATTAAATAATAATTAAGATTTAGGCATTTGAAATTATTAAAAATAGAGATCAAATAAAATTTAGAGATTAAATAATAACTAAACATTTAGTCATTTGAATTGTTAAAAATAGAGATTAAATAAAATTTAGAGGCTAAATAATAATTAAACATTTAGACATTCAATAAGTAAAAAATAGAGATGAAATAAAATTTAGAGATCAAATAATAATTAAAGTTAATTAATAATTAGAGATTATTAAATACATAGTTAGTAATAATAATTAATAATTGAACAATTAGGTAGATATCTGTATAGTTATTTATGGTTATTTTGAAATTTGTTTAGATGGATTGTGAACAGTAGAGATGTCGGAGAGATGATGATTTAGGGCCTATTGCAGATACGAGTGATCTTACTCATGGTCGTAATATCACAGCTTCATCTTGGATAGTGAGGGGTGGGTATAGCATTTTTGACATACCTACTTCTCCTGCCTTTGTTGGTCTTGAGATGTATGGTGATGCACCGGGATCTTCGATTCAGCCTCTTCCGATTCTTATGAGGATTCGTATATCTCATGACCCTTACAACCATTACCATATCAGATATTTTCATCCACAGCCAACTCATACCAACCATCCTCATGTTATGCTCGGCCTAGTTTTATTTACCCCCTGTACTAAGCAGCCATATAGGTTTCACTGTACAGATGCACAATTGGGTCCTTTATTTGTAGATGATCTTATAAGACGTGTCCCGTCACCCTTCCCATATAGCAGAGCTATTATGGCTTCTCTACATGACTTTCTTTTGCTCCGTATATGCGTGGTGATGCCTCAGTTTAGGTAGGGGGAGATGAGTGTTCTGAGGCTTCAGTTCAAGTAGGGAGAGAGGTGGGGGGGATATTCAGGGAGATTTAGGGGATATTCAAAGAGAGGAGGAGGAGGGAGACGATGAGGTGATGGCTGAGAGTGAGGAGACAATTGTTGAGGTTCCTACATCGGCATTAGGTCATAGGCCTGGTAGGAGGAAATGATCTATCATAGGTTTTATGACTGTAACGAGAAACGCGGCAAAATTTGTAAGGGGGTCCCAATCTACAGTGGCCGCTAAGTCTATTCCATCAACCAGACCTGCTGAACCCCCAGAGATGGAAATAAAAAGTCGAAGGTGCAGATGCATGATGATTCTTGGCAGTAGAAAGTACCCGCCCCTTGAGGTCCATAAGATCATGATATCCTTCGATTATATGGTGGACACGTTTCCCAACTATTTAGAGTGGACAGGTAAATTTAACATTTGTAATTCATATGATTTAATTTATTATGAATCGATGAATGCATTTTGTTGTTCTCATTCATGTAACAACTTTTCTATTTATGGTTTTGTATAGTTATATGTGCTGGAGTGGCCTGTGTTGAAGATACGCTAAGTAGTGTAGTTGTCCGGAAAATGGCAGCTGTATCAGGACCTGTCCATCTGTAATCTTGCATATTCCAGCACTCACATAGTGTGCTTTTTAGTGTATTTGTGGAGCAGTGACAACCGGATACTAACTCTTTTCATATGCCATTCGATGAGATCGATGATCATTACACTACACGAGGTGAATTTGATACTCGCCATATCGATATACTGTGATGATCTTCGCACAGAGTTCGATCGGGACAAGATCGTCTAGATAGTGAGCAGGGACTTGCCAGGGCTTTAGGCTTTATAGGTGATGCTTTCATGGGATTCCACAAGCAGACATTTCACTTGCTGGTGATAGTAGCCAGCTTACACGGAGATTAGATCAGTAGCCTATGTCCTTTCCTTTGTTGGTAATTCACTATTCACCGACAAGATCGGTCTGAATATAGTAGGGTGCAAGCTATGGTTGATAGTAAATAATTGCCATGAGTGTCATAAGATGCCGTTGGGAGCTACGATGTTGGTGTGGTTTTACAAGAATGTGAGTTAGGTATTACGGTCGAGCTCGAGGGAGTTAGATGGTTGTTGCTCATTGTTGGAGACATTTATGCCTTTTTCGTTAAAATATATTATTTAATTGTTTACATTTTGATTTTTTCTTCCTTTTATACTTATGTCTTATTTATTAGAAATTTTCATTTAATTATGTTCTAGGCATGGATATACATATGTCATCGCATGTTTTTCCCACCATTGTGACTTGGAGTAGTTTCTCACAGACCGTATATCCAGACGTTTGATATAATTTGTCCCAAATCTGGCAGTGTTTCATTACTAGACAATCGGATGTGGTTGGATGTCATGTCCGCTTTTGAGGTACGTTGGACACCATATCTACCTCAGGAGATACATGGTGTACAGTATAGCACCCAGCACAGCCTGCTATCCTTCTTCAATGTTCTTGAGCCCCACATTGCCGAGAGAATTTTACGGCAGTTTGGGTGGCTCCAGGATGTTCCAACAAGAAGTGTCATTAGGTTGATTGATTCTTATCACCCAGTTATGGGCAAGACTTACAGTGTGACACATACCTTTGTAGCAGCTTATTGGGAGCAGGTGATCAGCCATTGTGTAGATTTTGATATTATGAGGAGGATTGCTAACAATTTATAAGGAAAATTAACTAACATACTAACATTACTAACGTATTAACTAAAAAAACTTAGTTTTAATTAATCGCATAATTATTAAAGTAACTCACGAACTTGTGATGGAGGTCTAGTGCTGAACTCCTCTAGAATACTCGTCAGTTCCCGCATCTGATGTTCCATATCAAACAGTTGAGACAATTGCTAGTTAGTGGTTCCTGATATGCCATTTATTACGAGAGACGTCCAAAAAGGGTGAATATCATACAAATGTATAGGGATCTAACCATAGTATCGTTTAATTGAACTCGCATGCACAAGGGATTCCGTGTAAATGTCTAATCAAATGCTTGCACGACTATTAGGTTCAATAATGATCTCTGGGGATCTATTTATCTCTGCGGTCATAACCATTATTCCAAATGACTCACACTGTAGCAAATTTTGGATAACACTGGATTTGATTTTACATCATCATTCTCCTTTGTTCAGGATGTTCCAACGTGGTCTTAATCTCAACAATCTGTCCCTCAATCAAAGAGCCAACCTTCAAGAATACTGTATCTAAATCAACATGGCATGTTGAAAGCCATGTCTTCTATACTGCATGTCCACTCTCAGCCTGATTCTTTGTCTCTGACCCAAAGTATAAAATTTGGCCTGTCCGAACCCTCACGAATTTGTGGGACACGTATTTAACCACTCATCAAACAAGTATCCTAAAAAAAACCAGAAGCTTACGCCACTTGGCTTTCAAATGTTCCGATTTCTCATTGAACTCTTCAATAGTATATGAGTCAATTAATCTTCGCCAAGTTATATTTACGAGCAATTCAGTTTTTTCTTTCGATTTAATAATCGGAGTTAACTTTCTAATGATATTTTGGCAAATATGTCTCCTGCATAACATGTGGTAAAAATGATTGAACACTATAGAGATCACGAGTATCAAACCTGTCTCCTTGTCAATTATAACAACTACGGGTCCTTCCATTTCGAAATATAATTTCTTAATCTGCCTTAGCACCCACTGATAAGTTGCAGCTTGTTCAATTAGCATGAATGTAATAGCTATGGTGAAAAATTTTCCATAGGCGTCATTCCGATAGCTTCGAGAAATGGCATATTGTACCTAATTAATATAATAAGTATTTAATGATAAAAAAGAAATACATATTATAAATGAGTCTAAAGATAGTAAATCTAATTTAGTGTACACTAAAACTAATAGAACTATACTAATTCATTTAAAATAATATTAACATCTAAACGTAAAAAAAATAAGTAACAAATACGAAACCATTGAAACAATATAAAAAAATAACTAACGTACTAACATAAAAAAAGCTAAAAAATAAACATAACAATATACGTATAATTATAAACCACATATTTATTAAAGCAACTGACTAGTTTGTTTTGTACGTCATGTCTATTATGAGTTCATAAGGCCATGTCTTCATCATAGCAATGGATAGTGGGTATGAAACAATAATATCACTTAGGATACATAAGATTTTTTTGTATTAAGTTAGAAAACTTAAGATTTTTTTTTTTTAAATTTTAGAAAACTTGGGATTCTTTTTTTTTTTTGTTTTAGAAAACTTAGATTCTTTTATAAGTTTAGACTATTTAAATTATTTTTATTTAAACTTAATGTTTTTTACTAAGTTTAGAAAAACATAAATGAATTGTTTTAGGGGTTTAGAAAATTTAAAGTAATTGTTTTAGGTTAGAAAACTTAAACTATATTTATTAAGCTTAAAAACTTAAAGAGTTAAAAAAAAATATATTAGAGAAAGCCACCTTGAGGTGGTGGGGGGTTAGGTTTGGACTCCAATCAGTTTTATTAATAATACAATAAAAATTATACAGGAGGGAGACTTGGGGCCTAAACCTCCCAAAAGAAATTACAATTTAAAATCTAATAAATTAATCCTATACTATCTAATATGACTAAATCCTAACTATTATAATTAAAAAAAACTAATACTATCCTAAGGCTTAACTAATTAATTTAAATATAAAAATGCTACCTATTTGACCGAGTTTAACTAGATTCGCCATCTCTCTCATCTTCTTTGCTAGATCCTCCGGGGGATACTAGATCTACATACGACTCGTCGATATTCAACCCGACAATCCTGTCTTCTTGAACATACCAATCATCTAGACAGATAATAGCCTCTAGTGTGTTATGGGACATCGGTTGCTAGATTCGTCGATTGTACGATGACCGTTAGATAAGGTACTTTCAGAAGCCACAGTAGAGACATGAGCTGTTAGGATATCTCGAGCAATCCTATATAGGAAGGATATTGTGCCGAATTGTTCTTCCACCATCCAAGTATATCAAAATCATCTAGACAACTCGAATAGAATTGTTCTTGTAGATGATGAATTCAGGACGGCACAGAGATCATATATATTCATCATGTATCCAAATCCTCCTCCTTGACTCGAAGATGAAGAAGATGGCATCTCTACATATTGTGATGGCCATTGACTCGAGCTCCTTGTTTCACTTTCTCTTGAATAGAGATCGTATTTTGAGAAGTTGAGATGTTTTCTCTTTCATTTTGTTCGCATTTCTTTGGAAATTAAAAAAATTAATCAAAATAAGTATCCAAACATGAATAAAAAATCAATTAAAGTTTCAAACGCCTCACTTTTAAGATGAGGGTCTAAAATCAAAGCAACACAATCTATGATAGGAAAATTTATTTTCCATATCAAACATCATAGGACCATACATGGCATGTGGTCTAAATTCTCTAAAAGCATTTGTAACTTTTATAATTGTGGGAAGCATGTGATGAGTAGTGGGGTAGTATTATCCAAATAAAAGTTTAGTCGCTTGTGCAATAAGTTTTTAAAAAAGAAAAAATAATTACAGCTTCATCACAAATATTTTCCTCAATTCTTGGTCCATGATTTGCTAGTGTAAATTCAATAAGTTGTTTATAAGGAAAAAAAATTTGTAACATATCTAAAGTTGAGTTCTATCTTATAGTAACATCTATATCAAAACATCTATAAGATACTTCATGTTCTCTACAAAGTGATTTAAAATGTTATCGTCGTTTGGGACCAGAAGATCTAAGGACCTTAATAACGTATCTAATCGTATTCGTAACATGTTAAATATGTGCAAAACTGTCTTGTATGCACAAATTCAAAATATGACATGCACATGTAATATGAAATAACTTTCCATCTAAAATTGGTCTAAAATGATTTTTTTCAACATTGAAATTATAGAATCATTGTTTGAAGCATTATCAAAAGAAAAAAAAAATTCTATTATCCACTCTATAATCACAACATGTTTGAATGATATTTCGTGCTATATTTGTACCAGTATATGGGAATTCAAACTTTTTAAAACCAATGATTCTTTTATTGAAATGCCAATTTTCAAGCTGCTCTCATCAACAATCTGTAGGCCCCTCTTTCGTGTTCACACACATGGAGAAGGGTAATCTTTCTTTCTATGAGCTCGGAGTTGAAGGAGGAGACCAAACATTTTGCCAGACGCTAGAGTGAACACCTAAAAGAAAGATCAAGTAGCTTGGCTCAACCAGTAACCAATGGCGAAAACTCAAAAATCCATGGTTTCCCAGTACCTTGGCTCCATTGCTCTTGCCAAAGGCTGGGTTGACTTGACTTTCCTCCAACTAGCGAAGATTCACCGACCGTCCAAGTTTTTTTTTTAAGGGCCTTAGACAAAAGCAAGCTCAATTTGAGTTATTGATAAAGTCCATTTTTAATACAAATAAACACCTTAAGTTTTAATTATTAGCCTTTGAAAATATTTTATTTATTTAATAGTCATAATTATTATATTTAATTTATTTTATTTATCTTTGTGCAGATTTCTAAAAAAAGAATAGAAAATAAAGATTCCATATTAAATTTGGTAAAGGGAAGCTGCAGTATTTGAATTCTTTACGGATTAGAATTTTAGTTGAATCCTTTAAGGATTATGATTTTGCTCCTCTTTTGTCTATATATAGAAGAGCCACACAAGAAGAGGAAAAAATATATATAATAAAGAGAGATGGAGGGAGAAAATAGGAGCAGCCGCAAATTGAGAAGAAGCAGCTGCAGTAGTTGAGCTGAAGCTATAGAAATTAGCCGAATCAGCAGCTGCTGCTGTTGGAGAAGACAGAAGCAGCACAAGAACAGCCGCAGCTGCTGAAACCAGAAGATGCAGCAGCTGAAGCAGGCAAGTGCAGAAATCCAGCAGGAACAGAAAATTTTGAAGCAGAAGCAGAAGCAGCAGAAATTCTCAAGAGCTTAACCAGGCCAAGCAGCAGAAAAAATTCCAGCGCGCAGCAGAAATTCTAGCAAGCAGAGGCCGCAGAATTTCAGCTTTAATTGGAAGGAAAAGCTATGATTTTCTCAAATAAATTAATTTCTTCTTTCCTTTCTGCCATGAACTAAATTTATTTTTAGAATCATGATGAAATACTAACTATGTGACTTTGGTTTATTTTATTTTTGGAGATTTATTATATTATTTATTTGATTACATATGTTTGGAAATTTCTTAGTTTGATACAATTAATTCTTTGTGATTGTTCTTGTAGAACAATTGTTTGGTTTAATTGATACTTTAATCCATGCTTAATTCTTGTAGTCTTGAGTATAAGAGATATGTGATTTTTGTAAGCATATTGTGGGTTTTAGAATTGAGTAGTTCATGCTAATTTTAGATGATTTATGTCATAGGAATGAATAGGCCATGCTAATGGTTAGATGGATTAAAATAGCTGAGAATCCACGAGCATTAAGGGAGCATTTTACTCCAAACACTTATAACTCGCCAATAGGTAATAGACTACCTGAAATTGAGGCTAATCACTTTGAAATCAATGCTTCTACTATTCAAATGTTACCATTTTTTTATGGCCTTGATTCTGGAAATCCTTATAAGCATATTGATGAGTTTTTAGAAATTTGCTCAACTTTTAAACTGCCTAATGTTAGTGATGATGCTATTAGATTACGCCTTTTTTGTTTTTCTTTGAAGGATAAGGCTAAACATTGGTTGCACACACGTGAGAGAATAGGTACTTGGGTTGAGATGTCTAGGGAATTTCTAAAAAAATATTTTCCTATGGGTAAACTTACAAGGTTAAAGAGAGAAATCACTACTTTTTCCCAACAAAATAATGAACAATTTCATGAGAGTTGGGAGAGATTTAAAGAACTTCTTCGTAATTGCCGTCACCATGAAGTCCCTAAATGGCAACAAGTACAAAGCTTATATTCAGGATTAGATGAGAGAAATCGCCAAATGGTTGATTCTTCTAGTGGTGGTATCTCTCTACATAAAGCTGCAGATTAGGCGTGGGATTTATTTGAAAATTTGAGTGATAATTCACAACAACACGCCACATTCTCACGTGTAGGCACATCTAGACAAATAGGAAATAGAGTAGGAATATATGAAGTTTCTCAAAATGTTGATCTTTCTTTGAAAGTTGATGCCTTATCTAAAAAGTTTGATCAATTGTTAGCTTTAAATACATTGCCTATTAATTCTCCTAATGTGCAAGGTGTTTGTGCAATTTGTTCTAGTCCTTCTTATATTATCTATGACTGTCCTAGTACTTCATTATTTTCAGAATTTGTGCAGGAACAAGTCAATTCAGCCCAAGGATTTTACAGGCGAAATGACCCATATTCAAATACATACAATCCAGGCTAGAGAAATCATCCTAATTTCTCCTGGAGGTAACAAGGAGGGGAAAGTCAATTGGGCCAGCAACAATATCAACAAAACAAACAATCTGGTATGACTGCTCCCCCTAGTTTTCAATCTCAAAGGTATATAGCCCCTCACCCTTCTCAAAGTGGAAACTCTATGTTTGAAGAAAAAGTCTTATCTGCTTTGAAAGGTTTAGAATCTATGATACAAATTTTAGATTCACACACTCAATCTATTGCTTAGTTAGAAACTCAATTAGGGCAACTAGTCAATGCAATAAGTAGAAGAGATGAGGGTAAGCTTCCTAGTCATCCAATAGAGAATCCTAGAACTAATTATCATGAGCAAGTTAAAGCTGTAATTACTCTTAGAAATGGGAAGTTGGTAATAATAAAGTAGGGGAATCGATTAAAGATGATAAGTTAAATGAAAACGAAACCGAGGGAATTGATATGACTAAAATTGAAAGAAAGATAGAGAAGGAACTAGCTTCTTCCTCTAATTCTAAGACTCTAGAATCATCTCCTACAGCTTCATATAAACCAAAGGTTCCTTATCCGGAAGCTTTATTGCCATCCCCACATCTTAGAAAGGATAATAAAAGGGAAGATATTTTAGAAACGCTCAAACAAGTTAAAATTAATCTTCCACTTTTAGAGGTTATTAAGCAAGTCCCATCCTATGCAAAATTTCTTAAAGACATGTGTACTTTTAAAAGAAAATCTAAAAGTAATGTTTCTAAGAAAATCTTCCTAAGTGAACAGATGAGCTCCGTTTTGCAATATAACACTCCACCTAAATATAAAGATCCTAGTGTCCCTACTATCTCATGTCTTATTGGTAATCATAAAATAGATAGAACGCTCCTAGATTTATGTTCTAGTGTTAATTTGATTCCATACTCTGTTTATGAAGAGTTAGGATTTGGGGAATTGCAACCAACCGATATGACCTTACAGTTAGTTGATAGATCAATCAAAGTACCTAGGGGGAGGATAGATGATGTTCTAGTTCAAATTGATAAAGGTGTCTTCCCTATAGACTTTGTAGTCCTAGATATGGAACTTGGTAGATCTTCTCAGAATCATATCCTGATTATTCTAGGACGTCCTTTCTTGGCTACTGCTGATGCCACTATTAATTGTAGAATTGGGGTCATGGATGTTTCTGTAATGGATATGAGGGTTAGATTAAATATCTTTAAAACTTTTTCACAACTTTCTATAGAAGATAATTCTGATTGTTATTTGGTAGATATAAATGATGAATTAATTGAAGAAACTCTATCTTTAATGTATTCAAAAGATTATACTTCTATTGAGAAAGAAAACCTAACATGCTAGGATGTTAATTCTAATCTTGCCTACATTGCTCCACTTGAAAACTATTCTTGGATTGTGAATCATGAGCTTAATATGAGAGAAATAGGTCCTGGCTGAATGCAAAAGAATTAGGAAGTCTGGCTGAAGATAATTAGCGCTTTTGGGAGGCAACCGAAATTTGATTTTATTTATTTATTTATTTTAATTTAATTTATTTTTATTTATTTATTTTTTTATTCCACTTGATTGGTAGAAGGGTATGAAATATTTGTTTTGTAGGGTAATAAAACAACTTATCATTATCATGGAGATTAAAGAGATTGTTTAATACTCTTGCAGACATGCATTAATATTGTCTTCTCTACCATGTTGTATTGTTCTTTTCTTCTTTGTCTCTTCTCTACTCTTGGTACTCTTTTATCACATTGTGGACAATGTAGGGTCTAGGTGTGGGGGAAAAGATGCTTTTATTCTGGGCTTTTATTCTGGTGTCAATTATTTTTATTGATTTATTATTTTTTCCATTTTTCTCAATTTTTTTTTTTAAATTTTTGCTGATTTTTTTATTTTATTATTTTTACATTATTTTGAGGAAAAAAAACCAAAACTATGATTTCACTTGAATAATGATTCCTTTTGAGTTCCTTTAAAAATGTCTTGAATATGTTGAGAAAAGTACTTGTTTTTAATTAGGGTGATGGATTTAACCTCTATATCTATTATAACTTTTGCATGACTTACACTTGAGCACATGGGTTATTATTAGTATTAAATAAATCATTTACATTATTTTGAGCTACATAAAGTTGATAAATCTCTTCTGTACATTCTAGAACTTACTTGAGTACCTCTTGAGGCGAAATAGAAAAGTTTTTCTGATTTGACTCAGAGATGACGGTCATAGGCCTTCTTTGAATCCTTTGTGCCTTTCGAGCTTACCAAATCTCATGATTTTTACCTTAGTACCCTTTTGAGCCTTAAATGTTATTTTCTTTCTCTGAACTACTTAAATATTAACCCTTAATCTTGTAGAGAGCTTAAAGTAAACTTCTAACTGGTGCTTTAGTGATGGGTTGTTGTTTGGTTGTTATGGAAAGAGAATAAGTTATTTTGACAAAAGGAAGAAGAAAAAGAAAAAAAAGGATATGACTTATTTTACTAAAAAAAAATGTATTGAGCTAAATAAAAAGGAAAAAGAAAGAAAAGTTGATACATGCTTATCCTTAATCTTGTAGAGCGCTTAGTGTAAACTTCTAACTGGTGCTTCAATGATGTAATGTTGTTTGGGTGTCATGGAAAGAGAATAAGTTATTTTGACAAAAGGGAGAAGAAAAAGAAAAAAAAGGATATGACTTATTGTACTAAAAAAATAAATAAATATATTGAGCTGAAAAAAAAGGAAAAAGAAAGAAAAGTTGATACATGATTGTTACAAGTCATAAGGTGCAAAGAAAAAAAAAGCAAGAGGCCGAATTTGTGAATGTAAAAAATATATATATATAATAATGGCCTTAAATGATGAAATTTTGAGAAAAAGAAGATGGTAGTTGGTGAATGGATTAATTGAAAAAAAAAGGAAGCAAAATAAAGTTAGAAAGTTTGTTGAAATTTTAAAGTATCTATATTCTTTGCAAACTCTCTTTTCTTTGATTTTGAATTCCTTACCTTCGTTTGATATCCAACACCCTAACCTTACATTACAAGCTTTAAAGTCCTACCTGATCTGAGTTGAGTTTGAGAATCCTTGATTAGTGGAGAGAAGGTACAAAGAGTGAGCTTATGGAATGAACTCTTGTTGAGATTTGTTCACTATATGTAGTTTTTAAATTTTGTTTAGTATTTATTTCATACTTCTGATGACCATGATCACACTTTACACAAGTCTTCCATTAGTTATGGGAGATAATTGAATGTTTGTTTATTAACTTGAGTTTGAAAATAAGAGGAAGAGTACTTGTCTTGATAAGTTTGAGATATTGATAAAGAGTACTTAATTGGGATTGTTATATATCTTTTACAAAGTTTGTTATTTATTTGACTTTGTGGGTACGTTGTCTACAAACCCTCACGAGACCATACTTGTCCACTAAGGGTAACTTAGGGGTTGAAAGGGCTTGTTGCATATGTTAAGTGCAATCGTGAGTCCTACGAAAGTGGCTAGTTAGTTTTTCTTTTTATTCTTTATTTTTGCTTGAGGACTAGCAAAACTTAGGTGTGAGGGAGTTGATAAAGTCCATTTTTAATACAAATAAACACCTTAAGTTTTAATTATTAGCCTTTGAAAATATTTTATTTATTTATTATTCATAATTATTATATTTAATTTATTTTATTTATCTTTGTGCAGATTTCTAAAAAGAGAATGAAAAATAAAGATTCTATATTAAATTTGGTAAAGGGAAGCTGCACTATTTAAATCCTTTAAGGATTAGGATTTTAGTTGAATCACTTAAGGATTAGAATTTTGCTCCTCTTTTGTCTATATATAGAAGAGTCACACAAGAAGAGAAAAAGAATATATAATGAAAAGAGAGAGCTGGAGGGTGAAAATAGGAGCAGCCGCAAATTGAGAAGAAGCAGCTGTAGCAGTTGAGTTGAAGCTGCAGAAATCAGCTGAATCAGCAGCAGCTGCTGTTGGTGAAGACCGAAGCGGCACAAGAACAGCCACAGCCGCTGAAACTAGAGGACGCAACAGCTGAAGCAGGCAGGTGCAGAAACCCAGCAGCAGTAGAAAATTTTGAAGCAAGAGCAGCAGAAATTCTCAACAGCTGAAGCAGGCCAAGCAGCAGAAAAAATTCCAGCACGCAGCAGAAATTCCAGCAAGCAGAAGCTGCAGAATTTCAGCTTCAATTGAAAAGAAAAGCCATGATTTTCTCAAATAAATTGATTTCTTCTTTCCCTTCAGCCATGAACTAAATTTATTTTTAAAATCTTGATGAAATCCTAACTGTGTGACTTTGGTTTATTTTATTTTTGGAGAATTATTATATTATTTATGTGATTACATATCTTTGGAAATTTCTTGGTTTGATGCAATTAATTCTTTGTGATTGTTCATGTAGAACAATTGTTTGGTTTAATTGATACTTTAATCTATGCTTAATTCTTGTAGTCTTAAGTATGAAAGGTATGTGATTTTTGCAAGTATATTGTGGGTTTTAGAATTGAATAGTTCATGCTAATTTTAGATGATTTATGTCATAGAAATGAATAAGTCATGCTAATGGTTAGATGGATTATGTCATGCATTTAAACACAATATATTTCTTTAGTGAATCGAAGCTTATAGCTTAGATCACCACATAAAGATTTAATCTTTTCTCCTAAATAGAATTAAATCATTGTTATATAGGTTAGTGGTGGATTCAAGGTTCTAAATCATCTCTTTGGTTAAGCTCTCATTATTTTAAATCTAGTTATTCTATTCATTAGTTTTACTTAATTTAGTAATAATTTTTAGATAATAAACTTTGATTCTTTTTATAAAATTAATTTAGGTAGATAATAATTTAAGTAGTTAAGTCTTTCTCTGTGGTTCGATACCCTGATACTTCCATATTACTTTGATCTTTTGTGCACTTGCAAGTATTGTGTTTAAAACTTTATTATAAAAATTCCGATTAGTTATAAGCTAGGGAAACAAAAGTGGAGCATACGATGATGCTGCCTGTGCCTAAGGACATTTTCGATTGAATCTGATATTCCAGAATAGGTTTATTTCTGACCCATTCTTGTTTTGGCAGGGATGAAGTAGGACAGCCTTCTGTTAGGCAAGAAATCCACATTGACCATCGTCTCGTCCCTGCTGCATCAAAGAGTACCTATGCACCTTTT
Source organism: Catharanthus roseus (assembly GCA_028651295.1). Lineage (NCBI taxonomy): Eukaryota > Viridiplantae > Streptophyta > Magnoliopsida > Gentianales > Apocynaceae > Catharanthus > Catharanthus roseus. Next base: position 7,191,156 of record JAPQWS010000083.1, read on the forward strand.
GAGTGGAAATTCTCGGGAAATATTTGTTCCATTAGAGTTTTTGGATTGTTGGGAATTCTTTTTTTCTCTGTTCCCCAAATCTAGCAAACAAATCTGATCCAATGATATGTAATGCACAAAAAATCTTCAGAAGTAACGGCTGTCCAAGGATCACAAGTAAGGGAAAATTTTCCCGAGAGAGATTAAAATATTGTAGCAAGGGAGTTCTTTTCTTCCTGAAAACTCTTAAGAATTTCCCTCCTAAGTGAAGTTTTAGGAAATCCCTTATAAGCCAGTTAAAGTGTTGTTTGTACAAATCTCACAAATGAATGATTAGAAGATAATGATAAAAGAAGTCTACCAATTGACACCCACCTAACTATTTCTCTTCTTACTAACTCACTATCATAATTAAAGGGTGTAATTAGATTTCCAAAAGCACCATCCAAACTCGAAAGTTGGGTTTGTGTAGTTAAATCTACAAAATGAGAAGGATGAACACGTTGTATATGTCTTTTAAGTGTACCTGTGCCATCATTCTTCTTATGTGTGAATTCTATTTTACAAATTTTACAACTAGCTTTATTATTAGGGTACTATTAAAAATATTCCAAACAAAAGATCTTTTTCTACCCGTACTACCACTAGGTGTGGTATCGGAAGGAGGAGGCATCTCATTTTCTTCATTATCTATATGTTGTTTATTTCATTATCAAAGTCTACGGTGTGGGAAGAAGCATGTCTTGAAGATTAATCCATAATAATAATTAATAATTAATATAAAGTGGACAAATTTAATAACTAAATAAATTAAGTAAACAAATAATTATTTAAAACTAAATAAAGAAATTCTAATAACTAAAGTAAACAAATAAGTATTAAAAAATTAAATAAATATATTATAGTAAATAAATTAAACAAGTAATTATTTAAAACTAATAAAGTTTCAAAATATAATAAATAAACAAATTAATGTAAATTAAGGTAAAAACAAACTATCAATAATGAAGTCGGAAGTCCAAAGAAGAATTGAAGAAGTTTTAATTTTTACTAATTTTTTCAATTCCTTCCTCCGAACTTTAAACAATTATCCAAAAAAAATTGCAAGTGATTTTATAGTTAATTGTTTAAGTTTAAGAATGTAACTCATAGTATGTTTAGTTTGATATAATAATGTTACTTTAATGATTTTAATAATTATGAATTAATTAAATTCAACACGTCGACAATTGTTATTAGTATTTTATATGTTCGTTATCTCACTTTTGTGTTTGGATTAGTTTGGAATAATTAAAAAAATTTAACTAAGAATTTTTTTAGAAGAAGTTAACTAATAGTTAATTCTTAAATAGCAATTTAGTTTAATAATTGAAGTTTAATTTTTTTTAAAACTTAAAATATATAAAAATAATTTTTTTTGGGAAAATTCACCAGCCAAAATTATTGGAAATATGAATTTTCAATTTTTTCAACAATTTGATCAATTTTTACTTCAAAATCAATATTTCCTTCAAATATTTCTTCAAAATGATCCATGTTTCTTCAAGAACTTGAAGAACATTCAAAATATTTTTAGAGATAGGTGAGAGAAAATAGTTTTAGAGAGAGAAAGAGTTGGAAAGAAATTATTTTTTTAAAATTTTTTGCACGTATCTTTTAGATCTCCGCGCGTATTTTATTGACGCCCAATAATTATTGCACAAGCATTTATATTTAAGATTAGACAACACCATGGGTTAGGTTGTGCACCGACTATGCTTCACAATAACTAAAAGATAGAAAAACTACTAGTACATGAGAATATGATTTTTTTAAGACGGACTTTCTCATGTCTGTGTTTGTGGAGCACCTGTAAATATGAATAAAACATATTACTTCTGATCAGAAATATAAAGTTTTACGAGTTGAATGTATGGTAAAAAAAAACAAGTCCTTTGTTAGATTCGAGTCCTGATCCAGTGTAGACAACCTGCAATGTAGAAGAGATAAACACAAGAATGGGGCTATCCCCCGTTTCACCTTTGATTCTTATGTTAGTAAAAAAATTGACAGAGTAGCGATATCAATAAAAATGACATAAGAAAAAAACGGTACACTGCCTCTATTTATAGTTGTACATTCTCTTGGAAGTTTTGTGGCCATCCGATATGGGACAACTATAAATTGGACCCATTGATCCTTTTGAACCTCCTTCAAGCCCTAAAGGCCACACATGACAGGTGGGCTAAGTTATCTTGAGGAGTTAACTTTTATCTTCAATATTTATTGGGCCAAATGAATTGAGCCCAAAAATAAAGCCTGATAAATTATTCTCGCTATAAGCCCCTCAAAAAGTATCAAAAGTATCTTCAAATTTTAAAATTTACCTTATGTTTTGGGCGAGAATTCAAATATGTGCGTTATCAAGAACCCTAACTTCTCGAATCAAGAATACCTGACTTTTCTGCCAAAATATTTACAATTTCTGTACTCTTACTGATAATTTCTTCTTGCAGCTAACTGATTATCTTCTGAAATGTCATCAATCAAGCAATCGGGTTCAAAATCCTCGAAACCCAGCCTAAGGAAACCTTCAAAATCAATATCTTTTCAATCAGGTAGTTCTTCAGGATTAATTCTCAAGACTATTCCTTCTAATTATGATTTCCCTCTTTGTGGCATTAGATATTCTATGAATAATTATTGTATTTTATTTCCTCCGAGTGAATCTTAAAGAATCAATCGTCCATATAAGAAACATATATGTACCGTGGAACTCCCAATAGAATATGACCAAGGTAATGATGTTGAATTTTGCAAACCCAAAGCTGTGATATATATATATATATATATCAACCACAAGATCTGCTAGTCTCGACACTATTTGGAGAACATTTGAAATTCCTTCACGCTTTATAATGGTACCTGCCCTTGCTGACTATAGAACCTATTTGCCCCCAGAGGGATGCATCACAGTCTACCTAGAACAATTAAAAGTAGGGTTGAGATTCCCATCACAGCATTTATTCATAGATATGATGAATCATTGGGGAATCGAAATTGGACAACTAGCTCCAAACGAGATAAGATAAATTGTCCCTTTCATCTTGATTTGCAAAGCTTTCGAGATTTTGACTAATCTAGAAGTGCTTAGAAAAATTTTTGATATTAAACCAATAAAGGACGGTCTCAGATGTCATACAAAAGAAGAATGATATAGAAATTTTATTGTAAAACTACCACAATCAATTCATGGGTGGAAGAATGGGTTCTTTTACGTAACCGATGGAAGAAAAAACTAATGGAATAGGACAAGAGCAATGCTCAATTATGAAGTTTCACCTAAACATCCAGTTGTTGAAGAATATAAGAATAAACTTGTGGATATTCTTTCATGATTTTGAGTGAAAGTAGTAGGGATGAAAACTTGCTAAAGAGTGCGGGAATCTATCCATGCTACATACAAAATATGCATAAACCAAGTGACTTATCTTATAAACTTGATGTATGTTGTAATTGCACATGCTTCTATGATTATAGAAATTGTACATGTTGAAGACTATAATTGATATTTATATATATATATATATATGCAGGGACTAACTTGCTAACTAGCTTTATAGATAGTTATCTCAAGAGAGGAATGGTTCCTCTGCCAGATAAGACTGTGACAATCGACAACCGAAATCAAGAAAAAAGAAGCAAAAAATAAGAAGATCGGCCTAGTGGATCACATGCGGTAGACTGACTTGACGCATATAATGTACATAAAAGGAAAAGAAGTGGAAATGGTTGGAAGAAAAATAATGTACTACTATCTCTTCCTATCCCAATGGTTAAATAGAAAGTTACCCTTGGCACCAATCGTGGAAGAGGTGCCGAATGGAAAACATGTGGAAAGTTTCCAAGACCAGAAACAATAGAAAGCTGTGAACTAGAATTCCCAAGTTGCGCAATGAAAATAAATAGAAGGAGGCCCCAACAAGATGGTGATAGGGCATTTGGAGGAACTAATGTGTCACCATAGATTGTAGAGACAGTGGTTGGATACTCTTGGGATGAATTAATTCACGGTTTTACAATGAATGCTTTTCAGATAAGAATACTTCTAATTGCTGACTTGTTGTGTCAATGATTAAATGTAATTATCATATCCATGTATTGAAAGGAATAATTATTTAATACAGAATGCCAATATTTCCAATGAAGTGGCTCGTCGTTTTGCAAGCATGAACACCACTCACCAAAGAATAATTGGAAAATTATGAAGCTTTACAAGAAGAAAATGAAAAAGAGAAGAAAGAACAATTTCAACTGGAAAGACGTATCAATGAATTGGAAAATAATGCTACAAAAATTAAGGATCCAAATGTGCCCCTGTCAAAAGTCGTGTCCGGCAAAGAGGAGGAGCTAAAATTAGTGAAGACATTTGAATCAGGAAAAGAGAGAAAAGGAGACACAGGGAAAGGCTATTACTGCACAGAATCAGGAAATTCTGTCTTTGAAAGAGAAATTAGCATCTCCAATAGATGACAAAAGGGTGATAAAAGGTGAAGTGAAAGGAAAAATTGTCAAAGACTTTTGCAAAAGCTCTTAGAAGGTTGGTTCAGGGAGTTGTCAATGACCATAATAATGGTTGCCTTGACTGAACTAGGCAAAGGAATTTGGGAAGCAAACTCAAATGTCAGTTTTACCGACATAGTGAATATGTATTATTAGGAAGGTATATAGTGCCTTAATTCCCTTGCACAAAAAGCAGAAGACATGAGATGGAAGAAATACAATAGAATTTAAAGAAGAAAATCGAGAATCCCCTCACAACTGCCAAGAGGCAGAAGGTCATGAATTAAATTTCTTAAGAGAATGACCAAGAAGGAAGTACTTTAGATGGCCATTCCAAGAATAGTATTCCCGATGCACCTACAATGATAATTCGAGATTTCTAGTATGTTGAAGCTATGAAAGAGCACCTGGAGGCATGTAGCAAAGTTACCAATCCCATTATTGATGCGCCGGCAAGTTCTTAGCTCCTGGTTTAGGATGCATCTAAGGAAGAAAGTGCTATAAACATTGAGGGTCAACAAACTCAAAGTGCATAAGATGTGGTTCCGATTGACCCAATGCCTGAGAAAGGGAAAGTCCCTATCCCAATAGAAGGAGTGTCTTTGCCTCATGGCAAGAAAAGAACAAATTCTCCTAACGGGAAAGAGAAAGTGCAATAGATAAACCTGATATCCTTGTTTAAGTCATGTACAAACTTAAAATTTTTTCTAGAAATATGAACCCTCAGCTAACTTCTGGTATCAGTCTTTGTTTGGGAGCCCTAGGCCTATTTTTAAGTTACCATAATTACAATGATAGTGTTTATTATGCGTAATTTAATTTGGGCCCAGATCTTCTGCTTGGATCTTAGAGGCCATGATACCATTAGTTGATCTCATAAATCATGAAAAGCAATGGACCATGTTAGCCCACACAATAATATTAGTTGAGCATATGAATTTGGGCCATGAAATAATAATCCCTAGGCTGAAAACCTTTAAAGGAGCTTATTGAATCAAATGATCTTATTTGAGATCCCGTAAAGAAAAACTTAATAAAATATGGAATACTAATAAAAAATAAAAATAAAAAGAATACACACACATATAAGTATATATATACATATGTATATATGTGTATACATACGTATATATATACATGTAGACACACATTTATGCACATATATACACATATATACACACAAACACATACATATGTATATATATATACATATATATACATACATATATATATACATATATATATATATGTGTGTGTGTAATCCTTTTGAATTCTCATATTTTCATATTCCTGAGCATATTTTCAATCATCAATCCATGTGGCATGAGAATATTTGGAAGCATTGGAGTTCCCGAATAGGTGCCCTGATGACAGTTACTAGGGCAATGGTACTCTAAAAAGATGCTTAGCTTCCTTGGTAAGTTTGAAACCTGTATATAAGAATGGGTTGTCAGAAAAATCTTCATTACTTGTTCCTGGCTAGAATTCGAACCTTTGTCGTTGTAGAAAAAATTCTGAGATGGAGCCAGCTATTGAACAACCCATTGTTGATAAACCAGCGTTCTACACTCGGCTTTGTTCCTCAAATAATTTTATGAGTTGAGCTATTGTAGAACCCACGTTCACAAGGAGAAAGAGTATATATGGGTACCCCTGATTTTGATATGAAAAGCCCATTGGTCTTTCTCATTCGACCCTCTCACTACCATGCTGAAGGTTAATATGGAACTGAGAGGTAGGACTACAGGTGTTGGAAATTGATGACCACGAGGTGTGTCATCATATTGACATTGCAGATGGCAATTATGTAGAGACTATCAAGGATGTCATTCCCCCTTATGATGCCATACGTCTCTTTGCAAAGACATTTCCTGGGACACAACGATGTTCTCTCTTTCTCAACAAATATATTGATCTTAAACTGCATGCTGATTTGGCAGATATCAAATATAGAAAGAGACGTACAGAAGAGATGAAGAGGAAAATCACTATGATGTGTGCCACTAGGGAGCAAGACTAAGCTTTTAAAGAAGCTCTTTGTTTTTATTTTTTATTAGAGGCAAGCCCCCGCATGCCATTTTGACTTATCATGAATAGCCTCCTGATAAGTTTTTTGTGTTTTGTAATAGGCCATTATGTTTTGAAGGTATCTGAGATTGCCTCTGTTACTTATTTGTTATTTCACACAGATTAAGAAAAATCTGAAATCGATGTGTTTTTACGAGTAAAATACCTCTAATGCCCTTGTATTAATTTAATAAACTCCATCTTTCAAGACTTTATCTTTTCTCTCCTCTCTCTTCTCTCTACATTTCAAGCTTTTATCAAATGTGAATGGTTTTAGGTTTTGGGAATTACTAGGTCGTGATGCATTAGTTGAATAGGGATATTCTTGGAAAAAAAATTATAAAGGAAAATCATCTTATAATATGAAACCCCAAATATGGTAGTTTAACCTTCTATTATGAAAAGGAGGTAGTAGTAAATATGTGCATGTTGCAATTTATTTATGTTTCTTCTCTTTCAACTCTTGATTTTATTTGCAGTATCCAACGTTTAAAAGAAGAAATAAAATTGATCCCACGAAAGTGATAATTTTTATAAGAAAAATACTTTCAATTAGGAGAACTATCTGGGTTGGTTCCCGATAGGCATATATGATGTTCATAGACGAACTGATTAACTTTGGTTGAGTTAACATCTATCATCATTTCGTATGCTTTGCATAATCTATTGTTTAGGCTGAACTTTTTGGTATAAGAACAGACAATAAAATGAATGATTTTTTCTTATCTTTGTAATTCATGAATCAACATGGATTGCTTAATGTAAATAGATAAACAATAGCGAAAAGGAATGTCAAATAAAATATGTATTTGATATTTGGGAATAAAAAAATACATAAGGAGTTATTTGATATAACTTCCTAAGGAATATATTATAACTTCCTAAAAAAATATCACTGTTCCAAGTCCTTAATAAAATTGTCCCTTCAAAGACCTGTAACTTGAAACTCCCATTATAGTTGCAGTTAACAGCCAGATAAGGTCCTTCCCAGGTAGGATCTAACTTTCTATTTAGATCAACCCTACTAACTTCATTTTTCTGCATGACCAAATCACCTTCTTTAATTGTGGACGGTTTTATCTTTGCATTATGATATTTGGCCACGGCCTATTTGTAGAGAGCATCTCTTTTGGCGACTTGTTCCCGAACTTCATCTATTCGTGTCAAATTTTCATATAATAACTGGTCGTTTAAAGTCTCATCAAAGGCGACTTTTCTTAAAATTTTGCTTCCAATTTCAGCCGAAATCATTGTCTCAACTCCAAAACATAAACTGAACGGAGTTTCTCGCATTGCACTTCTGGGGCGTGGTTCTATAAGACCATAAAACATTAGGAAGTTCTTCTAACCACTTGCCCTTACAAGAATCCAATCTCTTCTTCAAACCTTTAAAATGGTTCTATTAGTAGCCTCAATTGTGCCACTTGTTTGTGGATAAGTGATGTGTGGTTTCTATCCTAACAAAATTCCAGTTTTAGGCAAGCGTACCTATCAGTGTAATAAGGTGAAGAAAGACCCCATATTGTTGAACTCTTTGGATGACCAAGCACTAGTACTACCTACGTCTCTACTGTTTAATTTAATAAAACTTTCGGAAAGGTTTTTGAACCAAGAAACAATTAAAAGACAATTAAACTAAGAAAGCAATTAAAGGTTTTAACACAAGTTTGTAAAAAACGAGTGTTTAAATGGTAGATCTCCCTAGACCCCTAAGTTAATTTTATTTATAAAATCGTTGTAATTAATTGTAAAAAAACTTGTTGGTTGGATCTCATTCAAACATCAGATAATCCATATTCCTAGGCGAAGACCCTCCGATCCACTTGATCGTTTAGAGAAGAATTCCTTCTAACTTTAATCCGATTATGAACAAATTATAGATTATGACGATTAATTAATCTTTAAGAACCGTAATTAGTATCACTACTCAATTACCAAGTTCTATTATTCAATTTATGCCCTAGATTAACCTTCCCTTTTCAAATTCTAGTTAACCTTGCGAAATTACTAGTCTCGTAAAAATTGGTAAACAAACACAATAATTGAATAAACAACCAAACAATAATTAAATAATCAAAATATGAAATTCATATAAAAATTAACCAAGTATTCTAGGGTTTATCCCCATTTTAACATAAAAGACTTAGTCGCTAAACATGATTCTAAAATATAAACTTATAGAAAAATTCATGAAATAAAATAAGTTTAGGGAACTTAGGAGAAGAATTTGAAGAGTCCATGGTCCCAATGATTGTCCAAGTTAGTCTTCCGAGTCGCTTGAAGAAACTCCAAAATTTCATGTGAATTGGGTGTTCTAGTCTTCTTTACAATATATGGAATTATGAAACCTAAGACCTAAGCTCCTGAAATTAATGTATCTAATGGGGTTTATATAGGAGAAAAATCTCAAAATCTCAAAATCATACTCTAAACCTTTGCTAGAAAGGTTTTGAATCAAATTACAAACAGAAAACAAAATCGAGTCAAAATAGGAAAACAAAAATTTGCAATTCAATCCCTCTGCACGACTTTCTAGATCAAGAAAGTTTAGCTTTTCGAATTTGGAAAGCTTCTGGATAAAAATCTTCCTTTGGCTGTATGACTATCCGAATCCGAATTGTAGTAATATTCTGACACTTTGGATTAAAATCGTTGTTCTTCATTTTCTTCGTTTTACGCTCCAAAGTTCTGCGTTCTAGGTCATTTCAACATATCTTCATTCTGAAGGTATCTAGAAGAATAAGAGAAGAAACGATACTCAATAAGTTCATTTTATAAACAATTATACTCAAAACTTGATAAAACTGACAAAGCGTAAGAGGGTAAAAAAAGATATATCAATAAGCAACGGATGTAAACCTCTATTCAATGCCTAGATCTTCACAAAATTTCCTATGTTCCTTGGAATCAAATTTTTTGCAACTATCGCAAATGAGAATCTTATGAATCCGAAAACAACAAATGACATCTTCATAGAAAAATTCTTTGATTTTCTTTGTTGTGATACTTGCTAGAGCTTTAACTTCAACCCATCTTGTGAAATAATTAAATGCCACAATTAGATAGTGTTTTCTTGAAATGGCTTTAGGAAAAGGTCCTAAGAGATCAATTCCCAATTGTGCAAATGGTATCTGGGTACTAAAGGTATGATACTCCAACATCGAGATGTGATGCTCATCAGCATGAATTTTTTACTTAGTACAAGTCTTGACAAGATTTAAAGAATCTTCTCTCATGGTAGGCCAGTAATATCTATAACACATGGTCTTATTTACTAGAGCTTTCAACCAAATGGGTGATCCACAAATTCCTTCATGCATTTCTCGAAGAACATAATTACCTTATTCTTGGCTAACACACTTTAATAACGACTAATTACCCATGGTTCTGTACAATTGATCATTAACAAGCACATACCTAGCTGAAGTAGTGTGGCAAATTTTCCTTGCCAATTTCTTATCATCTGGTAGCTTTTCTTTGAGAATAAAATCCTTTATGGTTTGAGTCTAATCTTCTTTGAATTCTGCAGTACACATCAATTTAGAAATGCGTTTCTCTTGTAGCGAATCTATCCGGGTGCCTTCCATGGGCTCTCTAGCACTGAGGTTAGACAACATGTCAGCACACACATTCTCTTCTTGGTACCTTCTCAAAAAGGATTTGTTGAAATCTATAAGTTAATTGTCGAACACATTTCAAGTACTTATGCATTTTGCCTTATTTGGCTTCAAAATCTCCTTTGACTTGTCCTATGATGACTTGTGAATTGCTTCGTACTCCGAGATGGGTAATCTGAAGGCTACAAGCCATGCGTAATCCGGCAAGAAAAGCTTCATACTCGGCCTCATTATTGCTAACGGGAAATAAGAACTTCATAGATAAGCATATTGATGACCATTAGGGCCTTCTAAAATGAACCCAGTACCTTTATGCTTTTCCTCGACCGATCCTTCAATATTTCGAAAGCCAAATTGTGGCTATTCTCCATTGTATACTGTGACTTGATATTGACAGGATCAATGGGAAATGAACAATCACCAGGAATTTAGCTACTGCTTGACCTTGGACTGTTTTACAAGGAGAGAAGTCAATTTGATATTCACTTAACTCCAATCCAATCTAGAAGTTCTACCTGATATATCTGGTTTTTGTAAGACATGTCTTAATGGGATATTTGTAGGTACATTAATGGCATCTGCTTGAAAATATGGTTTCAATTTTCTTGCAATAATTATTAAGCATAAAATGTACTTTTCTAAGGAACTGTATTGTTCTTCTAGTCCATTTAAACAATGACTTATGTAGAAAATTGGTTTTATATTATTTTCACACGAAGCACAAAGAACAGAGCTGGTCACTTTGGAAGGGATAGCTAAGTGCATAATAAAGTTTCCTCTGCTATAGGGGTGATTAACAGGGAAGGGGAGGAAAGGTATGCGATAAGCTTTTGGAAAAATTTACTAGCATCCTCTGTCCATTCAAAATTGGTAGGAAGCCCAAGGCCATATCCTGTATAGCCCTGATCTTTGCTAGATTAGCCTCAATTCTCTTTCCGATACCAGATAACCTAAACACTTCCCGAAAAAGATGCTAAAGTACACTTTTTTGGATTAAACTTCATATTCAATTTTTGAAGTCATTCGAAGACTTGCTTTAAGTCGGTTGGAACAGAATCTTTTTGCTTTGATTTATCAAAACATTAATTTAACAATCTGCCAAATGAAGCCTTCAAATTCTTTATTCATGCTCTCTTGAAAATTTTCTCCTGCATTCTTGAAACCAAATGGTATCCTTGTATAACAATAGATACCATCATCAGTGACAAAAGCCATTTTAGCCATGTCATGTTCTTCCATTTGAATTTGATGATACCCTTTATAAGCATCAAGGAATGATAAGAGTTCATGTCCAACTATAGAATCCAATAGTTGATCTATCCTTGGAAAAGGATAAAGTTTCTTCGAAATAATCTTATTAAGAATTGTGAAATCTATGCCGACTCTCTATGCACCTCTCGGTTTAGCCACCATAACTAAGTTGGAAAGTGCTTCGAGAAAATCAATTGGTTTGATGATTCCTGCTTCAAAGAGCTCCTTAACATCCTTCTTGATAACTTCTTGTCAGGATTCTGCAAAAGCACGTTTATTCTAGAAAACTAGCTTTGTCCCTTCAAGTATTCCTAATATGTGTTCAACAACTTCTCAAGGGACATTTCCCAAATCAGCTGAAGACCAAGCAAAGATATCTTTGTATCCAACCAATGTTTTTGCCATTTTCATTCACAAATCAATGGGCATATCTTTGCCGATTTCGATTGTCTGATTAGTTTGGAGGCATTGATATGTGCTTTATTGTCTATATTTCTTGTCTATATTTCTATATGTTATTTTCATCGTTTTACAATTTTTTAATATGTAAAAATTCATATTTTAGACTAATACCCTTTATTCTTGTCTTAGATGCCTTCAAAAGAAGAAAACAATAAAAGTAAATGAAAACGGTCGAAAATGAAGTGAAAAAACAAAAATGAAGCCGACGGCATAGTTGAAACTGACCTATAGCCTGAGGTAGGCCAACCTACCATCAGCAGTAGGTCCTGAAGCCACAATCCAAAGCTGGACAGAAACCTACCGGCGACGGTAGGTCTTGACGACAAAGAAGAAATTTTTGACAAAACCCTATTGCAGACGGTAGTGCTCGACCTACTGTGCACTGTATGGGCTGGCTATAGCAGTTTTAATCCTATTTTAACTCTACTTAATGTAGGTTTTTTCTTCTATTAATAAGGAATTCCGCTATTAGGGCTAAAAAGAGGTACTTAGGGGCGAACTTAGGTTAAATTTTTCCCCAAATTCATCCTCAATTAGGTAGGAAACTAGTAGAAACTTTGTAACTGATGCTTGGAGATCAAGAATTAAAGATTCAATATCACAATTTAAGGCTTTTAGTTGGGCGACTCGAGATACGACGGGCAACATTTGGAACTGCGATTTTGACTTCAATCTCCTCCTAAGCTTTCTTTTCCTTTGTTTTTACTGAATTTTAATGTTTAATTTCAGTTTGTATACAATGATTAATGAGTAAATTTTTATGTTTAAATGAGGGTTGAACCCTAATTCTTGCTAACGATGTTCTTGGTTTAATTTAATGAATTCGATGTTTGTTTTCAATTGAGTTGTCTTCCAATCATGTTTTGTTGCAATTTAATTGTTGCGAGATTAGATTTATCGCAAGGATGTTCAGAATTGAAAAAAGGACATTCTAGGCCAACCAATTGGGGGTTAATTGGGCAATTAATTAGAGATATGATATATCACTTTTTAGGTCCTTTATATCACCTATAATTACTGCACTCATAATTGGTTAAGGAGAGAAGAGATTCTCCTCTAAGGGTTAGTGAGTAGGGTGGCTTTTGCCTAGAGATAAGGATTGCCCGATTAGTTGTGATGACTCAACTTGATTAATTCAACATCGTTTTCGTAAGATTTTTCCAGTTGAATTAGTAACAAGGATTGAGGGATTCCACTATCCAAACTCTTTCTTTAATAGTTTTTAAAACCTTAATTTTCTAGTTTTTCTTTCTTTAGTTAGTTAAATTGTTTTTAGTACTTTTTAGTTATTTCTTCTTCAAACCATTCTTTTTAGACTAAACATTAGGAAGAGCGATTAGTATGAGCCTTTATCGTTCCTCGAGATTCGGCACTCGGGTGTAGCTTTTATACTATAATGATAGGTCCACTTGCCTGTTACTTTAGTTTAAGTAGTTCACTATAGTTTAGATTTTAAAATTTGGAACATATCAAGTTTTTGGCGCGGTTACCGGGGAACGAAAACTTAAGGAAAATCGTTTTTATAGTGCTTTAGTCATTTTTGTTTTTATTATTTTGATTGGTTTTTCTTTGTTCATTATTCTTGTTTTGCTTGGGTGTTAGTGGTTTGAATATTGAGAATTCAGCTTATTACCTTTGGAACCTGCGGTGGTTATTATCCAAGTATTTGTTCTAGGTTTTGGAGAATAAGGTATGAATATCAATGATGCCATGAAAGCCCAACTGGTAGCACTTTTAGAACAAAGGATAGAGAATATGGTCGTTGCACCTTAACATACGTATTATCAGCAAGCCATGTTCCAAGGAAATTGGCTCCTAACTAGTACAGTTTGGGTTGGAGAAATCAACTGAATGCTCCTTAGGGAGGTCAAAGTCAAGGGAGACAACAACAACCCTCAGGCTTTCAAAGGGGAGGCTTCACTCAATCTTCACCATATCATCATACTCCGCCCGTATATCCATCACCCCCACAGCCAAATTTGGAAGATCTCGTTGCAAAATATATCAATTTGAAAGATACCGGGGTGGAATACATGGAAGCAATCCATAGAAACCACACAACTACTGTCCATGGAGAGTCAAATCGAGTTATTGGAAAAGATGGTCATTGAAAGGCTGCTTGGTAGTTTACCTAGTAATATGAAGCGGATTCCAAAGGAGCATACAGAAGCGGTCAACTTGTGAAGTGAAAAAGAACTAGTAATGACATCTTCCACGGTTGTGGACGAAGAGGAGGAAACTGCTCAAGCACGGGAAGAGTTCACTTCCCGTGAGAAAGAGGAGGTTCTACAAGGAAAGTCCATGATGATTCCCCAAAACTCAAAAAATCTCCGCAGTCTGCAAGTGTAGCGGAAGAAAATGAGAGAGATGAGCGCTCAATAGAAAATAAGAGTGAGTTCAAGAAAGGTGATCAAGAAATGAAAAATGAGTCTCATGAACGGCCAAAAGAGTCATATAGAAGAGCGACTAGAAACAGAGATAGATGCCATTAAAAAGATTGAGGGAGTGAACTTCCTTACTAATGAAACTAACTCTTTTCTTTTTAGAGATTCTTTATGTGAGCACGAATTATGGAAGCAAACCAAAGAGAATGAAAAGAAGAGGAGACATCTTATGGAGTTCGAAGATGACGGTGAGAGGCTGGGAGGAAAACCAACCTTATGCTGGGGAAAATCTCGAATGAGTTTTATTTTCAAGCTTAGCCCTTGTTAACCTTTTTGTTTTCCTTTAAAGAGTTAAAATTGTTTGTAATTTGCAATATCTATCTTGGGCTTGATCTTGGGTTTTGATTTCTCTCCTTGTATTAGGCTTCAAGTTCTTTCACTTTCATATAAGGAGGTCATAAATGGGTATCAGTTTATGCCGTACTTGGAGAGGACGTGGGAAACCTTCAGAAGGAGTCCCTCGTTCTCTAAAACGGTTAAGAGTATATCTTCCTGGCATGTTGTTTTATGTAATTGTATTATTGCATCCTATTATATCCTCATTCATTTTAATTCGTTTTGTTATTTTTGTCACAAGGTAATTTTGGAGAGAATGAATGATTGCTTTAAGGCCTATGCTGAGCCTAATTGAGTAGGAAGCTTGAAATGGGGTTCGAACTTGCAGAAAAGAAGAAAAATTGTAGTTCAGGTAGAACCCTAACACAGACGGTAGTGTACCCTACACCGCACGGTAGGGTCAAGGCACCAAAAAATCCCACGGGCAGAGACCTACCATGGACGGTAGGTCCATCAGCTTCTTTTCTTCTCGGTAGGGTCAGTTCCAGGTTGCAGTTCGAGTAATTTCATGGGTAAACGGGTCAAGTCCACCCAATTCTAACCTAATTATAGCCATTTCCCCAAATTTTCTGCACTTCTTCCCCAATTTTCTCCTCTAAAAACCCTAAATTCTCATTCCCTTCTCTCTTCTTTTCCTTTCTCCCGTTTTCAACACTCTCTCCCTCTCTGTCTTCCATCTCTCTCTTCCGGCACCCTCTCTCTTCAACCACTCCGGCGGCACTCCACTAATTCCAACAACATCTCCGACGTGGTTTGTTTCTTTCTTTCTCTCTCTCTCTCTCTCTCTCTCTCTCTCTCTCTCTCTCTCTCCATTTTCTTCTTCTTCTTCCTCTTTTTATTCCTCTTCTTCTTCTTCTTCCATCCTCTTTTCGATTCTCTTCCAATAACGCACCACCATCATCCCTTTTCTTCTCCCTTTTTCTTCACAAACCACCCATTCACAAACCCCCACAATACCATTTTTGCCACCCCTACCCCTTTCCCATCTATTTCTTTTCCTTCTATTTCCTTCTATTTTACACCTTCTTTTTGTTATTTTTGTTTTAGTAACTTTGTATTGTGGTTCGTGTAGTTCTCTAACAAAAATTTTGTAGAAAATTTCAAAGAAATTTTCGGGTGAAATTTCCTGGCGAACCCGGCGGAACTCCACCGGCGAACCATTCGAGGCAGAAAACACACATTCATGCACCCGTGGTGATGGTTTTTTCTTTTAAACAAACATAGGCTACCTCTTACACCCTTTTGCCTCCTTTTAGTTTAGTTTGTTTTTATTTGTGATTTGCTTTCATTGTGGGCATTTTTTATGATTTTCGCTTTCTTCGAGCTTTTGTTTTCAATTGTGATAGTACTGTTTCTCTAGTTTCTCTTTCGTTTATTTTTGTAACACTTCATCACACACGGGCATGTAGACAATGAATTTTTAATTTATTTATTTAATCAAGGACTAAATAAAGAGGTCTTTTGGGCCATGAAGATTGGATCATCCGAGTTGGGTCATAAAGATTGGATCATCCGAGTTGGGCCATGAATATTGGATCATCCGAGTTTGGCTATGAAGATTGGATCATTTGAGTTGGGCTATGAAGATTGGATCATTTGAGTTTAGCCATTTAAATTGGGTTGGATTTGGAATTATTTAAATAATATCCAAACCCACATTAAATAAAGCCTAATACAACAAGACTTACGCATTTGGACCCATGTAAATTTAGCCCATAGTCATTTTAAATTAAACCCATTAAATGATGGGTTCAACCCAATACCCTATTTCTACCTATAAATAAGGGTCTCCCTAGGGTTGAAAGACCATTCAGAAGGCCCTCAAGCTCGAGGCAAGTGAAAAGCTCTCCAGAAGCTTTTCTTCTTCAACAAAGGTCTTCCTCTAAGTTCAAGCATTGCCTTCTTCCTCCCAAATATCGAAGAATGCTCCAGTGGCTCTGCAATCCATCAATTATCCTCAAAGTTCGTTCAATTTGAGAAGAAGCTTCCAAGCCCCCAAGTCAACACTTTGCCGAAGAGAAGAATCGGAGGATTATCCGACATACTAGGAACTCCCTAGAGATTTTGTAACCACTACTATATCATAAATCAAATCACGTTGTTTGCTATTTATCTTTTGCTCGATTTCAGACTTAAGATTTTGCTGTATACAGGGCAACGTTAGAACACTTAGCACACATGGGATACGTTTAGTTCTTGTGTTCTGCTTCCATTTCTGTGTTGTGTTGCTGTTGTGTTGTTTTCCTTTTCCTTCTTTGATTCCCCTATGGCACCAAAGGAATCCACCGCTTTTTCTTCTAAATCAAAAGGGCTCATATTGAGGGGTCCTCTCTCGACCCCACCACCCCTAATATTCCTCCATTCCTGGAGCGGATTTCTCTGGCAGCTCGGAAATGGGTAGCCGACAGGGAGACGCTCAAGATTGTGACTGAAAAGTCGTTCGTTGAGTCGATCATTGATAGTCGTTATTTTGTCTAGTATTTAATATGTTAGTTTCAAAGTCATCGAACATTTTTAGCTTGAACATCTTTTGGGGGGTTGGTGTTGGGTCCCTCTTCTTTGTATTTCTAGGGAATTCTAAGCCGACCTTGTCTCTGAATTCTATGCAAATATACTCCATAAAACGTCAAACCATCATTTCTACCATCAAAGGGGTTAGAATTATTTTGACTAGGAAACATCTTGCATCCATTCTTAGGATTCGGGACAAGGGGAACTTAGTCACTATGGACTCGAATCGAAATATATAGACGAGGACCTGGACTGGAGTTATGAGGCGACCAGTAAACGCTTTGATATTCGACCGCATCCGATGGATCGTCGCCGTATCCTCCACAGGGGAAATTTCTCTATACTCCTTCCTCGTACCCTTACTTATTTCTTCGAGCAGACACTCATTCAAAAAGGGGCGAGCAAACTGATGTCCGCATTCTATACCTCTATATGCTTAGTAAAATTCACAATCAATTCCCCTTCTGCATCACTTCTTTGATGACACACATGATGCATAACACTGGTTGTGACAACACAAAAACGCGTGTGTATCGTTAACCTATAATTTTGTCTAGAGTATTTGCTTATTTTAATGTCCATTTTGTAGGGGAACGACAATTCTCAACACGACTACCGCAGATAATAAAGTTCACAAGCTTTAATAACTGTGGCTATTCCTGGGACAAGAAGAACAAAGTATGGATCCCTCCAGGCGAGAAGGATCGGCTGTGGAAATGCAACTATTCCTATTTTCAATAAATAAAGAAAACCACACAAATCGGCGTTGGAGTGTCTTCCTCACAACTTGCCGATGATGAGAGCGATGACAATGAGTCTTGTAACCTCTCTGCCGAGGATGCACCTTCTACAGTCCCCATGGATACATTCCTGACTGAGATGCGGACTGCGTTCGAGTAGCTCCGTATCACTCAAGATATCCATGGGGCCCAATTGGAGGAGATAGTGGAGTCGACTCGCTGGTATACGAACGAGTTGGCATATTAGAGGGCATCTATTGATTGCCAGGAGGTGATACTGGCCTGGCTGTGCAATAGATTCATGCCCGATCAGTGCAGTAACGGAGGTGGCGGCACAAACTTTGGTAAGCAATAGGGAGTTTTCTTTTTTCTTCTTTTCATTCTGTTGTTTCTTTTCCTTTTATGTTTTCTTTCATGTTTTTTTCTTTACTGTTGTTTAGTATTTTTATTTATTTATTTATTTTTGCTTTTCTTTTCATTATGGGGGGATGGCCTTCCAATTTGTTTAAATCGCTTTATATTTGCAGGATTGCTTTCCATGTATGTGTTTTGTTTGTTTTTTCTGTAAGTCTGACTCCTCACATCGAGGATAATGTGATTTTAAGTGTGGGGGAGGGGTATTTATGTCTTTTTATTCTTTTTCCTTCTTTCCTTTTATTTAACTTTTGGTTTATTATTTGAAAAATCCCAAAACATCAGAAAAAATTTGAAAATTCAAAAACTTTTATTTCCTTTCCTCTTTCTTATACTTAGAAAAAATCCAAACAGATTTTTGTTTTGCCAATTTTAGTATAAAACAAAACTGCAAAACCCTTTCGGTTTTTCAAAAAGGCGTATTACTTGATCAACTTGGAAACCATTTTTATTAATTTTCTTAAATGATCAATGGTTTTCATGCACTTGTAAGTGTCGACTAATTACAGAAGGCTAGGAATCTTAGGGAATTAGCATAATGAGAATAATTTTTGGGTCTTTGCCTGCATTTTTTATGGTTTTCTGCCTTTGAAAGCAAAAAGTTCTAGTCTAGGATAGTCCCGGAAATAATGGTCTTAGGTCTTCGTTGTACCGTTTGTGCCTTTCTTGCCAAATCCTTATATGAAACCAATCCCTAGTTCCCTTTTGTGCCTTCATGCCAAGGGTTTCAATCCCTTCTTTTCTTGGTTCTTTAAAACTCACATTACATAAAACCTCAATTCGTGGAGCTAATGGTTAGTATATCTTTTTAGCCATTTTGAGTGAGGAAAACATGTAAGTGTGGGGTTAAATGAGTGAAGAAAGAAAATTTGGTTATAAAAAAGAGTATTTTGGGCGTTTAAGTTGTTCGGCACTTTTGGCCATTGAAAAGAGAGAAAAAACTCGATGCGTAAAAAAAAATGAAAAATACAGAAAACGAAGAAAAAATATGAAATGTTTATTTATCTTTATAGTAATTCTAAAAATATCGAGCATCTCTATCTTACACTCGGGAATTCATTGCAAATCTTGAGAAAAAAATTTTGTTAGGTGGGGCGTGTGTTAATAGAACGAAGTAGGACGTTTAAGGGTGAGTGAGAAGAGTGAAAATCGGCTAATTGTGTCATCTTTCCTTTCGGTTGCATTAGCTCTGTCTCATTTGTTTTTGTTCTCCATTTACCTTCGTTTGTTACCCTATACATGTCTCAAGCCTAACATTACAAGCCAAAAAGTCCTACCTAAGCCAGGAACGACCTCGAATAGGACTTGAGTGGATAAGTGATAGAAAAATATGAGTTTGTTGTGCATTGTCCTCTAAAGTATTTCACTGTGCCAATTACTTGACATTCTTTATCTTCTATGATAAACGACATGAACAATCCACACACATTGTTGATCTTTAACGTTTATTAATAACTTGTGGTGGAATTGGTGATTCTTATCGTTCGTCTCTTTTGTTTTATCTTTGGGGGTTGAGTAGTACAGTGTTTTATTGAAGTGCCCTTTTTCTTAGTTTTGTTGTTTTTGTTTTTGCTTTTGTTTTGTTTTGGTTATATATTATCTCTGCTACCATTGGTTGTGGCCGTTATGTGATCTTAATTGCCTTAGGTCTCAGTTTTCTCATTTTTCGTATATCATCTATCTTAAATAGAAGTTTTAGATTCCTCTGTTTCGTCTGTTTAGTTTGTGTTGCTTGAGGGCAAGCAACGGATAAGTGTGGGGGTATTTGATATGTGTTTTATTGTCTATATTTCTGCATGTTATTTTCATTTTATGATGTTTTAGAAGTTTTAGATTCCTCTGTTTCGTCTGTTTAGTTTGTGTTGCTTAAGGGCAAGCAACGGATAAGTGTGGAGGTATTTGATATGTGCTTTCTTGTCTATATTTCTGTATGTTATTTTTATCTTTTTACGATGTTTTTAATATGTAAAAATTTATATTTTAGACCAATACCATTTATTCTTATCTTAGGTGCATTCAAAAGAAGAAAACGATGAAAAGACATGAAAACGATCGAAAACAGAGTGAAAATGTATACGAAGCAGACAGAAACGATCGAAAATGGAGTGAAAATGTATACGAAACAGACAGCATAGTTGAAGCCAACCTACCGCTTGAGATAAGCCAACCTACTGTCAGCGGTAGGTCCTGAACACAAGGCAAAGCTAGACAGAAACCTACCGGCGATAGTAGGCTACCCCTACCATCAACGGTAGGTTCGGATGATGAAGAAGAAATTTTGGATAGAACCCTACCATGGACAGTAGGGCTCGACTTACCATGTGCGGTAGGGCCTGATTGTAGTAGTTTTAATCTCATTTTAAATCTATTTAATGTAATTTTTTCCTTCTATTAACAAGGAATTCCGCTGTTAGGGCTAAAAAGAGCTAATTAAGGGCGAACTTAGATTATATTTTTCCCCAAACTCATCCTCAATTAGGTAGGAAATTAGTAGAAACTTTGAAATTGAATACTTGGACATTAAGAATTGAAGATTCAACATCATAATTTCAGGCCTCAATTGGGTGAATCGAGAGATGAGTTCGACAACGTTCGGGATTGCGATTTCAACTTCAATCTCCTCCTAAGCTTTATTTTCCTTTGTTTTTACTAAATTCAATGTTTAATTCCAGTTTTTATACAATGATTAGTGAGTGGATTTTTATGTTTGGATGAGGGTTAAACCCTAATTCTTGTTTACGATGTTCTTGGTTTAATTTAATGAATTGGATGTTTGTTTTCAATTGAGTTGTCTTCCAATTTGTGTTTCATTGAAATTTAACTGTCACGAGATTAGATTTATTGCAAGGACGTTCGGAATTGAAAAAGGAAGAACATTCTACGGCAACCAATTGGGGGTTAATTGAGGTAATTAATTGGAGATATGATATTTAACTTTTAGGTCCTTTAAATCACCTATAATTACTGCACTCATAATTGGTTAGGGAGAGAAGAGTTTCTCCTCTAAGGGTTAGTGAGTAGGGATTGCCCGATTAGTTGTGATTACCCAAGTTTATTAATTCAACATCATTTTCATAAGGTTTTTCCAATTGAATTATTAACAAGGATTAGGTGATTCCACTATCCAAACTCTTACTTTAATAGTTTTTAAAAACCTTAATTTTCTAGTTTTGCGTGCTTTAGTTAATTAAATCGGTTATTGTACTTTTAGTTATTTCTTCTTTAAACTATTCTTTTTAGACTAAAAATTAAGAAGAGCGATTAGTACTTGAGCCTTCATCATTCCTCGAGATTCGACACTCGGGTGTAGCTCGTATACTACAGTGATAGGTCCAATTGCCTATTGCTTTAGTTTAGTACTTCATCCCCTTTTTTATTTTAAAATTTGCAACACATCAGGCATCTAAAACAAAAAGGTCATAATCTCCTTCAGGCTCTTACTTGAATGTTCTATTATCATCATCTAATTCTTTTTCTTGTTGTTCTACTTCCTTGACAATAGCAAGAAATCATTCTTGTGTTGCTTTTTTGTCTCCATAAATCAAGTGTATTGCTTCTCCATCAGGGATTTCGATGACCAAATCACATGTGGATACTTTAGCCTGTGATTGGTTCAAAGTTGGTGGACCAAGAATGTAGTTGTATGGAGAAGGAACGGAGACAATTAAAAATTCTACTGTATGAGCTATGTCACCAACAACAATAGGAAGACAAATTTTCCCCTCATACTTAATAGTTTTGCTAGTAAATCCCACTAAGGGAGCAGCATATGGAACGACTTTGCTCTATGGGATATCTATTTTGCTTGAAAGTATCCTTGAAAAGAATATTCTTCTGAGCTACTAGTATCAACATGTATGTGTTAAGCGACACATTAATCAATAGACATAGTGATAACCAATGAATCATCATAATGGCCTTCTCTAGACCTCTTTCTTGACACATGATTACCGACGAATGCAGTCAAATCGGGAAGCATCTTGCTTTCACTACAAAAAGCACCTTAATACAATGACCAAAACCATCGGTGGCCCATCGGTATTACGTTGATAACGACAGGAAAAATGTTGTCGACTGGTTTTCGTCGGTAACAAAAGTTATCGGCAAACATTCGTCGGCAAAAGTAATTTTTGATGGAAAATTTTTTACCCATCGGGTCCCTAGTAGTCGACAACGATTCCCATCGGTAACAATTACCGACGGTCTCAGCAACATAAGCAATGACCGTCGGGAATAAGTACCATTGATATCGTCGTCATTAACTGGGCAAGAAATTTAAAAAAAAGAAAGCACCGACATATTATAACATCCTCAAAAGTATCAAATATCATTAGGACGCCTAATATTACTAGATGAGGGGGAGGGCATCATCAAGACACCTAACATCATCGGTAGGAGGGGGGAGTAGAGGAAGATCGAATCGGTAAGTTAGGGGCGAGGACCTCTGACTTTCCAGTTGCTGCAATCATTGTAGACGTCGAGCGAATGATAGCCATAGCAGTTTTGATGAAGTCCATCATCGATAGAAGAGGAGAGTATGCCAAGTGGTTTTACTCGGTAAATTGCCTCATGTGCTCGTCAAACGCAGCAAAGACACTGGAACAACAGCCTCCACCATTTGCATAATCCTTTACTCAAAAACCGCATAACATAGTGCCAATCCTCTAAGAGCCGCAACCTAGCTGCTCTCGGAATCCTCCTTCCAATAAAGCATACAACCATTGGCGCACACATTAATCCTTTGCATGGACAATCCTATACTAGATACGAATTTCTGCATTGTGTACTAATCTTCAGCCGTATTATTGCCTGGCAGAAAATGCTTCTTTATGAATACACAAACATAATCGTATGACTTTTGCGTCAATTCATTCTTAGACTTAATGTACAACTACTCTGCATAAGTAGATAAAACTGAATGCATGTTATCACCTTCAACCAACAGTGTCTCTACTGCTTATAACATGTCAAAAACCTTTTGTGTCTCAGGATTAGGTGGTTCTTCATGAGGGAAAAAGTTTGGACCGTGAACTGTATGAGTTGTATGAGTTGTTTGGACCGTGAACTGTATCAAATATCATCTCACTGTATGAGTTGTTTTTAGTCGGCATTGACCGTGAACTTTCTACCTCAATATTTAATCAGATTTTACTAGCACGTTCAGCAAAACACGTTCCTCATTATATGGCTACATTTCTTTACCATTAGCTGTCCAATTATGATTAAAAAAAGGCACAAACCCCATTGCAAAAGATGTTCCAACACATACTTTCCCAGCATAAACTTCTTATTTTTACACTTTGAACATAGAAATCTCAAATCATTTTCACTTCCATTCTTTGCTTTCAAGATACCGTTGAATAAAACAAGTTACCCCATGAGTGAATTCACTTGTAAGACTACTAATCCTGGGCCATCTTTCTCTATACATCCAACTATGATCTTGTACTTCCATAGTTTCTAAGAATGATTAGGAAAAAGAATTGTTAGTTCCATAACTTCTATGTTACAATTATAAATTTTAAAATTTTACACGTACTTCAAAATCATATAATAGAAACAAGGATTAAAGCTTCTAATCCTTTATAATTTTTAGAAACAAGGCTCCTCTTTCATTTTAAGTTTCATGTGAAGTCATTACTAAAAAATCTACGTTTTTTATAAGGGCAGAGTTTCCCCTGTATTATGGACATTTTCCAGGCACACATGCCACTCAAACAAGTAACAAACACATACTAAACAAAACTGAAGAGTTAGGGCTCCCCCATAAAACAATATATCCAACTTAAAGAGTTAGGGCTCCCACATAAAATATGAAACAGTCAGGGCTCCCCCGTAAAACCTTAAAGAGTCCGGGCTCTACTGTAAAACAAAATATAAACTAATTAAATATATATATACCGTGTATATGATGGAGAATATGTCACCAAACTCCTCACGAACAAAACTATAAGAAAAAAAGAGAATAATATTAAATTTTAGTCTTAAAATTAAACTACCTTTTGTGCATATTCAGTAGAGTTGGAGAAAAAAATAATATATGGATATTTGCACTACTTTTTTGGCATCATTTGGTATTTATTTTATATAAATTCTATTGTAACTTGAGCTTAATTAGAACGAATGATTTCTTTTATACTTTATTTGATTGTAGTGGTAAATTGAAGACAAAGTATACTTCAGGATTAAAGTGCAAAAGCAAGAGAAAAAAACGGAAAAGGAAAAGTCAGTGGACCTGTGCACGTGGGAAAAGAAAACATGAAATTGCAATTGAATTTAAATTCTTTATTGGGAACTGTGCCCATTTGAATCTTGCATTTGGCTTGGCTTGGGGGTCAATAAATATAACTCGAGAATCTATAAGGATAGCGTGAAAATAATTCATTTCTTACCTTAAACTTTCTCTCTCTCAACTTTCTGTCTAACTTCTCTCTTAAAAAAAACATCAATCTTTCACATTCAACTTAATTTGGAGGTACATATGGATCATTTTGAAGATTGTTTGTAAGAAAATATCGTTTTTGAGGTAAGAAAAGTGCTTAATTTTTTTCTGTTTCTGAAGGACTTTCGCCCATATTGGCGAAATTATCTAGAAGTTTCGCCCATCTGAGCGATTTTTTTTTTAAAAAAATTCTGCCCAAATGGGTGAAACTTCTTGATAGTTTCGCCCACTTGTGTGAAAATCAGTCAGTCCAGAATTTTTTTAAATTTATTTATATTTTAAATGTTAAGTTTTTGGTTTTTAATTAATAAAAGACGTATTATTAATTTATTTCATATTATGTTTTATATTAACAGGGTGATGTAGATCCGAATACATTTGAAGAATTTTTAGAACCGGAAGAATATGTTGATCACGGACATTTATTCACAACAGATCGAATTTTCAATTCAAAAGTGGAATTGGTCGATTAGGCAAAAGAAACAGCAATGAAAGCGAACATATATTTGATCATCACTCGGTATCTGAGATCAAGAATCTGACCATCGACCTGGCTTGCGAGTGTGGAGGTGCAATTAAATCAAGAACGAAGCCTAGAGTTGACAATGAAGAAGAAGAAGAAGAAGAAGTTCCCATCGAAAGGCTGGATCCTTACGGGACTAAAAAATGTGGTTGTCCATTTAAATTAAAAGGCGAACAAATGGCCACGAGTGAGAATTGGCAATTATTCGTACATAATGGGAGCCACAACCATAAAATAGGTGTCTACAATCACGGTCATGCTCAGGCTGCAAGACAAACAAAGGAGCAGCTGATACAGACCGAGCAATTTAGGAAAAGTAATGTGCCACCACGTAATATCTTACGATTTTTCTGAGAACAAAATGTTGGTTGTACCGTGAGGTATGTAAAATTACTTTTAATGGTTTATTATAATATTTAAAATTGTTTTTCTTCCCCTAATAAAATGATTTTCATGATGTATGTAGTGCACAGAAAATATACAATGTCGTTGCCAAGATTAAGAAGAATAGGATACAGGGGCGAAACACGGTGGAGGAAGTTCTTTGCTTAAGTGCTCAACAGGGTTGTACGATCTTCTAAAGAAACTGTGAGGACAACAACATACTTAGTGATATTATCATTGCACACCCGACATCAATTGCAATGATAAAAACGTGGCCATATGTACTGTTATTGGATACAACGTATAAAATGAACAAGTAAGTTTTCTATCAGGCATTGTATTATTAACTCTCCATATTAATTTAAATGTATATTGATTTTTAAGTTATAGTTTAAAATAATTTATAGTTTAGGGCTTTAGGGTTAGAAATTATAAATTAGATTTAATCATAACGTGTTCTCTTTATTTTTAAAAAAGGTACAATATGCCACTGTTGGAAGCCATAGGATTGACTCCGACCGGTAAGAAATTCACTGTGGCAACTGCTTTCATATGCAATGAGCAGGCTACGACATACAGATGGGTCCTTCAACAAATTAAGCACTTATATTTTTCATTGGCTATGTCAACTGGGAACGAGTTAGTTGTTAATGATGGTGAACCACTTGTGATTATTACTGATAGGGAGAGCGGCTTGATGCCTATGATCGAAGATGTGTTTAGTAAATCATATCATATGTTATACGAAAAACATATCGATCAAAATGTGTTGGCAAAATTAACTGAAATGATTAAAGATGAAGAGGTTGCATCTCGGTTCGTTAATGGCTCCTGGCACAAATTAATAAATGAAATCGATAAGGTGGAATACCTTAGAAAATTGGATGTGTTGAAGATTAAGTAGCCAAAAAAGCCTGACTTTTTACATTATTTGTTTAACACATGGTTGAATCCACTTGCGCATAAATTTTGTAGAGTTTGGACATTTTAGGTACTGTGCATTTTGGGGTTAATACCATGAACCGTGTTGAGAGCAAACATTCGGTCCTGAAGCTATAACATGCCATGGTAATTTGGACACCGTGTTCTTTAATATTGGCTCTATTATCGAAAGTCAAATTGCAGAGATTAAGAGCTCATTGGAATTTTCAAAACTTAAAAAAAAGTTTAATGCGAAGAGTAATCGTATATTTAAGAATATAAGTAATAACATCCGTCATTTGGCTTTGAAGAAGATATGTGTTGAGATAAAGAGAGGTGCTGAGATAATTGATGATTCGCAAAATAAGTGCGGACATTATTTAAGGAAATCGCACGGACTCCCAGTTCATGTGAGTTGATTGCACGGTACGAACATCTTCTTCTGTTGCAGTTGGAAGATGTTGCGGTCTTTTGGAGAATACTAGAAATTGGGGTTGACATTCTTTCTGCGCAGGCGCAGGGCATGGGTTCCGAGATGCGTGATCTCAAGTTAATAGATTCTCAAGTTATATTTATTATCCCCTTTAAGGGGTTCACAACACTAAACACTAAGTTATAACAAAATCATTAATCTACCACCCCCTTATTTTTTCATAACATTGACGTAATAAATAAATTTAATTAACCCTAAACATATAAATTGATTTAAACTATATCATGAATAATTATAACACTTATGCTTATGCTAACAAAATAACAAATGCACATTAAGAATCAAATTGTTCACATAAACATAATTCATTATCATATTAAACAAATAATTATAAGATTAACCATTTTAAACAACTAATTACATGTATTCTACATAGAAAAAATTAAATAAAATTTGAAATAAACATGAAATTAAATTCACGTAAAACTCCTTAAATAACATAACATTAACTTAAACATAATGATAATTTTAAATATTTATAAGCACAAAGATAAAATATATAAACAAATATTAAAAAATATTATTTACTCCACTTTCGGCCTAGGCTGGCAAAAATTACACAACCAATCGCCCAACCTGGCGAAAATCAAAGGGACTTACGCTCAAACGAGCGACATGCATACAGATCATCGCAGACCCGGCAAAAATCAAAACTTTTTTCGCTAGTCCAGGCGAAAACCTCTTATTTTGGTAGAAATTTCAAGTAACAAAGAATGGCATTTTTTCGATACGCTGAATATTTTCAAGATCTAAACTGATAAAATTATAAACAAATAAGTGTAGATCGAAGTACTAACCTTTTTTTTTATTTTTAACGGTCGGATCTTCCTAGATCTAAGTTTGAAATATAGACTTATAGAGAGAGTTGAGAGGATTTTGTTTAGAGAGAGAAACTTGGGAGATGAAAATGAAATTTTTTTAATTTTTTCGCGCTATCCTTATAGATTCCCAAGTTATATTTATTGACCCCCTTTGGCTTAACTATTTCCTGTGTCGGTTTACGTCTTTTAGAGTTGCAAAAATTTTTCGTTAACTTTTGCGACAGATATATTAATTCTGGCGTTGAATTCGTCTTGGAGGTGTGCAGCAGATTTTTTCCTTTCTAGTTATAGGGCTTATTTATTTATTTATTATCTTTTTTGAATTTTACTTTAATTACAATTCCTTTTCAAAGTTTAGGATTTTGATAAATTCTATAATTAGGACCTTATAAAATTTTAGGGTGACGTTTTTTTAGAGTTAGATATTAGGAGAAGGCTTGGCGGCTCTACATCCAGGCTCCTTCCAAATCATCTTTTTACTTTTAGTTTACGTTTTTTTGTTTGTTATGAGTAGCTAATTTTCATGTGACCGAGGCCTTCGATTGAAGGTCGAAACTTTTATGCAATGATTGTTTTTATTTATTTAAAGATTGAATCTTTTATCTTGTTCTTGGTTAATTTTTATTATTTGTTCTTAATGCTTACAATTTTTTAGCCAATTGTTGCATGTTCATAAATTGTATCTAGATATTGAGAAGTACTAGGTTTAATTAGATCAAGGTAATAACAACACATTGTAAAACTGACTAAAGATAGATTCGATTTCTTTGTGTGGTTTCTAATAAGTTGGAAACAAAAGGTAGGGAAGGTCCACAGATGTGTATGCATTTTTTATAATTCAAATCACGTAGTGATATGATTGGTTTATTAGAGAAATTATGAGCTTTTTGTCAAGAGATTGGGTCTAGCTTATATTTAGGAACACCATCGTTAACCAGATCAAAAACTAATTAAGAGTAAATCAACCACATGCATATATAAAATGAGTAGAATGGATTAGAGGTGTCTTAGTTCATCTTTAGTCATCAACTTTTCATACTCAATTTATGCGTTTACTTTATTCATTATTTTTAATTTATTTTAGCTTTAACCAAATAACTTTATTTTGGTTTAAGTTGGATTATAAGTTAAAAAATTTTCCAATTTGATAGCAATTCTCATGGGATAATATTTACTTACTACTTTAGTACTTGCTTGATATTTGTGCACTTAAAAATTTGACAACAAAATACAATATAATGCTAGAAAACAAAGCATTTTAATATAGGAAATGTATGCTAAGTTTGGATCAATCAAGGGGGACAGAAGAGGGTGAAACACAATGACTAGGGCAAGTAAATTTGCCTACCTTTGTTTGATGTGAGGTAAAAGAAGGGAAGGGATGGGAAGAGAAAGGAAAATCTTTTGTTTGTCTTTTTGCTACTGATTTTTCTAATATGTAGAGTCTAATTTCGGGAATGCTTATTTTTCATATTTTAATAGTTAAAGGGAGAAAAGAAAGCAACTAAACTACTAGGTCTTTCTTGTTTTAAGGGTATATAAACACATCAAACCAAGAGTAATTTAATTTATACAAAAGTTTCATTAAAGTTAGGTCATATATCCTCCGTTTTCAATTTCACTTATAGGAAAACCCCAGCGAGCATGCATCATAGAAAAGAAAATAGCAGCATTGCCTTTATTTAGCTTAAAAACAAAATATAATTTTGAAAAGCTACTTCTTTTTTGAATTATTTTGCTTATTGATATTTTTTAATGCCTTAATTTTTGACAAAAAATATTAAAAAAATTTTCTTTCAATAACTTGAAATAGCTCCCTTAGTCTTCATACTTCAACATTGTCAAAATATCAAGTCAATATATGCAAAGTCCTGCTAATGATCAATCTAGAAACCTACTCGTAGTACCATGTTGAAGACTCTTTCTTGATTAATTTAATTTTATGAATAGGGAAGCGACAAAATCAAACCTGAAAGTGTTGGTGGTATGGCTGGGGTAGGCATGAGAACATGGAGAGCTTCCAAGGATCGGTTACGACGTCGAGAGCAAGGAAGATAGAAGAGGAAAACCAAAGAAACAAGTTTGGAAGATCTTGAAGCTTCAAAACAACAAATGAAGTAAAAGACACACATACCGCCGACGGTAGGTCCATCCTACCGCCGCTGGTAGGTTTTCGGGAAAGGAAGACCAAGCATAATCCGACCTACCGTGCACGGTAGGTCGAGACGGTTGGATGAAAAATTGGGAAGTTTTTAATTTCTTTAATTCTTCAATTTGGTTGTAAACTTATTTTGACTTATACTTAAGTGGTCTAAGTACCTTTTAAACTCTCTTAAGCTAGTCTAATACCTAGGGTTGGAAACTAATTGTGAAGACCACTATAAATACTCTTATTGCAGCCATTTGTGGAGAAGCTAGGGATATATGAAAGATATATTGAGTGAAGAACTAGGGTTCTTTGGTTTTCTTCTTCTTCCTTGTACAATTAAGGTTTTTCCTTTGTATAGTTCAAGGTAAGGAATTTCTTGAATCTTTAATTCAAGAGTTCTAGTCTAATTTCCAAATCCTAATATCCCCTTGAGGTGCCAACTCCATAGTTGGTGTTGCTTGGGTTTTAGGTCCTTCTTTGGGTTGGAGAATAGGTGAGACTTCCCATCGTCTTGTTGATTCTCCCTCAAATATAAGGAGGTTAATTATTTTCTTTCTTAGTTCTTTTCTTGCAGTTGTTCTTTGTTCTTCATATTTCTCCAAAAACAAGCATCAAAGTGCCCTCTAGAAGAGAGTTGATCTTGGGAGCAATTGATCCTCAAGGAAGGCTTACGAGGATCATACCATATGGTATCAAAGCAAAGCTACCTTTAAGGTAATGTTTTTTTTTTTTTTAATTGTTGAATTCAGTTATATAAAAGCCAATAGATAGTATGTGAAAAAGCAAAGTAATCTGGAAAATTTCGGATAGAAAATTATATGAGAAAATTTTGAGATGGAAAGCATAGCAAATGAGGTTGAAATTGCGTGAAATTATCCAGTTTGAATCCTTATTGAGTTGTGGTTCTTTTGAAATGAATTTGACCTGATTTGGATCTTATTTGGTAGGTCAATTAAATGCAAACTTCCAAACTATTCAGAAATCGCGATTGTTGAGAAAATGTGAATTAAACTATCTATATCTTGTGTTATACTCTCTAAAATTGAACGAAATTTGCACCTAAATTCATCCTCTTTGGGTTTTTCATCTTTGTAAATTGCTTTGACTTGATTTGGAGCTACCATCACTGAGTTATTGCAATTTTTGTGATGGAATATCTTGCTGCCCTGTTTTCTTGAAATTTTCATAGTACTCATGAAATCTTTGAATTGAGCTTTCTATTGTCTTTGTTTCGAATTTGCAGCTTCTTTGTATATATTTCTAAGTGTTTTTCTGATCTCTTTGTGGGAATTGGATTTATTCTTTGATTCATCTCTTGAATTTCTCTTTAATATTCTATGTTTTCTACGTGTTCGTAAAAGTCCTCTTTGAATCCTTGTTCTTATCTTTTGAGAATTTCTTACTTGATTTGCTTGGGGATTTTTCTTATAACTTCGAAGTTTTAGAAAATACTAACTCTAGTCGGGAGGAAAAGCAAAAGGCAAGAGGGTGAGCATATTGATATAAAAACTGTAGAGGGTTAGCGCAAACACAAGGGTTTAGAGCAATTACCATTGAACGAAACACTTATGGAGCGGCAAGGTCGTTGTTTTTCTATTACATGTTTCTATTTTGTAGGTGTCAATGTTATAATAATGTACGGAATGAAGAACTACCGAAGAGAATATAATAAATACCATGAATGCTATGATCATGGTGCCCATATTCATGAAAGACATAACTTGGGTGCCTACGGTAGGAATGATTGTAATGGAAGCTATGGAGATGAACCAAAGGTTGAAAGAAGGTTAATGGATAGTGATGATATTGTTGGTAGATGAATAGATAGAAAGAATGGTGATGGAGGCTTGTTCTCAAAATTTGATGGATATGGAAGGACATTGGTGTTCATGAGGAATCTTGATTCTCAAGGCTTTGGAGGAATGCCTATTCATCAAAGGGAGAGATTATTCCATATGCGATAAAATATTGCCAACAAAACTTGTTACACCATTATTAATGGAAAAGTGGAGCAAACTTAGCTAGTGTCTACCTTTTAAGTAAATTGAGTTCACCCACCATGAAGCATCCTAAGCCCTATCGCTTAAGATGGTTAAATGGTCATAAAGAGATGTGGGTTACTAGACAAGTATGGGTATCATTTTCAATTGGAAGATACATGGATGAAGTTCTTCGTGACATTATTCCAATGCAAGTGAGCCACTTAATATTTTGGCAACCGTGGACAAATACAAGGCAAGCTTCCTAACAACATCAAGAAGACATACTCCATTGACAGGGGTGGTCTTAAGAGTACCCTTAAATCTCTCTCTCTCTCACCTACTCAAATGATTGAAGATTTAAAGAAATTGAAAGAGAGAATGCAAGGAGAACAAGAACAACCAAAGGGTGTTGAAATGGTAATTTTTGGAGAGGAAGAAAAGATAACAACCCATGGTGTTCTTAGTCATTTCTTGAACAAAGATGAGTACACAAAACAAAAGGAGAATGATCTTGAGAAAAATGAGAGAACAAAAGAAATGAGTGAAGAAAAATGAGAGAATTCAAAAGCAGAGTTGAATGTATTTGAAAAGAGTGAGGACTTAAATTTCTTTGCTAATCAAACTATCTCTTCTCTTGTTAGTGAATTTCCTTTTGTGTATAATTATGGAGAACCAAGCAAGAATCAAGAGAAAAGACTTGGCTGCAACTCCCTCAAAATAATAAGCTTCTTTCCTTCTAATTCTTGTGCTTTGAGATTTATTTTAAGGAAATTAAGTTTTTCTCACTTGTTTTCATAGAACATGGAGATCATTTCATGTTCCTTGACTCTCTTGGAACATATCTTGAAAGGAAATCCTTCATTGAGTTTAATTACATAGCTTGTGCAATTCCTAGAGTTGATGAATATGATTTCAGTATTTCTAATTGTGTTTCTTGCGTGCTAGGAGTTGAGGATAGAAGGACCATGGAGAAAGAGCTTGTCCCTATTCTTGAAGAATTATCAGTAAGCCTATCTCTTAACCCTTCTTCTTTATGTTATGAAGTTTCTAAGTGGAAACTCTATTTTTGAAGAAAAAGTCTTATCTGCTTTGAACGGTTTAGAAGCTATGACACAAATTCTAGACTCACACACTCAATCTATTGCTAAGTTAGAAATTCAAATAGGGCAACTAGCTAATGCAATAAGTAGAAGAGATGAGGGTAAGCTTCCTAGTCATCTAATAGAGAACCCTAGAGCTAATTATCATGAGCAAGCTAAAGCTGTAATTACTCTTAGAAATAGGAAGTTTGGTGGATAATAAAGTAGGGAAACCTATTAAAGATAGTGAGTTAAATGAAAACAAAACTGAGGGAATTAATATGGGGACTAAAATTGAAAAAAAAGATAGAGAAGGAACTAGCTTCTTCCTCTAATTCTAAGACTTAGAATCTTCTCCTATAACTTCGTTCAAGCCAAAAGTTCCCTTTCCTCAAGCTTTATTACCACCTCCACATTTTAGAAAGGACAACAAAATGGAAGATATAGAAACTCTCAAATAAGTTAAAATTAATCTTCCACTTTTAGAGGTCATTAAGCAAGTCCTATCTTATGCAAAATTTCTTAAAGACACGTGTACTTTTAAAAGAAAATCTGAAAGCAATATTTCTAAGAAAATCTTCCTAACCGAACAGGTGAGCTCCATGTTACAATATAATACTCCACCAAAATATAAAGATCCTGATGTCCTTACTATCTCATATATTATTGGTAATCATAAAATAGATAGGGTACTCTTAGATTTAGGTTCTATTGCTAATTTGACTCCCTACACTGTTTATGAACAGTTAGGATTAGGGGAATTGCAATCAACTGATATGACCTTAGAGTAGCTGATACATCAATCAATGTACCTGGGGAGAGGATAGATGATGTTCTTGTTCAAATAGATAAAGGCATCTTCCTTGTAGACTTCATAGTCTTAGATATGGAACTTGGTAGGCCTTCTAAGAATCATATCCCCATTATTCTAGGCCATCCTTTCTGGGCTACTGCTGATGCCACTATTAGTTGTAGAACTAGGGTTATGGATGTCTCTGTGATGAATATGAGGATTAGATTAAATATCTATAGAAGATAATTCTGCTTATTGCTTGGTAGATGTAATTGATGAATTAATTGAAGAAACTCTACCACTAATGTATTCAAAAGAATATAGTTCTATTGAGAAAGAAAAACCTAAAGTGCACTGAGGATGTTAATTCTAATCTTGCTTGCATTGTTCCACTAGAAAACTCTTCTTGGATTGTGAATCATGAGCCTAATATGAGAGAAATAGATCTTGGCTGAAAGGAAAAAATTTAGGGAGTCTGGCTGAAGACTTTAAATTTAGCGCTTTTGGGAGGCAACACAAATTTTATTTTGTTTATTTTTTTTATATCTTTTTTTATTTGTTTTTATCTCACTTGATTGGTAGAAAGGTATGAAGTGATTATTTTATAGGGTAATCAGACAACTTATCATTCTCATGGAGATTAAAGAGATGGTCTACTACTCTTCCGAACATGCATTAATATTGCTTCTTCTATTAGTTTGTGTTGTTCTTTTCGTTGTCTCTTCCCTACTCTTGGTATTCTTTTATCACATTGCGGACAATGTGTGGTCTAGGTGTGGGGGGAAGATGCTTTTGTTCTGGTGTCAATTATTTTTTTATTTTATTTTCTGTTTCTCGTCTTTCTTGTTCAATTTTTGTTGAATTTTATTTTATTTATTTTTCTCCTGTGATACCTCGTACCCCTCCGCTAGGTCAACTGCGGCGGAATAAGGTACCTGCGTGCCTCTCGGCACTAAACTTACAAAGATACAAGACTAAGGTACAACTGGGAGGAGCTGTAATGAGTATTTCTATATTAAATAATGTGAGAAGAAATAAAGGTTTGAATATAACTTTATAACAAAAGCTTCTCAAACTTATACATCGGTTTAAGGCCACTAGGCCATAGTCTACATAATCAAAATCTTTTGACTAGAGATGGAAGACTTCAAATATGCCGGCTTCGATGGCTCACCATGGCTCCTCTAACCCGAGCTAGTTACCAAGTCATCTAAAATTAGAGGAGAGAAACATTTGGAAAACATGAGTGATGGACGCTCAGTGCGTTCACGTGCATGTGTGCTATTCGTGAGCTTCCCGTACGGGAAAAGTATATATATTTATAAAATGGTTTATCATCCCAACAAAGTAAGTGCTTTCAAAACTTTTACGCAAAATATAAATTTTTTAAAGGGTTCGAGCGTAGCTGGGAAGTCTGAGCGAATTAAGACACATCGGCGCTGCCACGACACCTGAAATTTTAAGAAAAACATGCATGCACCATGATAGGCTCAACGGACAGAGTCCAGAACCTGAAACGGGGTCTTCGGACAAATTCCGGCATCCCGTAGTCAATATCAGCCTGAACTTCAAACACACTGTACGAACGTTCGATTTTTCAACCTCACACAACATATATATAAACAGGTAACGAGCCTGGCGTACTTACTAGGCCGCCCTGTGCTACCCTAGCCGGTGAGCCCCTCCTGACCCAACCTTCTAGGAAATAGCCACTACCGCAGAGCATGATACGGAGTCCAACGCAATACCGCTTTGGGTCTAACCCTCCAACGGTACTACGCCCTCTATCAACTGGATCCAGATCAAGAGTAACACTACCAAGCATGTCGTTAGGAAGAGGCCCTCGTAGGGGGGGCTAGCCACACACAGTGCAACTCCTCTCGAAATCTTGATCAGAAATATACACCATGCCCCTTTCTTGTCGGATTAGGGTTTTTAATCTATTTTTATAAAATTATAGGCTATCTATAGGCCACATAAAACTCTTAATATATCGAAAAATCCCCATCCGCTGCGCAAAACTCGTAGTCATGCAAATGTGACTTTGAAATGTAAGTTTTGAAACATATTACCGGGTATAAAATAGGTTATGCCAATATGCGTGTCAAAAATTATGATAAATATTTCTCGAAAGGAAATTATTAATACTTCCAAGATTTGAAGTAAGAATAGAGCCATAGAGAAATATTCTTTAAACATAACTAGTAAACATTTTTTCGAAATCATACTTTAAGAATATTTAAAGTAAAAGTATTATGAAAATATTCTCTTAACTCAAGAAAACCTTTTTAAGAATATCTAGAAAATATGTAAAGTATTGTTTTCAAAAAGAAATAATAAATATGTGAAAGATAATTTTAAATCTCAAATCCTATAAAATATTTAAAATATTATTTCCAAATGAAGTAATAAATAATAATTATTTTAAGAATAACTTTTCCAAATAAATAATATATCTCAAAATACTTTTAAGGAAACTTAAAGCACTTATATATAAAAAAAAATTATTCCCAAGAAGAAATAATAATATGTTAAAAAAATAATCTCCCAAACTAATTTTAAAACTCAAAACTTTTTTTTTTTCCGAAAATATGAAAGATGTAAAAATATTCTTTCTAAAAATAAATAATAAATACTTTAAAAATAATTTCTCAAGATAATCTTGAAACTCAAGAACTTTTAAAAGAATTAAAAATATTATTTCTTAAAAAAAATAGTAATATTTTGAAAATAATTTCTCCAAGTTATTTTAAAATTTAAAACCTTAAGGGAATTTAAAATATTTAAATATATTATTTTCCAAAAAGAAATAACACTTATTTTTAAAATGTTTTCTTCCAAATAATTTTAAAACTCAAAATTCAAAATAAAAGGATTATTAAAAGAAATGTTTCTAGTAAAAGCAATAATAAGAATATGGCACTAACCTTTAAAATATTTTTTTTAGTGCCGTAAATGAATATTTAAAATATAAATACGTTAATTACATATCACATTTTCGCATAACCCGTAATATAACACCGATAATTATTTTGCGTATTTTGTCAAGATTCGATAACAAAGTAATATGCTTTATAAGAACAATATTTAAATTTCTTTTAATAGAAAAGGGATCGTTGAACTCACCTGGAGTTGTGATACAAGTTAAACCTACAAATAACAATTCCAACCTTAATTAAATAATACTATATAAAGAAATATACCTTAACCACAAAATGATCCTAAGGTTCACCTAAAATTTATTCCAAAAGAAATTCTAGAAAAAATAATAATAATAATAATAATAACTCCGAAATATATTCATAATAATTTCTACATGTTTTTCTATTACCTAGAAAGAATTTATTTTTTATAAAATAATAATAATAACTGAAAAACCTTAGAGGGGGGGTGAATAAGGTTTTTGGCTAATTTAAAAAATCTTTTGTTTGATTAGAAAGATAAACCTCCAATTTGTTTGTGAAAGATTTCTAAAACTCTTTTTAGTAAGAATTCACACAAAGCATAATCTTATAGAATTGGAAATTAAGAAATGAGCAAAGAATTAAAGAGCATGCACAACAATTTATAGTGGTTCACTCTCTCCAAGAGCTACATCCACTACCTTGAGCCTCAACCCAAGGATTTCACAAATCCACTAACTTCAAGTTGATTACACAACTACACAATGAGGTTCACCCTTCAAGGGTTTTACACTATAACCTCAAACACAACAACACAACTACACAATGAGGTTCACCCTTCAAGGGTTTTACACCAAAACCTCAATCACAACAATACAACTAGTTAATCAAAGGATCACCCAAAGGGTTTTCCACAAACCTTTGATCACAATAATAGAATAGAGAGAGTTAGGAACAATGTTACCAATTTAGCTTGAGAAGAGGAAGATTACAACTCAATGGTATACTTCTACAAGCACCTCTTTTCTTCTTCTTTGATGGATGATCAATAATGAAGCTCAAGAAGATTTTGTTTGGGATTTGAAAATGATTTGTAATAAAATGTATTTTTGAAGCTCTTGAAATGTATTAAATGTTCTCAATGAATAATTCCCAAACTCCTTGAATTTATGGCTGATAATTGAG
This sequence comes from Catharanthus roseus, assembly GCA_028651295.1. Classification (NCBI taxonomy): domain Eukaryota; kingdom Viridiplantae; phylum Streptophyta; class Magnoliopsida; order Gentianales; family Apocynaceae; genus Catharanthus; species Catharanthus roseus. Next base: position 7,229,194 of record JAPQWS010000083.1, read on the forward strand.
TGTATATATAGGGTTTTTTAAGCTCAAGACCGTTGCCTAAGAAATAGGCTGTCAAATTTCAGAAATGACCGTTGCTTCAGTGCAACGGTAATATTTTTTTACACTGACAGCTAAAAACCGGACGACCGGTTCCGAAAACGGACTTCGGTTCTTTGAAACAGAAAGATTCGGACTTGAGTTTTCTAAAAACGGACTGCCGAATTAAAAATTCGGACGATCGGTTTTAGAAAACGGACTATCGGTTTTAAAAACGGACTCCCCCTTTTAAAAAACGGACTCCCCCTTTTAAAAAACGGACTTCCGAATTTTTCTGTTTTTTCTCAGCCAAGTTTTTTTTCTGAACAAAACTTTCTTCCAAGTTTCAAAGGCATTCTTGACAATTTTTAAAGAGGAGAAAAACTATTCAAAACATCTTAAAGTCAAGAATACTTGGATTTTATCAAAGGATTATATTTTAGAAAAACATGAGAAGAGCTTCATGTATGATCAATGAATCAAAGACTAAGACTAGAGAGTTTTACAAGATAATACCTAGTTCACAAATACAATGTCTTCAATGTCTTCAATTGATTTGATCTTGGTATGGCTTGATCTCTTCTTCTCTATTTTGCCCTCATCATCAAGATCTTTTGCTTGAGACTTTGAGACTTCATATGTTCTTCTTTTGTTCTCTATGAAGGGTTAGCTAACATACTCACACAAGCACATGTTAATCATAATCAAAACACAAGTAATAATGCCCTTAGGGCTAACAATCTCCCCCTTTTTGATTATGACAAACACATATGCAAGAAGAACACATATGTCTTCAATTGATTTGATCTTGGTATGGCTTGATCTCTTCTTCTCTATTTTGCCCTCATCATCAAGATCTTTTGCTTGAGACTTTGAGACTTCATATGTTCTTCTTTTGTTCTCTATGAAAGGTTAGCTAACATACTCACACAAGCACATGTTAATCATAATCAAAACACAAGTAATAATGCCCTTAGGGCTAACAATCTCCCCCTTTTTGATTATGACAAACACATATACAAGAAGAACAAAAGAGCAAAAGTAAAGTATGGTGATGCATCAAAATATCAAAAAGGCAAAGCATAACAATCACCAAGAAAAGGAGATAACTCCCCCTTGCATCAATAATCATTGTAAACAATTTATAGGCATCATCAATAATCATCATATTAACAAAATTTCTCCCCCTTACATCTTGCACTATTTTCTCCCCCTTTTGTCATAAATCAAAAAATTGTAGGAGAAAAGTATCAAGGGATCATAGAAGAGATACTAGTAGGACTTTCAACATTAAAGTGTCATCATGAAGTCCATAACAAGAAGGGCCCAAAAAAAAACAACAACCAAATCATATAAAAGCAAATTTGGAATAGAAATAATACCAATTGAAAAACCTTAGAGTGATCCTTTGGATATATCACATTTTGAGGAAGACTTTGAGCTTCTTGATCATTTTCTTGTGTTGCTTCAATCTCTTCTTCCTCCATAAGCATGTTCTTCCATTGCTTCAGTGTACAAAGGTTGGTAGCTTAAAGAGTTATCTATGTCATCATCATCTTTCTTGTCAAAAATGTTACTTTTATCAAAACATATATGAATAGACTCTCCAACACATAAGGTTCTTTTGTTGAAAACTCTAAAAGCCTTTTTGTTTGAAGAGTAACCAAGAAAAATTCCCTCATCGGATTTTCGATCAAATTTTCCAAGATTGTCCTTGGTGTTTAAAATAAAGCATTTGCATCCAAAAACTTTAAAATAACCAATTGAGGGGGTTTTATTAAAAAATGAGTTCAAAGGGAGTTTTCTTTAATGAAGGTCTCAAGATAACACGATTCATAATATAGCATGCAGTGTTAACGACCTCGGCCCAAAAAGTTTAGGAAGGGAATTTTCATAAAGCATTGACCTTGCCATTTCTTGTAAAGTTCTATTTTTCTTTTCCACAAATCCGTTTTGTTGAGGAGTTTTGGCTACCGAAAAAAGTTTTGTAAAATACCAAAATCATCAAAAAATTTTGTAAAATCTTGGTTGTTGAATTTTCTCCCATTATCACTTCTTATAGAAATCAATTTGCAAACAAGGGAGATTTGGACTCTTTTGAATAATTTAATAAATTCATGAAATGCTTCATCCTTTCGGCTTGAAAACAAAGTCCAAGAAAAAAAAATCATCCACAATAATAAAGGCATACCTCTTACCACCAAGACTAGTGGTCCTCATTGGTCCAAATAAATCCATGTGAATGAGTTCTAAAGGTTTTGAAGTTGAAATCATTTACTATGGTTTAAAAGAGGTATTAATTTGTTTTCCAAATTGGCAAGCATCACAAAGTCTAGTTTTCTCAAAATGAAGTTTTGGTAAGCCCCTAACAAGTTCTTTTGAAGAGAGTTTGTTTAATAAATCCATACTATCATGACCAAACCTTCTATGCCACAAAAATACATCATCATCATGAACCAAGAGACACTATAAGTTTTGAGAAATGAGAACTTCAAGATAAAAGACATAGACATATGCTAACTCTTTTTGAAACAAAAATAGTTTTGTTCACAAGCTTGTTTATGATAGAAGAAGATTTACTTTCAAAAACAACTTTGTACCCATAATCACACAATTGACTAATACTAGATAAATTAAACTTCAAAACATCAATTTAAAAGAACTTCCTTAATTAAAGAAGATGAATCATATCTAATGTTACCTATACCGATGATCCTTCCAAAAGTAAAAAACGAAGCACCTTCGGTTGTTCAATCAAGAGGGATGCATATCCGGTCATGTGTCATAGGCATCCGCTATCCGAGTACCACTTAGATGACCTTGACTTGTGTTCCTCATTTTCTAGTGCCATGAAGCATATGTTGGCATTTTCTTCTTCTTCATTTTCACTTGAGTCTTCATCCCAAGCTCCAATTAGGCCTTTGCCTTTCTTCTCTTTCCTCAATGCCTCAAGCTTGACTTCTAAAGCTTCCTTTTCCTTTTTAAGGGCCTTGGGACAATCGGCTACAAGATGGTCGGAGCTATTGCATTTAAAACATCTAGCCTTGAAGAATGATGAACTTTGTCCTCCTTTCTTGAATGGAGGATTCTTTCCTCTGTTGAAGTCTTCTTTGTAAAATCTTTTAAATTTCCTCATCACTAGGGCCATATCCTCAATCTCATCTTCATTGTTTGACGAGCATGTATGATCATCATCATTCACTTTGAGTGCTATGCCTCTTCTTCCTTTGTCTTCATCTTCCATTTCATCTAATCTTTTTATTTTCATCTCATAGGTAAGGAGAGATCCTATGAGTTCTTCAATAGGAAGTTGACTTAACTCTTTTGATTCCTCAATGGCAAGAGTTTTTGGTTGCCATGCTTTTGGGAGTGAATCAAGAATCTTTCTATTTACTTCTCCCCTTGTGTACTCTTTTCCATATGCCTTTAAGCCATTTGTGATGTTGGTGAACCTTGTGAACATGTCACTAACGCTTTCATATTGTTTCATCATGAATAGCTCATAATCTCTCACCAACATAGCTAATTTAGACTCCTTCACTTGATTTGTGCCTTCGTGAGTTACTTCAAGTAACTTCCACATTTCATGAGCCGAGTCGCATCTGCTCACTCTATTGTATTCATTAGCATCCAGGGCACAACTTAATATGTTCATAGCTTGAAAGTTTAGAGTCATCTTCCTTGAATCAAGCTCATCATAGTCTTCGACCTTCTTGACAATTCCATCCTTTATAGGAACATAAGGTCCATTCTCTACAATGCTCCAAAGATTAAAGTTAATAGAGCAAATATATATTTTGATTCTAGATTTCCAAAAAGTATAATTTGAACCATCGAAAAGAGGAGGTCTATTTGTAGAAGAGCCTTCTACATATGGTAAACTAGAAACATTAGCCATAGTAAAATAAAGATCTTTTGCTTCAAGGATGTTAGTCCCTTTTTAAGAGAAGCCCCGCTCTGATACCAATTGAAAAACCTTAGAGGGGGGGTGAATAAGGTTTTTGGCTAATTTAAAAAATCTTTTGTTTGATTAGAAAGATAAACCTCCAATTTGTTTGTGAAAGATTTCTAAAACTCTTTTTAGTAAGAATTCACACAAAGCATAATCTTATAGAATTGGAAATTAAGAAATGAGCAAAGAATTAAAGAGCATGCACAACAATTTATAGTGGTTCACTCTCTCCAAGAGCTACATCCACTACCTTGAGCCTCAACCCAAGGATTTCACAAATCCACTAACTTCAAGTTGATTACACAACTACACAATGAGGTTCACCCTTCAAGGGTTTTACACTATAACCTCAAACACAACAACACAACTACACAATGAGGTTCACCCTTCAAGGGTTTTACACCAAAACCTCAATCACAACAATACAACTAGTTAATCAAAGGATCACCCAAAGGGTTTTCCACAAACCTTTGATCACAATAATAGAATAGAGAGAGTTAGGAACAATGTTACCAATTTAGCTTGAGAAGAGGAAGATTACAACTCAATGGTATACTTCTACAAGCACCTCTTTTCTTCTTCTTTGATGGATGATCAATAATGAAGCTCAAGAAGATTTTGTTTGGGATTTGAAAATGATTTGTAATAAAATGTATTTTTGAAGCTCTTGAAATGTATTAAATGTTCTCAATGAATAATTCCCAAACTCCTTGAATTTATGGCTGATAATTGAGTGTATATATAGGGTTTTTTAAGCTCAAGACCGTTGCCTAAGAAATAGGCTGTCAAATTTCAGAAATGACCGTTGCTTCAGTGCAACGGTAATATTTTTTTACACTGACAGCTAAAAACGGACGACCGGTTCCAGAAAACGGACTTCCGGTTCTTTGAAACAGAAAGATTCGGACTTGAGTTTTCTAAAAACGGACTGCCGAATTAAAAATTCGGACGATCGGTTTTAGAAAACGGACTATCGGTTTTAAAAACGGACTCCCCCTTTTAAAAAACGGACTTCCGAATTTTTCTGTTTTTTCTCAGCCAAGTTTTTTTTCTGAACAAAACTTTCTTCCAAGTTTCAAAGGCATTCTTGACAATTTTTAAAGAGGAGAAAAACTATTCAAAACATCTTAAAGTCAAGAATACTTGGATTTTATCAAAGGATTATATTTTAGAAAAACATGAGAAGAGCTTCATGTATGATCAATGAATCAAAGAATAAGACTAGAGAGTTTTACAAGATAATACCTAGTTCACAAATACAATGTCTTCAATGTCTTCAATTGATTTGATCTTGGTATGGCTTGATCTCTTCTTCTCTATTTTGCCCTCATCATCAAGATCTTTTGCTTGAGACTTTGAGACTTCATATGTTCTTCTTTTGTTCTCTATGAAGGGTTAGCTAACATACTCACACAAGCACATGTTAATCATAATCAAAACACAAGTAATAATGCCCTTAGGGCTAACAATAACATATATATATATGTAAAGAAAGAAAAAGAAAGAAAAAGGAAAAAAACAGAAAATACCAAGCAACCAAATAACCAAACAAAGAAATAAACAAAGAGGAGGAAAAAAAACTCACCTGGTTAAACCTGAGACTAGCAGAAAGAAAGGCAAAATTATGGGAAAAAAAAAAGAAAGAGAAGAAAAGGTGTTTGACTGAGAGAGAGAGAGAGAGAGAGAGAGAGAGAGAGAGAGAGAGAGAGAGAGAGAGAGAAAGAAAGGGGAGGGGGAGGCTGATGTTAATGCAGGAGAGAGAAAGAGTGGAATAAAAAAAAGGGCTGCAATTTTTTTTTTCAGCCAAAACCTCCTATTTGTAGCCATCCTTGCATGGCTTCTTATGTACATGCATGAAACACATGGCAATGGCCAGCCATGTGTCGCTCACCTCCCTACCTACTTGTCATCCCCTTCCAAGTGGCTGTCCATTTTCTCTCCACTTGTCCTACCCAGTCATGTTATTACCACCTCTCCAAGTAAGTGGTCCCTCAACTTTTTAAAACTTCTACGTTGGCCTCAAATCTTAAAAATGACTAAAAATCTATTTTAAATCCAAAATTGCGATCTTTTCCTTAAAGTGTTAAACACAAATAATTCTAAAACATGTCCGAAAGTTTTCTATCGAAAAAAATTTCTTCCCTTAATTTTTAAAATTTACCAAATGACCCCAAAACTTACTATTCTTTATACACTACCCCCGAAACTTTGGTTCGAACTTACTGCTACCTAAGCTAACTTTGATGTGCTTATTTGGGGTATTACATCTACATTATTTTGAGGAAAAAATATGATTTCACATAAAGAATGATTCTTTTTGAGTTCCTTTAAAAATGTCTTGAATGAGTTGAGAAAAGTACTTGTTTTCTTTTTTTTAATTAGGGTGGTGAACTTATATTCTATATCTGTTATAACTTTGCACGACCTACACTTGAGCACATGGGTTATTATTAGTGTTTAATAAATCCTTTACATTATTTTTTTAGTTGCATAGAGTTGATGAATCTCTTCCCTACATTCTATAACTTACTTGAGTACCTCTTGAGGCGAAGTAGAAGCATTTTCCCTTATTTGACTCAGAGACGACGGTCATAGGTCTTCTTTGAATCGTTTGTACCTTTCAAGCTTAGCAAATTTCATGATTTTTACCTTAGTACCCTTTTGAGCCTTAAATGTTATTTTCTTTCTTTAAACCACTTAAGTATTAACCCTTAATCTTGTAGAGAGCTTAATGCAAACTTCTAACTTGTGCTTCAATGATGGCTTGTTGTTTTTGTGTATAGAAAGAGAATAAGTTATTTTGACATAGGGGAGAAGAAAAAGAAAAAAATATCTGACTTGTTGTGCTGAAAAAAAAAGCAAATGTATTGAGCTGAAAAAAAAAAAGAAAAAGAAAGAAAAGTTGATACATGATTGTTACAAGTCATAAGGTGCAAAGAAAAAAAATTCGAGAGGCCTAAAATTTGTGAAAGTAAGAAAAAGAGTGGGCCTTAAAGGAGGAAATTTTTGGAAAGAAGATGGTAGTTGGTGAATGTATTAATTGAAAAAAAAAAAAAAGGGGGGGGAGAGGAGGGGGGAAGGGAGCAAAAACAAATTTAGAAAGCTTGTCGGAATTTTAAAGTATCCATATTCTTTGCAAGCTCTCTTTTTGTTGAATTTGAATTCTTTACCTTTATTTGATAACCAACACCCTAACCTTACATTACAAGCGTTAAAGTCTTACCTGATCTGAGTTGAGTTTGAGAATCCTTGATTATTGGAGAGAAGGTATAAAGAGTGAGTTTATAGAATGAACATCTGTTGATATTTTTCTGTTATGTGTAATTTGAAATTTTTGTTTCGTATTTATTTTACACTCTCTTATGACCACTATCACACCTATGTTTTTGCGTTAGTTATGGGAGATAATTGAATATTTGTTTGTTAACTTGAGTTTGGAAATAAGAGAAAGAGTGTTTGTCTTAATAAGTTTGAGATCTTGATGAAGGATACTTAATTTGAATTATTCTATATCTTTTCTAAGGTTTGTTGTTTATTTGACTTTGTGGGTACGTTGTCTACAAACCCTCACGAGACCATACTTGTCCACTAGGGGGATCTTAGGGGTTTAAAGGGCTTGTTGCACATACTAAGTGCAATCGTGAGTCCTATGAAATTGGCTAGTTTTTTTTCTTTTTATTCTCTATTTTTGCTTGAAGACTAGCAAAACTTAGGTGTGGGGGAGTTGATAAAGTCAATTTTTAATACAAATAAACACCTTAAGTTTTAATTATTAGCTTTTGAAAATATTTTATTTATTTATTAATATAATTATTGTATTTAATTTATTTTGTTTATCTTTGTGCAGATTTCTAAAAAAGAATGGAAAATAAAGATTCCATATTAAATTTGGTAAAGGGAAGAAATAGTGTGCATGGTCAATGGAGAAGAGAAAATTAAAAAAACAATAACAAAGCATATTACCTGCTGTAGTAGTTGAACTTTTAAGGATTAGGAATTTTAGTTGAATCCTTTTAGGATTAGGAATTTAGTTGAATCCTTAAAGAATTTGAAATTTGCTTTTCTTTTGTCTATATATAGAAGAGCCACACAAGAGGGTGGACAGCCAACAAAAAAAAAAAAAAAAAAAGAAGAAGTCTTTGGCACAAAATCAAGGAAGCAGCGGTAATCATTAAAGGAGAAAAGAAGTCGTGATCAACTTCAACAATTTGGTTCTTTTTTCGCTTTAATTACGAACTAATTTTATTTTTTAGAATCTTAATGAAACCCTAGCCATGTAACTTTGGTTTATTTTATTTTATGAGGTTTATTATATTATATATGTCATTACATATCTTGGGATGTTTCTTGGATTGATGCAATTAATTCTTTATGATTGTTCTTGTAAAATAATTATTTGGGTTAGTTGGTACTTTTATCCATGCTTAATTCTTGTAGTCTTGAGCATGAGAGATGTGTGATTTTTGCAAGTATATTGTAGGTTTTAGAATTGAATAGTTCATGCTAATTTGTAGATGATTTATGTCATAGAATTGAATAGGTCATGCTAATGGTTAGATGAATTATGTCATGCATTTAAAAGCAATATATTTCTTTAATGAATCGAAGCTTGTAGCTGAGATCACCACATAAAGGTCTACTCTTTTTTTCCTAAATCAAATTAAATCATTGTTATATAGGTTAGTGGTGGATTCAAGGTTCTAAATCATCTCTTTGGTTAAGCTCTTGTTATTTTTTTAATTTAGTTATTTTATTTATTAGTTTTACTTAATTGAGGAATAATTTTTAGATAATAAATTTGATTCTTCTTTTTATAAGATTGATTTAGGAAGATAATAATTTAAGAAGTTAAGTCTTTCTCTGTGGTTTGATGCCCTTATACAGTCGTATTACATTGATCTTGTGTGCTTGCAAGTATTGGGTTTAAAGCTTAGTTAGAAAAATCCCGACTAATTTTCTTTTTTCCTTTTGTCACTAGAAAAGCATTAAAAGAGGTGCGATTAACTTGGTGGAACTTTGAAATAGGCATAATACAGAGTTAACTTCACATCCCTCTTTGGTTCATGCGTTGTCAATTGATGGTTTTTATGCACAATTCTTTGTTTTAGGAGTAAATATGCTTTAAGAATATTGTGAAATTGTCTTATATGATTTATTTTTCAAAGCATCATTCTAGAACTTTTTTTCCACACTTTGAAACGAAGAATCTAGTTTTTGTAACCACGGAGATGACACTCTTATGCCTTCTTTGATCCATTGAGCCTTTTCTTACCTACCTTTTTAAAGCTAAATCCTTAGTACCCTTTCTGAAGTTTCATGCCAAGGGATTTCGCCCCTTCTTTTCTTTGTCTTTAAACCACATTTAAAATATAAACCCTCATTGTATGAGCTAATAATTCTAACCTTTGAGTCAGTTTGTGTGAGCTTCACAAATAAGTGTGGGAAAAGTGAGAAAGGAAATATTTTTTAGAGAAACGATATTTTCGAAAACTTTTGTAAGAAAGGAATCAAAAGAAAAGAAAAAGTATCAAGGGAATGAGATGCTTAAATGAATATATATATATATATATACATATATTTGTGAAACCCCTTTGTGAGAAAGCTTGTGTCCTACCAATCACTTGTGGAAAAAGAGGAAAAGAAATATGACGAAGATGAAAAGAAATAGTGACAAAGAGAAAAGTGAATGAAAAGAAAGAAAGAAAAGAAAAAGAGAGAAAAAAGTATGATTTGAAAAGAAGATTTTATTAGCCTTTTATCTCTCGACATCTTATATTCCCTTCTTCTCACATTTATACTTCCTTGATTTTTGAGTGATTGATCAGTTATCTAGTCTTAAGGGGCTGTGGACATTGAACAAAAGGTAGAGAGGGTTCTAAGAGATTTAAGTGAAAACGACTTAAAGGTTATATATAACTTTGAATTTATTTCCCTTTTCTTTGCATTAGCTCGTATTCTCTTTCACTTTGTTTTCTCTTTATTTTCATTTGATAACCACGTATGTGCCAAACCTAACGTTACAAGCTTGCTAGTCCTATCTAATCCCGGGAGGACTGTAGCTAGTACTTGGAGTAGAAGGGTGTTGGAAAAGTCAAGCATATAGAGTATCGCTTGATAGCATGAATCATATAGTTAATTTCTTGAAATTCTTCTTGCATATTTTTTAAACTAAACATAATTTACACACACACCATTAATTCTCATGTGCTAAAATAGAATGTTGGATGTGTTAGTTATCTTTTGAACTGTGCTTTGATGAGTTTTAGCAGTTGGTTGCAACTTTCGGTTATGTTTTGAAAGTGGCAAATCTTTGTTCTTTTATAGTTTCAGTTTTTGTAAAGTTTGCTTTTTTTGTTTAAAAACATTTTTACTATTTGTTTTGTGTGATTCTGTGGGTATATCGTTTGCAAACCCTCACCACTTACTCATCCTCTTTGGTAACTTACGGCTTTAAAGGGCTTTTTGTACGTGCTCACGAAAGTGGCTAGTAGTTTTTGTTTTCTTTTCTTGTTGACGATCTAAGCTTAAGTGTGCGGGAGTTTGATAAGTCTATTTTTACCCTATTCAATGTTAATAAAATAGAGTTTATTGATCTCATTTCTTCTCTTATTGATTGTAGGTGCCTTCAAATGAAGATATGTTGAAAACAAGCCAAAATGAAGGACTTAGGAGCAAATAACGAAGAAAAACGGAGAAGAAACATGGAGTCAAAAGAAGCTGGAAAATAGGCACTATCCGAATCCGGATAGGCACTTTCCGGATCTAAAAAGTGTTGCTACATTTCAAGAGAATTTGTCCAAAGAGCTTCTGGATCTGGAACACTCAGCTTTCTTGATCCGGATAGTTATGCAATTTTTGTAACTTTTCCTTTTTGTACTCTGATTTAATTCCCTTTTGTATTTTGATTCTAAACCTTTTTGGACAGGGTATAGAGTAATTCTTGAGTAGGATTTGGAGATTTTTCTCCTATATAATCCTCATTAAACACACTAATTCAATAGCTTAGGTTTTAGTTTCAATTATATTTTTTGTAAAAAGACCCAATTTCGGAGTTTATTCAAGTAAATCGGAAGAGGGCTTAGGCAATCGCCGCTACCTTGGATCTTCAAATTCTTTCCTAAGCTCCCTAAACTTATTATTTTATATGAATTTGTATATGAGTTTATATTTTAGAATACTATTTAGCGGCTAAGTCTTTTTGTGTTTAAATGGCGATGAACCATAGAATACTTAGCTAATGTTTTATATGAATTTCTTGTTTTAATTATTCTTATTTGGTTGTTATTTAATTGTTGTGTTTGTTTACTGATTTTCCGAAAATTGGTAATTTCGCAAGGTTAATTTGAATTGGAAAAGGAAGGTTAACCTATGGCATAAATTGAATAATAGGAATTGGTAATTGAGTAGGAATACTAATTATGGTTCTTCGATCACTAAAATCACTATATCCATAATTCGTTCATAATTTAGTTAAGGTTAGAAAGAATTCTTCTCTAAACGGTTAAGTTGAATAAGAGGGTCTTCACCTGGAAATAAGGTTTATCTGATGTTTGAGTGAGATCCAACCAATGAGTGTTAATAATTAATTACAAAGATTTTCTAAATAAAATTAACTTAAGGTTCTAAGGGGATTACCGTTTAAACACTTTTTTCCAAATTTGGTTTTAAAATCTTTAACTGTTTTCTTAGTTTAAATGTATTTTAATTGTTTTTTTATTTTATAAAAATATTTTCCAAAATTTTTATTTAATTAAACAGTAAAGAGGTAGTAAGGACTAGTGCTTGGCCGTCCCGAGAGTTTGACAATCCAGGGACTTTCATCACCTTATGCACCGATAAGTATGCTTGCCTAAAAGTGAAATTTTTGTTAGGATTAGAAACTACACATCAAGGATGAAGGAGGAGGGTTTGCCCGATTTGTAGTTCTGGGACTTTTTTACTGACGGCATGTCCATCTGTTACTAATCTTTACAAATTACCGAAGGACACAACTGTCGGTAAGTCTGGTAAAAACTAAATTAAATTACTGACAGTGTCGTTTTCTTACTTAACCAACGTCAGTTATTTTGTTACCGATGGTCAATTCATTGATAAGGTCATCGATACCTCATTTCTATTATCAATGGCCACTACCGTTGGTACCACTCATCGTCTTTCAGCGCGCCTTCTCTCTCCGAATTTTTTTACTTAATTGAAAATTCATCCGTCATATTTTTTACCCTGTTGGTAACCTGTCGGGATTTTTTGACAGCATCGGCTCCAATTCATGATGGCCGTCGGTAAAAGCCTAATTTTTTGTAGTGTTTCAGGGCCCCAGTTTATCTTGAATCTGTTGCTTTTGTTTTCCTTCCCCTTGCTTTAGCTTTTTAGGACTACTATACTGCTTCACTTCATTATCTAATTTCCCCTTCATACAGATATAATCATCATCATGTACGAAATCATTTGATCTTTGACCAAAGATTGTTAATATTGAATGGTTCTCTCTTTTCTAACTTTCTGGAAAAAGTAGGATTTGTGAGACCATGTCTATAACCCTGTATGTATTCTTTTTCTGACAAATCTAGAATTTCTTGAGCTACTTGATTAAAACAGGATGTAGAGTCACAGACAGATTCAGATGGTCTTTGCTGGACTCGAAGTCACAAATCAGATGTTGGTTTGAATATGGATTGAGGTAAGAAATTTTGGATAAATTTCTACCCTAAATCTTTCGAATTAGAAATGCTCCTGGGTAGTAGATGTGCATATCGATCCAGGGCCTTCCTGGTGAGAGAACTAAGAAAAAATCCTACAACAAGTGCTATCAGAAGCATTGTATACATACATTTGCAAAGTGAACATCATATGTTGAGTACGATCGGTAGAGCCAGTGGTGGAACCAGGACAGAAAAGTTGGAGGGGCTGGATAACATTTAAAATTTTGCCAGAATTTCATCTATAAAATAGATGCATTTCAAGTACAAAAACATTCAAACAATTCTAAATTTACAAATAATAGCAACAAAATAGGTAATCGTCCATTATCAATAAGGAGTGATCACCCATCACTCACGAGAAATGATTATCCATCACTCACGAGATAAGTATTACATATTAATGCAAATAAAATAGCAAAAGAATAGGTAATCGCCCATTACCAATGAGGTGTGATCACCCATCACTCACGGGATAAATACCACTATCAATGCTGAAGATATTAATGTAAAAGTCGTTGAGAATCTTGAGATAATCGATCGAGCACGATCAAAAGACGACCTCCAATATGAGCTGCAATTAATTTAGAATGATTAGAAGATTAATATAAAAAAAATATCACTCATACAAATACTTTTACAATGAAAAAGAAATCACTATTGAAAAATGATCTAAAATAGAGTTTTACATGTGAAGGGAATGATTAACATGGCAATTTTATTTTTCGAGTTTGCATACTCTGAAACCGCTTCAAGGAGAACTATCAATTGTTTTACGCAATCCTAGATCACCGATAATTTCTCAATCCGAAAACTCTACCCCTGCTCGAAGCTTTTTCTCACGATCTTCATTATTAACATTTCCTTTATTAGATGATGTTTCTTCAACCGGATTAGAACCCTTCTTCCACCTTTCAAGATATTTATTCATAGTAAAATCCTATATAATAATTAAATATTTTAAATTAAATTCAATGCCTTTCACTTATGACATAATAATTAATTAGAATATGATCGGGATTTTTATAACTAAGCAATAAACCCAATACTTGCAAGTGCACAAGATCAATATAATATGGAAGTATCAGAGTATCTAACCACAGAGAAAGGCTTAACTACTTAAATTATTCTCTTTCTAAATTAATTTTATAAAACGAATCAAAGTTTATTACCTAAAAATTATTCTTAAATTAATTAAAACTAATAAATAAAATAACTAAATTAAACCAAAGAGATAATTTAGAACTTTGAATCCACCACTAACCTATATAACAATGGGTTAATTTCATTTAAGAGAAAAAGATTAAACCTTTATGTGGTGACCTAGGCTACAAACTTCGATTTACTAAAGAAATATATTGTGTTTAAACGCATGACATAATCCATCTAACCATTAGCATAACCTATTCAATCCTATGACATAAATCATCTAAAATTAGCATGAACTATTCAATTCTAAAACCCACAATATACTTGCAAAAATCACATATCTCTCATACTCAAGACTACAAGAATTAAGCATGGATAAAAATATCAATTAACCCAAATAATTATTCTACAAGAACAATCACAAAGAATTAATTGCATCAAACCAAGAACATCCCAAGATATGTAATCACATAAATAATATAATAAATCTCCAAAAATAAAATAAACCAAAGTTACATGGCTAGAGTTTCATCAACATTCTAAAAAGAAAATTAGTTCATAGTTAAAAGGGGAAGAAGGTACCAATTTGTAGATCATGGCTTTTCTCTTCCAAATAATTTTTCGATGCTGCTCCTTACATTTGATGCTTCAAATTGTCGCCTCTTGCGGCTGCTTTTCTTTTTCTCTCGTTGCAGCTCGGCAGCTGCTTGCGCAGCTACTCCTGTCTCTCCCTTCAGCTCTCCTCTTTTTTTCTTGATCTTCCCCCCATCCTTCTTGTGTGGCTCTTCTATATATAGACAAAAGAGAAGCAAAATCCTAATCCTTAAAGGATTCAACTAAAATCATAATCCTTAAAGGATTCTACTAAAGTTTTCTAATCCTAATCCTTAAAGGATTCAAATACTGCAACAGGTAATACGCTTTATTATTATTATTTTATCTTCTGTTCCCCAATGACCATGTGCACTCTTTCTTCCCTTTACCAAATTTAATATGGAATCTTTATTTTCCATTCTTTTTTCAGAAATCTGCACAAAGATAAATAAAATAAATTAAATTTAATAATTATGACTAAAAAATAAACAAAATATTTTCAAAGGCTAATAATTAAAACTTAAGATGTTTATTTGTATTAAAAATTGACTCTATCAGAACATAAATTACATAATAATTATATTTTTACCAAAAAAATTTTTGACTAACATAATCAAAATTTTATTAGTCAAAAAAATTTATAAGACAATATTTAAAATAAAAAAATGTTTCTATATAGATTAATCTTTAAAATCTAATTAAAAAGCTTAATTTTTTCTTCAAAGTTTGAAGAATAGCAGGAAGGAGCAGCTGCAGCAACTACTGTGTCTGTCTTGCATCGCCTGTCTGTTGTCGTTGCCGCTGCGTGCCGCTAGTCGCCGCCGACTACTGAGAAGAGGACTGAGGAGGGAGGGCTGAGAGAGTCAAGTAGGAGGGAGGAGAAAGATAGAGAGAGAGAGAGAGGGAAAGAGAGCCAGAGAGTTTTTTTTTTTGTTTTTGTTTTCTGCTGGGCGAGTCAGCTGTGTTTTCAGTTTTTTTTTTAATCGAAAGTCAGCAGCCTAAGTTTTGGGGCTATATTCAGAAAAAATTCCTGGGGGGCTTGAATATAAAATACCCATAATTTCTAAAGTTTTCAAAATTTCACAAGGGGCTCGAGCCCACCTAAGCCCCCATGTAGTTCTGCCCCTCGGTAAAGCCATCATATGTTTCTAATTTCAAAAGAGTGAAATTGCTTGGGACTGGCGCACATGCATATGATTCTACCAGTGGGTTAAACTGTAAAAAAATCCTAACTATTCTTTACTGGTCACGCTGAGGGAGTCATTTATGCTAATGTCTGATTGACTAAATCATGTATAGTAGTTGGAACCACAGTAGGGGATTCCCTTTCCAATGTAGCATCCTAAAAGCTATGTTTTAAAAGAATGACGGAGACAGGAAATTTGGCATCGTGAATTTTGGATAAGGAGCTGAAGCCTCTGCTAGCTGAACTGAAGGGATAGACTACTCTGCCAACATGGTTTGTAAAGACGCGAGTAGAGTTTTTAATTGAAGGATACGATCATGTTGTAGAGTAATGGTGCTGGCGCCCATGCTTGATAGGGTAACAAAAGGAGTTGAAGTCCTAGATGTTTGTGGCCCAGGCATGGGAAAATGAAAGAGTAGTGTCATGATATTAGTGGTTAAAGGTAGAATAGAGGGAGGAGGATCCATGTTGCTAGATTTTTCCCAATTGGTAGGATCAGAAGCCATTGTTCACAGTCGTGGGTAAAGAAAAGAAGTAAAGATAAACGCGATGGGCACCAAATGATGAGATTTGGGTCTTGATCCTTTGTGTAGACAACCTACAATGGAAAAATAATAGATGCAAGAACAGAGCGTTCACCCAATTTTACCTCTGATGCTTAAGTTAGTAAAGCAATTGATAGAGTAACACTGTCAATAAAAATGTTATAAGAAATAAAGGGTTGAACAATACCTCTATTTATAGTTGTGCATGTTAGCCCTAAGGGCATTATTACTTGTGTTTTGATTATGATTAACATGTGCTTGTGTGAGTATGTTAGCTAACCCTTCATAGAGAACAAAAGAAGAACATATGAAGTCTCAAAGTCTCAAGCAAAAGATCTTGATGATGAGGGCAAAATAGAGAAGAAGAGATCAAGCCATACCAAGATCATATCAATTGAAGACATTGAAGACATTGTATTTGTGAACTAGGTATTATCTTGTAAAACTCTCTAATCTTAGTCTTTGATTCATTGATCATACATGAAGCTCTTCTCTTGATTTTCCAAAATATAATCCTTTGATAAAATCCAAGTATTCTTGACTAAAGATGTTTTAAATAGTTTTCTTATCTTTAAAAATTGTCAAGAATGCCTTTGAAACTTGGAAGAAAGTTTTGTTCAGAAAAAAAAACTTGGGCTGAGGAAAAACGAAATTCGGAAGTCCGTTTTTAAAACCGATCGTCCGTTTTTCAATGTTTAAAATTCGGCGATCCGTTTTTCGGAAAAAACCAAGTCCGAATCTTTACGTTCGAAATTCGGCGGTCCGAATTTTTAACCGGTCGTCCGAATTTTTAATTCGGCGAGTCCGTTTTAGAAAACTCAAGTCCGAATCTTTCTGTTTCAAAGAACCGTGATCCGGGTTTTTAAAACCGATCGTCCGTTTTACAATTGGGCGATCCGGTTTCTAAAACCGATCGTCCGTTTTTGTTTGTCGAGTGTAAAAAAAATATTACCGTTGCACAGAAGCAACGGTCATTTCTGAAATTTGACAGCCTATTTCTTAGGCAACGGTCTTAAGCTTAAAAAACCCTATATATACCCTCAATTATCAGCCATAAATTCAACAAGTTTGGGAATCATTCATTGAGAAAATTTAATACATTTCAAGAGCTTAAAAATTCATTTATTGCAAATTATTTTCAAAATCCCAAACAAAATCTTCTTGAGCTTCATTATTGATCATTCATCAAAGAAGAAGAAAAGAGGTGCTTGTAGAAGTATATCATTGAGTTGTAATTTTCCTCTTCTCAAGCAAAATTGGTAACATTGTTCCTAACTCTCTCTATTCTATTATTGTGATCAAAGGTTTGTGGAAAACCCTTTGGGTGATCCTTTGATTAATTGTATTGTTGTGCTTGAGGTTTTGGTGTAAAACCCTTGAAGGGTGAACCTCATTGTGTATTTGTGTAACCTTCTTTGAAGTTAGTGAAATTGTGAAATCCTTGGGTTGAGTCTCAAGGTAGTGGATGTAACTCTTTTGATAGAGTGAACCACTATAAATTGTTGTGCTTATTTCTTTCTTAATTGTCTATACTATTACATTGTGTTTTGAGTGGATTCCTTTTAAAAAGAGTTTTTAGAAATCTTTCACAAACATATTGGAGGTTTATCTTTTTAATCATACAAAAGAATTTTTAAATTATCCAAAAACCTTATTCACCCCCCCCCCTCTAAGGTTTTTCAATTGGTATCGGGAGCGGGGGCTTCTTAAAAAAAGGACTTACATCCTTGAAGCTAAAGATCTTCTTTTTACTATGGCAAATATTTCTAGCTTACCTTATGTAGAAGGCTCTTCTACAAATAGACCTCCTCTCTTTAATGGAACGAACTATACTTTTTGGAAGTCTCGAATTAAAATATATATATGTTCTATTAACTTTGATTTGTGGAGCATTGTAGAGAAAGGCCCTTACATTCCCACAATAAATGGGGTAGCCAAGAAGATTGAAGAATTTGATTAATTCGACTCTAGGAAGATGACTCTAAACTTCCAAGCCATGAATATTCTAAGTTGTGCCTTAGATGCAAGCGAATACAATAGAGTGAGCGGATGCGATTCGGCTCATGAAATGTGGAAGCTACTAGAAGTCACTCACGAAGGAACTAATCAAGTAAAAGAATCAAAGTTGGCTATGTTGGTGAGAGACTATGAATTATTCATGATGAAACAAAGCGAGAGCATTAGTGACATGTTCACAAGGTTCACCAACATTACAAATGGCCTAAAGGCATATGGGAAGGAGTACTCAAGAGGGGAAGCAAATAGAAAAATTCTTGATGCACTTCCAAAAGCTTGGCAACCAAAAACGCTAGCTATTGAAGAATCAAAGGATTTGAGACTACTCCCGATTGAAGAACTCATAGGGTCACTTCTTACCTATGAAATGAAAATAAAGAGATTGAATGAAATAGAAGATGAAGAAAAGGGAAGAAAAGGCATTGCACTCAAGGCAAATGAAGATGATCAACCGTATTCATCAAACAATGAAGATGAGGTTGATGATGATGAGGAAATGGCATTAATAATGAGAAAATTCAAAAGATTTTACAAGAAAGGCTTCAACAATAGAGGGAAGAAACCTCCACTCAAGAAAGGAGGTCAAAGCTCATCACTCTTCAAAGCTAGATGTTTTGAATGCAATAGCACCGATCACCTCATAGCCGATTGTCCCAAGGCCCTTGAAAAGGAAAGAGGAGCTTTAGAAGCCAAGCTTGAGGCATTGAAGAAGAAGAAGAAAGGCAAAGGTCTAATTGGAACTTGGGATCAAGATTCAAGTGACAATGAAGAAGAAGAAAGTGCCAACATATGCTTCATGGCACTAGAAAATGAGGTACAAACTTCACCCTCTAACTCATCTAATCTCATTGATGATATTTGTGATGATGATCCTTGTACCATGCTTATTGAAATGTATGGTGAATGCGAAAAGGTTTCCAAAAGAAACAAAGAGTTGAAAAACAAAAATAAATTTTTGCTTGATGAAAACTCAAAACTTATTTGTGAAAACAAATCTCTCCTTGAGTCTCTAGAAATCTTGAAAAACGAAAGGGAGTGTTCAAACAATGATTTTCAAATACTTGCTTTAGAAAACAAGAACCTTTGTGAAAAGATTTCATTTCTTGAAAAAATGTTTGATTGATCATGATGCTTTAAAGAAAAAGGTGAGTGATCTCACTCTCTGTGTTGAAAAAATTCACAAAGGGAAAAGAAAATTTTGAAAAACTTCTTGGCTCTCAAAGATCACCTTTTAACAAAAATGGTATTGGATATAATCATTCCAATATTTTTTTCTAAACAAACACGTTTTGTAAAAGCCTCCTCATCCCTTTCACACTTTTGTTGTACTTATTGTGAAAAGAGTGGTCATAAAGCCACAAAGTGTTTTATTAAGAAAAAAGATTGAAAGAGGCGTGAAAAACCATTTGGAAAATTAAAGAAAACCAAACTAACGTCCATGGACCCAAAAAGATGTGGGTACCAAAAATCATTTCTACTTCTTCTTTTGTAGGAACACAAATCAAGGCCATCTAAATGGTACTTGGATAGCGGATGCTCAAGGCACATGACCGGAAATTCATCACTTATGAGCAATCTCAAAGAAACCGAAGGTGGATTTGTAACGTTTGGAGATAAGAACAAAGGAAAAAATCATTGGAATGGGCAACATTGGTAACAATTCTTCCTCTCTTATTAAGGATGTTCTTCTAATTGATGGTCTTAAATTCAATTTGCTTAGTATTAGTCAATTATGTGATAATGGAAAAAGGGTTGTTTTTGAAAGTGATTCTTGCTCTATCATTGATAAGCATGAAAACAAAACTATTTTTGTTGCTAAAAGAGTTGGAAACGTATATGTCTTTCATCTTGAAGATTTTCTTTCCCAAAATTTGAAGTGTCTCTCGGTTCATGATAATGATGCATTTTTGTGGCATAGAAGACTTGGTCACGTTAGTATGGATTTATTAAACCAACTATCTTCAAAAGAACTTGTTAGAGGCCTACCAAAACTTCATTTTGAGAAAACTAAACTTTGTGATGCTTGCCAATTTGGAAAACAAATCAAGACTTCGTTTAAACCAAAGAAAATGATTTCAACTTCAAAACCTTTGGAACTCGTTCACATGGACTTATTTGGACCAATGAGGACCACTAGTCTCGGTGGTAAGAGGTATGCTTTTGTAATTGTTGACGATTTCTCTAGATTTACTTGGACGTTGTTTTTGAGTAAAAAAGATGAAGCTTTTCATGAGTTTGTTAAACTTTTTAAAAGAATTCAAACCTCCCTTGATTGTAAATTGATCTCTATGAGAAGTGATAATGGGAGAGAATTTAACAATCAAGATTTTACAAAACTTTGCGATGACTTTGGAATAACACACAATTTTTTCGGACGCTAAAACCCCACAACAAAATGGTGTTGTGGAGAGGAAAAAATCGTACGTTACAAGAAATGGCAAGATCTATGCTTTGTGAAAACTCCCTTCCTAAATATTTTTTGGGCCGAGGCCGTTAACACCGCATGCTACATTATGAATCGTGTTATCTTGAGACCTTCA
Source organism: Catharanthus roseus (assembly GCA_028651295.1). NCBI lineage: Eukaryota > Viridiplantae > Streptophyta > Magnoliopsida > Gentianales > Apocynaceae > Catharanthus > Catharanthus roseus. The sequence goes on from JAPQWS010000083.1 coordinate 7,249,887, forward strand.
TTAAAGAAAACTCCCTTTGAACTCATTTTTAATAAAACCCCCCTCAATTGGTTATTTTAAAGTTTTTGGATGCAAATGCTTTTATTTTAAACACCAAGGACAATCTTGGAAAATTTGATCGAAAATCCGATGAGGGAATTTTTCTTGGTTATTCTTCAAACAAAAAGGCTTTTAGAGTTTTCAACAAAAGAACTTTGTGTGTTGAAGAGTCCATTCATGTTAACTTTGATGAAACTAACGTTTTCAACAAGAAAGTTGATGTTGATGATGACATAGATAACACTCAAAGCAACCAACCTTTGTACACTCAAGCAATGGAAGAGCATGCTATGGAGGAAGAAGAGATTGAGGAAAAAACAAGGTAACGAACAAGAAACTCAAAATCTTCCTCAAGAGGTGATATATCCAAAAGGACACTCCAAAGATGAAATTATTGGAGATGTATCTCAAGGGGTAAGAACAAGAAGGTATTTTATCGATAACTTTGCCTTATTATCACAAATTGAGCCTAAGCTCATTGAGGATGCTTTATGTGATGAGTTTTGGATTATTGCTATGCAAGAGGAATTAAATCAATTTGAAAGAAACAAAGTTTGGACTTTAGTCCCTAGACCACATAATCACCCCACAATTGGCACAAAATGGGTTTTTCGAAACAAACTAAATGAATCCGGAGAAGTCATTAGAAACAAAGCTAGACTTGTTGCCCAAGGATTCAATCAAGAAGAGGGCATAGACTTTGATCAAACTTTTGCTCCGGTTGCTAGACTTGAATCCATTAGGATGCTTTTAGCTTTTGCTTGTTTTAAAGGATTCAAACTCTTTCAAATGGATGTTAAAAGTGCCTTTTTAAATGGTGATATTGAGGAGGAAGTTTATGTTGAACAACCTCCCGGTTTTGTACATGAAAATTTTCCAAATTATGTTTTCAAACTCTCAAAAGCTCTTTATGGTTTAAAACAAGCCCCAAGGGCTTGGTATGAAAAATTAAGTGGTTTTCTTCTTTCAAATAACTTTTCAAGAGGTGTTGTGGACACCACTCTTTTTACAAAAAACCTCTTGTAACAATGATCTTCTTCTTGTCCAAATATATGTTGATGATATCATTTTTGGTGCTACTAATATCTCTTTATGTGAAGAATTTGCCTCACTCATGCAAAAAGAATTTGAAATGAGCATGATGGGAGAATTGACGTACTTTCTCGGCCTCCAAATCAAGCAAACTCAAGATGGAATCTTCATCAATCAAGAGAAGTACACCAAAGAGCTTCTCAAACGATTTGGGATGAGTAATGCAAAAGGTATCGGTACCCCTATGAGCTCGTCATTGAAGCTTGACAAAGATGAAAAAGGTAAAAGTGTTGATGAAAAGACTTATAGAGGTATGATCGGTAGTTTACTTTATTTAACAGCTAGTAGGCCGGATATCATGTTTGCAGTATGTTTGTGTGCTAGATTCCAAGCATGTCCCAAGGAATCTCATTTAATAGCTGTAAAACGTATTTTGAGATATTTAATTTCATCATATGATTATGGCTTGTGGTACTCTAAACAATCTTGTTTTGATCTTATCGCCTACACTGATGCGGACTACGCCGGATGTAAGGTAGAAAGGAAGAGTACAAGTGGAAATTGCCAGTTCTTGGGAGGTTGCTTAGTATCTTGGTACAGCAAGAAACAATCGTGCGTGTCTCTATCAACCGCCGAAGCGGAATACATCGCAGCCGGTTGTTGTTGTGCTCAGGTACTTTGGATGAAACACACTTTAATTGATTTTGGTGTTTCTTTTAAGTGCATACCTATCTTGTGTGATAACACTAGTGCCATAAATATTTCCATTAATCCTGTGCAACATTCAAAAACAAAACATATTGAAATCAAACATCACTTCATTAGAGATCATGTTGCTAAAGGTGATGTATCTTTAGAATATATTTGCACGGAAGACCAAATTGCCGATATTTTTACAAAACCTCTTTCGGGAAGATCGTTTTTGCTATTTAAGAAAATTACTTGGTATTGGGAGATTTAATGAATAATGTGTGTTGCTTGTATTTGCCTTTTTTTTCCTATTTTCTGACTTGCTGATGTTTTAAGAAAATTCGGACTCCTATTTTGAAATTAGGACGTCCGGTTTTAAAACCGGACTCGTACCCCCTTCTTCAAAAAAAAAATTCCAGAGATATTCGGACTCCCAAACCGGACGCTGTTCCAAAAACTCGGACGTCCGAATTTGCAAAAATCCGAAAACCGGAAGACCGGTTTCCACTAAACTGATCGACCGAATTTTTCCAAAATTTGCGTCGGGAATGCGTTTTTAAAAATCAGATTTTTCTCACAACCCTTCACATTCCTCTCCACACTTTCTCTCACTCTCTCGACCGAAAACACTCCCATTCTCAAGACCCATCCGATTTCTTGATCCGGTTTTCAATCTTCCACTTATTTCTCTTCAAATTCCTCTCTTGTCACAACAAAGAAGCAATCTTTCTCTCCGATTACTTTCTATCAATCGACAAAACTCTTCATCTCCTCTCCAAACCCTAACCTCAAAATTGTTCAAAGATGGTTAAAACAAAGAATGCCCAAGTTGGTTCGGGGGCAAAATGCTGAAGAAGCGAGGCACCGGTAGAGGGAAAAGGGAAAGGAAAAAGAACACCTGCTTTGGGCCCTAGGGGCTGCCATCTGCTGCTGCTAGGGTTTCTAGAAGCTGCGAGATAGATTTATCTCGGTAAAGGGAAGTCTGCTCGGTTTGAAGAATGGACTCGGAATCACCGAAAAAATTGCTCCCGGTCATAGGGTGGACTTGGATGATATGCAAGGTATGGAGGTTATTCCTAATCTCTTTGAAATAATTGGTTGGATACCTCTATTGATTGTAAATGAAGCGTATTATGTGGACTTGATATATGAATTCTATGCAAATCTCCACAAGGGTAGACTTGAAAAGATGGATAACATTTCACATCAATGGTTAGTGACTAGAATTGGGGGGAAGGGATATAGCATTTGATGACGAGGCTATTGAATGCTATTTTGGATACCCCTCAAGATGGTATAAGATTATATACCAAAAACAAGAAATGCTATGATGCCAATTTATACGGTGAAAAAGCGATTTGCTTTGAAATTTTCACTAAGGGGAGATATTGAAACGGCATGATGATAGAAATGTGAATAAATTGGATGCATATGGGCGAGTGCTTCATCACATGATTTCAAACATCATCGTTCCTAATGTTGGGCATAAATCCTCTATCACTAACATGCATGCTTTTGTGATCTTTGGCCTTGCATGAGCACGGAAGAATGAATTTCGGGTTTATGGCTATAGAGCATATGTTAGCTGCCCCAATCTTCTCAAAAGAAATGCTTGCCATATGGTTGTTTCATCACTAAAATCCTCCAACATTTTGTGATTAATCTGGTTGGGATGGGTAATCACATTGGACTCGGCAAGATATACACTCAGCGAGACCTTCAAGAGAATGGGGGTTTGAAAAAGACGAAGCTGGGATGTACATCCGAGGTGGACAAGGGCTTGGTGACAGTGATGATGAGGAAGATGATGATGAAGACCCAGAGGATATGGATATTGAAGAATAAGATAGCGAGGAAGAAACAGAGACAGAAATCCAAAGGAGAGAAACGAGACCAAAAAAAAGGCAAGAAAGAACAGACGAAGGCTCATCTTCAGGAAGCATGAGTCAACTTATGGATATGATAGTCTCTCTCCATACATCTATGAACACCCGATTTGACACATTCGACGGTCGTTTTGAGGCTTTGGATGGAAAAATTGATGCCTTGGACCAAAAGCTGACCGATACACAAGAACGGGTGAAGAGACTTGAGCAAGGAAGAGGAGCTGGAGATGATTGAAACTTTCCTATAAACCTTTCTTCCTCTTGTTTTTTCTTCGTAACTCTTTTCAAAACTCCTGTTTTCAATTTTAATGACATATTTTTAACTTGCTTATTCCAATTACAACTGTGCTTTTATGTGATTTGGTCATTGCTCTTTAGGCTCTTTGTTGTTTATGGACTTCATGATGACACTTTTATGTTGAAAGTCCTGCTATTATCTCTTCTATGATCCCTTGGTACTTTTCTCCTACAATTTTTTGATTTATGACAAAAGGGGGAGAAAATAGTGCAAGATGTAAGGGGGAGAAAATTTTGTTGATATTTATAAGTTATCATTGATGCTTGTTTACAATGATTATTGATGCAAGGGGGAGTTACCTCCTTTTCTTGGTGATTGTTATGCTTTGCCTCTTTGCATATGTTGATGCATCACCATATTACTCTTGCTCTTTTGTTCTTCTTGCATATGTGTTTGTCATAATCAAAAAGGGGGAGATTGTTAGCCCTAAGGGCATTATTACTTGTGTTTTGATTATGATTAACATGTGCTTGTGTGAGTATGTTAGCTAACCCTTCATAGAGAACAAAAGAAGAACATATGAAGTCTCAAAGTCTCAAGCAAAAGATCTTGATGATGAGGGCAAAATAGAGAAGAAGAGATCAAGCCATACCAAGATCATATCAATTGAAGACATTGAAGACATTGTATTTGTGAACTAGGTATTATCTTGTAAAACTCTCTAATCTTAGTCTTTGATTCATTGATCATACATGAAGCTCTTCTCTTGATTTTCCAAAATATAATCCTTTGATAAAATCCAAGTATTCTTGACTAAAGATGTTTTAAATAGTTTTTCTTATCTTTAAAAAATTGTCAAGAATGCCTTTGAAACTTGGAAGAAAGTTTTGTTCAGAAAAAAAAACTTGGGTCGAGGAAAAACAGAAATTTGGAAGTCCGTTTTTAAAACCGATCGTCCGTTTTTTCAATGTTTAAAATTCGGCGATCCGTTTTTCGGAAAAAACCAAGTCCGAATCTTTACGTTCGAAATTCGGCGAGTCCGAATTTTTTAACCGGTCATCCGAATTTTTAATTCGGCGATCCGTTTTAGAAAACTCAAGTCCGAATCTTTCTGTTTCAAAGAACCGGCAGTCCGGTTTTTAAAACCGATCGTCCGTTTTACAATTCGGCGATCGGTTTCTAAAACCGATCGTCCGTTTTTTTTTGTCGATGTAAAAAAATATTACCGTTGCACTGAAGCAACGGTCATTTCGAAATTTGACGACCTATTTCTTAGGCAACGGTCTTAAGCTTAAAAAACCCTATATATACCCTCAATTATCAGCCATAAATTCAACAAGTTTGGGAATCATTCATTGAGAAAATTTAATACATTTCTAGAGCTTAAAAATTCATTTATTGCAAATTATTTTCAAAATCCCAAACAAAATCTTCTTGAGCTTCATTATTGATCATTCATCAAAGAAGAAGAAAAGAGGTGCTTGTAGAAGTATATCATTGAGTTGTAATTTTCCTCTTCTCAAGCAAAATTGGTAACATTGTTCCTAACTCTCTCTATTCTATTATTGTGATCAAAGGTTTGTGGAAAACCCTTTGGGTGATCCTTTGATTAATTGTATTGTTGTGCTTGAGGTTTTGGTGTAAAACCCTTGAAGGGTGAACCTCATTGTGTATTTGTGTAACCTTCTTTGAAGTTAGTGAAATTGTGAAATCCTTGGGTTGAGTCTCAAGGTAGTGGATGTAACTCTTTTGATAGAGTGAACCACTATAAATTGTTGTGCCTATTTCTTTCTTAATTGTCTATACTATTACATTGTGTTTTGAGTGGATTCCTTTTAAAAAGAGTTTTTAGAAATCTTTCACAAACATATTGGAGGTTTATCTTTTTAATCATACAAAAGAATTTTTAAATTATCCAAAAACCTTATTCACCCCCCCTCTAAGGTTTTTCAGTGCACTCTCTTGGAAGTTTTGTGGCGGTCTGATATGGTACAAATATAAATTGGACATTTTGATATTTTTGAAACCTCCTTCAAGCCCTAAAGACTGAACATGACAGGTGAGCCACGTTATCATGAGGAGTTAACTTTTATCTTCAATATTTATTGGGCCAAATGAATTAAATTAATTTACCTACTAAAATATCACCACCAAAATAAAGTGTGATGGGTTGTTCCCATTATCCTTTAACATATAACAAGAAGTATTTTATCATGCTATATCTAACTATATCCATTTATTTATTTCATTCTCCCTCTCTCTCTCTCTCTCTCTCTCTCTCTCTCTCTCTCTCTCTCTCTCTCTCTCTCTCTCATTAGTTATTAGTGGTATAGATGGTATATCGTCTTTATTTATATCTTTAACTGGAGGTAGTATCATATATAGTAGTTTAAGCCCAATAAATCTCATCAAATCTAAACTTCTAATAAAAATTGTTAAATCATAGAAAAAATTATATCTTGAATTAAAAAATTCATCTACATTAGTGTGTTTACTTGAAGTATGGGTTAGATTTAAATTGTATGTAAGTATTTATTTATTTTTTTAATCTTAGGTAAGAATTTATTTAAATTGTATAATTTTAATGATAGTAAAGGGGGATAGAATTTAGAAAAAGTTTATTGAATACTCTTTCTAATTTTCTAAAGTTTATAATCTTTTTTAAAATACCATTTTGTGGATCTAATTCTTATACAATACTAGAATGTATTATGCCAAATGACTTCATGATGCAAAACAAAACTCTGAAAAAAATATTTTAGAAAGTATTATAATCTTAGCATTAGTTTTGTTGGGGTAAAATGAGAGAGGAGAGTAGGAGGTAGAGATGGCAATGGGGACGGGTCCAACTGGGTACCCACCCTCCCACAATCCATATGTACCCGTTTGACTCCTGTTTGACTGTGGATCTAGATAGGGAATTGGATGAATTTTGTGCCGAAGCTTAAGGATGGGTTGGGGCGGAGGATCATGTTCTCCCCATCCCCACCCACCCCCATCTATCCCTACCTATCCCTATTATTTTATATATAATATATAGAGTAAAATACTAAACTAAATACTAAAAATAAAAAAGATATTACTTTATTACTCACCCTCAATCTCTATTACTAATTGGACTTATATATATTATAAACTTTTAGTAAAATACTAAACTAAATATTAAAAATAAAAAAGATATTAATTCATTACTCACTCTCAATCTATATCACTAATTGGACTTTTGGTATTTATTAGTTATGCTGAAGATTGTTTTACTAGCGTATGAGTCTTTTCATTGTTACACATGATTAGACTATTTTTTGCAAGGATTATTACTTGTATTATTTTTTAAATTTTTTATTCATTTGATTTTGTGGCATGCATATTATTGTTTTGTGTTTAATAGGGCTATTGAAAATAATAAATCTAATTCTCCACTTGGGTCCCCTACTTCCCCAGTGGGTTTGGCGGAGATGGATGGGGATGGGATTAATTTGGGGAGGTTGCGTTGGGAATGAAAATGGTTTTCATAACCAAGCATGGGGATGAGTTGGGATTGGAGACAAAGTAGGGAGGTGGGGATGGGGTCCCTGCCCCAAGCCGCCCTCATTGCCATCCTTAGTAGAAGGGGATGCAAATCAGAATGTAAACATTCTATTTACATCGTTTTGTTGCAATGTAAAAGTGGAGGGAATGCAAATGAGGAAGGGGAGCTCTCCCCCTCCACGTCAGCAAATTAGCCGGTACCGAAATGAACGAATTGGGATGTAAATAATGTTAAAAAGTTCAATCTATCCTCTTACAAATTAGTTTATTACAAATTTATCCTACACTCAACTCCTACCCCATATATATAACATTCCTAACTTTGTACAATGGATATAATAGTAAATTGTTTATAATAAAAGCTATTTACCTACCAAACAATTTTGAAGTAAATAAATATACTTTCCATAGTGAAAGTAAATGGTGTCACTCCCTCTTCCCCTCCGCGAACTAAACTAGAGCTTAATGTCTAGACATTATGTAGTCAAAATACCCTCTACTACTTATATTTTGTCATTTAGAGTTTATTCTTGTTTTATTATCATTTATACCACTCAACTTTTTTTGATTGGCTAAAAATCCCACATGCAAAGAAAAATGGAAAAAAGTTAAGACCGTTCCTCAATTGGTGTGTCTTACTCGCTCAGGGGCTACGCTAATCTCTCTGCATCGTTGCCATCACCGTGTATTGTATATAGAGGTTAGCTTCAGCACTACAAAACCAATGAGGATTTTAGCCTTCTAGGTGTTCTGGGCCGTATGAAATGGAGATGGGCAAATGGGCCTTGTCTAGGAGAGCAAATGGACGGGGTAGACGAGTTTTTGAAAGGTTATTAAATGAACATATAGATAATGGGTAAATGTTTACCTATATTTTAAACACTAATAAAGTTAAATAGATAAATTTAAATGGATTATAGACTTAAATGGGTTATCCATGAGCATTTTAAACATTAATTTTATAGGGTGCTTATTAGGCATCCTAGATACACACTTAATAGACGTCATATTAAACATTATAATTTAGGGGGCCGATAAAGATAACTCGGAAATCTATAAGGATAACTCGAAAAAAATTCAAAAAAATCATTTCACTTTCTCTCTCTACATACTTTCTCTCTAACCTCTCTCTAAAAAAACTCCCAACTTTGAACATTACCAAACGAAATTAGAAGAAAATATGGATCCTTTTGAAGAATCTCTGCAAGAAAATGTTGGTTTTGAGGTAAGAAATTGATTTTTTTTTTTTTTCTGTTTTTTGTTTTTTTAATAATTTTTATTTTGTAATATTAAATTTTCATTATACATTAAAAGGGTGATGAAGATCCAAATACCTTTGAAGAATTTCTAGAACCGGAAGAATATATCAATCTTGGACATTTATTTACAATTGACCGAACATTTAGTTCGAAAGATGAGTTGGTGAGTGGGCAAAATAAATTGCAATGAATGCGAAGACATATTTAATCATAACTCGGTATTAGAGAGCCAGAACATTGCACCGTCGACCGTATGTCACATTGGCTTGCGAACGTGGAGGTTCAGTTAAAAAATATAAAAAACAATAGTCAACGATGAGGAAGAAGAAATACCAAAAAAAAAGGCGTGGACCTTATGGGACGAAAAAATGTGGTCGTCCATTTAAGCTAAAAGGAGAGCAAATGGCAACAAGTGAAAATTGGCAATTGTTCGTACACAACGGGAGGCACAACCATAAAATAGTTGTTTACAGTCACGGTCATGCTCAGTTTGCAAGACTTACGGAGGAGCAGTTGCAACAGACCGAGCAGTTCAGGAAGAGTCATGTTCCACCTTGCAATATATTACGATTTTTCCGAGAACAAGATGTTGGTTGTGCAGTTAGGTAAGTGATAAGGGAATTATTAAATTATTTTTAATACTTTATTTAAATATTTTAGATTTGTTTTGATTCCATTAATAAATATAAAATTTTGATGTATATAGTTCCCAAAAAATTTACAATGTTGTTGCCAAGATTAAGAGGAACTGGATGCAGGGAAGAAATACAGTAAAGGACGTTCTCCGCTTAAGTGCAGAAAGGGGCTACACCGTTTTCCATAGAAATGGTGAGGACAGCAACGTACTTAATGATATTGTCATTGCACACCCGACATCGATTGCAATAATTAGAACGTGGCCATATGTACTGATAATGGATACGACGTATAAAATGAAGAAGTAAGTACTATAGTGGATTAATTGTATTATTAGATATCTTTATTAATTTATTCGCACAAACATTTAAATTTTATAATATTTTTTTTAGTAAATAGTTAATAATATTTTTAAGTCCGTGAAAAAATATTAGTGAATGTAAATAATTAAATTTCCCGCTTATTTTTTAAGGTACAACGTGTCACTATTAGAATGTGTAGGAATGACTCCAACAGGAAAGAACTTCACAGTGGCAACAGCTTTTATGTGCAATGAACAGGCAACGACATACAGATGGGTTCTTCAACAAATCAAGCACTTATATTTTTTTACATCTGCTATGTCAAATGGTCAGGGTTTAGCTATCAATGAAGGAGAGCCTCTAGTCGTTCTTAGCGATAGGGAAAGTGGACTAATGCCGGTGATTGATGATGTGTTTAGCAATTCATATCATATGTTATGTAGAAGACACATTGATCAGAATGTATTGGCCAAGTTGACAGAGATGGTGAAAGATGAAGAGGTAGCACAACGGTTCGTTAATGGTTCGTGGAAGAAATTAATTAATGAACTAGATGAGGTGGAATATCAAAGAAAGTTGGAAGTATTGAGGACTTTCTACATTACCTGTTCAGCACATGGTTGAATCCATTTGCCGATAAATTTTGCAGGGTTTGGACCTCTCAAGTGTTTCATTTTGGGGTAGAGACAACGAACCGTGCTGAGAGTGGACATTCAGTGTTGAAGCTGTAGCTATCAACGTGTCACGGTGATTTGGATACCGTATTTTTGAATATCGACTCTCTCATCGAAGGTCAAATTGCAGAAATTAAATACACTTAGGAAATTTCAAGACTTAAAGAGAAGTATGGCGCCAAGAGTAATCCCATCGTGAAGAATTTAAGTAATAAAATTAGTCATTTGGCTTTGAAGAATATAATGGATGAGTTAAAGAAAATACATCAGATGGTAGAAGAATCGGGCAGTAATTGTCTGCATTATTTAAGGAAGTCGCACGGTCTACCATGTGCATGTGAACTTGTTAATCGGTGCCAAGATTTAATTCCAATCCAAGAGGAAGATGTTGTCATCTTTTGGAGAAAACTAGAAATTGGTTCTGATATTCCTGAAGAACACCATAAAGATATGGAATCTGAAATGCGTGATCTCACTTTACTGTTACAAGAAATTAGTATTGGTCCAATTTTTAATGTCCGGGAAGTTAGGCGACTCATCAAAGGTGTTATACATCTGGTGTTGCCTGATGATCCTTGTCAGCATTGTCAAACCCCCCCCCCGAGACAGTAGCCACGAAGGGACAATGAAAGACGAATTCTACCAAAATAGATAAGTCTCATTGGGAATACGTTTCCATCGCACATACGAAGACAGGAAAGTCCAGTGGTTCAGGTTCTGGGTCTGGTAGCGGTTCAGGTTCAAGTTCTAATCCTAGTCCTCATGGAAGAGGTAGGCCGCCTCGTAGCAGTATGAGTAAGGGCAGAGGACGTAGCATTGGTAGGTCCAGTTTATCAACCGTTGTAAGTCCGGATTCACCGCCAGTGCCATTCCCTTTCAAGAATGCATTTCTCGGGTTTATGTATAAATTTATACAAAACTGGAAGAATGTGGTTGGAGATGGTAATTATAGTTTTAGGGTTGTATCAAATTTCTTGTTCGGGGACGAAAATCATTGGGTTGAAATTCGTAAAAGAATGAGCTATGATTTACGGCACCATATGCACATATATGAGCAATTGTTCGGCTCAGCTGAACGTGTTACAGAGTTGATAATGACGACGAATTGGGAAGAGAGTTCGGCGCCACCTAAATATTTGATGGATGCACCTGATCACCTTTATGTCATTGCTAACACATTCAATCTATGCGTTGTATTCCTTGCACGGTCAGAGTCAACCACTGTCTTGCCTCTTGTTTCTAATATGGATGGGCCTGCTGGAACGATATTCATCGGACTCATAGAGGAATTGCAGCATTTTAGGTATTTATTATCGATAACTTTTTATTATTATTACTACTAATTGAATTACTGCAGACTGATATTCTATCAAGTGTATGTATTAATATTTTTTTTCCAGTTATAGTTGGTAGATGGATGCCCTTTGCCCCCATTACAGGTGCAATGGGAATATCATCGAGATATTCGAGTTAGTGGATGGGCGGCCCCATATCGTAATCGAACGGCAGATTGGGTTACGAGATACAATGAAATGTATTTGCCGCAGAGACATTTTATGTAATAATGTTGCAATTTGTAATTTATAATGTATTATTTTTTTAAAGTGTTAATAATATTTTGTACAATTTGTCGTTCGGAGTTTTTTTTTTCTTTACATTTTTCATGTAATTATATTAATATGCAATAATAAACCAGAACATGAGGGAATAAATATAATGAATATCACAAAAACTCAGTAATACATAACGAATAGCAATAAAAGAAAGAAATACACAATATCTGAATACATAAAGATTTACTAAAGAGCTATGTAATGCTTCCTTAGTAGATCACGATCCTTGCGTCGAAACTCATCATCGTCAATATCCTGTCTGTGACACTCATGTGCAATCAAATCTAAGAGATCCTTAGGTGGCATGGCGGGAGCTACCGAGACATTATAGCCACTGGAATATTCCCGGTATTCTAAATCCTCGGGTGAGTGCGGGAGAGGTACCAATCTATGTAATCATCAATACAAGAACTCGTTGGAATGGCCAGAACACTAGTCCATGACTCTGTCAGTAAGTGTGAAGGTGCCTCGAGTCACAGTGTCTCAACGAAAGTGTTCCTCAAGACGTACATCCTGTTGTTCGGCTGGCGGCGTGCCTCCTGAGGTTGGATAGGGTGGGCGGGAATACACTGCCTAAAACTGAACTGTCTCAGAACCCGATTAGGCATGTACGGCTCTACGCAGTCAAAATATGCAATGAACCCATGCCATGTGGAAATGCAACAATCACGAATATCTTGAGTCTTGTACGGTATCCACCGAACCTCATCAGCTGTCATCATATCCAGTCTCAAGCGAATATCTAGCAGTTTACTCTCATTCTTATAACCGATCGTCAGAAACATCTGGATGTAGGGCTTGCATCCTTCGGAAAAATGTCTAAACGGGGGTGCGAACATGGAAAAATACAAATATATCCACGCCTAAAATATAAAATATAAATTCAATAAAAATATATAAAAAGAAATATAAATGAAATATAAAATAAATATAAATAAACCATAAACCCTTAAAATATAAAAAATAACATAATTAACGTTAATTTTAAAACACATACCTCTAATAGTGACCAGCACCCTGCAAGCTCCTTCGCATCAGCCCTGGAAGCCTGACCCAGATTCCGGTACAGATATACAAGACAGGCAGCACCCCATGCGAACCTCCCAACAGAACTCACATCCCGCAAAAGTGGCCATAGTCTCATAGGTACAATGCTGTCACTCTTATCACTGAAGAGTGAGCTACCCAAAATGTACAGTAGGTAGCATGCAGCTCTAACCTGATGTGACTGTGAATTCTGTCTGCTAGTAGCAATGACGTGAAGCTCCAATGCATTAAACCCTAAACTCCCAGTGAGACCTAAACTCAGATCATCCTGAACAACCCGTATCAACTGATCCCTGGATAATCTATGATCCACTACCGCACCATAAGCAGGCACCCCAAGAATAAGCTCCACATCGTGCAGTGTAACGGTTATCTCACCCCAGGGCATGTGGAAGCTGTTCGTGTCGGGCTGCCACCTCTCAACAAATGCCGACAACAATACAGCATTGGCATGCTGAAACATGCACGATTGTAAGTGGGTCAGATAGGATCCGGAGGCCAAGGGCCCAGCCTGCGAATCAGTAAGGTCCCAACCAGTGAGAGCCATATAACGAGATTGGTACTTCAATAAACCACGATCCTGAAGATAAAACAGATAAATTTATACAGTTATATAACAATATATTTATTCCATTATTATTTTTTCTATTTATCATAATAAATAATATTTGACAGATTAAAGAATAATAACAATAATAATAACATGTCACTTTAACATAAAGATAAATATGCCACATGTCCACCATATGATGGGATGAGCTCCGGGTCAACAGGACCTCCCTCTGCTCGCAATCGGAAGCCTTCACTTTCTTCCTCTTCTGCATCGGTGCCGAAACATCACGAGCCACCTCGGGTCTTTTGTTACGAGATCCTGCAAACTTACTTATCACCGACATAAAGCTACCGGTCAAACCCTTCTCTTTTCCGTGACGAGGATGCCCGTCCGATCCACTAGCTGGTGCCACAGGTGCAACATATACGGTCTGCTCCTTATCTCCATCATCATCACCGTCATCCTGATCATCATCACCACCATCACCATCATTATCACCACCATCACCATCCTCATCACCTCTCTCATCCGCCTCTCCCTGAATATATAGGGCTCGGACTCTTTCTTGCTCCTCGCCAACAACCCTATCACCCTTGAAAACCCTATATGCAGGCCCCGGTACATAAGGATCAGAAAATGAAACACCATACTTAGCATGAGAATACCCGTGTGTGCTGCATGAAGGCTATAAGCATCTGATAAAAAAACTCAACCCCTATCTGCCTCGGCTGACCCCTAAGCTCCAATATAGGCTTCTGGATGGCAGGTCTATACGGTATGCGAGGTTGCACAACGGTAGGAGCATATAAGTATGGATCATATACTGTGTCTGTGGGGTGTGAAGGTGGATATGCAGATCCATATGGCTCATAGGGCACAGGTGTGTATGATAGATGGGGTTGGAGGAGAGGTCGAGATCTAAAAGCTATGACAGGTGGTTGGGTAGAAGACCTAGCTTCACCTGTACCATGATGGAAAACAGGTGCAAGAGGGGTAGGAGTAACAGGGAGGTCAGAAGTACTATGTCGCCCCCTCACACCTCTAGACGAAGCTGTGACAGGGCGCCCCTCAACTCGACCTGTCCTGTACGTGACAGGACCAAGATCAGCATCTCCTCTATGGCCGCTAGGTCGAACCATCTATTAGTTATTCAAACTCGTTAAAACTTATTTATCATATATTTCAATATTTACTTTAACACATATTATTATTTTATCTTAAGAATTATCGATATCAATTATTTCATTTCTACTATTTCCTTTGTTCAATTATTATTCATCACTAATATTCTTCTTTAGTAATAGTTATTAATTTATAAATTATTCAATCTTAGAATTATATCCTAAAACTAAGGCCAAGAATAACAATGATTTCAAATTAAAATACAAATAGTTTAGCAATTACATAACACATTTTCTTATTAAACACATAATCATAAGCAAACAATTTTAAAGTAGTTACATTTACTCTAAATAGACAAAATTAAATAACATTATCGGAAATATTTATTATTACTTTATTGTTCATTTTATCGATTTTTATCCTATTTCATTTCTGTTATTTTATTCATTTCATAATGTTCACAAATCCATAATCATATTAACAATTAAAAATTATCACATAAAATATGTTAAACAACTAGTCACACTCATTCTACATATACAAAATTAATTAAATAATCAAATATACTATGAACAAAAAATTAAACATTTAAATATTTTTAAAAAATTAAATATTTAAAAAAATTAAAAAAAATGGCACTTTCGCATGTCGCCGGAGAAAGTGCCGGAGTACTTCTGTTCACCGCTGGCAAAAGAACTCCAGCACTATCGCCAGTAACGGACAAAAATGTTTAAAAAAAATAAAATATTAAAAAAAAAATTTTGCACTTTTGCACGTCGCAGGCGAAAGTGCCAGACTACTTCCGATCACCAACGGCGAAAGTACTCGGCACTTTCGCCGGTAACGGCCAAAAGTGCCTGTTTCGGGCAGAATTTTTTTTAAAAAGAATATGATTTTTTCCTTTTTTAACAGATATTTCAACGATCTAAAACGATAAAATTGTAAATAAAAAAGAATAGATTGAAGACCTAACCTTTCTTTTTCAATTTGGACGGTCGAATCTTCCAAGATCTGAGATTAAAGTTTGTAGTCCTAGAGAGTGTTTAGGTGAAGAGAGAGAAAGTGTTTAGGGAAAAATGAAATTTTTTGAATTTTTTCGAATTATGCTTATAGATTCCAAAGTTGTCTTTATCGGGCCCCATAATTTATTACAAATAGGTTTGTGTAAACCCATTGACTATTTTACAATTTTTTCATTAACAAATATTTTTATATAAACCCATTAACTATTTATTTTTATTTTAAAAAAAATTTTCTTTAGTTCTTGAGAGAGGAACTGTCGTAAATTCTAGAGAGAAAAAATATCGTGAATTATAAAGAGAAAGTGTGCTTGAATTCTAGAGAGAGAAAGTGAGTGTGAATTATAAAGAAAAAAAGTGAGCATAAATTTTACAGTATTGATCAATTTCATTGTACGGTACCGTAATTCTTTTTAAAAACATTTACAATATCGTCCAGTATCGTTGTAGATTATGGTACTGATATTGTTGTTATTGTACGTGATTTTATAAAGAAAATAATAATTTACATACCGATCTTGTACACGGTACTATCATTTTTTTAAAAAAAATAACAGTATGAGATGGTATCTTTATTCACAATACCGTAATTTTTTTAGAAAAAACTATAATAGATGCCGATATTGTTGTTCACAAGTTTTTTTTTTTTAACCAGTTCCATTTTTTTTTTTTTGGGAAGTAAACCAATTCGGTTATGTTTTTCTAAAACCAATTCCAGCCTTTTTTTTAAACCAATTCCAGTTTTTTTCTTTTTCTTCTTTTCTGGACACCAATTTTTATTGCTTAGATGACTGCATTTTTTTTAAAAATATTCGAATCCCAAACCTTTTTGTGTAATAAAAATATGAAATGAGCAAAACAAATTTCTCGAGATAGTCTACCATTTAGTTTTGATATTTATGTGCATTAAATTAGGAATAATAAAAGAAGAATACCATTGAATTACCTATTAGGTTGCCCATTAGATTAATTATTAGTTATCCTGTAAATAGGTTTAGATTATCCTCAAATCCATCCGTAATATTAATAGTTTAAGCTCAATTAAGTCCATTATCAACAATGAATGAATGTTATTCCTACCCAAATTAGTTAGTGTAGGGTGAGTATTGGACAAAAGGATTTTCTTGCCACCTCTACTTGTCTATACTGGTTTAAGGCTTTAAGCCTGCAATGGTAGTTTACCAGCAGAGTTTAGTAGTAGTTCCTTTTCCTTGCAATGCAATTGTTTCCGAAGAATTCTTTAGCCTGTGTAGTTGTATAAGGATTATTCATATTCTACATAACCTATAAACATTTTTTACTTTCCTTTTTCCAGTTTTCCACATATACATTAATAAGAAACTAAATTTGTCCTAAATTGTGATGAACTTACAAGAATTTACTAATATGAGATTTGCAACCAAGACAGTTTCTATTTTTTCATCACTCGACTTTTGTGAAACCGTGACAACTGTTCAGCAGTAAAAATACTGCTTATCAGGTGAGAGATCACATTCCCTTTCCTTGGTCTATCTAAAAAAAAAATCCCCTTCCCCCGATATATCTAAAAAGAACTTTTGTTAACCCTCATTTTCTGTTTTATCAATTATGGGAAAGAAACCTATTGACTACATGCATATGCAAAGCATAGTTCACAAAAAAAGTTTCTCTTCACAATATAAAGCTCATCAAATTCATATTCAGAAATAAATCGTAAAAAGTGGTGAATTTGATAGGATAAATTATGGATTGGACCAAATGGCTTAGGAGGACATAAATTACATGCATATACACAAATAATATCCCAAAAAACATCAATCACAAATCATAACTAAGCAAAGGAAAATAAAAGAGACAAGAAGTTTCACATGAACTCTGAAGTAAAAGCAAAATATAAGCTCCTTGGAGGATAGATCATTTCATGGCAAACGTGCTAATAAACGACTGATCTGTCTCTCCATCTTAACAGATTCTGTGATCAAATCCGGAAAACATCAGTTTGAAATCGTTCATCATACAACTGCCAATGACCATACCTCTCAGCATGGAATACTGATCTAGGGATGTAAAAGTTTGGCTTCTTGATAATCTTTAAGTTCTTCAGATTTGATGATGCGTTTGCTATATCCCGGCTGGTTATGTTTGCACATCCAGATAAATCCATATACTCGAGGCTCAAACACCCTTCAGATATTAAAGTAAGACCTTTGGCTGTTAGTTTGGAGAATCGAAGTTCAAGATGCAGAAGCTTAGGCATCAATTTTCCAATTGCAGCAGAATCTGAGTCGCCTTCTTGAGGGCAGGTGTTTAGGTATTCATTGGGCACAATTCCAATGTGTTGGGAAGGATCCAGCCAATTCATTAGATTCCTTTTGAAAATCTGGAGGACACGACAATGACTTCCTATATATGCCAAACATTCATGAGATATTTCATAGCAGTAGCTGATATCAAGTTCTTGAAGATTGGGACACCCAGAAGCAATTTTATTCATAGTTTCATCAGTGACATGAGGAGAGCTCTTAACAGAGAGAACTTGAAGCTTAGGACACCTGTAAGAAAATTCTGACATTAATCGACGAAATAACAACAAAAATGCATAATCTGAAAGGACATTCTAGCACAAAAATGTGGCATAAGGTAAGTTACGTAAATCAAGCATGAAAAATTAGAGACACAGACCTGTCATGCAACTAATAAAACTCCGGTCCACTTGGATTGAAAACTAAGATATAAAACATTTAAGCTCTACTTGGATTTGGGATTACATTCCAGGAATTTTTCGTTTTTTTCACTTTTGAGACCTTCATCTTGTCTCATAAACAATTTATCTTTCACAAACTTCAAGAAGAAAAATATACACTTTTCTCAAACTAAACTCTTATCCAACATGGGATTCACATCTCCATTCACAAATAATTTACTGTTTATGAAGGTCAATAAAAAAACATTTTTAACATACTAAAATCTGGTCCAAGCAAACCTGCAAACTACAGAAGCTGGAATCTTCAGCAGCATGTATAGATCTACTGATACACTTCTCATTCTGAAGCTAATGCATGCAATTGGTCTATTTCTTTTTCCAATCCACATACGAAAACACTACACAACTTTACATCCAACAACATTCTCATATAATTAGAGAAGAGACAACAGAAAATATGTACATGATATAAGAAAAACTTCAAAGCACACAGTAAAAAGGAAAAGAAAGCGAAAAAACAGCATTTACAGTTTGTGCAAAGACTAATGTGATATGCCAAAATAAACAGGAACATTAGCTGAAATATAAAGGGAAACTTAACAGCACCAACAAAATTCAGACTCAAACTACCCATACAAACATGAAAATTTCAAAACAACAAAACCAGAAAGAAACATTCCAAAGAAAAATCAATCTCACTTTGTCCACTATTCTATAAGTTATGCCAAATGGGAAGAAAAGAAAAAGAAAAAGAAAATCACAATGCAACTATATGATCCAAGTAACCTGTTCTTAATTATAAAGTTCCAGCAAAAGAAATGACCAATTTACATCTTATTCATCAAGCAAGGAGCAAAAAGGACTTTATGCCCCAATCCTGAATTGATAATATGTTATGTTGATCTTTTCTTCACTACATGTAGTATCCTCACCTAAATTGCCGAAGCTTAATTTTATATCAAAATTTTCCTAGCTTACTTGAGAAAAAGCATTAACTTCATGAACAGATTACTGCAATTACAATCCTGATTCCTGAAGCCCATATATAAAATAAATTTATGGCAATTTTTAATCCCATAAAGCAGAAATGTTTGGAAAGAATATTTCTTTTGGAATTAGAGATATGTATCTATAATTTGCCTTCACTCCATCAGATGTATCTATTACCTATCAGCAACAAGCGAGAGAGAGTGATCAGAGCAGTGCCTGACACGGATTTCAGTGAGAGATCCGCCACTCCAGAGGACAACCGACCGGAGCATGGAATCGATTGTGCGCTCGAACTCAGGGGTCCAGTATCTGGCCAAGTCCGTGACCGAGTCAAAGTAAGTTTCAAGATCAAAAACCGAATGGAGACACGAGTCCTTGCAGGCATTGAGCCACGACTTGCAGACGAACATCGCTCGCCGCCATCGGTCTTCGGTTGAGAGACGTGAAAAGATGTTGATGAGGCATTCGTGAGTTAACTCGGCCCAGTCGTGACCGAGTCCTGACTCGGATCCCCCTTCTTCGTCGTCCATTTCTTGTACTGGATGAGAAGATTCTGTCAGCTTCTCGGCTGTTTCGCGGGTAAGAATATGGAAGTATGAAGAATAATTTATAGGCTTTTTGACTTGTCTGGCCCCGAACTAAAATAGCTTAGCAGCATAAATACGAACATAGCGTAAGGACGCTTCGTTGTAAACTTGGCGAAAATTTTAAGGCTTGCCTCTCGTTTGGCAAAACTCAGTTGTTTAGGTTTTTTATTTTGAATATTAAGTTCGAACACTGAGTTTGAAGAATTAATTAATAAATAGTATTATATGCACAAAGTGTAATATTATATGTTATCTAATATTAATTTAATATCTTTTAATTATTAGTATTAATTAATATTTATAGTGAATGTCATGCATGTAAGTCCCACAGTCATTTGTTCCCTCTTATTTAACTCTATTTAACCCTTATTATCTTTGTAACATATGTAACCTTCTCTTGTAATATGGAAATACCGATTAGCTCGCTTATTAGTCTGCAAGGTATGTTGGATTGAGTGCCTTTACATTTATAGATAATGTAATCTAGAATGTGGTGCAATGATCCTTAAGCCAATAAATAGAGGCTAAGGGTGAAAGATTAAGAATGAATAAAAAGAGGAGCGAAGGCTCTTTTATATTGTGTATGTTATTCTTTGATTAGTTTTGATATTGTAGTGGTAATTTATAACACGTTATTAGCACGAAACTCTAACCAACTGAAAGACACTTTTTAGGTGAGTTGGGTTAATTCATTTCTTTATTTTATATTTATGGTTAACCTTGCAATACTTGAGTTTGCAGCTCTTGGCATTACTGAAAGAATTAGTAGTCATCGGTGCTAGATTCTGAAATTCATCAAGATGCAAATGGAGTTGGAGAAACCATCAAAGAAGAGAGTCAAGCTACAAGTCAAGAAAAGGCTAAAGCAATGATTTTTCTCCGTAACCACCTTGATGAAGGATTAAAAACGCAGCATTTGACGGTTAAATATCCGTAGGACAGGAAAGTTTGAAAGAAAGATATATCACTAAAAAGCGATTATTTTGCCAAGAGCTTGTTATGATTTGATGTATTTATATTTGCAAGATTTTAAACACAATAAGTGAGAATAATTTCAGTAATTTTTTGAATCATTTCTCAATTACAATTATGTGGTGAAAAGTACCTCATGAGAATTTATTGGAGAAAATATTCCCCACTTTTCACTCATCAAATGTGCTTCTGTAGCAGGAATCCTGAAAAACCTTAGAGGGGGGGTGAATAAGGTTTTTGGCTAATTTTAAAAATCTTTTGTGTGATTAGAAAGATAAACCTCCAATTTGTTTGTGAAAGATTTCTAAAACTCTTTTTAATAAGAATCCACACAAAATACAATCTTATAGTATTGGCAATTAAGAAATGAGCATAGAATTAAACATTAAAGAACATGCACAACAATTTATAGTGGTTCACTCTCTCAAAGAGCTACATCCACTACCTTGAGACTCAACCCAAGGATTTCACAAATCCACTAACTTCAAAGTTGGTTACACAACTACACAATGAGGATCACCCTCCAAGGGTTTTACACAAGAACCTCAAACACAACAATACAACACATATATCAAAGGATCACCCAAAGGGTTTTCCACAAACCTTTGATCACAATAAAAGAATAGAAAAAGTAAGGAACAATATTACCAAATGAGCTTGAGAAGAGGAAGATTACAACTCAATGGAATACTTCTACAAGCACCTCTTTTCTTCTTCTTTGATGGAAGATCAACAATGAAGCTCAAGAAGAATTTTTGTTTGGGATTGAAAATAATTTGTAATCAAATGTACTTTTGAAGCTCTTTAAAAGTCTTAAATGTTCTCAATGAATAATTCCCAAACTTGTGTATTTTATGGCTGAAAATCAAGTGTTTATATAGAGTCTTGAAGCACAAGACCGTTGCCTTTAGAAAATAGCCGTTGCTTTTCAGAAATGACAGAAGCATTTTGTGCAACGGTAATATTTGTACAGTAACAGCAAAAACCGGACGACCGGTTCCTGAAAACGGACTGCCGGTTCTTTAAAACAGAAAGATTCGGACTAAGAAAACGGACTGCCGAATTTTGATATATAGGAAAATCGGACTACCGGTTTTAAAACCGGATGACCGAGTTTTTGAACAGAAAGATTCGGACTTGATTTTCTGAAAAACGGACTGCCTAATTTTTTACTTTGGAAAAAAATGGACGACCGGCTTTAAAGCCGGACTTCCGAATTCTTGTTTTCCTCAGCCAAGTTTCTTTTTAAACAAAAACTTTCTTCCTTGTTTCAAAAGCATGTATTCTTGACAATCATTTTAAAGAGAAGAAAAACTTTCCAAAACATCTTCAGTCAAGAATACTTAGATTTTAACAAAAGATTATATCTTAGAAAATCATAGAGGGAGCTTCATATATGATCACTTAATCAAAGAGTAAGACTAGGGAGTTTACAAGGTAGTACCTAATTCACTCTACCAAAGACAATGCCTTCAATGTCTTCAATGATTTGATCTTGGAATGGCTTGGTCTCTTCTTCTCCATTTTGTCCTCATCAACAAGATCTTTTGCTTGTAGACTTTGAGACTTCATAGGTACTTCTTTTGTTCTATGAAGGGTTAGCTAAAATACTCACACAAGCATATGTTAATCATAATCAAAACATAAGTATTAATGCCCTTAGGGCTAACAAATACCATGAAAGGAGTTTTAAGAAATATTCTGAATTGATTTCAAGTCTTCTTGTTGCTGAACAAAATAATGGGCTCTTGTTGAGAAATCATGAGTTTTGTCCAACTAATGCTGTTCTATTTCCTGAAGCAAATGAACGTCTGTGCAATTTAATAATTGAGGTCGTGGTCATGGTCGTGGACGTGGTTGAAACTATTGTAATGGTCGTGGTTGTTATAACAAAAATGCTACTCACCACTAAAAGTGAAAAAATAGTGATGAGAAAGATGAAAATAAAAAGAAAGGTGATAGAAAATATTATCGTTGTGGCATGAAAGGTCATTGGTCCCATACTTGTCGTATGCCAAAATATCTTGTCAATCTTTATCAAGAATCATTGAAGAAAGAAAAATAAGATAGAGACAAATTTTGCTAGTAATGATGATGGTTTTGACCGTGGTCATGTTGACAATGGTTTTACTGATTTTATTCTAAATATTGTTAATTTTCTTATCAACCACCTTGAAGGAGATAGTAGTCACTTCTATAATGATAGAAATATCCAAGAGTAATTTTATTTTTAGGTTTTTATTTTAATGTAATAAATTTATATGTAATGTTTTTCAATAAAATGTTCTTATTAGTTTTTATCTTTAATATTCTTGTAACTTATAAGAGAAAAGGAAAAAAAACATCTCATTTGAAATTTTTATTTCTTTTGAAGAAAATGTATGTTTTAGTGATCAATGACAAAGAAAGTGTCTGGTAGACAGTGCATCAACACCCTCCATATTTAAAGATAAGGAATATTTTTCTTATCTTATAATGAAAGAAACCGATATTAGTACTATTTCTGGTAGTTCAAAATTAATTGAAGGCTCCAAAAGAGCAAATGTAATTTTGCCCAGAGGAACAAAATTTTCATTGAAGATGCATTATTTTTCTCCAAAGTTTCAAATGGATATCATACTAAGACATAGAGTGAAGGTAATATTGAATACTTATATATTAAAAGAATGGTTTCTGGGAATAAAACTGTATTTGAAAAATGACCTTCTTATTCTTCCGGATTATATTACACACATATTACTGCAATAGAAATTTATGTAATAGTAAACCTGAAATTTATTAGTTTTAGTGATTTTATCGTTTGCCATGACTGGTTGGGCCATCCTGATTCTATAATGATGCAAAGAATAGTAAAGAGATCATGTGGCCATTCTTTGAAGAGCTAGAAGATTCTTCAATCCAATAAAATCTCATGTGCTGCTTGTTCTCAAGGCAAATTGAATATAAGGCCATCACCAATACAAATTTGTACCGAATCCCCTAAATTTTTAGGGCGCATACATGGTGATATTAGTGGGCATATCCACCGATCTTGTGGACCATTTCTATATTTTATGATTTTAATTGATGCATCAACAACATGGTCACATGTATGTTTATTATCAACTCGCAACCTGGCGTTTGCGAAGTTACTCACAGAGTTAATTCAGTTACGAGCACATTTCCCAAATAATCCTATCAAGATAATTCGTCTTTATAATGCTGGTGAATTACATCCCAATCTTTTAATGATTATTGTATGTCTATTGGGATAAAAGTTGAACATCCTGTAACCTATGTTCATACACAAAATAGTATAGCAGAATTGTTTATTAAATGGTTTCAATTAATTGCAAGACCATTGCTTATTAAGACTAAACTCCCAATATTTACTTGGGGACATGCTATTTTGCATGCAACAACATTACTTCGCATAAGAGCAAAAAATTATCATGAATACTCTCCCCAACAATTGAGTTTTTGTCAGGAACCAAATATTTTCCATCTTAGAATTTTTAGATGTGTGGTCTATGTTCCAATTGTTCCACCACTACGAATAAAGATGGGACCTCAAAGGAGGTTGGGAATATATATTGGGTTTGAATCTCCATCAATTATAAAATACCTTGAATTGAAAATTGAAGATTTATTTACTGCTTGTTTTGTTGATTGTCATATTGACGAAGTAGTTTTCTCGACATTCGGGGAGAAATAAAATAGCCGATTCAGAAAATAAGTTAGAATGAGTTATCATTATCTCATCTTGATCCTCATACTAGGCAATATGAACTGGAAGTTCCAAATATAATTCATTTGTAGTGTTTAAAAAATCAATTGCCAGATACTTTTACTGACCTAAAACGTGTGACTATGTCACATATACCAGCTGTTAATGCTCCAATTCTAATTGATGTCCCTGAAGGACCTTCTACTACTAAATTAAAAGAACATTTCCAACATCGTAGACCCATCGGTTCAAAAGATAAAAATCCTCGTAAAAGAAAGTGAGCAAATAATCAAGATGGCAAAATCCAGGTGATAGAGATTCCAGGGGAATCTTCAAAACTGAAAACTCTAGAAGATTTTCCCAACATGACAGATACTAAAATTTCCAGAAGAAGTTCAAGTACCTGAAATCAATCATGAGATCTCAATTAATTATGTCAAGATCGGGGAAAAATGGAACATATCAACATTAAAGTCGACAAAAAATTTGCCTATGCCGCAGTAGTTAATATCATGAATAAAAATGAGGATAATGAAGCAAAGTCTATAGATGAATGTAGATGTATAAATGATTGGAAAAAAAGGAATGACACAATTCAGGCAAAACTAGATTCACTGGTAAAACGTAGAGTTTTTGAACCAGTAATACGCACACCTGAAGATATGCAATCGGTGCCTTTTAACTGCGTATTTGTGCCAAAAAGAAATGAGAAAAATGGAATCGTGTGAAATAAGACATGACTTGTCGCACAAGGTTTTTTCTAAAGATAGAGTATTGACTATGAGGAGACATATTCTCCTGTGGTGGATAAAACAATGTTTCATTATTTGGTAAATCTGACAGCAAATGAAGGACTTGAAATTCATCTTATGGATGTTGTAACAACTTATTTGTATGGCTTATTAGATAATGATATTTACATGAAAATCCCCGAAGGATTTCAATTGCCTAAGGGACATAATCTCAATTCTAGAGAATTATATTCAATTAAATTTTGTAAATCTTTGTATGGCTTAAAACAATCCGGACGAATACAGTATAACCGTCTTGGTGAATATTTGATAACGGAAGGTTATATGAATGATCCCATTTGTCGATATGTTTTCATTAAAAGATCCAAATTTAAGTTTGCCATAATTGTAGTTTATGTTGATCTAAATATCATTGGAACTCCTGAAGAGATTGAAAAAGCTGCTACTTGTTTGAAGCAAGAATTTGAAATGAAAGATCTTGGAAAGACAAAATTTTGTCTAGGTTTTCAAATTGAGCACTTAGAAAATGAGATCTTCTTGCATCAGTCCACGTATACAACTAAAATCCTTAAAAGATTTTATAGCGACAAAGCACACCCTTTGAGCACACCTATGGTACTAGATCATTTGCTGTACACAAAGACCCTTTCTGGCCTCATGAAAATAATGAAGAACTACTTGGTCCAGAAGTACCATATCTTAGTGTTATTGGGGCATTGATGTATCTCGCTAGTCACACACGGCCTGATATATTCGCTATAAATTTACTAGCAAGATATATTTCTTCACCTACTCAAAGGCATTGGAATGGTATTAAACATATATTTCGCTACCTTCAAGATACAATAGATATTGGTCTTTATTATCCTAAAGCACTCAAGTTTGATTTGATAGGGTATGCTGATGTTGGATATTTATCCGATCCACGTAATGCTCGGCCGCAAATAGGTATCTATTTACATGTGGAGGTACAACTATCTTGTGGCACTCTGTAGAGCAAACTTTGACTGCCACTTATTCCAATCATTCTGAAATCTTAGCAATTCATGAAGCAAGTCACAAATGCATTTGGTTAAGATCCATGGTTTATCACATTTGCGGATCATACAGTTTACACTTGGATAAGAAAGTTCCTACTACTTTATTCGAAGATAATACTGCATGCATTGCTCAATTGAAAGGGGGATATATCAAATGTGATGGAACGAAACATATATCACCAAAATTCTTTTTTACTCAAGTGACAATTTGACAATTTATTCACTAAATCATTACTGACTTCAACTTTTGAAAAACTGGTTACAAAATTAGAATGTGGCCACTGCAAAAAGTCAAGTGGTGTGCTCAACAAGGGGAATAAATATATAGTATACTCTTTTTCCCTTAACCAAATTTTTTATCCCACTGGGTTTTTCTTAAAGGTTTTTAATGATGCAGTGTCATATTCGAAACATTTACTCTTTTTCCTTCACTAAGTTTTTATCCCATTGGGTTTTTCCTAGTAAAGGTTTTAACGAGGCATTGTTTCATAAAATGGACATCCAAGGGGGAGTATTATGAATAATATTATAGTGGATGTCATGCACGTAACTTCCACACTCATTTGTTACCTCTCATTCAACTCTCTTGAACTCCCATTATCTAATCAAAGACCAAACTAATCCTATTCTCAACCCTAATCTGTATATCCCAAATAGTTGCAGAAAAACCTCTTATACAGAGGAAAAAATTACAAGAAAATAGAGTTTGAATTGGATTCATTCGCCTTGCCAGTCGGGATCTATCCCCGACGGGTAGGTCGAGCCTTACCGTCCGTGGTAGGGTTCTGTCTTGTCGGTGCTTGTGATCTAAGGGACTACTACCGATGGTAGGTTAGCCTACCTCACGCGGTAGGTCGGCTTCTTCGTTTCTGACGGCTCCGTTTTCATTGTTTTCGCCCGTTTTTGTTTCCTTTCATTGTTTTCTCTTCTAGAGAACACCTAAGACAAGAATAGGGGATATTAAACTAAAATATACACTTTTACACACTTAAACTGTAACATCCTGACTAAGCATCTCAAAGTTAACATAAGCTGGGGTGAGTTCAAACAAAAGTTTTGGGGTTATTTTATAAAGAATAGAAAGTTTTGGGGTCATTTTGGTAATTTTTATTAGAATATTTAAGGAAGAATTTTTCGTTGAAAATTTTTTTGGCATATTTTAGGATTATTAGTGTCTAACGCTTTAAGTTGGAAATTGAGATTCTAAGTTTAATATGAGTTTTAAGTCATTTTTTAAGGTTTGAGGCTAACATAAAAAGTTTAAGAATTTTGAGGACTTTAATGCAATTATAGGAGTTAGTAGTGCCAAGTGTGTTTGTAATTTGTGGACACATGGCAAGTAAATGCCATGTGTCTTGACCACACAAGCCCAAGCCATGCATAAATGGTTATATATATATGAGGATGAAGAAGCAATTTCTCACCTTTCTCTCCCATTTTCTCTTCTCCTCTCTTCTCTCTTTTCTTTCCCAATTTCTCCTCTCTTTCTCTCTCGCTCGGCAGCCTCTCTTCTCTCCCCACTTTCTCTTTTTCTTTTTCTCCTCTCTCCTTCTCGGCTCTCTCTCCGCCCCAATTAAGGTAAGTTTTTATTTCTTTTTGTTTTTGTTTTTCTAAGTTAAAATATAATTATATGAGGAGTTTTTATTTTATTATTAGGTTATATTTCCTAAAATAAAATAAGTATGGATTTATTTTTTTTAGGAACCCATATTTTTTTTAAAGAATTGTTATGCAATTATTTTAGAGATGTTTTTAGAATTCCTTTAGGTTTAGAATAAATTTAGGTACATCCTAAGGTCATCATGAGATCATGGTTGTATTTTTATAGAGTTATTTGATTAAATTTGGAATTATATTATTTGTAAGATTGACTCGGTTTGTGACTCAAGGTGACTTCATCAACCTTTTCCTTTTTACAGAAGATTTAATTATTTCTTGAAAATGTATTTTTCCATTTTTGGATCTTGACAAAATTTACAAAATATTTATCGGGGTATTACGAGTTATGCTAAATATGTTTTGAGTTATTAAAATAATTTTGTTTTAAAGGCTTTGAAATATGTTTGAGTTAGTAAAATATTTTCATAATACTTTTATTTTAAATATTTTTGTAATACTTCTATTTTGGGTTTTGAGTTTTGAAATTATTTAGAGAAATTATTTTTAAAATATTTATTATTTCTTTTTCAAAATAATATTTTTTAAATATTTCAAATTTTCTTAAAAGGTTTTGAGTTTTAAAATTATTTTGAGAAAAAGTTATTTTAAAATATTTATTATTTCTGTTTGGAAATAATCTTTTTAAATATTTCAAATTTTCTTAATAGGTTTTGAGTTTTAAAATTATTTTGAAAGAAGTTATTTTAAAATATTTATTATTTCTTTTTACAAATAATATTTTAAATATTTTAAAAAGGTTCTAAGATTTAAGATTATTTGGAAAAATTATTTTTAAATATTTATTATTTCCTTTGGAAATAATATTTTAAATATTTTAAATATTCTTATAAGGTTTTGAGATTTAAAATTATCTTTAAAATATTTATTATTTCTTTTTGAAATAACACTGTAAATGTTTTAAATATTTTTATAAGGCTTTAGATTATTAAAATATTTTTATAATACTTTTATTTTAAATATTCTTATATTATGATTTCAAAAATATTTACTATTTCTTTATAAAGAATATTTCTCTATAGTTTAATCCATATATTACTTTAAATTTTAAAGGTATTTAATAATTTCCTTTTGAGAAATATTTATCATGATTTTTTGAAAGCATATTGACATAATCTATTTTATACCCGGTAGTATGATTTTAAAGCTTACATTTCAAAGTCACATAGGCATACTTTCATGGTAAACATGATTTCGAAAGACAAATATATAGAGAAAAATCTCATGAGTTTTTACATAGACATGATTTGAATTGCATTCATGATACATTTGTCATGGCTACGAGTTTGTAGTTTTGCCCGTCAGATAGGATTTTTTTTGAAGAGACTTTGTGGCCGAGAGATGGCCTGTGATTTTACGAAAATGCATTAAAACCCTAATCCGACCAAAAAGGGGCTTGGTATATATTTTTTTATCAACAGGTCGAGAGGATTGCACTATGCGTGGCACGTTCCCCGTATGAGGGCCTCTTCCAAACGACATGCTTGGTAGGTTTACTCTTGATCTGGATCTAGCTAACAAAGGGTGTGGTATAGTTGGAGGGTTAGGCCCAAGGCGGTATTATGTTTGACTCTGTATCATGCTCTTCGGTAGGTGCTACTTCCTAGCTGGTTGTGTCAGGAAGGGCTCACTGGCTAGGGTAGCAGAAGGCAACCTGTTAGGTACCCCAAGGCTCATTACCTATTTGTGTTTAAATGTCGTGTGAGGTTGAAAAATCAAACGTTCGTACATTGTGCTTTAGGTTTCAGGCTGGTATTGACTATGGGATGTCGAAACTTGTGTCCGATTACCCCGTTTAAGGTTCCAGACTCTATCCATTGAGCATACCATGGTGCATGCATAGTTTTAAAAGTTCGGTATCACGGCAGCACCGATGTGTCTTGATTTGCTCAGACTTCCCGGCTGCCACGGAACCCTTCAGAAAGTTTATAACTTGCATACAAGATATTTTTATGAAAACATTTCTCTTCTGGCATGACAAATCGTTTTATAAAAAGTATTTTACCTGTATGGAAAACTCACGAAAACACACGTGTACGTGAACTCACTGAGCATCCATCGCTCATGTCTTTCAAATGTTTTCTCCCCTTTTCAGATGACTCGGTCACCAGATCCGACTAGGTGAGCCAATGTGGACCCACTGGATTCGGTAATATTGGGTATTCTCTACCTCTAGTCATAAGGTTTGATCTATGAAGATCTTGGCCCTCACGGCCTTCAACCGATGTATAAGTTTTGAGAAGTTTTTACTATAGAGTTATATTTATATTATTCTTTCTTCTTCCGCTGTTTAGTTTAGAGGGACACGTTCTAGTTTCTCCTGGATGTATCCTAGCTTTGTATTTTTGTAAGTCCAGTGCCGAGAGACACGCAGGTACCTTACCAGCCGCAGTTGACCTAGCGGAGGGGTACGGGGTATCACAAAAACATTGGAAAACGATGAAGTTAACATATAGAAAATATAGACAACTATGCACATATCAGGTAGAAACTAGAAAATGAAAAACAGAAGGATATAATTTCATAACACCTTATGCTCTCATACCAAAATTGATATGAATCCGGTGATGCAAAAACATTTCCAATTCTAGATTCTTGAATTTGGAATATTATTTAATTCATAACATTAAGAAAATTCTCCCAAAATGCAATATACTATTTACTGAAGTCGCATTATATTCCTGAACTCGTTTTTTTTATTTTATGTTTTCACCTAATCTAAAATCATGTCAAAAAAATCATCCACCGCCATGTGATACGGTAGAGACACCTAAAGAGCTAAAAAGCTTACGTGCCCGGACATATGAAAAAATTTAGAAGGGTACTTTTTGGAAATTTTAATTTAAGGGCAAAAAGAACAACAAAAATTAAGTTTGAATATAGAATGTAACTTAAGTAAATAGCATATGTGTATGTTGAGGTTACTTATTTATCATTAATATGTTGTTTCGATGTACTCAAATTTAAATAATTTAGAAATAATAATAACGCCTTAATTCTTATTAGTCTTATTTTCGTGTATGATCATTAGTCATTTCAATTTATATGGCACCTTAACTATTAAAACAAGAGTCTAGTGTGGACTTCATTTACATATGTTATTATGAATAAAATATACCATATATGAATAAAACATATTATATATAATAGTTAAATTTTATAAAATATAAAAATTTAAAAAAATTGTTGAATCTTAAGAAAACTTATATCTTAAATTGAAAATTTAATTCATATTAACGTATGTCTCAGAAGCACGTGTTAGACAAACCTTAAAAAATTATGAGATTGTTTAAATTGAAGAATAAATATACCAAATGATTGGAATATAAGATTATTTGAAATATGTCTGAGTATTTATTTAAACTATATTATCCTAATAATAATAAATAAAAATATGTGTCAAAATTTTCTATTTAACTTTTTTAATTTATTAAAGAGACATATTCTGAAATGAAAATAATATACCTAAACAAGATAAATTGAAACAGAAAAACATGTTTTATACCATGTCAAGTCTTTGTTTGGTTGATAAAAGAGCAAAAAATAAAGAAGTCTGTGTCTTTTATATTTTACACTTGACACTGATGCACACCAAGAATTACTTATGATCAAATAGATTTTTTTTTTTGAGGTAATGATCATATAGATTTACTTTTTAAAAATTGTGTCTTCAATTCCGTAAAAATTATATAATTTGTATAAAAAGAAGTGTGTTATGAAATTATTTAATTTTGAATGTCTATTATTCTTATAGAATAATGATATATTATCTTTTGGTAAGATAAGATTACTTAGTCACCAATTCTATTCTAAAGGATACAATTCAATTCATATTTATTAATGTGTCTATTTTACCCTCTTAAATTTTATCATTTTTATTAATTTTTTGAGTTTAATTGTTTATAAAATGAACATATGAAGCCCGTTTCTTCTTTTATTTTTTAGGTACCTTTAGAATGAAGATATCTTAAAAACAAATCCAAAACGAAAGACCTTAGGGCTTAAAACAAAGAAAACAAAAAAGAGATTAAAAGAATGAAGTTGCAGGAATATAACTAATATGCGGATCCAAATAGTATTGAAGCCAAAAAAGAAATTTTATCTGAAAGCTTTCCAAATTCAGAAAGTTAGGCTTTCCTGATCTGGAAAGTCACGAGTAGGGTTCTAAATACAATTTTTTTGAGATTTCTATTGTAATCCTATATTATTTCCTTTTTGTAATTTAATTCCAAACCTTTCAACGATAGGTTTAGAGTGAAATTAGCTGAAAATTTCTCTATTTGAACATCTTATTAGCAACATTAATCTGGAGCTTAGGTCTTTGTTTTAATTCTATATACTCTAAAGAAGATTAGAAGACCCAATTCAGGTGCAATATCGGAGTTTATTCGAGCGACTCAAAAGACAAACTTGGACTTTTATCGGAACCATGGAGTCATTATTATCTTTTCTAAACTCCCTAAACTTATTTTATTTCATGAATTTATGTTTTAGAATCATGTTTAGTGGCTAATTCTTTTTTATTTTTTTGTGATTGAATAGGGATGAACCCTAGAAAACTTGGCTACTTTTTATATGAATTTCATGTTTTCATTATTTAATTATTGTTTGATTGTTATTTAATTTTTGTGATTGTTTACGGTAATAACGCAAGATTAATGAGAATTGAAAAAGGAAGATTAATCTAGGGCATTGATTGAATAATAGGAATTGGTAATTGAGTAGGGATACTAATTATGGTTCTTAGATCTCTAAAATTACTATAATCTATAATTCGTTCACAATTAGGTCAGGGTGAGAAGGAATTCTTCTATAAACGGTTAAATGGATCAAAGGGTCTTCACTTAGGAATAGGGATTATGCGACATTAGAGTGAGATCTAATCAACAAGTTTTAATAATTAATTACAACGATTTTCTAAATAAAATTAACTGAAGGTTCTAGGAGGATTCTATCATTTAAACACTTGTTTTCCTATTTTGTTTTAAAACTATTAATTACTTTCTTAGTCATTAATTGCCTTTTTAATATTTCTTTATTTTTAAAAATCTTTTAAAACTATTTTATTTACTTAAATAATAGAGATGAGGAAGTACTAGTGCTTGGCCGTCCCTGAGTTTGACAATCCGAGAACTCTCCTTGCCATATTACACTGATAGATACACTTACCTAAAAGTGGAATTTTAACAGGATAGTAACCACATATGAAGTTTTTAGATTTTTGGTGCCATTACCGAAGATGCTAATATTAGGAATGCTATATCTTTACTGATTTAATTGTTTGTGTTTTATTTGTTTTTATTTTTTTTATCCCTTTATTGGAGTGTTGCATATTTTGGATTCTTTGCTCTCCTTCTTTTATTTTCTTAAACTCACTAATCTTGTGATTCTTCTGTTGTAGGTTCTTTTCAACTAGTTTATGCCCTGTTACCATCAGAGTGAATTGGTTAAATTCGATCTGAAAATTGAAAGAACGCTGCGGAAAGTCCGTTGCATTATCGATTTCAATACAGTGGACAAAACAGCGTTAGTGGTTGTAGACAAGGCGAAAGAGGAGGACCCAAGGGATCCACCACCTCCAATAGCGGAACATACCATAGTTGACTGTGCTAAGCCCTCCCTCATTAGGACGAGGCCGAGCATAACAAGACCGACAGTGGATGCCAAGAATTTTGAGATTAAGCCCAACATCATACAGATGGTGCAAATAATATTCAATTTGACGGGCTACAAGACGAAGAACCCAACACACACATCGCCGATATTTTGGAAGTGTGTGATACTTTCAAGAGTAATAGAGCATCAGAGAATGCAATTAAACTTCTTCCATTCCCATTCTCTTTAAGAGATAAGGCGAAGTCGTATGTGCAAAAAAAGCATCCATACTAAGATACTCATGATTTGGGTGCCCTCCATTACAAAAATCATAGAACATTGCTTGTTGTGGACTCGTCGATGAAGATATCAAATTTAATTTCTCAAACTTCTTATCAATCATGGAGGCCAACATTGATTCCACAAATGTTAGCTTACCCACACTATGTATTCCCGCTATTTTTGCCCTTGGTCTTAGGCCCCCCAAGTATAGCTATTCACTACAATTTGTTTAATTAAGTCATATACTTGTTGGGGCATTTTTCTATCCGTAGATTCGATGGCGAAAGCATCTATTAGTTGCCTAGCTCCTAGCTAACTCTATTGATAAAAGATCGGATTTGGATTCCGAAGTCCAAACCATGATGTGGGCACTTCCTTATCAATTCTTTCCACCTTTTCCACTCTTTGTAGAGATTTTCCCCATCGGCTTGTTGGAATGAGAAGATTTCATTCTTCAATTTTGCAATACGTTTGGGGAAAAGTACCTTCCAAGAAATTTCTCCGCCAAAGATTTCCAAGTTGTGATGGAACCCGGAGGTAACAATTTGACAACTTGGGAATCTTTGGCGGAGAAATTCGGTTGAAGAATGTTCGGCAAAGAAAAGGAGATTAGACAAAGTATCGACATACACTTTGGGTGAAGAATGTTTGGCAATACTAATCAACAAGGAAAAGCTGCCAAGGAGATTAGACAAAGTATCGACATACACTTTAGGTGAAGAATGTTTGGCAATACTAATCCACAAGGACAAACTGCCAAGGTAATTAGACGACGAAGGGAGTTTTTCTTTCCCTTACATGAAAGGAAATTTTCCCATTGATAAACCATCAGCGGACCTAGGAGATACCATAAACTTTGTTCTTACAATATGTGTAAAAGGTTAGGCCTAGGAAACCTAATACCCACTAGGATGTCAATAAGTTTAGCGGGTAAAATTAAGTACAAGACATCCTAAAAGGGTTATAGAAAATGCTTCGGTAAAGGTTAAAGAACTTGTGTTTCCTGTAGACTTTGTGTTCCTCGACATGGAAGAAGATGTTGATTTTCCTTTAATATTAGGACAACCTTTCATATATACTTCTATAGCTTTAAGTGATATGGAAAAAAAGGAAAATAAGTTGGAGGGAGTGAGAAAGTTTCTAGATTGCTGATAACTCCAACCTCCTCCTCTAATAATAATGATACATTGTTTCTCATAGATCATATTAATCATGATTCTCCTCATTCGTTGCAGCAAAACAAGTTTACTCCATCCAAAAGCCCTAAGAACTTAAAAGGCAAGGAGAAGAGTTGCACTAAGAACTTAAAATGCAAGGAGAAGAGTTCTTCTCCTAAACCAAAGAAGGGTTTACTGATGTGGGTGCCAATACGATGAAAGGGAAAAGGAAGGGCCAAAACGTCCCCGGATTCTCATGATCCAGGAGATGCCGACGACACTTAAGAGAGAGTATCACAACTCTTTATATATTTTGGTACTTTTAAGTGTGACATAGTTTAGAGTTAATTTTTTTTTTTTACTTTTGTTATTCTTAAATCATTTTGTCTTTTAAATTTTTTTTAAGGTGAGTAGGAAAATTCTTTATATCCTAAAAAATACTCTTCTTGAGCTTTATATTATGTGTCAAGCTAAAAAGTTGGAAAAACGGATAGAATTGGGATGAAATATAAAATTTTAGTGCAAAACAAACTTTCCGGATCTGAAAAAGCCCCTATCTAGAAAGCATAATAAGAGCCAAAGAAAATCAATCTTGAAACCATCTAGGTCTGAATAGTCTAACTATCCAGAATTGGATAGTTGGAATAGCATCCGGACGGGTGTTCGGGTCGGGTAATCGCCGGTTGCACCGATTTGAGGCTAAATTTTCAGCCTAATTCTCACCCTTCCCAAATTTTCCCCAAAATAACAGCCCCATATCCCTAATACTTCTTTAGTTTCTTCCTCTCTTCTATGATCTTTCTTCCTCGTCCCCTCTCCACTCCGGTACCACCTCTGGTCGAATACTCTAACAGCCACCAACCTCACCATATTTTCTTTCCCTCAGTTTTCTTCTGCTCTTCTTTTCTCTCTTTCTCTCTTCTCTTCTGTCACGCAAACCCCACCCGTCTCGACTCCCCTTGTTTACCATCATTGAGAAACATATACGGTCTTCTTCACGTTCCTTCTCTGTTCTACTCTCTCTCTCTCTCTTTCTCTCTCTCGCAATTTGCTTCCTCCATCTCTTGCTTCGTCACAGTCCAACCATTGTTGCACACACACTACCAAGACTTTGTTTCTCTTCTCTTCAAAACAGGCAGTAGCAGTAGCACTTCAAATTTCTGCATGGTGGTTTGTTCCCTCAATGAACCGGGCTAAGTTTCTTTAACTATTTTTTTCTTAGTTCGATTTTTGTGCACTTTCTTACATTGTTGGGTGCGTAGCCTAGAGTCATTTACTGTCGATTGTGTTGGTTTGTTTTGCTTCAATTTCGTGGTTTGGGGGCACAATCTATTTCTTTTATTACATAAATTGTACACTACGCGTACACAGCTACGCTGTTTTCTTTCTTTCATGTCAATGTTTGTTTCAGTGATGTTGTTGTTTTAAGCTTTTGCAGAATTTTTTTTAGGCCTATTTTTCTATTCTCCAATTGTTCGTTTTATCTTTCATTCTTGTGTTAGTTGTTTCCCATGGTTGTTTAGTATATATATGTTGGTTGGTTATGCTGTTGCATCCATTTTCCTTGTTGCCTTACCTTTATCCCTTCTATTCATCCTAATGCTTCGTAAAGCCACCACTTCCTCCTCTTCCAAATGGGCTCGGATAGCTAACACGAGCTCACCAGAAGATAATCCTCGCATTGTCCCTTTTCTAGCAGAATAACAGATAGGTCTAATTTGGCTTGGTATGAGATAAAAAAAAAGTAATAGAATTGAGCCAGAAAGAAACCTTGACCCCATCTTCGATAACCAATTAGAAATATCCAATCTCTTTACGGGTATCGTGTAGGGAAGAATGATTACTAGGAGTAGAGTTTATTACCCCTCTTTGATTAAAGAGTTCTATACTCATATCACTAAGAAAAACAATAAAGTTCTCATAAACATAAAAACCATCGTTAAGGTAGTAAACATTGATATTGATCGGACCCTCCTCTCTCACATTACTTCAATACCTAACGAGGGGCAGACCATTACCTTTGGCTCTACTTCTTGTATTATTTTTGACAATGATGCATAGAAACATAGCGGAGCGAGTCATAGTATAGGAATTCGACCTAGGTCGAATACTGGGCATTATAGGAATATTCAGAATTCTAATGATCTATCACCTAGGATGCGAGCTATTTATGGTCTTTGAGGTAGAAATCTTGTCCCTAGGTCTCGAAAATGTCTAAATGAATTAAGGGTCCGACCCATTACCTTTTGGCTCTACATCGCATATTATTTTCGGTGATGATGCGTGGAAATATAGCGATACGAGTCATATAATAGGAATTCGACCTAGGCCAAATACTGGACATTCTAAGAACATTTGGAATTCTAACGATTTGTCACCTAGGATGCTAGTCGTTTATGATATTAAATGTAGCAATCTTGTCTAGGTCTCAAAAAATCTAAATGAATTAAAGCTCATAGATATCTACCTTATGGACAAACTTCTTTCAACCTTTTTAGTCAATCTTGCTCGCATTATCATACATTGTATGCGTGACACAGTTAATACTAACAAAGCTAACTGTGTCTTTAGTTTTTCTTAACTGCTCAAGGATATATTCCGTCACTTTAATGTTAATCTTCAAGTGAGTAGCAAGTTCTTACAAACGCCTCCGATGTTATCTCGGCCATCCATCTCTCGTAGTCGTTCTAAATATAATGAGACAAAAAAAAGATGGATCGCCATATCTGGGCTAAGTTAGCTGGAAGAATTTTGGTCACTAGTGCACAAGACCTGCCTGACACTCTGGGAAGGCAGTGGCCAAAGAAGAAAGAGGACAAAGAAGAAGAAGCCGAGGGCAGTGATGAGGAGTACGAAGAGTCAGAGTCCTCTCTCCGAGCAACCCTTGTGCAAATGCAAATTCGACAAACCCAATATTTGGATGCCTTGGCAGATATTTAGGCCACACTCAAGCGTCAAGAGTTCATGATGGCCAAAATATATGGGCGCTTATTCCTGGGTGAAGGCTCGAGTGGAGGAGGAGGTGGAGAGGGCGAATCGGCCCTCTAGGGAGTTTTTCTATCCCCCTACTCACTCTATTTTTTATTTTTGTTATTTTATTTTGTTTTGTTTGTTTTTATGTGTTTTTTGTTTTCCTTTATTTGTTCTGTTTGTTAATTTTCATAGTTTGTGTAGTTTAAGTTTTTGTTAGTTTCATAGTTTTCTATGTCTTTGTTTTCATTTTGTTTTCCCCCACATTAAGCAAAATATGGTTCTGGGGACTTTAGTTGTTTATTATTCTTAGTTATTTTAGTTATTTACGTTGTTATGGTATTATTGTTTGTTTTTACAAAAAAATACCAAAAACATTAAATTCCAAAAAGTCCAAAAAAACTGAAAAAACCCAAAACCTCCAAAACATGGAAAATTTGAAATATCTCAAAAAAATAAAACTGTTTTGTTTCTTTTAAAGTTAGTTTTTCTAAGTAATCAATTTTCAAAAAACCAAAAAATGTTTTCCTTTTTCTTATTGTCACTAGAAAAGGATGAAAAAGAGGTGCACTTAACTTGTGGAAACTTGGAA
This sequence comes from Catharanthus roseus, assembly GCA_028651295.1. Lineage (NCBI taxonomy): Eukaryota > Viridiplantae > Streptophyta > Magnoliopsida > Gentianales > Apocynaceae > Catharanthus > Catharanthus roseus. Next base: position 7,288,528 of record JAPQWS010000083.1, read on the forward strand.
TAGGCATAGTACGTAGTTTAACTGAGCATCCTTCTTTTGTCTATGCCTTATGAATTGATAGTTTTATACAAAATTCTTTGTTTGTGGAGTAGAAATATGCTCTGAGAATCTTGTGAAATTGCCTAATATGATTTATTTTCAAGCATCATTCTAGAACTTGTTATTCCACACCTTGAAATGAAAAGTCTAGTTTAGGTTAACCCTGGAGATGATGGTCTTAGGCCTTCTTTGATCTGTTTGAGCCTTTCTTTTCCTACCCTATTAATGCTAAATCCCTAGTACCCCATTTGATTTTTATTCCAAGAGATTTGCTCCCTTCTTTTCTTTGTCTTTAAACTCACATTTAAATGTAAACCCTCAATCAATGAGCTAATGTTCTATACCTTTGAGTTGTTTTGAGTGAAAATCACAAATAAGTATGGGAGAAAGAGTGAGAAAAGAAAATATTGAGAGAAAGAGTATTTTTGGGAAACTTATGTGAGAAAGAAATCAAATGAGAGAAAAGAAACAAAGGAATGATTTATCGTTCAAAGAAATATATTGAGAAAAGAAACCCTTTGGGAGAAAGCGTATTCCTATCAATCATTTGTTGAAAAAGAGAAAAACATTGAAGATTAAAAAAATAGTGTAAAGAGAGAAGAGAATGAAAGAAAGAAAGAAAGAAAGAAAGAAAGAAGAGAGAAAAATATATGAGTTTAAAAGAAAAAGTATTAGCCCTTTTATCTCTTGATACCTTTTATTCCCTTCTTCTCACATATATACTTCCTTGATTTTAAATGATTGCTGAGAGTTATAAAGTTTTAGGGTTAATGGGTTTTGAATGAAAGGTAGAGTGTTTCGAGAGATTTGAGTGAAAGCGACTTAAAGGTTATAGATAACTTTTAGTTTGTTTCCCTTTCAATTGTATTAGCTCGTATTCTCATTCTTTTTTGTTTTTATTTACCTTCATTTGATAACCATTTATGTCCCTAGCCTAACATTACAAGTTTGAAAGTCTTACCTAATCCGGGGGTAACTTTAGCTAGAATTTGGAGTAGAGGCGTTGGAACATTCAAGCATATAGAGTATAGCTTAATAAGATGAATAATATGGTTAATTTCTTGACATTATTTTTGCATAGTATTGAAACTAAACATAAGTATGCACACTCACACACAAACACATCATTGATTCATATAGGCTAAAACAGAATGTTGGATGTGTCAGTTGGATTATGATTTGTGCCTTGATGAGGTTTGACAGTTTTGTAACTCTTGGTTATGTTTGAAAGTGGTGATTCTTCGGTTTTTTTGTTGGTTTTAGTTTTTGTAAAGTAAGCTTGTTTTGTAAAGTTTTAAGTGTTTATTTTGTTACTTTGTGGGAATATCGTCTAGAAACCCTCATGAGACCTTACTCGTCCTCTTTGGTAACTTAGGGGTTTAAAGAGCTTGTTGCACATGCTAAGTGCAATCGCGAGTCCTACGAAAGTGGCTAGATAGTTTATTTTCGTTTTCTTTGTTGTTTTTAGCCCTTTGCTCGAGGACGATTAAAGCTTATGTGTGGGGGAGTTTGATTGGCATATTTTTACCTATTAAGTTTTATTATTTTTATCGATTTTTGAGTTTAGTTGTTTATTAAAATGAATTTATTAAGCTCGTTTCTTCTTTTATTGTTTTAGTATCTTCATAATGAAGATACATTGAAAACAAGCAAAAACAAAGGACTTTGGGCATTAAAACAAAGAAAACAAAGAAGAGATTAAAAGAATAAAGTTGCGGGAATATGATCACTATCCGGATTCGGTTAGTGGCTATCCTGTTCCAAATAGTGTTGTAGCCAAAAGAGAAATTTTATCCATAAGCTTTATGGATTTGGAAAGTTGGGCTTTCCTTATCCAAAAAGTCGCGACTAGGGGTCTAAATGCAAATTTCTAAGATTTCTATTGTAATACTATATTATTTTCCCTTTTGTAATTTAATTCCAAACCTTTCTAGGGTAGTGATATGTGCTTAAGTTTCAATATATTTTATATGTTAATTGTGTCATTTTGCGATGTTTTTAGTATATAAAACATATAACAAACTTCATTTTCTTTCCTTCAGACTTAGGTGCTGGCAACATTACGGACAGAAGCCTACCGTATACGACATGCCACCCCTACTGTATGCGGTGGTAGGTTAATAGAACAAAAAGAAGAATGGACAGAAGCCTACCGTTGACGGTAAGCTACTCTTACCACCAACGTTAGGTCATAGAGATTTTGAAGCATTCTTAGCAGAGCCTACCGCGGACAGTAGGCCTCGACCGATCGCACACGGTAGGTCTTGATTTCACCTGCATTATTACATTTTTTTACTCTCTTTAAATGTAATTTTCATGCCTTTTTGGGGAATATTCTCAGTTTTAGGTTTAGAGAGAGTGGGACGAAAATTCTCATAAAAACTCTTTCCAATTCCTCTTCAATTAGATAGCATTCATAGATTAAATAGAAAATTGAGTGTTTAGAGAAGAGATTGAAGATTATTCAAGGAGCAATTTCAAAGTTCATCGGAGGATCGAGAGACAATCTCGTGGATGACTCAGAAACGTGGAATCTACTTTCTTAACCCTAAGTTTTCTTCCTCTTGTCTATTCATGAATTTTACTATGAATTTGAGTTTAGTGAACATGTTTAGTAGCTAATTTCATTTTGGTTGAATGAGGTTGAACCCTAGATTTTTGGATGATATGATCTTTTGATTGGTTTTATAAAATTGATGGTTGTTCTATGTTGGGTTGTTGTTGAACTATGCAATTGTGTTGTTTGATTTGCTTGGAATCAACTTAATTTGAAAACTTGATTGGAATTGAAAAAGGAAAATCAATTCAAGGTAACTAATTGAGCATTAGGAGTTATCGATTGAATAGAGATATTAATTGCACTCTTACCTCCTTTAATTGCTAATTATTAAAGTATTCATAATCGGTTAGAAAGAGAAGAGGTTCTTCTCTAAAGGTTGGTAAATAGAGATGTTCTTGCCTAAATAAAAGGGTTACCCGAGTTTAGTGTGATGACCCAACCTTATTCTTTCAACTATTTGTTTTATCCTTTAACCAATTGAAATAGTTGACAAAAATCTAGGGGAATTCTATCGTTCAAACTTCTTTCTCATGTTTTTTCTTGCTTATTGCTTTATTTTTAATCTATTTTCTCAAACCAAAAATTATATTTCGGACTAGACCTTAGAAAGATGGTTTCAACTTTCCTATTCCCTGAGTTCGACAACTCGGCATTGTCATTTGCTACATCAATTGGTTCACTTGCCTGTTAGTGTTAATTTAGGGTAGTTCCGTTTTTAAACAACAAGGTTTTAGTCCCGTTTTCGGGGAACGTTAACTTTAAGAATGCTGTTACTCTATTACTTTAGTCATTTTTAATTTCTTATTTTTGTTGTTTTTAATTTGATTTGTGCTTTGTTCTTGCATTATTTGGTTTTTCTCTTTCTTGGCTTGTTTTTGTGGAATTTTTGTTATTGCTATTCTTGGATTTTGATTCGTGCTATGTCTACTTCAGGTTTTATTCAGCTAGTTTATGCACCAAATCCAATAGGGTGAGATAGTTGGTCACGATCCAGAGATCGAACATACGCTGCGGAGTGTCCACTGCATTACGATATGAAACGGCGAACAAAAATGCCATCATTCCCGTGGATAAAACGGAGGATGAACATCGAGATCCACCACTACCTATTCCTCCATTCAGTCCACCTCCACCACCTCTAATGGTGGTGAGAACAATAGCAGACTAACGCTCGACCGTCCATCACTGTGGCATAGTCGAGCATTACTAGACCACTAGTGCAAGCCCACAACTTTAAGATCAATCCAAATGTGATCTAGATGGTATAGAATAATGTACAGTTTGATGGGCTCCAAGAGGAAGATCCAAATGCGTACATCACCAAATTTTTTGGAGGTGTAAGATACATTAACAATTAATGGAGTTTCGGATGATGTTATCCAACTTTCCCTTTTCTCATTCTCTCAGAGGGGCAAGGCAAAATCTTCAGTATGGTAAATCTTTAGAAATTTTTAAAAAATTGCATATCAACTTACTTTTGGTTGATGGTTTGATGAAGATGTCGAAATATGCAAAGTTCTTCAAAGGGGTCATCTCGTACCAGAAGGAACTGGAAAACATCTCCTTAGTATTGATGAATGAAGATTGTTCAGCTATCCTAAACACCAGAGACAAGCTCCCATAGAAGCTAGAGGATCCAGGGAGTTTCATTATCCCTTGTACTTTAGGAGAATTATCTGTATCTAGGGCTTTAGTTGATTTAGGAGCAAGTGTGAATCTATGACTTATAATATGTTTAAGAAGCTAGATGCTATGGAATCAAAGCCTACTAGGATGAGTATACAATTAGTAGATATCTCTTTAAAGTATCCTAGGGAGATTATAGAGGATGTGCTTGTAAAGGTTGAGAAGTTTATTTTCCCTGTTGACTTTGTTATCATGGGTATGAGTGAGGATATTGAGCTCCCTCTTATCCTTGCTCGTCCTTTTCTTGCCACTACTTATGCTATTATGGATGTTTGAGAGGGGAATTTAACCTTGAGATTAGGGGATAAGAGGGTAGTTCTTAGGCTTCCCGATGCTATGCATAACTTATTAGATCATGATGGCTCCTGTTTCATGATTGATTCTTTTGACTGTTATATTTCTGATCATGTGTAGGAGTTCGTGCAAGAAGATACTGTTCTAATTGCTCTTCAATAGGATGACCATGAAAATATTGATTCCAAAGATTTACAAGCCATGGTCTCCAAGTTAGATGAGGGGGATGTTGCGAAAAAATATGCTAAGAAAGAGGATATTGAGAGAATTCCTCGTCCCTCACTGAAATCTTCATAGAACCTCTAGAGCTGGAATTGAAGCCACTACCCAATCACTTGGAATAAGCCTTCTTAGGGGAGAATTCAACACTCCTGTGATTTTTTCTTCTAAGTTAAGTTGACAACAAAAAGGAGCTCCATTGAGGGCATTGGAGAAACATAAGAGAGCTATTGCTTGGAAGATAGCCGATATCCAAGGCATCAGCCCTTCATTCTGTACTCACAAGATCCACTTGGAAGAAGATTTCCAGCCTGTGGTTCAACCTCATAGGAGGTTGAATCCAAATATGCAAGAGGTTGTGAAGAAGGACGTGATCAAGCTCGTAGATGCTGGCATTATCTATCCCATCTTAGACAGAATCTGGGTAAGTCCATTACAAGTTGTACCTAAGAAATGAAGGAATGACCGTGGTCCTAAATATGAAGAATGAGCTAATTTCTACAAGGATCATAACTAGATGGAGGGTGTGTATTAATTATAGAAGTGTAAATAAAGCCACCCCGCAAGGATCACTTCTTGTTGCCGTTCATTGATCAAATGCTGAAGAGGTTGGCAGCCACTCCTACTACTATCTCCTGGACGGATTCTCAGGTTTTTTCCAGATTCCTATCTCCCCAAATGACTAAGAGAAAACAACGTTCACCTGCCCGTACGATGCATTTGCTTATAGGTGTATACCTTTTGGTTTATGCAATGCTCTTGCTACTTTTCAGCATTGTATGATTGCAATTTTTAAGGGTTTGGTAGGGGAAATTATGGAAGTTTTTATGGATGATTTGTCTATCTTTGGGGATTCTTTTGATGTGTGTTTATCTAATCTGGAAAAAGTTTTGAAAAGATGTGAGAAAACTCATTTAGTTTTAAACTGGGAGAAATGTCATAAAATTTCTTAACATGACATTGAGGTAGATAGGGCTAAGAAGGAAACAATTAAAGGTTAACTCCCCCTTCATCCGTGAATGCGATGAGGGGCTTTCTGGGGCATGCTTGTTTTTTGAGTGTTCATTAAGGATTTTTCAAGGATTACAAAACCCTTCACTTCTTTTCTTAAGAAAGATGCTCCTTTCAATTTTAACGATGCTTGTCTACATACTTTTCAGTTGCTAAAAGAAAAGCTAACAAATTCTCCTATCTTAGTTGCTCCAGATTGGTCACTCCCTTTTGAACTGATGTATAATGCTTGTGATTTTTCCATAGGTGTTGTTTTAGGCCAGAGGAAGGGTAACTATTTTTAACTAAGATACTGTGCAAGCAAGATGCTTATGGACGCTCAAGCGAACTATACAACCACCGAAAAGGAGTTGCTTACAATAGTATTTGCATTTGATGAATTCCGTCCTAACCTAATTTTATCCAAAGCCATAATTTACATTCACCATTTTACTTGTTGTCTAAGAATGAAGTTAAGCCTAGACTAATTAGATCAGTGCTTTTGCTGCAAGAATTTAATTTGGAAATCAAGGACAAGAAGGGAGCAGAAAACTGGCGTTTGACCATCTTTCACGGCTAGAGAATCTAAGCTTAGAACCCTTAGAAAAGAAAGCATAAATAACACCTTTCCGGACGAGAAACTTCTCTTTTGTCAAGCTATTATTGATAATTCACCTTTGTTTGCCGACATTGCTAACTACCTCATTTCCAATGTTGTGCCTGTAGGTACCTCACAATAGAAGAATTAAAGTGCTACTTTGGGAAGACCCTTACCTTTTTCGTTAATATGCCGATAAAATCATTCGGAGATTTGTGGCTTATCCTAAGATGCAGGAAATTCTTAGCCATTGCTATAAGGGTCCGGCCGGCGGGCATTTCCAAGCGAATAGGATCGCCTGTAAGGTACTTGAGTCAGGCTTCTATTGGCCGACTCTTTTCAAGGATACAAAGAGGTATGTATTTTATTGTGACAGTTACCAGGGAACAAGTAACATCTCTAAACTCAATGAAATGCCTTTTAACTACTTTCCAAGTGTGTGAGGTATTTGACTATTGGGGTATAAACTTTATGACCCTTTTCCTAAATTCTTTGGTAATCGATATATCTTGGTAGCTATTGAGTATGTTCTCGGTGGATGGAGGCTCAAGCCTTGCCTACAAACGATGCTAGAATCGTAGTTAAGTTCTTAAAGTTGTTTTCTCGTTCTGGCATCCCTAGGGAAAAAATAAGTGATATGGAACCCATTTTTGTAACCAATAACTTCAGAAAGTGCTTAAACATTTAGGGTTACCCACAAAATGGCTACACCTTACCATCCTTAAACTAGTAGCCAAGTGGAGGTAGTTAATAGCAAGATAAAGAGGATTTTAGAGAAAGTAGTAGATCACACCCGAAAGGATTGGAGTTTAAAGCTTGATGATTCCTTTTGGGCATATAGGATGGCCTACAAGACTCCCATAGGTTCCACACCATTTAGACTCTTGTATGGGAAGTCTTGTCATCTACCTGTAGAAGTTGAGCATAAGGCGCATTGGGTAATACACCTTGTTAACTTTGATTATCTTCGTTCAGGTAAGCAACGATTTTTAAAACTAAATTTATAATTCGTTCAGGATCATTTTTCTAGCTGAAATAGAAGCCTATCATAGGCCTCGACCTACCACCTGCGGTAGAGTCCTACACCAGCCGCGGGTTGGATCAGACCGGGTTCAGATCGAGTACACGGGTCGCATCAACCCAAATTAAACCCAATTTCAGTCTCATCTTTCCTAAATTTCTGAATTTCTTCTCAACTCCAATCCCTACCTCCTCATATTTTTTTCCTTTTATTCCCCATTTACATTATCTCTGGTGACTTTCTCCCTCGGCTCTAACTTTCTTCTTCAACGACCTCTACCATCTCTGCGCACCTCAAGCTCCGAGAACCCTTTTCCTCCCTCCTATCTTCTTTTCCTTCTACCTTTCCTTCTTCCTCCCTTCTTTCCCCTCTCCTATCTTTCTGCCAGCAAGCACAACCCACACCACCACCATCACCTTCTCTTTTTTTTTTTCTTCTTCTTCCTCCACTACCACGCCACCATCATCGTACATGGCAGAATCACGACACAGTTCACACACCCTTTTTTCCACCCTTCTATTTTCTTCTTTTTCTTCATTTTCTTGTTATTCTCATTTCTATTCTTTTTCTATTTTATTTCTCCCCTCTCTACTCATATTTCTGCAGGCTATTACTCACGAGAATCCCAGCAAGATATTCCGGTGAGGATTCCGTGTGATACCCCCACCCCTCCGCTAGGTAAGGTACTAGCGCGCCTCTCGGTACTAAATTACAAACATCCAAACCAACTCAAAACCTGAAGTTACACTTAAAAATATAATATATAAATGTTAGATATATATACTAAGTAGAGGAAACATGTATACACATACCGCGACTTTTATATAAGTTCCAGGAAGTCTTTCTATAACAAAGCTAGCATAAAATATTTTACAACACATTATCGTGCCAAGCTATTTAAGGATAAGAAACACAAACACTTTTCCCAAAATACTATACACAACATGCCCTTGTCCAAAAAACTGCACAAAAAAAACTATTGTATCAAGAAAAATGCATCACTTATTTTTTTTTTTTTTTGTTATTAGTCCTTAAGGATTGAAAACTATAGTCACTTAAGGAATTGCCAACAACCACAATAATATTAATATTAAGAATAAGAGTAATGATATTTATCTTATCTTAAGCTTAGTCCAATAAAATAATGTATAGAATATTTATATTATCCCGCAAAAATCACGTTTAGACCATAATGGTACTTTTCAAAACGTTCTTTCCTAACACATTATATTTTTATTAAGTTCACTACTTAAAACCTTATACGGATATGTCAAGTATTTAGAACCCTAAAATGTGCATGCTAAGTATAGTAAAAACAAAAATGAATCTACTTAAAGATATTCGTAAACTCTCCTCGCATCTACTTATCTTAATAAAATTTAACTCTCTTTCCTAAGCATCTCAAAAATTACCGTTTTGCCCAAATACTTTTGATATGTCTTATGGGGTATAACCAAAAACTAATGCAACAAGAAAGTGCAACTATCACTGAAGTATCAGAGATGCACCCGAGTTGTCGAACTCAAGGAACATATAAGCTCAAATACTCATTGTTTTAACTAATGTCTAGTCTACAAATTAATTTTTTGAAGAATTTTCTTGAAAGATACTAAAAATAGTTAAATGGACGCAACAATTTTAAGATGTATAAATTTTTTTTAGGAAAATAGTTTGAATGAAGGAATCCCCCTAACTTTTGTCAACTATTTCAATGGGAAAACTCTTAAAACAATATTTGAAAACTAAGGTTAGGTTATCACATGAAAATCAGGTGATCCCTATCTTTAGATGAAAGCCACTCTAGTCACTAACCTTTAGAGGAGAATCTCTTCTCTTCCTAACTGATTATGAATGCAATAACAATTTAAGTGATGTAACAACCTAAAAGTGCAACAAAAATCTCTATTCAATTGCCAACTTTTTTTATTCAATTAGTTGCCCTAGATTGGTTCCTTTTTCAATTCAAACTAATCTTGCATAATAATCGATTCTGCGCAAATCAATTATCATAAAACCTGTAATCAAACAAAAACCAACAATAAAACAAACATCAATTTCATGAAATTCAATCAAAATTCATATCATCCAAGAGTTAGGGTTCAACCTTCAATTCAAACAACGAAAGAATTAGCTACTAAACATCTTAACGCTACTCAAATCAATAATAGAATTCATAATTAGCAAAAAAAAAGAAGGCTTAGGCTAAAAAGGGTTGAATCCACGATTCTGGAAGCCACCAGAGCTCGTTTCTTGATTCTCTTGTTGAACCACGAAATTACTCTGTAAGATCTCTTCAATCCTCACCCACGAGCTTCAATTTTATGTTAATTATTGAGAATCTATCTAATTGAAGAGGAATTGAGAGGATTTTTCTTGCCAGAGTTTGCCCCTAATTCCTCCTCTCTAAACTTAAAACTGTTGAATGATGAAAGAGCATTTACTGCGCTGCTAACGGGACCTTCCGCATCCGTAGGTCAGGCCTTACTTTCTGCGGTAGGGTTCTGTCCAAGAATCGGTTCAGTTTTCGGCACCTACCGCATGCCGTAGGTCTAGCCTACCATCCCTGGTAGGCTTTCACTGGAAATCTTCTTTTGACTCCTGGACCTACCGCATGTGGTAGGTCTTCTTCCTTGGTGGCGATAGCTTTTGTTTTCTGCATTTTTGCCTATTTTCACGTTTATTCTCCATCTTCTTCATCGGGAAGCACCTAAGATAAGAATAGAGGTAAATGGTGTGAATTACACATTTTATACTTTGAAAATATCGTAAAACCATGAAAATAATATATATAAATGTAATACTAAATGGCACATATCAAATGCCCCCACACTTATCTGTTGCTTGCCCTCAAGTACCACATAACTAGGAAAAAATTGGAAAACGTATAAAGAGAAGTGCATAAAGTTTATTAATTGAAAATGACACATGGAAGGAAAACACAAACGACCAACGATGTACAAGACTCCTTGACCTACCGCATGCGGTAGATCTTTTTTTTTTTGTGCTTACCGCATGCAGTAAGCTTCTGCTGGAAATCTTTTTTTTGACTCCTGGACCTACTCCATGTGGTACGTCTTCTTTCTTGGTGATGACAGCTTTTGTTTTTGCCCGTTTTCACTTTTATTCTCCGTCTTCTTCATCAGGAAGCACCTAAGATAAGAATAGAGGTAAACGATGTAAATTACACATTTTATACTTTAAAAACATTGTAAAATGACGAAAATAATAAATAGAAATGTAATACTGAATGGCACATATCAAATACCCTCACACTTTTCTGTTGCTTGCCCTCAAGCAACACATAACTAGGCAAAAATTAGAAAACGTAAAAAGAGAAGTGCATAAAGTTTATTCATTAAAATGACACATGGAAGGAAAACACAAACGACCAACGACATACAAAGTAAAACAAGGATAAAAACGACTAAAAACATCACTTCAAAGGGGATTATAATTATTCAACCGCATAAGAATCTTTCAAAGGACGACTCACAAGAATGAACAATTCTACTGCCATCTTACTAATATTCTTACTAATCAACGGAGTTTGTGTCTGTGTGAATTGTTTGTGTCACTTTTCAAAGAAAATAAGGAATATCAGGTTATTAACATAGAGAAAAACTTTATTAGAAAATTGCACAACACAACTCAGATTTCTCAAAACCTTTCCACTCTAAGATTTATTCTAAGTCGTTCCCGAATTAGGTAGGGCTTTTCAGCTTGTAATGTTAGGCTCGGGATATAAAAGGTGTCAAACAAAGGGAAAGGAAATCAAAACCAATTGAGATAGAGTTAATGCAACCGAAAGGAAAGATATAAAAAATTATGAACACTTTCTAGCCGCTTTTCGCTCATTCCCATCTACTCTTGAACGTCTTACTTTGTTCAAATAATGAACAATCCACCCAACATTTCTCTATTTCTCATGAATATTTTTCAAATATAAGAGAGAGAGAGAGAGAGAGAGAGAGAGAGAGAGAGAGAGTAGCTCGAGACTTTTGAGATACAAACAGAAGAGAGATTCAAATACTCATTTTTTTTTGTGTTTTCTTTGATTTTTTTTAAAACAAACATCACTTAGCTTTCTCTCTTTCAACTGCTGCATATAACTTGCTTACAAGATTTCCCAAAATACCCTTTTTAAAGAAAAATCCTCTTCTTTGCACACATATCCCTACACTTCTCTATTTACCTGACTCAAAACGGCTACAAAGTATTCAATCATTAGCTCAACGAATTGAGGTTTTATATAGTATGAGTTTAAAAGGCAAAGAATGGAAGGGATTAAAACCTTTGGCATGAAGGTGCAAAGGGAAACTAGGGTTTGATTTCATACAAGGGATAGGAAAGAAAGGCACAAATGGTACAACAAAGGTCTGTGACCATCATGTCCGAAATCAACCTAGACTGAACCTTATCGTGTCAAAGCAAATAAAAACACTTAAGTGAAGGCAAAGACTCGAAATAGTATTCACTATGCTAATCCGCTAAGATTCCAAGGCTTCTATTACTAACTTACACTTACAAGTGCATAAAAACCATTGACTTTGTTAGAATAAAAAGCAAGTGTGGTTTTCAAGTCGATCAAGTTAAACATCTTTTTCAAATCCTATGGGTGTTGCAACTAAGACTCCTACTGAATATGACAAAAACAAAATGTTTTTGGATTTTGCTAAGTATAGGAAGACTAAAAAAGGGAAAAGAAGGAAAAATTATTTTTTGGGTTTTTTCAAGTTATCTAATTTTTTGGATTTTTCAAATGTGAAAAAGAGAAAAATGACTCCATGTACTATAACAAAAACTAAACATAAACACACATCAAAAACAAAAATAAATATTCAGAAGACACACAAATATCCCCACACTTAAAACCACATTGTCCTCAATGTGGGGGCCTAAACAAAGTGTAAACAATTAAAGCACATACATGGGAAGCAATCCCACAAATATTATGCATGATAGGCTTATTGGAAAGCAATCCCTACGAACAACCAAACTAGAAAAAAAAAAACAAATCACAGGAAAGAAAACATAAAAAATAGAAAAGAAAAGAAAATAAGGGAAATGTGAAAACACAAAAGGAAAGGAAAAAGAAAGAAAGAAAAACTACCTCATTGGGACCAAAGTCTGGACCGCCACCTCTACTGCTAGCCTGATCGGGTAGGAATCGACTGAATAGCCGGGCCATCGTCTCCTCCTTGCGGTTTATGGACACCCTTTGATGTGCCAACTCATCTCATATCGGCGAGTAGACTCCAATATCTATGCCAGTTGGGCTCCATGGATGTCTTGTGTGAGGCAGAGTTGCTAGAAAGCAGCCCACATCTCAGTTTGAAAAGCGTCCATAGGGGCTGTGAGAGGTGCATCCTCGGCCGAGAGGTCATATGACTCGTCATCCTCACTTTCATCATCAGCGGACTGTGAGGAGGATGCTCAAATGTCGGTTCTTGTGGTTTTCTTTATCGAACGAAAACCGGCAATGTTACGTTCCCATAGCCGATCCTCCTTGGCCCGAGATATCCAAATCTTTGAGACAATTGCAAGTCGCATCATAGTTCCAGTCTAGGTCCTTGTTGATGGTTTTCTTATTAGAATCTACAATGATAGTGTTTCCTTCATCCCGGATCCCCAAAATAGAAGCTAGACTCTCCGTATCTAAGACTATCCTCACTTACTTGATTGTTGAACTTATAGTAGAAAGGTCTTTGTTCGTTTTATGGAACGTGTTAGTGTAAAACTCTCGGACAAGCTCGGGAAATTAGGGTCCAGAAATATGCAAAAGGGGTTCCCACCCTAAACCACCAAATAGCATTTAGATCTAAGCGTTTGATAACGGAAGCATCAAAGGATTTTTCAACTATAAGATTAAGGTGCTCTCTATCGGCTATCTATTTTAGGGTTGCCGTAAATAGGCACTTCAGATAGGGAGAAATAGCAGGGTTGGTGGGGTTGGGCATGGAATTATCAATCCGAGCTCTTTTGGATTTGGAGGAGGAAGCTGTGGACTTTTTGGGTGCCATACAGGAGTTCAACAAAAGACACAAAAAATGAGGATGACAAAGACTACAACACAACGCAGATGAACCGCTAAAACAAATAACACAGAAAACAAAGATATCAAAACTAACGTAGCCCATGTGTGTCGAAGTGTCCTATACATCGCCTACATGTGATGAATTATGATACAGTGTAAAAGAATAGAAAAAAAGAGTAAAATAACGAAGTGAATACTAACAACAAAACACAATGAAAGCATAGAGCACAAAATAACAAAAAACGAACCCAATTAACAATTAAAAGTTAACTAACTAAAAGTGAAGCAAAGGGTTTAAGAGTTAGCCTGAGTTTGTGTGAATAAACAGAATGTTACTGCAGTTCCTATGAAACGCACACTTTACCTCTAGGGTGTGCCGCCGGAGTTCCACCGAATTGTCGAAAAATGTTTTTGAATATTTTTCTGCAAATTTTTGTTAGAAAAACAAAGGCAAAGACAACACAAGTATCAGTAAAGCAAGAAATATAAAAAAGAGGTAGAAAAAGAAAAGAAAATAGAATAAAAGAGAAGAGAGAGAAACGGGGTAGAGGGGGTGAAAATAGTTTTAATGGTGGATTTAAGAGGGGGAAGTGTGGATTTTGATGGAATATAAAGAGAAGGAAAAATAGAAGATAAAATTGGTGGGTGGTATTAGAAGAAGAAGAAGAAGAAGAAGAAGAAGAAGAAGAAAGGTTAGAAAAGAAGAAAAGGAAAAGAACAAGAGGTGAGAGAGAGAGAGAGAGAGAGAGAGAGAGAGAGAGAGAGAGAGAGAGAGAGAGAGGAGGAGGTTATAAACTTGTAGTCTTGGCTGGTCATCGATGGCGGAGGGGTCGCCGGAGAAGAAAGTTGTCGCCGGAGGTGGAAGGAAACCAAGAGGGAGGAAGAAAAGATGAGAGAGTTAGGGCTAGAATTTAGAATTTGACGGTGAGGAATTTCGGGAAGATTGCAGGAAATCGGGGAAAAAGGGCTATAATTGAGTTGGATTTGGGTCTACCCGACTTGTTTACCCACAAATCTACTGAACCGCAACTTATTTTCCAACCTATCACATCCGGTAGGTCGAGACCTACCATCCTCGGTAGGCTTCTGTCCGCTGAAAAAATTTTTTCCTGAACCTACCGCGTGTAGTAGGTTGGACCTACTGTCCGCGGTAGGTTTTTACCTATGGAATGTTTTGATACCATAACCCTACCGTCCATGGTAGGTACTGATTGAACTCAATAGATTTTCCAACTTCTGTGGTAGTTTATCCTTATTGATAAGGATAGCAGAACATTCTTCACCCAAGACATGAGTTGATGCATCTTTAAGCTTGCTCTTCTTCGTCAGCATCTCTTTAAAATATTTGGCATAGTTGGGTACCTGCAAGAGTAAATCATAGAGAGCTAAGTTTATTTTCAATTGCTTAAATATCTCTATGAACTTCCTCATGTTGTCCTGGTTGCGATCACGAACAAGAGCCACCGGATATGGAATTTTAGCCCTGTATTCGACATTAGCCGACTTCTCGTCCTTTCCTTCTTGGCTTGGCTCTAATATTTAAGAGCCAATAGTGTCGGATGATCTCTTTTCCTTTTCAACATAGCTCTTCGATTGTACTTTCATCACCTCTTCTTCTTTAGGAACCTCCTCATCAAATTTTACAGAGATAGCATTGACATGTTCTCTCGGGTTCACTTCAGTATTGCTGGAGAGAGTTCCTGGAGTCCTGTCAGATACTAACTTAACTAGCTGCCCTATCTATTTATCCAAATTTCGAATTGAGGCTTCTTGTTTCTGTTAGGCAGCCTCTGTAGTGCTTATTCTAGTATCGATGACATTCATGAACTTCACTATGAGCTCTTCCAAGTTAGCTTTTGCTGGTGGAGGATTCTACGGAGCTTCCTTATAGGGAAGTGGTTGGGTAGGGCCTCTATTCTGGAATCCTAGAGGTTGTCGTGATCTTTTCTTTCCTTGCCCATCCCAAGCAAAGTTGGAGTGGTTTCTCCAACCTGGATTATAGGTATTTGCATAGGGGTTGCCCTATCGGCTCCCTTGTACAAAATTCACTTGTTCCATAGGGCCTCCCATACTAGGACATTTATGATTAGGATGCCCTCATTACAGAAATCGCAAAACATGACTTGTTGATTATTTTTACTTGATGGTGTAGTAGTGAAGTTCCCCATCTTCTACTCTATCATTGTTGCCAATCGAGCGTCTATGGCAATGATAGCATCTACATTATGTACTCGCATAGCTTTTGGCTTGGATCTTTATCCTCCCAAGGTATATATATTCATAGCTATTTGTTCAATGAGATCATATACTTGTTGAGGGGTCTTGTGATCTGTAGAACCACCAACAGAGGCATCAATCAGCTATCTTACCCCAAATGAGACTCCGTTGTAGAAGGATTATATTTGAATCCCCAAATCTAGGCCATGGTGGGTATATTTCCTTAGTTGCTCCTTCCATCTTTCCTAAGCCTCAACCTGCTGGAATGACAGGATCTCATTCCGTAGCTTGGTTGTACGACTAGAAGGAAAGTACCTCCCTAGAAACTTCTCGGCTAGTTAATCCCATTAGTGTAATCGAGCCGGAAGGTAATGATTTTAGCCACGGTTTTGCCTTTCCCCTCAAAGAGAATGGGAAAAGGCAAAGTCTTAATGGCATGCTATGAGACACCATTTATCTTGAATGTATCACACACCTCCAAGAAATTGTCGATGTGCACATTGGGATCTTCCTCGGGGAGTCCATCGAACTATAAATTGTTTTGCAACATGTGGATCACGTTCCGCTTTATCTCAAAGTTGTCCGATTTTACACATGGTCTGGCTATGCTTGACTGCCTCCCACCAATGGATGGTCTGGCATAGTTTTCCATTGTCTGCTTTGCCATTTGTGGTGGTGGATGTGGTGCAAAAATGGATTTACGAAATGTGGAGCCTCTTGACCCTCTTCCGTCTTATCGACAACAATAATGGCATTGTTAGTCACCATCTCGAATTAAAGAGTGCGGCGGGCACTCCACAGGGAATACTCGGGCTCTTGATCAAATGGGACCAATTCACCCATTTACTTTTGGGGCATAAACTAGCTACCCAAACTTGAAACAGACAAATCCCAATCAAAGTCAACAAATAATAAATCACGGATAATCAACAGTCCAAAAAGAAAAGATAAGAAAAATAAAAATGAGTGAAAACACAAGAAAAACGGCTTTCTTTAAGTTGCTGTTCCGTGGCAACGATGCCAAACACTTGATGTGTCTTATGGGATATAACAAAACCTAATGTAACAGGCAAGTGTACCTATCACTACAGTATTAGAGATGTACCCGAGTTGTCGAACTCAGGTAACAGATAGGCTCAAATACTTAACATTTTAACTAATGTCTAGTCCAACAAATTGATTTTTTGAGGAATTGTCTTGAAAACTACTAAAAGCAATTAAATGGATGCAACAATTTTAAGAGGTATAAATTTAAGGAAAACAGTTTGAATAAAGGAATCCGCTTAATTTTTGTCCACTATTTCAATTGCAAAACTCTTAAAATGATGTTTGAAAACTAACGTTGGGTTATCACACGAAAATCAGGTAATCCCTATCTCTAGGTGAAGGTCACTCTACTCACTAATCTTTAGAGGAGAATCTCTTCTCTCCTAATCGATTATGAATGCAATAACTATTTAGGTGATCTAACAACCTAAAAGTGCAACAAATATCTCTATTCAAAACTTTTATTATTCAATTAGTTGCTCTAGATTAGTTCCTTTTTCAATTCCAACCAATTTTACAAAATAAAGGATTCTACGCAAATCAATTATCACTAAATCTGTAGTCGAACAACAATAAACAATAAAACAAACATCAATTTCATTAGATTCAATCAAAATTCATATCATCCAAGAGTTAGGATTCAACCCTTAATTTAAACAACGAAATAACTAGCTACTAACATCCTAAGGATACACAAATCAATAATAGAATTCATAATTAGCAAATGAAAAGAAGGCTTAGGCTAAGAATGGGTTGAATCCATGGTTCTGGAAGCCACCTAAGCTCGTCTTTCGATTCGCTTGTTGAACCCCGAAATTACTCCGTAAGATCTCTTCAATCCTCACCCATGAGCTTCAATTTGATGTTAATTATTGTGAATCTACCTAATTGAAGAGGAATTGAGAAGATTTTTCTTGCTAAAGTTCACCCCTAATTCCTCCTCTCTAAACCTAAAACTGTTGAATAATGAAAAAAGAGGGAACAATATTAGATAAATACAGCTGAAAACCATTTACTAGATAAATATATATTAAGGTAATACTAAATGGCACATATCAACTTTATTCCACTAAGTCAAATCCCAGATTCTACGTTCGTCACTTACGCACTTTTGGATCATGTGTGAGGTACTTATGGGGTGAGGCATCACATTTCGGTGGCACTCCAATGGCACACATTCCGAGGTAGTGAGACGCGTTGATCGATGTAGTGGCGGCTGTTTATTTGTTCAAACAAACCAAGGATAAGCTTTTACTCCCTTTTTCTTGCTTCCTTTGGTTTATTTTGCTTAGTGTGTACTTGCATTATATTGTGGCCGTATTTTTGTAATTGACTTGTTTTCTTGTTTTTCCTATTAAGCCGATATAATTGTTAGCTTTTTCTTTCATACTTTATAACACACAAGCTACATTAAGTCACTTTATCACACACGGGCTACGTTTACTATCTTTCCATTGATCCTATGGTTTATTGTATTCACTTATTTTAGGAATTTTGATTGATTCTCGGTGCTGTTTTTGTCAATCCTTTTGTCGTCATTTTCTTGTTTGTGCGTTTATTCCGTTGCCCTCGTGGTTTTATTTTTGTTTCTTTTTGAATTTTTGGTTGTTGCCTTGGTGAGTTTTTGTTGCAGTTGTCCTTTGGTCATGCCTCCTAAAAATCCCATCCCCTCCTCTTCTAAACGTCCTGCCACTTCCAAATAGGCTCAGGTCGATGATCCCGCACCCAAGCCTATGCAAACTTTGACCGTTCCTGTGTGTCCTGATAGAGACTCCCGTGCTGACCAAAAATGGATCACAGAAAGACCAACTGAAAATGATTTTGAGAAATCTTTCGATAAGCATGTGACGGAGCACCTACAGTTTACTACTTTTTTTGGCAATGTGGGTTGGGAACCCCTTCTTCACCTCTCGGGTGATTACTATCCTGACCTCGTCTGCGAGTTCTATGCTACCATGCTGCACAAAATGGACTCCAAACTATCATTTTCATGGTAAAAGGGGTTCGCATTGTTTTGCATAGTCAAGTGACAATCCTAGGTATTATGGATGAGAAGAGTACAGTCACCGTAGACTCTAGTAGAAAGCCATCTAAGAGGACCTGGACTGGAGCTATAAGGCGACAACTAATTGCCTTCAAATCTATCCTCGTATGGCAAATAGAGATGAGTCCTTCACGGTGGAGAGTTTCCTAACCTTTTACATCGAGCCGTAGCCTATTTCTTTGGTCGTACCGTAGTATAGAAGGGGGGAGGGCAGAGTGAAGTTCGGATTTTAGACATTATATGATAGAGAAAATACATAACCAATCTCCTTTTTATGTGGTTTCCTTAGTGATTCATGCGATGTGCAATATTGGTTGTGATACTACTAAAACCCAAGTGTATCATTACTCTTTAATACTCTCTCGTATATTTCAAGCTTTTTTAATGTAAATTTTACAAGTGAACGACGGGAGTTGACCAGGCAGGTATAGGTTATCATGTCCGATACATTCAACAATTACGGGTATGCTTGGGATGAATAGAAAAGGAGTGATTACCCCCAAATCGAGAGGATTAACAAAGGAATCGGAACATGATATATGCTTAGTTGCCTTTTATTTTTATATGTTAATTATGTTCATTTTTTGATATTATTGTTATATAAAGCATATAACTTATCTTATTTACCTCTACTTTTTTACTTAGGTGCGTCCCGAAGAGAATTCAATTGATACAAGCTGAAACGGGAGCAAAAAGGTCGAAAACGGAGTGAAAACGGAGAAGATGGAAAGTTAGCAACAAGGTGGACAGTAGCTTACCGCCCACGGTAGGGACAGTAGGTACCCCTACCATAGGCGATAGGTCAAGAGTTTAAACATTAGTGTGGCCAAAGACATACCGTCGACGGTAGCTCAAACTAACGCATGCGGTAGGTCATAAGGATTTTCTTTGAAGTTTTGGTAGAGATCTATCTTATGTAGCAGGTCCCAACTACAGTTGTATTAATGCATTTGTTACTCTCTTTAAATGTAATTTTTCACCCTTTTTGGGTATTCTCAGTTTTAGGTTTAGAGAGAGTTGGGGAAAGAACTCCTTCCAATTCCTCTTAAATTAGTTAGAATTCATAGATTAGATGGGAAATTAAATATTTAGAGAAGAGATTGAAGATTATCCAAGGGTCAATTTCGAAGTTCTTCGGGCTGATCGAGAGGGCTGATCGAAAGACGAGCTCGTGGGCAACTCGAAATCGTGGAATTGACTTTCTCAACCCTCACATATATATTATTGATACGCAACCCGTAGTTTGTGTTTCGTTTAATAATGAACTCACATTAGAAACTCTCTTACTAACAAAATTTATCCCAATTATATTGGTGGATTTTATAAATATCTCGAAGAATATATACATTCATGAAATGGTCTTGTAGAACCATAAATGTTTGAAATGATTGGTGTTATTCTAGTAGCATGTTTTCGTATTTTTCCAACAGATTACTATGATATTTCCTTTTTGTATTTTGTTTGTGGTCACTCAGAAAATATATATTTTCATAAAATATCTTCTAAGAGGATCAAGAATATGAGACACAAAGTAATATTATAGTCTTCCGGTTTCATTTACTTATCATCTCCTCTTTATGTTGGGAAAGATATTAAAAATCATTAAAATACAATCCCTTGAGATTCACTCCCAACACATTTTCTTTATGAACTTTATTGATCCCATCTCATTACTTTGTGGTGGAGTAAGAAAGATATATATATATATATACATAGTAATATTTAGCTTATGAAAATATTTTATTTTACATTTAAAGTTCAAAAATTAAGTTATGTAGCCATGCAATTTATTGACCAACATCCGGATATAATAATGCTCCTATTTGATGTCCCTGAAGGAAAAACTACCACTATGAATAAATTTGAGACAATTAAAAGAGTGGTAGTTAAGTCAGTTCCAACAAAATGTATTCCTTAAGTATAAAGGAGCAAATAATTAAGATGGTTACATATAGTAAAACGAGAAGTAAAAAACTTCTAGAAGAATTTTTTCTGAACATGACATGAATTATTTTTGAAAGAAATTCAGGTACTAGAAAGTTGTGATAATGAGATCTCAATATCATGTCTTGATTATAAATTATTATAGAATCGTGAAATAGTACAGGATATCACTAATATTTATGCGCATAATATGAAATAAATGAGGATCTAAAATAAAAATCTGCAGACTCAAAATTCGATATTTGATATTCGAGACAATAATTTAGTGTTTGCATGAGAAATATGAAATGTTATGATGTGAACCCAACCAAGCATGAATTTGAGTCCATCTCTTCCAAGGATCTCCTCTCTTAACTAGAGAACCTTGATGATGAAATTGATATGGCTACTCATAAGAACGATAAAAATTGGAATAAAAGAGTAAATGTTCTTCCCCTTTAGAAGAGGAACCAAGAAGGGTTATGGTAGAACCCTCACCTATCCCTTATTCACTAGGAAAACCTAATCTCTAGCAACACTAACTATAAGGAGTTAGCACCTCTAGAGAATATATGATTTGGATTGAACAAGAACTCTTAAATTTGATTCGGGAATAACTTGCCTAATTCAAAAATTAGACTACCTGATTCGGCCTATAGGCATATTACATACGTTATTCCCAAAAGGTCCATTTTTGAATTTAAAAAGCATAAGCAGATAGCCTACATGAAATAGAATGGTAGATAGAATAGCTTCCACATATTGGCTTTGGTGTCATTTCATTCTTGTAACGGGAATGAGTACAGTACAATTCGAGATTGGAGAGATAGTCGAATTTGAAATAGTGTAGTGAGAGAGTTACTGTGGCAGAAGCTACTGGAGCAGCCACAACAGGGTCGTGATAACAATATCACTGAGTAAAGTAGCTAGTTAACCTTACTCATAGCTATAACAAACCCAATTCTATAGTAGAACGATGTGTAGATAGATAACAAGGAAGTAGCAGAAATCACAAGAACCTTAGAAGAAGCCTATTGCTACAAATTTCTCTCAATATCATTTAATGTTCAAAAAGGTTTAACATAAAAAGTATTTATAGGCTCCTTGAGGATTAGCCTCAAGCGCTGGTTACTAATTAAGTCTTAAAGGAGTAAATAGGCATTTCTAGACTCTAAATTATAAGTCAAAAGGTTTAAGACCCAAGCTAAGGAGTTAAAACCAGCAAAAAATCACAAAATTTAGAAGTTCAGCCTAGGCCGATAGGCTACCCCTGTTGTAGGAGGTAGGCCAATGGACAATCTTGGAATCTTAGGGTAAAACCCTACCACGGCCAGTAGGGCTTGTCCCTGCCGTGACCTGTAGAGTCCCCTCTTGAAGCTATTTGAATTTTCTGCCTTCTAGTCCTTGCACACTTGCTTTTTTTGGTTCCTCTTCTTGCACCAAGATTAGTAGGAATGTTTTAGCCCCCTCTAGGCCATCATCTTCCTATTCCAACTCGTGCCAAGTAAGCTCTTGGAAGTTTCTCTCGATCATGGCCACCCTTCCTTTGTTCTTTTCTTCTATCTTCTTTGCTGTCGATCTTGTAACCGGTCCTCTCATCAAGTCCATCGTCTCTTGAGCATCTCGGGTCTATCATACCCCCTCTCTTCAAAATGATTCATCCTCGAATCTGTTCCTTCAAGTAACGACAAGAGATGGGCAACATTAGAAAAGAAATGACCAAAATGACCAGTGCTTAGTATGGAGCAAGTAAAGCTAAAACACCATCTAAGCAACAAATAAAACAAGGATTCTAGATCTTCTTTGAAAGGCTTATGATATAAGAAAGTCTAAAAAATAAAGAAGTTCAAAACTAAACAACCCATGGAAGAACTAAACAACCCATTTAAACTTTAAAAGACTTCGCTCAAAAGACTATAAGTAAAACTGTTGAAATATTGTAAAGCAAACTCAACCACAATAACCCCTAAAGCTTCTATAAAAGGAGAATGACAGTGAAAACTCAAAATTTGGAAAGATGCTAACATTAAGCACAAGAAGATCTTAAAAATATTCAAGATTCCAACAAGGGAGTGTTCTTTAACTCTAAAAGGCAAATGGTAAAAGAAGCTTTTATATTTTGCGAATCCAAGGTGTAAGGTGTTAGTATATGCCCTAAGACCAATTGACTCACATTTATGATTTATGAAGCATTTATTTTTGAATTGTATTTTATGCTCTTAGTCATCAAGTATGTGACTTGATAGTAAAACCCTTATAGCTAATAAAATACTATTCTTATTTGTCCCTAGTTTATTACATCTTGTAAACTAGTGTGAAGTTGATTGATGGTCAAGTTTTACTGATCATGAATATGAGATATAAAATCAATTCATAAATACATATTGAGAATATTGTATTGGACATGACCCAAAGTGAAGAAGAAATATTGCATGGGTTTAAGTTATAAGTATTTCTTCTCAATTTTATATTTGGTGTCCTTTGACCTAATGTTTCTAAAGTTTTGTTGCATGGGGAGAAAATATGTTTTGACATAGTCAAACATCACTTTTAATTAGGTGATCATTATGACTATTGGTTGGTTTATTTTCTCGTCATGGCTTGAATATTGGAGATAGTGAAAGGGATTTGTCCCTCTCTTTTTAGAGAGAGATATCCATGGGCCCCCTGATAAGGAATACTGGAAATATGCATGGCCATGCTCAAATAAGTATTAATAAGGTGTTCTTAATATTATTTGTTAGAACAGTCTGCCTGGTGATCAAGTAAATGGTTAATTAAGTTTTATAAGGATGACTTGATCCATGCCTTATACTTATATAGGATATCATGTGACAAAAGGACTAAATATTAAATCTGATGCTAGGTTATTATTACATTTACTTAACTTGGGTGAGCATAATGTCTTGCTAGAGGCCGCTTATGTTTTGTGAATAAATGTCTAGGACATTTTTCATTCACTGCCAACGTTAAGTGAACCTACAGGTCACACGCATAGACGATCTTGTGAGCATAATGTCCACGTTCAATGAATCTAGATTGTGTCCAGATTCGTTGAACGTATACAAAAGGGGAATTAGATTCCATATTGTATTTTCTGGTAAGTTAATAAGTAATTAATTTTATTTAATCGAATAAATGAAATTAATTACTTAATATTACTCATCCAACCGTTGGATGATTATAGGAATAGATGGACGAGATTAAACTGTCATTCGATGAAAGTTAGGGTTTTGATATTGACAGCTATAAAAGGTTATGTTAACTTTTTCTTGGTGGCCGTCCTTTATCTGATTAAAGAAAAGACAAAACCCTAAACCCTAGAACGGCGATATAGTATCTAGCCTCCTCTCTCCAAAATACGACCGATTACCAGATAGTCAGGATCAGTTCTGAACAGCTTTCAGAACACAGAAGGGGCTAGCATCCCGATCGCTTGCAGAGGAGTTCGTCGCGTGGATACCAGTAGAGGGCGAAGCATACAAAGCAGCGCCTCCACAACGAACAATCAAAACATTGAGGTAATTTCTATCCAATCGGTTTTTCTAGTATGTGCAGATACTGTTGGTGGATTTCCGTAGTTTTATTTTACTTTGTTTTTGCCTACAGATTCTAACATAAGGCAAAGGAAACAATAGATTGAGATGTCTCTTGTTTAAAAGGGTGATGATATCCATAATGCACATTCCAAATAGACATAGGAGAATTTGAAAATGCCAAGTAAGCTTTATGCTCACAAATTCCACCATTTCACAATTAAGGTGAGGAAATGTACACATAAAGTTTCTAAAATCATACAATTTCATACATTCCTCCAAGAAAGCACAATTTCTATCATCTTTAAAAGGTAAGTGAAAGTAGAAACTCCTGATGTGTGTATGAAAGTTTTAAAATCAATGGGATGAACTAATAAACTAAAGTAACGGACAAGTAGACCTATCACTGTAGTAAACAAGCTACACCCAAGTGTCGAATCTCGAGGAAGGATAAAGGCTCAAGTACTAATTGCCCTTTCTAATTTTTATTCTAAAAAAATGGTTGGAAGAAGATATAACTAAACATACTAAAAACGATTTAATCAACTAAAGAAAGAAAAACTAGAAAATTAATATTTTAAAAACAATTAAAGCAAGTGTTTGGACGGTGGAATCCCCCCTAATCCTTGTTACTAATTCAATTGGAAAAAGTTTATACAAAAAAATGTTGAATTAACCGAGTTGGGTTATCACAAACTAATCGGGCAATCTCTATCTCTAGGCGAAAGCCACCCTACTTACTAACCCTTAGAGGAGAATCTCTTCTCTCCCTAACCAATTATAAGTACAGTAATTATACTGATTTAAAAGACCTAAAAGTGAAATATGATATATCTAATGAATTTCACTAACTAACCCCCAATTGGTTGCCCTAGAATATTCTTCCTTTTTTAATTCCGATCATCCTTGCGATAAATCTAATCTCGCGACAATTAAATTGCAAAAAAACACATTCGGAAGATAACTCAATTGAAAACAAACATCAAATTCAATAAATTAAACCAAGAACATCGTAAGCAAGTATTAGGATTCAACCCTCATCCAAACATAAAAATCTACTCACTAATAATTGTATAAAAACTGAAATTAAACATTGAATTCAGTAAGAACAATAGAAAAGAAAGCTTAGGAGATAGATTGAAGCCGAAATCGCAGTCTCGAACCTCGCCCAAGCTCGTTTCTCGAGTCGCCCATATGCCCAAAATTGTGGTGTTGGATCTTCAAATCTTGATCTCAAGTATTCAATTACAGAATTTCTACTGATTACCTACCTAATTGAGGATGAATTTGGAGGGAAAATCTAACCTAAGTTTGCCTCTAATTACCTCCTTATGCCCAGAACTTTCTTATTAATAGAAGAAAAATTACATTAAATAGAGTTAGAATCGGATTAAAACTACTACAACTGGGACATACCACACACGGTAGGTCGAGCCCTACCGTCTGCGGTAAGGTTCTGTCCAAATTCTCTTCATTGTCGTTGGGGCTTATCGTCGACGGAAGGGGTGGCCCATCGTTGCTGGTAGGTTTCTGTCCAACTTTGGCTTGTGGCTCCAAGACCTGTTGTTGACGGTTGGTTGGCCTACTTTGGGCGGTAGGTCTTCTTTAACTATGTCGTTGGCTTTGTTTCCTTTTCTTTTTTTTGTTTTCTCCTTTTGAAAGCATCTAAGACTAGAATAACGGGTATTAGTTTAAAATATGAAATTTATGTATTAAAAGCATCATAAAACGATAAAATTAATATATTGAGATATAGAAAAAATAGCACATATCAAATACCCCACACTTATCTGTTGCTTGCCCTAAAAAAACACAAACTAAATAGAAAAAACGAATGAGTTTAAAATTTTTTATTTTAGAAAGACGATACACGAAGAACGAGAAAACAAACCCAAGAAAATTAAGATAACAGATTGGCCACACGACATGATAGCAGAAATAACAGACAACAAAACAAAACAAAAGCAAAAACAAACAAAAACTAAGTAAAGGCCACTTCAATAGAATACTCTACTACTGAACCCCCAAATGTAAAACAAAAGAGACAAATGACAAGAATCACCAATTCCACCACAAGTTATTAATAATGTTAAAGATCAACAATGTGTATGTATGTGTGTGTTGATTGTTCATGCTATTTTTCATAGAAGATAAGGAATGTCAAGTAATTAGAAAATTGAAATACTTTAGAGGATGGTGCACAACAAACTCATATTTTTCTATCGGTTATCCATTCTAAATCCTATTCTAGGTCATTCCTGGATTAGGCAGGACTTTTTGACTTGTAATGTTACGCTTGGGACATGTATAGGGTAACAAACAAAGGTAAATGGAGAAAAAAACAATTGAGATAGAGCTAATGCAACTGAAATGACAGATAGCACAATTACAAAACAACTTTCCAGCCGCTTTTCACTCTTCTCACTCATCCTTGAACGTCCTTCTTCGTTCCATTAATGTGGATCCTACCTAACAACATACTTCTTAAGATTTGCAATGAAATTCCCAAGTATAAGAGAGAGAGATGCTCGATATTTTCGAGAATTAACTATAAGATAAATAAACACTCATATTTTTTCTTTGTTTTCTGCATTTTTTTTCTTTCCTTCTTTTTCAAGCATCAGGTTTTTCCTTTTTTTAACATCCATAAGCACCGAACAAACAAAATACCTAAAATAACCTCTTTCATAACAGAATTTTCTTTCTTCACTCCTTTACCCCCACACTTATCTGTTTTCCCTCACTCAAAATGGCTAAAAAGATATACTGACCATTAGCTCCACGAATTGAAGCTTTTATGCAGTGTGAGTTTTGAAGAACAAAGAAAAGAAGAGAATGAAATAGATATGAACAGGACGAGTTAATCGCCATTGGATTTGAAGCTTTGACCAATCACTAGAGCTCAAAGGAAGAAACTCAAGCTTCAAGAAGACAACAACAGGATTGCTTACGTGGAGAATGCTTTGAAGAGCAATATTGAGGATCTTAATGGTCAAGGAAAACTTCCCAAGTTGTTCACAATATGTTCAATTTTCAGGGAGCAATCAAGGGAACAACTTGGGGGGGGTGGTGAAAATGGGCCAAGTGTTTGAAAGAAATTACCCTACTGCCAACAGCAGGGTTGCTCCTTCGTCGGTAGGTTTCTGGACGGGAGCCTTGTTGAAGATAGCACCTACTGTCGACAGTAGGTCCTACTCTACCGTCACCGGTAGGTCTCTGGATGGATTTTGCTTAACCCGCTCTTTTGCATGGGAATTTGTGATTAAGTTATTTTTCCAGCTTTTTAACAAGGGATTTATAGGTAATTCAAGCCCTTAATCGCTTTTTTAGCTAGGGTTAATGCTTAGCCTATAAATACCTCATTATACATTGACTGTAACTAGTGTTGAATGAATTTTGCTGAAATTATAGAGAGAGAATCTCTTGGTCTCTAGGGTTCTTTACCCTTGCCTAGTTAGTTCACTAAGGGTTAATGTCCTTAGTAGTAATCAATTGAATGCCTTAGGATGACGAGTCTATGGAATTCATTTGATCATCTTAATTCCTTCTATTGATTGATTCTAGAGTTCTTGTTCTTGATTCAATTCATTCTAGGTCTTCTAGCTTGTGTGATTGGGGTTTTGAGGCCTTAGTTTTCTTAAGGTTCTAGTTATCAGTCTGGGAAAGAGTTTTGCCTCTCAATGTTAGGTTTATGAGCCTTAGATCCTCATAGGTTTTCTTCCATTGGAGTGTTGAAGCTACAAAATCCTCAATATAGGTTCTTCAATCAAATGAGGTGATCTTGTGAAGTATTTGGATCCAATTCAATGATCAAAAGAATATTCATATCAAATTGATATCAGAGCGTCCTCCAATTAAAGGTCAAATTGATTTGTAAGTTGCTTAAATTTTTTGAAATTCAAAGAAAAAAAATAAGAAAATGATGATCTATGAAAAACATATAAAATATATGCAATAGTATTACAGAGAAATCACAGAAAAATTGTTGCGAAAATCAAAAGCAAATTCAGCTGAAATTTGTGCAAATTTGTTTTATTTTTATTGGAGATGTTCTCCATTGAGTTATGATTCATTTTAAATATGTCGTGCTAAATTTGGAGTTCATTTGATTGCTCTATTTGCATGAATTGTGGAAGCTGATTCAGATTTGCGACTGCAAAAAAGTGTTGATTAATCTGATCATAACTTGTGTTATACTGATCCAATTCCAACGGAATTTGTGCTTAAATTCATCTCTTCGAGTAAGGAATCTTTCGGAATTCGTCTCATCTGTTTTTATTACGTAGTTTAAGAGTTATAGTCGTTTTAGTGTCAGGGTATCATTAACTCCTGTTTCCTAGAAATTTTGTTTTAGTACTCTTATGTTCTTTGTTTAGATTAAATGTTTTGGTTTGCTTTGTTTTTGACTTCTAATTGTTTCCTTCTGTGCTTTTAATCATTTTTTTATGATCAATTAAGTTTGTTGGCTCATTTCCATGGATTAAATTCTTTGAAACTCCTACACCTTAAGTGTTTAATATTTTGTCTCTTTGAACACTTATTCTGCTAAGTGCTTTGATTGTTTGCTTGCTTTGGATTGATGCCCTTGGTTTGAGTTAGCTAAGAAGTTTGAAGGATCATATCGGGACTTGAGTGTTGAGTGATTGGAAAAGGCAAGAGGGTGAGCTTATCTTGATAAAAGCTAATAAGAGAGGAAACACTAGTGAAATTGAGTGATCATCAAAGAGTGAAACACTTAGGGAGTGATTAGGAGGTCTTTTGTTTTTGTGTCTTTGTTTTAAATTGTAGGTTTAATAATGTCTACACAGAGGGTCATATGCCTACTTAATCTCATCAAGAAGGTACCGGTGATTCCTCAAGGATGAATCTTAATGAGACCTTGAGGTCTATGCAAAAATCTATTGAAGGATTAGCAAGACAATTCCAAAGTGTTGCAAGAGATGTTGAAGAGCTTAAGAAGCGCAAGAGTAGTGCTATAATGGAGCAATGAGTTAGATATAACCTTGATGGTCTCAATTCACCTCACCATCAAAGTCCTTTTCATAATGTTTCTACTTATGGATACCATGACATGCCGGTTCAAAGTTCTCATCCATTTTATAAAGGTCGATATCAAGGAAGACCACAAGTTAGAGGTGGTAGAAGAGGATGTCTAGGAGGAAGAGGATACCATAGACCACAAAAAGAATTCCCAAGACATGAAGCATGGAATAAAGATAATTTGTATAAAATTATGGAAATAATCCTCATGTTGGCCAAGCATACCATGGTGGCTACTATGGTAATCAACAAAGGGATAAAGCTCTAGCAAGATCAAGTGGAAGGTGCCTAGCTTCAAGGGTGATAGTGATCCTAATGTATTCCTTGATTGGGAAAGACAAGTAGATAACCTATTTATGGTGAGCAACTATAGTGACATTGTCAAAGTGAAACTAGTCATTGCTGAATTTTCGGGTCATGCACTTCATTAATGGGAAAGGATTGTCAATTAAAGGTTAAGAAATGGAAGGAAACCAGTAGAAACTTGGGCGCAGCTGAAAACTCTCATGAAAGAAGGATTTGTACCGGTATATTTCCATAAGGAGCTTCACTACGAGTTGATGAATCTTAAACAAGTCAACAAAAGTGTTGAAGAATATAGGCAAGAAATAGAGTTATACACTTTGAGATTAAGTTTGGAGGAGGACAAGGATGCTTCAATTTCTAGATTTCTAGTGGTCTTAATAGGAATATTGCTAATCAATTAAAGTTATATCCTTACACCACTTATGAAGATATATGTCATTTGGCTACCAAGATTTGGAATCAAAGGAAGAGGATTGGTTTCTCCAAAACTAATCTCCCTTCTTTAAGGAGCGTGGTACCAAAACCTCAAGCATCAACCTATAAGAGTTGGCCTAAGAAAGCAGATACACCTAAGGTGGCTTTCAAAGATCATTCTAAGCCTAAGGTAGAAGAGAATGAAAGTTAATCACTAATCCAACAAGGTGCTTCAAGTGCAATGGAGTGGGGCATATTGCTAAAAATTGTCCTACCAAAAGAACTTTCGTTTTTAGGAGGACTTGAATGGTTGGATTGAGAAGAGTGATGATGATTGCCAAGAGGGTATTGTTGACAAAGATGAAAGTAGTGAAGACTAAGTTATTGCCTCTTAAAGCCCATGAGGAGGGTATGAGCTTGGTGACTATTAGAGCTTTGTCTATTCAAGTCCATGAGGAGGAGACTAGCATTCTAATGTAGAATGATCTTCAAGAGCATAAAATTTTGTCCAAAAAGTGAGGGAGAGAACAAACAAAACAAGTATAACAAGTAGAAGGGAGAAAGTGCCTTTGAAAGGACTTGAAAATGTTAAACTTCAAGCAACCTTGGATATATTAAATCCAAGACCTGAAGAAGGTTTAAAAAAATATTTTCTTCAAAGTTCAAGCAACCTAAGATATTTTGAACCTTAGACCTCAATGAAACAAGAAGAAGACCTCAAGACTAGTTTTCTACAAGAGTGTAGTAACTAGTATGAAGGAATTTTGATGATCAACCTTGAAGCTCTTGGAACTTTCAACAAGTCTTCAAAGTGATTTTTCTTTCAAGGAAGTTCACCCTCGAAGAAGATAGAAAAACTAAGCTAAGAACTAAGAATACTAAGAGAAGAACTTTTATCTTGAAAAATTTCTTGATTGGCTTCTTCAAAATGGAAGACTACATATTTATAGAGACTTGAGGGAGAAAATAGGAATTTTTCCCTCTCATATTTTCAGCACAAAGGATAGATATAACATGTACATACACTTGATAAGACAATAAAGGTGTTTTAATTGCATTTGGACTATTCTAGAGTACTAGTCAACACATTGCCAAAAATAGGAGGCAATTTTTCAGCTTGGGCAAAAGGGCTTCCAACCATCTACCAAGGTGAATTTTCAATTTCTAACTTATTAAAAAATTTAGGATATTACCCCATAAAGTCTTGGACATCAAAATATAAGCCCCATAAAGTCTTGGACATCAAAATTTAACCCTTGAAACTTCTCTTGCTCAATTTGATCCTTGTGACTCTTTAGTTGTTTTGCTTTGGCTCTTGTCACAACTCCTTGATGTTCTTGCATGTCTAACCGGTTCACATCATCCTCCCCCTCTTGAAAAGGATTGGTCCTCGAATCTCCATCACCTATATCAAATAAAGAGAGATCGGAAGCATTAAAAGTGGCACTAACATTATAATGTCCCGGAAGATCAACTTTATAGGCATTGTCATTAATTTTCTCAAGGATTTGAAATGGTCTAGACTTTCTTGTTGGGGAAATCTTTCCTTTCTAAAATGCACCCAAACCCAGTCACCGAGTTTGAATACCATTTTTCTTCTTCCCGCATTTCTTTTCTCTACAAGCTTTTTGTTGGAGTTGACAATGGCTTCATGGATCTTTGCATGAATTGCTTTCACAAAATCAGCCTTCTTTCTTGCACCCTCGCTTAATGCTTGATCTATAGGCAAAGGAACCAAATCAAAGGGAGTTAGAGGGTTAAAACCATAAACAACTTGAAATGGATAATGAGAAATAGTAGAGTAAGGTGCCCTATTATAAGAAAATTCAATGTGTGGCAAACACTCTTCCCATTGCCTCAATTTCTTCTTCAAAATAGCCCTTAGAAGTTGGCCAATTGTTCTATTTACCACTTGGTTTGTCCATCCATTTGTGGATGGCAAGCCGTAGAATAAAGCAAGTTAGTACCAAGCTTCTTCCAAAGAACTCTCCAAAAATGGCTCAAGAATTTGGTATCCCTATCCGACACAATAGACCTTGGAATTCCATGGAATCTAACCATCAAAGTAAAGAACAAGCTAGCTACATGACTAGCATCATTGGATTTCCTACAAGGAATAAAGTGTGCCATTTTAGAGAACCTATCCACAACAACAAAAATAGAATCCATACCTCTAGAGGTCCTAGGTAAACCAAGAATAAAATCCATAGAAATATCAACCCAAGGTTCTTTAGGAACTTCTAATGGTGTGTAAAGTCCATGTGGAAGAGTTCTAGATTTAGCTTTCTTGCATTCAATACAACTTCCTACAAATCTTTCTACATCTCTTTTTAAATGTGGCAAAAAAATGTTCATGAAGAATTTCATAGGTTTTAGTGGCACCAAAATATCCCATTAAACCCCCACAATGTGCTTCTTTGACAAGTAGAATTCTAGTAGAACAAGATGGTATGCACAATCTACCTTCACAATAAAGAAATCCTCCATGCAAAAAATATTTTCCAAAAGGTGCTAACAAGCATTTCTCAAAAATTTCCTTAAAGTCATGATCACTAGAATACATTTCTTTAAGCATTTCAAAACCCAAAATTTTTGTTTGAAGGGTGGATAAGAGAGTATACATTCTAGATAGAGCATCGGCTACCACATTCTCCTTACCTTTCTTGTAACGGATGACATATGGAAATGTTTCAATGAACTCCATCCATCTTGCATGTCTCTTATTGAGTTTATGTTGACCCTTGAGAAACTTCAAAGCCTCATGATCGGTGTGCACAACAAACTCCTTTGGCCATAGGTAGTGTTGCCAATGCTTTAATGTTCTTATTAAAGCATAAAGCTCCTTGTCATAAGTTGAGTACCTCACGGTTGCCCCATTAAGTTTTTCACTAAAATAGGCCAAGGGCTTTCCATCTTGCATAAGTACACCACCTATACCAATGTCGGATGATCACACTCCACCTCAAAAGTTTTCTCAAAGTTTGGTAGTGACAAAAGGGGTGCACTACACAACTTTTCCTTCAACAATTGAAATGCTTGTTCTTGCTTTGTTTCCCACTTAAATCCTTCGGTTTTCTTGATCACATCAGTCAAAGGGCTAGCAAGTGTGCTGAAATTTTTGATGAACCACCTATAGAAACTTGCTAGGCCATGGAAACTCCTCACTTCCAAAGCGTTTCTTGGTGTTGGCCATTCCTTAATTTCTTGGACCTTACCTTAATCTACTTGAAGTCCTTGTGAGCTCACAACATAACCTAGAAATGTAACTTTCTCCAAACAAAACTCACATTTGTCAAGGTTAGCAAAACGTTTTTCAATTCTCAAGACATTTAGTACTTCCCTAAGATGTTGAACATGCATTTCATATGTCTTGCTATAGACCAAAATATCATCAAAGTATACACCAACGAATTTCCGAATAAAACTCCTCAACACATGATTTATTAATCTCATAAATGTACTAGGAGCATTAGTTAATCCAAAGGGCATAACCATCCATTCATACAAACCAAAATTAGTCTTAAAAGCGGTTTTCCACTCATCCCCTTCTCTCATCCTAATTTGATGGTATCTGGATTTCAAGTCAATTTTAGAGAAAAGATTAGAACTATACAACTCATCAAGTAAATCATTAAGTCTAGGTATGGGATGCCTATACTTAATAGTAATGTTGTTTATGGCTCTACAATCTATACACATTCTCCATGTACCATCTTGTTTTGGAACAAGTAAAACCGGAACCGCACAAGGACTCATAGACTCACACACATACCCTTTTGAAATTAGATCCTCAACTTGCCTTTTTAGCTCCTTAGTCTCTTCCGGTGGACTCCTATAGGCTGGTCGGTTTGGCAAGACCGCCCCGGGGACAAAATCGATTTGGTGTTCGATTCCTCAAATTGGTGGAAGACCTCCGGGCGTCTCATCGGGAAATACGTCTTTGTAACCTTCAATAACCTGCAAAATTTCACTTGAAAAAGAGGGTGAGTGTTCTTTAGATAAAGTAAAAGATTCCCTACAATACAAGAGCAACACCACTTCTTTTCTTTCAATTGCTTCAATCACCTCACTAGGTTTTGCAAAGAAACAATTCTTTTCTTTCATCTCACTCTCTTTCTTTTGGTCACTACTTTTCTTTTCACTCTTGTTTTTCATCACTCTTTCTTCACTCTTTTCTTTTTCCTCAACCCTCTTTTGCTCCTCGATTTTTTTTTTTTTTTGAGCTCACTTTCGGCCCTCTCTTTCTCCTTCATCTTTTTTTGTTCATCTCTCACTTGTTGAGGTGTAAGAGGATTCATAGTGAATGTTCTTCCATCCTCACAAAAGAATAAGTATTTTTCTCCCTATTGTGGAGGGACTTTCTATCGAATTGCCAAGGTCTTCCCAAGAGGAGATGGCATGCTTGCGTGGGCACCACATCACATAGTATCTCATCTTTGTAAGCTCCCATTTCTATTGGTACCACTACTTGTCTCAACACTTTAATTTCTCCACTATCATTTAGCCAATGGAGTTTGTAGGGTTTATCATGTTTTGTAGTAGGTAGTTTCAACTTCTCAACAAGATAAGCACTAGCCACATTTACACAAACTACCACTATCAATGATAAGGTTGGCAATCCATCCCTCAACTTTACATTTAGAATGGAAGATGTTTTCTCTTTGTTCAATCATGTTATCTTCAAAAGCTTGAGCACTTAGTGCTCTTATGGTAACTAAGCTCAAGACATCATCATCACTTTCTAAAGGATTCAAATCAACATGTTCATCATCCTCACCATTTTCTTCACCCTCAACACATTCGGTACTTTCATCCTCCTCCTTCTCAATCCAAAATTCAAATCCTCTCTAAAGATCAAAGCTCTCTTTGTTGGACAATTACTTGCATAGTGTCCTACACCATTACATTTAAAGCACTTTGGAAGGTTAGAAAGGATTTTACCTCTCTCTTCCATCTTTGGTTTGGTTGGAGGTTGGAAAGTACCTCTAGGAGCCTCCTCCTTTTTTGGCTATGGCTTGAAGTTAGAAGTAGGTGGTTTTGTTGTTGCAACTTATCTTTGGTTGGGAAATAAGGATCGCATCATCCTACTTCTTTTCCTTTGCGATTCGATCTTGTTGGCAAGGTGGCACATGTCTTCATAAGTCGTATGTGGATATAACTCAAGTTGGTTGGCTATCTCCGTATTGAGACCACTAACGGACCTAGCCATTGAAGCATCCTTGTCTTCAACCAAGTTCAACCTCAAGATATAGAGCTCAAGCTCTTGTCTATACTCTTCTACATTTTTTGCACCTTGTTTTAAAGTCATGAGCTTATAATGAAGCTCTTTATAGTAGTTCTCGGGCACAAATCTTTCTCTCATCAAAGCTTTTAACTCTCTCCAAGTATCAATCGATGGTCTACCACTTTTAACTCTTTGGTTTACTACCCTTTCCCACTAATGTAAAGCATAGCCGGAAAATTCAGCTATTACAAGTATAGCTTTTAAGAACTCATTACAATTTTTCAACATAAACATGTTTTCTACTTGCCTCTCCCAATCTAAGAAAATGTCAGGGTCATTCTCACTCTTAAAACTAAGGAGCTTCCACTTCATTTAGTCCAAGGTTTGGTCACCTTGGTCTCTTCCACAGTTGGCAACAAATGGAACATGTTCATGATCATCATATAATGGCTCTCCATGCCTAGCTTGTAGTCTTGGAACTTCTTCAAAGTGTCTAGGCATTCCTCTTCCTCCAAAACCGCCTCTTCTACCACCGTAAGAAGGTGGATAAAGTTCTTCATCAAAATGTGGAGGTTTGTGGAACTCAGTTGTCCTAGAGCAATTGAATGGTCCATTGCTCCTTGGGGTAGTAGCATTGAGACTACCATGAGGGATAACCTCCCTTTGTTGATTAGAGAGATTAGTGACATCTCTTCTAATATCCCTCATCTCATCTCTTAGAGATCGTAACTCTTGCATTATGAGCCTCAAAGGGTCATCATGTTGGGAGTTACTAGACTCTTCTCCAAAAGGCGTTGGTTCTTGAGCTTGGGTTGATATCTTGATAGTGCTTACCTCACAAAACTCTCTTGTTTAACTCTCTTTGGCTTTTTTAAGGATATTCTCACAACTCTTGCCTTTTTCTAAAGGTTCAAGTCTCAAAGAGTTCTATGAGTTCTTAACAAAGTTTTAACACCTCTACTCAAGTTTAAAACAACCAAAATTAAAAAATCACAAACAAAAACTAGTTGAGAAATATGAGAAGCAAGGAAAATGATATTGAGTCATCCATTCATTTTAAGGAAGTTCAACAACATTTCCAAGAGCATTTGAGTTAATAATGGTAGATTGACAAAATGAAGAAATAAGTACTGAAAAAGGAAAGAAATTCGACAACAAATACAAACACAAAGCTAGGATACTTCAAGAACACAAAAGAATGCACAACAAAAGTTTCCAGCAAGCAGAGTAGATGACATACTCGACTTGTTTTTAAAACTGGTATTAACCACAAGTCTAAATTGAATGAGGTTTCTCTAGGAAGAATTGTCATCAAATTAATTGAGTTTAGGCTTAAGAATCAAAGAAAAAGGATTAGTAAAAAAGAAGATATGCACAGATCATTTCAGTACTTTTTGTCTACGGAAAAACCAGGTACACCTTCAAGTTTTTGACTATTTTGAGATAACAAATGAAGTCAAAATTAGATGAGACTTGTTTCATTTTTTCCCAGGTCAATGTAGTATAACTCCATGTACAAAAATAGCAAGGTTATAGTCATATTCCAGGTCGTTTAAGCACTCTGTTTTTGTGTTGCCATTTTCCAGCAATCTAGTCTCTTTTCTCTTTTTTTTTTTGTACGTAAGATATCTCAAAAACACTTACTTGAAGGTGGCTCTGATACCAAATAATGTGGAATGATCTTCAAGAGCATAAAATTTCGTCCAAGAAGTGAGGGAGAGAACAAATAAAACAAGTATAACAAGTAGAAGGGAGAAAGTGCCTTTGAAAGGACTTGAAAATGTTAAACTTCAAGCAACCTTGGATATATTAAATCCAAGACCTCAAGAAGGTTTAAAAAAAATCTTTTCTTCAAAGTTCAAGCAACCTAAGGTATTTTGAACCTTAGACCTCAATGAAACAAGAAGAAGACCTCAAGACTAGTTTTCTACAAGAATGTAGTAACTAGTATGAAGGAATTTTGATGATCAACCTTGAAGCTCTTGGAACTTTCAACAAGTCTTCAAAGTGATTTTTCTTTCAAGGAAGTTCACCCTTGAAGAAGATAGAAAAACTAAGCTAAGAACTAAGAATACTAAGAGAAGAACTTTTGTCTTGAAAAATTTCTTGATTAGCTTCTTCAAAATGGAAGACTACATATTTATAGAGACTTTAGGGAGAAATTAAGAATTTTTCCCTCTCATATTTTCAGCCCAAAGGATAGATATAACCTATACATACACTTGATAAGACAACAGAGGTGTTTTAATTGCATTTGGACTATTCTAGAGTACTAGTCAACATATTGCCAAAAATAGGAGGCAATTTTTCAGCTTGGGCAAAAGGGCTTCCAACCATCTACCAGGGTGAATTTTCAATTTCTAACTTATTCAAAAATTTAGGATATTGCCCCCATAAAGTCTTGGAAATCAAAATTTAAGCCCCATAAAGTCTTGGACATTAAAATTTAAGCTCCATAAAGTCTTCGACATCAAAATTTAAGCTTTGAAACTTCTCTTGCTCAATTTGATCCTTGTGACTCTTTAGTTGTTTTGCCTTGGTTCTTGTCACAACTCCTTGATGTTCTTGCATGTCTAACCGTTTCACATCACATTCAAAGAGAAAATATCTTACACACTAAATTCTTAGTTGGAGGTAAGGTAGCTAACCTTATTATTGATAGTGGTAGTTGAACAAATGTCTCTAGCACTTGTTTTGTTGAAAAGTTGAATCTGCCTCTTATTAAGCATCCTGAGCCTTATAAGCTTAAATGATAGTAGAGAAGTGAAAGTGAAAAAACAAGTGCTAATGTCTATTACTAAGGGGTGCTATAATGATGAGATTATTTGTGATGTGGCTCCTATGCAAGCGGCGCATTTGTTGTTTGGACGTCCTTGGCAATATGATAGAAAGGCTATACATGATGGCGTGAAGAAACCTACACTTTTGAAAATGATGGGGAGAAGTTCACGTTGAATTCCTTGACTCCTATTCAAGTCTTTGTAGAACAAAAAAAAAATGAGAGAAAAAGTAAGACTAAGAGAAAGAAAAAGAAAAAGAGCATTGAAGAGGGAAAAAGAATTGAGTGTGGAGAAATCTCGGGGAGAAAAATTGAAGAGAGACAAGAAAAAGAGTGATAGTTGCAAAGGAAAGAAAAGATGCTTCTATACAAAAGAGAGTGAGGTCATAGAGGCAATTGAAAAAGAAGAGTTGGTGGTACTTCTCTATTGCAAGGGAACATTTGTTTCTACTAATGATCATTTGTCTTCTTTGTCTAATGCTATAGTAAAGGTCATTGAAGAGTTCAAATATTTCTTTCTTGAAGAGATGCTCGATGGAATTCCTCCCTTGAGAGGGATTGAGCATCAAATTGATTTGGTATCCGGAGCGGTGTTGCCAAATAGACCATCTTATAGAAGTTCCCCTAAAGAAACCAAGAAGTTAAGAAGACAAGTTGAGGAATTGCTCTCCAAAGACTATTTAAGAGAAAGCTTAGCCCTTGTGCTGTTTTCGTTTTATTAATTCTAAAGAAAGACGGTATATGGCATATGTGTGTTGATTGTAGAGCCATTAATAACATAACTATCAAGTATAGGCATCCTATTCCTAGATTAGATGATTTGCTTGATGAGTTGCATGGTTCTTGATGTGTTAAAACGGGATGTGATCCTAATTACTACAATGCAAGGCAAGTAGACCTAACAAAGTAGAGGTGAGTTTCAACCCGAGTGTCAAATCTCTCAGGGACAGACGAAGTTTCAAGTACTAATCATGGTTCTAATGTATAGTCAGTAAAAGAAAGATGATGTCGTTGAATAAAAAGAAATAAAACTTGAAAACAAGTAAAAAGAAAGCAAAATAAACGATTTTAAAAAGAATTACAAAATAAGAGTTTGGGTTGGTGGAATCCCCCTAATCCTTGTTACTAATTCAATTGGAAAAACTTCATGAAAATGATGTTGAATTAATTAAGTTGGGTTATCACTCAAAATGGGACAATCCCTATCTCTAGGACGAAAGCCACCCTACTCACTAACCTTAGAGGAAAATCTCTTTTCTTCCTAACAAATTATGGGTGCAACAAACTTAGGTGATTTAAAAAGACCTACAGTGCAAAATCGTATCTTTAGTCGATTGCCCCAATTAACCCCCAATTGGTTGCCTTGGATTGTTATTCCTTTTTCAATTCCAAAAAACCTTACGAATAATCTAATCTCGCAACAATTAAATTACAAACAAACGCAATTGGATGATAACTTAAATTAAAACAAGCATCGAATGCAAGAAATTATACCAAGAATTTCATAATCAAAGAATTAGGGTTCAACCCCAAACTAAACAATGAAAACTACTCACTATTCATATTAATAAAACTGAAAATTAATAAAAGAATTCAATAACAAGAAAAGGAAAAGAAAGCTTAGGATTATGTCTGGAAGCCGCAATTGAATCCCGAACATCTTCTAAGATCGTCTCATGAGTCACCAAGTCAAAGATCGAAATACTGAATTGATGCCTCCAATTCTTGAATCCAAGAAAATAAATCTTTCACAAAACTTGGAATTCTCTAACTAAAGAATATATAAACGCTGGAAATTTAAAGAGTGTCAACTAATCTAACCTAATTAATCTACTCCTAATCTATGTAAAACTAAGTTCTAATCTATTTTAGCTTGTTTAATGTATCTAATGTGTGTTAAAACAGTTGCAAATAAACCCCCTTATATAGAGGTGAAAAATTCAAGAAACCAAATCAAAATTGAAGAAGAAACCAAGAAAATCGAGTTTGAATTGGAGTTGAATACCCTTGCCAACAACCCCTACTGCCAACGGTAGGGTGAGGCCTACCATCCGTGGTAGGTCTCTGTTTCCTTGGCCCTTTGGTTCCTCGGCACCTACCGACAATGGTAGAGCAACCTGCCATGCGCAGTAGGTGCTGCCTTTTTGCCGAGGGCTTCCGTTTTCGTCGTTTTCGCTCCGTTTTTGTTTCTTCTTCATTGTTTCTACTTTCAGAGGGTACCTAAAACAAGAATAGGAGGTATTTAGCTAAAATATACCCCTTTTACATATTAAAAACACAAAAAATGATGAAATTAACATATAGAAAATATGAACAATTATGCACTTATCAAATACCCCCACACTTATCTGTTGCTCGCCCTCAAGCAACAACAACTAAACAGACCAACAAAGGATAAAAACTCTAATAAAAGAAAGACAAAACACGAAAATGACTCAAGCCTAAATATAAACAGTTAAAACCTTAAAACAACTACAGGCATTGGTAGCTCAAAATAATCAAGACAAAATCAACAAAAACAAAAACTAAACAAAAAAAAAACTTCATAAAAAAAAAAGAACGAAACTTAAAAGATAAAACCACTTCAATAGAGCATTTCACAGTCCAACTCCAACGATAATCCAAAAATAGATAAGTAACAAAATCACTAAGTCCACCATAAGTTACAAAATAAATCATTTATCGATCAAAAGGTGTGTGTGTGTGTGTGATTTTGCTCATGTCGTTTTTCACAGAAAAAGAGGAATGTTAAGTGATTAGCATCAAGAAATTTTCTCAAAGACAATGCACATAATTCATACTTTTTTCTATCATTTAGGCCTATTAAAGTCTATTTTAGGTCGTTCCCAGAATAGGTAGGACTTTTTGGGTTGTAATGTTAGGCTAGGGACATAAGTAGGGTACAAACGAAGGTAAAAGGAGACATAAACAAATGAGATAGAGCTAACGCAACCGAAAGGATAAGATAATAAAATGATCACTTTTCAGCTGCTGTTTTTACTCTTTTCATTCACCTTTGTACTTTTTACTTCATTTTTCTTTGATAACAACCCCATCTAATAACATACTGTTTCTCAAAATTTTTCAATAATAACTAAAATACTTAAGAGAGAGATGATGCTTGAGTTTTTCAAGATTTTTCAACGAAATAAGGCACATATATTTTTCTTCGTTTTTTTGCCATTTTGTCATTTTTCTGGCTTTTTCTCTTTTTTCAAATTTTCTTTTCAAGCATCAATATTTTTCTTTCTTTCTCTCATTTCAAGCCAAAAAATCACCAAATACATGAAAAATACGAAAAAATACCCTTTCTCTGTATACAAAAGGGCTTTTCTTTCTTTCTTTCTTCACCATTTTTCCCCATACTTATTCGTTTCTTTCACTCAAGATGGTCAAAAGTCTATACTAACCAATAGCTCACGAATCAAGGTTCACTCAAAATGGCCAAAAGTCTATACTAACCATTAGCTCATGAATTGAGGTTCTATATATAGTGAGGTTAAAAGAACAAAGAAAAGAAGGGAGTATAACTATTGGCATGAAGGCATATTAAGGAACTAGGGATTGATTTCATAAATGACAATAAGATAATAAAGGCTCAAACGGTTCAAAGAAGGCCTGAGACCATCTTCTCTGGGACCATCCTAGACTAGTCTTCTTTGCTTTTAAAGACAGACAAATTGTGAAATTGCAGGAAAAGTTCAAAAATTATTATCATACTGCTAATTATAAGCTTCTATTACTCAACAACATGCACAAGTGCATAAAACCATTGACCAAGTAAGAAACTCCTCAAATATGGTTTTTAAAGTAATTAAGTAATTTGCCTTTTTTATGAAAACCTAAGGAATTTCAGTTGTAAACTCTATAAAAAGTGATGAAAATAAAATATTTTTGGATTTTTTAAATAAGGAAGTAAAAGGAAAGGAAAATAAAATATTTTTTTGGAATTTTTTAAAATCTGATCTTTTTGGAATTTTAGAATAATAGATTATTAGAAAAAACTTTCAAAAAAACAAAAACGAAAAAGAGACTAACCAAAAAAAAAACTTAAACCAAGAAAAAGACTATAAGAGACAAACAAAAAAAAACTAGAAAAACAAAAAAGAGTTCCAATTGGACTAGGAAAAGAGGAAGCGCAGAAAAGCTTTAAAAGGCGGCAGAAAGAAAGAAGCAAGGGGGCGGAATCACCAAAATTAAATATAATAATTATGTTTAATAAATAAACAAAGTATTTTTAAAGGCTAATAATTAAAACTTAAGGTGTTTATTTGTACCAAAAAGGGACTTTATCAACTCTCCCACAGCTAAGTTATGCTAGTTCTCAAGCAGAAATAAGGAATAAAAAGAAAAACTAACTAGCCACTTTTGTAGGATCCACGAT
Source organism: Catharanthus roseus (assembly GCA_028651295.1). NCBI lineage: Eukaryota > Viridiplantae > Streptophyta > Magnoliopsida > Gentianales > Apocynaceae > Catharanthus > Catharanthus roseus. The sequence goes on from JAPQWS010000083.1 coordinate 7,330,883, forward strand.
TGCACTTAGCATGTGCAACAAGCCCTTTAAACCCCTAAGTTCCCTTAGTGTACGAGTATGGTCCTGTTCGGGTTTGCATATGATGTACCTACAAAGTCAAATAAACAACAACCTTTAGAAAAGATATAGAATAACCCAACTTAAGTACCTTTCATCAAGATCTCAAACTTATGAAGAAAAGTACTCTTCCTCTTATTTTCCAACTTAAGTTAACAAAGAAACATTCAATTATCTCCCATAACTAATGCAAGACTTGTGTAAGGTGTGATCGTGGTATAAGAGAGTGTAAAAATAAACGCTAAACAAGATTTCCAAATTACACATAGAAGACAAATCTCAACAAGAGTTCATTCCATAGGCTCACTCTTTGTACCTTCTCTCCACTAATCAAGGATACTCAAATTCAACTCAGATCAGGTAAGACTTTAAAGCTTGTAATGTAAGGTTACGGTGTTGGTTATCAAACGAAGGTAAGGAATTCAAATTCAAAGACAAGAGAGCTTGCAAGAATATGGATACTTTAAAATTTTGACAAACTTTCTATCTTTTTTTTTCCTCCCTTTTTTTCTCAATCAATCCATTCACCTACTACCATCTTCTTTTCCTCAAAATTTCATCATTTAAGGCCATTCTTTTTCTTACATTCACAAATTCGGGCCTCTTGAATTTTCTTTCTTTATACCTTATTACTTGTAACAATCATATATCAACTTTTCTTTCTTTTTCTCTTTTTGCTCAATACATTTGTTTTTTTCAGCACAACAAGTCATATTTATTTTTCTTCTCCCTTTTGTCAAAATAACTTATTTTCTTTTCAGAACACAAAAACAATAACCCATCATGGAAGCACAAGTTAGAAGTTTGCATTAAGCTCTCTGCAAGATTAAGGGTTAATATTTAAGTAGTTTAAAGAAAGAAATAACATTTAAGGCTCAAAAGGGTACTAAGGTAAAAATCATGAGATATGGTAAGCTTGAAAGGCACAAATGATTCAAAGAAGGCCTATGGCCATCGTCTCCAAGTCAAATAAGGAAAACCTTTCTATTTCACACCAAGAGGTACTCAAGTAAGTTCTAGAATGTAGGGAAGAGATTCATCAACTTTATGCAACTCAAAAATAATATAAAGGATTTATTAAACACTAACAATAACCTATGTGCTCAAGTGTAAGTCATGCAAGAGTTACAACAGATATAGAACATAAGTCCATCACCCTAATTAAAAACAAGAAAACAAGTACTTTTCTCAACTTATTCAAGACATTTTTAAAAGGAACTAAAAAAGAATCATTCTTTGAGTGAAATCATATGTTTTGGGTTTTTTTCTCTAAATAATGTAAAAATAATAATAAAATAAAAAAATCAGCAAAAATTGAACAAAAAAGATGAAAAAACGAAAATAAAAAAAAATAATAATAATTGACATCGAAATAGAAGCATCTTCTCCCCCACACCTAGACCCTACATTGTCCATAATGTAGTAAAAGAGTACCAAGAGTAGAGAAGAGACAAAGAAAAGAGAAACACAACGTGGTAGAAGAGGCAATATTAGTGCATGTTAAGAAGAGTAGTAGACCATCTCTTTAGCCTCCATAATAATGATATGTTGTCTGATTACTCTACAAAAAGAACATTTATACCTTTCTACCAATCAAGTGAGATAAAAATAAATAATAAAAAAATGGTGAAGATAACTAAGATAACAAAACAAATCTTTTTTTTTCAAGAATAATAAAAAAATAAAAATAAAAATACTAACAAATTTAGGAGACAATAACACAAGCAATTAATTTAACCTCTCCCCGGCAACAACGCCAAAAAACTTGATAGGGATTTTTATAACTAAGCTTTAACCAAATACTTGCAAGTGCACAAGATCAATGTAATATTGAAGTATCAGGGTATCGAACCACAGAGAAAGTCTCAACTACTTAAGTTATTATCTACCTAAATTAATTTTATAAAAAGAAGAATCAATGTATATTATCAAAAAATTATTCCTAAATTAAGTAAAAATAAGAAATAAAATAACTAAATAAAATTAAATCATTGTTATATTGGTTAGTGGTGGATTCAAGGTTCTAAATCTATCGTCTTTGATCAAGTTCTTATTATTTTTCATTTAGTTATTTTATTTCTTAGTTTTACTTAATTTAGGAATAATTTTTAGATAATATAAATTGATTCTTCTTTTTATAAAATTAATTTAGGTAGAAGTTGAGCATTTCTTTGTGGTTTTCATACCCTGATACTTCCATATTACATTGATCTTGTGCATTTGCAAGTATTGGGTTAAAGCTTAGTTATAAAAATCCCGATAACCCGCAGATGTAAAGCGATTAAAGTATATTGAGAAGCCATCCCCACACAAAAATAACATAATAAACTAAAAAAAAAACACAAAAACAAAGCAAAAAATGTAAAAGGATAAGAAATAAAATGAAAGAATAGAAAATAAAAGAAAAGAGAGAAAAACTCCCTATTATGGACCGAAGTCTGTGCTGCCTCCTCCACTGTTGCCTTAATCAGGCATGAATCTTTGGCATAAATGGGCTAGCATTTCATCTTGGCAATCTATTGATGCCCTTTGATGTGCCAACTCGTCTGCATAGAAGTGAGTGGATTTTACTATTTCCATCAACTGTATCCCTTGGATTTCTTGATTATTTCAGAGTTGCTCAAGAGCAGTCCACATCTCTGTTGGAATGCATCTATCGAGATTGTATTATGGGCACTAGCCTCAACCTCCTAATCATCTGAGGGGTGGTAAGACTCATCGGCCTCATCATCATCCTCAACTCATTGCGAGGACGATGCTCCGATGTCAATTTTAGTGGTTTTCTTTATTGGTCGAAAATCGCCAGCGAAACGACCCCACAACTTATCTTCTTCGGATGGGTTAATCCGTACTTGGTTCTCCTCATCACATTGGTAATTGTTGAATTTTGTGAATTGAATCACTTGGTGCGGCCCAGTTGATAATCTTCGTTCTCCTGCAAAATTAACACTGTAAGAGGCAAAAATTCTAGATAAAATTACATAATAACGAAAAATACACTTTTTGGTGGTATTAAACTCAATACTGCACATTATTTGGATTATAAGGGAAGAGAGGGACAGGGATGAGCGGTTGAAAAGTTTATCTAACAAATAGATATGAACAATACGAACTTCACTAAAGCCACCCCCCTTTTGAACTAGTGTGTGCCCAAAGAAATAGGCAAGAGCAAGACGAAGAAGATTCGCGAAATTGCCCCTGTGGATGATTCTGCGATGGTCTAATACCCGTGGTCGGATCTCAAAATGGTTACAAGCCTATTGAAATTCCAGTCCGGTTATGATTGTTTTTCTGTTAGAATCCACGGTGACCAAATACCCGTTGTCTGGGATCCTAAGAATGATTGCCAGACATGCTCTATCGAGAATGGTCCTAACCCCTTTAATAGTTGAAATTATAGTTTGGAGATCCTTGTTCATTTTATGAGTTATGTTGGCATAGAATTCTCAAACAAGGTTGGGGTAGTAGTCGCTAGAGAGACGAAGGAGAGGAATTTTTATACCAAAGTTTTAACCCAATACTTGCAAGTGCACAAGATCAATGTAATACGGAAGTATCAGGGTATCGAACCACAGAGAAAGGCTCAACTACTCAAACTATTATCTACCTAAATTAATTGTATAAAAAGAATCAAAGTTTATTATCTAAAATTTATTCCTAAATTAGGTAAAAACAATAAATATAATAACTAAATTATAATTAATAAGAGTTTTAACCGAAGAGGTGATTTAGAACCTTGAATCTACCACTAACCTATATAACAATGATTTAATTTTATTTAGGAGAAAAGATTAGACCTTTATGTGATGATCTAGGCTACAAGTTTCGATTCACTAAAGAAATATATTGTGTTTAAATGCATGACATAATCCATCTAACCATTAGCATGACCTATTCAATTCTATGACATAAATCATTCAAAATTAGCATGAACTATTCAATTCTAAAACCCACAATATACTTGCAAAAATCACATATCTTTCATACTTAAGACTACAAGAATTAAGCATGGATAAAAATATCAATTAACCCAAATAATTATTCTACAACAACAATCACAAAGAATTAATTGCATCACACCAAACAATTTCCAAAGATATGTAATCACATAAATAATATAATAAATCTCCAAAAATAAAATAAACCAAAGTCACATGGCTAGGGTTTCATCAAGATTCTAAAAATAAATTTAGTTCATGGCTAAAGAGAAAGAAGGAACAAATTTCTTGGAGTAGATCATGGCTTTCTTCCAATTGTAAAACTGCCGCTGGCCTTATTTGTTTCTGCTGCTACTGAAATTCCTGTTGCTTCTGCTTGTTCCTTGCTGCGCAGCGTCTTCAGCTCATCTAGTTTCTGCTTCCAAAGAAACAGCTGCATCCGATTTTCTACCAGCAGCTGCAAGCTACTGCGTCTCCTAGCTGCTTTGTCTGCTGCTTTGCCAGCAGGTTCTCTTGAAATTGTTGCGGATGCTTCGCAGCTTTCAAATCTGCTGCCATCTCCTTTTCCTTCCTTTGTTAATTGATTTCTCTAGTGGCCGCCTTTCTTTTTTTAATTTCTTCATGGGCCGCATTTCTTCTTTTCTCTTTTATTGGGCTTGCCCCTTGTGGACTTCTTTTCCTTATCACTAAAATAAATTAAATTAAATAGAATAATTGTTTAATAAATAAATAAAATATTTTTTAAAGACTAAAAATTAAAACTTAAGGTGTTTATTTGAACTAAAAGTGGACTTTATCAAGGAACGCAACCCAACCCTCTAAAAAGATTTTGAAGATCAAAATGGTCGATGATCGACTCATCAAAAGATTTTTCAATAATAATTTTGAGCGATGTCCTATCGGCGACCCATTCACGGGCCACCTGAGAGAGACGCTCGGGTAAAGGAGGAATATCAGGAGTAGGGTTGGGCGAAATCCCTTCAACTCGAGCCCCTTTGGATTTTGGTTTTGCGGAAGAAGCTACAGCTTTCTTGGGTGCTATATAGAGAGATAAAAGCTGAAGCGGAAATAAGAAGGAAAACGAAAAAGGGAACAACAATGCAACCCAAAATCACCAACACAAGCAAAATATAAGAACACCAAAAACGCAAAAATAAAATAAATATTAATATAGCCCGAGTGTGTTGTAGTGTCCTACGTAGCTTATGGGTGTAAAAGTGTGCATAAATAAGAAGAAAATTACAGAAATAACAACAATGTTTATAACAAACTAAAGCATATAACCAAGTCCAAAAATATAAAATAAAGCATAGGCAAAGGGAAACAAAGTTTTTAGAATAAACTTGTAGTTGTTTGAGAAAACAACTATTTTTGCAAAATTTTTGCTCGATTTCTATGTCCTAATCTGAATGCCGCCAAAATTCTTGTTGGAAAATTTTCCTGGACTTATTCTCCCAAATTTTGTTAGAAAACACAATAGAGAGATGTTGTCGTTCTTCTCGTTGGAATAGGGAGGAGTTCGCTGGAATTCGTGGAGAAAGATGAGGGAATGCTTGAGGAAGTTAGAGAGGTGTAGAGATGTTATGGAAGTGTTGAGAGTATAAGAGGAAGGAGTACAAAATGAAAGGTTTGAGAACAGAAAGAGGGAAGAATAGTGCAGAAAATCCACCCTAAACTTGCAATTTTGTACAAAAATTGGGTCAACCCGACCTGTTTTACCTTGGAAAACCCAACCCAATACCTACCTGGACTCTACCACTAATGTTAGGACGAGACCTACCGTCCACGATAGGCCCGGGTTTGCTGGAGCTGAGAAATACCGAGCCTACCGACGATGGTAAAGCAAGCCTACCATCCGCGGTAGGCCTCTATCGGATCATGCCGAATTTTTCCTGTAGCCTGCCAGCCACGGTAGGGACCCTACAATCTGCGGTAGGGACCCTACCATCTGCGGTAAGGTACTGTCAAGCCTCCATTTTGCTTCATTTTTTGCAATTTTTGATCCTCGTTCAAGCCACCTACCTTATGAACTCAACTATTCTCATTGTGGACCTTCAGGCTATCACTTGTTCTCTTCAAAACGACCTTGTAACACAACATCAACAACTAATTAAAGTGTTAAACAAAAACATGAAACTTAAAAGTACAATTTTACAATTACAATTATAAAGAGTTAAAAGAATGCTCCCCTTTCCTTAGGTGCTAATTGCACATCCCAGATCACGAAAATCAGGGTTGTTCTTCGACTCTTTCTTCCGTACCGGTACCTATTCCATCTTGCCATTCTTTAAGTTGGAGGCAATTTGTCTCCATTTCTTATGTTTCTTCATTAGCCTTTCTTTGCTTTTCTTTCCAGTGAGTTCCTGCACATTTGAAGATGCTTTATTAGTTTTATGAGTCATAATATCTTTAGTTTTGGATGGGGAGGTCGGAAGCAAAGGAAACTTGAATACTATCTCGTTTCCTTTGACCCTTAGAATTAATTCCCCTTTTTCTATATCTGTTAACACCTAGAAGTACACAAGAAAGGGCGACCTAAAATAATAATGAAATCAGTGTCTTCCTTTATATTAAAAACTAAAAAGTCAACAGGGAAGGCTAAATACTTGACTTTGACTAACATCCTCAATTACCCTTTCATGATATCTAACACTTATATCCACTAGATTAATGGACATTCTAATAGGTTTTGGGGTACCTAAACCTAGAAGCTCACACATAGATGAAGAACTAACATTAATGCTAGCGCCTAAACCTGTTAAAGCCCTATCTACTTGAATACTACCAATAGAGCAAGGAAAAGAAAAACTCCCTGTGTCTTCTAACTTTTGTGGTAGTGTTTATTTTTTTATTTCGAGGGCTGAACAGTCGTCTTCCATGATAATCCCTTCTTTCTTTGGACTCTCCTCATCAATGGTCATCAAGATAGCGTGTACATGCTCTCTTGGGTTTACTTTAGTATTACTTGGAAGAGTTCTTGGAGTTCTTTCAGATACAACTTTGACTAATTTCCCAATTTTCTTTTCTAAGTTTCTAATAGAGGCCTCTTGTTTCCTTTGGGCTACCTCGATGGTATTCATTCTACTTTCTGTTGCAGCGCATTAAGTCCTCCAAATTTGTCTTATTTGGTGAAGGATGATTTTGTGGACCCATTTCGTAAGGTAAAGGCGGTGGAGGACCTCTATTTCGAAAACCCGGAGGTTGATTTTGTCTTGGTTGTCCTTGACCTTCCCAAGAAAAGTTGGGGTGGTTTCTCCATCCCGATTTGCACATATTTTGAGTAGGGATTATTTTGTCGATTCCCTTGTACAAAATCTACTTGCTCTACTTGTCTTCCAATACCTGGGCAATCTTGATTGGAATTCCCCCCATTACAAAAATCACAAAACATAACTGCTTGATTGTTCTTACTTGTTGTTAGACCATCCAAGTTTCCTATTTTCTGCTCAATAACCACCGGTAGTCTTGCTTCCATAATCGATATTGAATCTATATAGTGTACCCCAGCTGTTTTTAGCTTTCCTCTTTGGCCTCCCAAGTATAACTGTTCATTGATATTTGTTCTATTAAGTCATATACTTGTTGGGGAGTTTTATTATCTATTGACCCTCCAGCTGAGGCATCTATTAATTATCTAGCACCAAAAGAAACTCCATTATAAAAACTTTGAATTTGTGGGGACACTTTCTTAATAATTCTTTCCATCGTTCCCATGCCTCGTAGGGGCTGTCTCTGTCTATTTGTTGAAACGAGAGAATCTCATTCCTTAGTTGCGTTGTTTGCCCCAGAGGAAAGTACCTCCCTAAGAACTTTTCTATTAATGAGTCCCACGAGATAATGGAACCCGAAGGTAGGGACTTTAGCCAAGATTTTGCCTTTCCCCTTATATAGAATGGGAAAAGACGGAGTGGAATTGCATCCTCAAAAACTTTGTTAGTTTTTAAAGTATCACATACCTCTAAGAAATTACCTATATGCACGTTAGGATCTTTATCAGGAAGTCCGTCAAATCGAACGTGACTTTGCAACATTTGAATTATCTTTGGTTTAATCTCAAAGTTATTAGCATCAACCCTAGGCCTTGCTATATTCGACTGCATCCCTAAGATGGACGGTCGAGTATAATCCACCATTGTTCTCTCCAGTATCAGAGGTGTTTATTTGAAAAGAGGGTTTTTGAATGGATGTGCTTTGGATCCTTCTTCTGCCTTAACTTTGGGTGTTATTTAAACTAATGCCTTCTGTTCTAAACTGAAGAACGTGATGAGCACTCCACAGTATACGTTTGGGCTCAGGATCAAACGGCACTAACTCACTTCTTTTCTTTCGGGGCATACACTAACAATCTACAATAACCGAAAATCTTGATTAACTCCACAAAACAAAAAGCACAACTCGAAAATATAAACTTAAAATAATGGAATGGCAAAAGAAAAAATAATTTCAAACGAGAAAAAGAAATAAAAGACAAAGACTAAAGTACTAAAATAAGCGAGATTCCTTAAACTTGCCGTCCCCGACAACATCGGAAAAAACACGATGTTTTAAAATGGTACATGATCCTAATTACTACAATACAAGGCGAGTGGACCTAAAAAAGTAGAGGTGATTTTCAATCCGAGTGTCAAATCTCTCAGGGACGGATGAAGTTTCAAGTACTAATTGTGGTTCTAATGTCTAGTCAAAAAAGAAAGATGATGTCATTGAATAAAAAGAAATAAAAACTTAAAACAAGTAAAAAGATAGAAAAATAAACGATTTAAAAAAAGAATTATAAAACAAGAGTTTGGGTTGGTGGAATCTTCCTAATTCTTGTTACTAATTCAATTGGAAAAACTTTAATGAAAATGATGTTGAATTAATTAAGTTGGGTTATCACTCAAAATGGGACAATCCCTATCTCTAGGACGAAAGCCACCCTACTCACTAACCTTAGAGGAAATTCTCTTTTCTTCCTAACAAATTATGGGTGCAACAAACTTAGGTGATTTAAAAAGACCTAAAGTGCAAAATCGTATCTCTAGTCCGTTGCCCCAGTTAATCACCAATTGGTTACCCTAGATCGTTATTCCTTTTTCAATTCCAAACAACCTTACGAATAATCTAATCTCGCAACAACTAAATTACAAACAAATGCAATTTGAAGGCACCTTAGATTAAAACAAGCATCGAATGCAAGAAATTTAACCAAGAATTTCATAATCAGGAATTAGGGTTCAACCCCAAACCAAACAATAAAAACTACTCAGTACTCATATTAATAAAACTGAAAATTAATAAAAGAATTCAATAACAAGAAAAGGAAAAGAAAGCTAAGGATTAAGTCTTAACGCCGCAATTGAATTCCGAACGTCTTCTAAGATTGTCTCTAATTGTCACCATGTTGAAGATCGAAATCTTGAATTAATGCCTGCAATTCTTGAATCCAAGAAAATAAATCTTGCACAAAACTTTAATTCTATAACTAAAGAAAATATAAAAGTTGGAAATTTAAAGAGTGTTTAACTAATCTAACCTAATTAATTTACTCCTAATCTTTCTAAAACTAAGTTCTAATCTATTCTAAGCTTGTTTTAGTGTATCTAATATGTGTTAAAACAGCTACAAATAAATCCTCTTATATAGAGGTGAAAAATACAAGAAACCAAATCAAAATCGAAGAAGAAAATAAGAAAATTGAGTTTGAATCATACTTAAACACCCTTGCCGGCACCCCTACCGTCGACGGTAGGGCGAGGCGTACCGTCTGCAGTAGGTCTCTATTTCCTTGGCCCTTTGCTTCCTTGGCACCTACCGACAACGGTAAGGCAACCTGGCATGCGCCGTAAGTGCTGCCTTTTTGTTGACAGCTTCCGTTTTCGCTCTATTTTAGTCCATTTTTGTTTCATTTTCATCGTTTCTACTTTTGGAGTGTACCTAAGACAAGAATAAGAGGTATTTAGCTAAAATATATACTTTTACATGTTAAAAACATCCAAAATGATGAAATTAGCATATAGAAAATATAGGCAATCATGCACTTATTAGTTGTCAAATATTTTCAGAGAATGATTGGAAATGGGGTTACCATCAATTTAGAATAAGGGAAAGGGATGAGTGGAAAACAACTTTCAAAGCTAATTTTTGTCTTTATGAATGGCTAGTCATGCCTTTTGGTTTAACTAATGCTCCTAGTATATTCAGGAGACTTATGCATCATGTGTTAAGGAATTTCATTTGTAAATTTGTTATTCTCTATTTTGATGATATCTTGATTTATAGAAAAACTTATGAAGATTATTTGCATCATGTTAAACAAGTTTTTTTTGTTTTAAGAAGTGAGAAGTTATATGCTAACCTTGGAAAATGTGAGTTTTGTTTGGGAAAAGTAACTTTCGTAGGTTATGTGGTGAGTTCTCAAGGCCTTGAAGTGGATCAAGAGAAGGCGAAAGCAATTCAAGAATGGCCAACCCAAAGAATGCATCTGAAGTGAGGAGTTATCATAGTTTGGCAAGTTTCTATAAGAGGTTTATCAAGGATATTACTATCATTATTAATCCTTTGACGGATGTTATAAAGAAGATGAATGGATTCAAATTGCAAGAGAGTCAAGATAAGGCATTCAAGCTTCTAAAGAAAAGGTTGAGTAGTGCACCTCTACTTGCACTACCTAACTTTGAGAAGATGTTTGAGATAGAATGTGATGCCTCGGCTGTTGGCATTGGTCGCATTTCTATGAATGACAAGAGACCCTTGGCATACTATAGTGAAAATTTGACCGGTGCGGCATTGAATTATGTAACATATGATAAGGAGCTCTATGTACTTGTGAGGACATTGAAGCATTGGCAACATTATTTGTGGCCAAAGGAGTTTGTGGTGCATGCCGATCATGAATCTTTGAAATTTCTCAAAGGATAACAAAAGTTGAACAAGAGACATGAAGACGGATGAAGTTCATTGAGATATTTCCATACATCATCCGTTATAAGAAAGGTAAAGAAAATATTGTACTCGATGCTTTGTCAAGAAGTAAACTCTTATCTCTACTTACACTCAAATTCTTGGTTTTGAAATACTTAAAGAAATGTATGCTAGTGATCAAGATTTTAAAGATATCTCTGAGACTTGTTTGCTTGTGCTTAGTGATAAGTACCTTATTCATGATGGTTTTTCTTTATTGTGAAGGTAAATTGTGCATTCCATCTTGTTCTAATAGATTGTTGTTGGTAAAAGAAGCTCATTGTGGTGGTTTAATGGGGCATTTTGGCATTGCTAAAACTTATGATATTTTGCATGAGCATTTCTATTGGCCTCAGATGAGAAAAGATGTTGAAAAGTTTATTGGAAATTGCTTGGATTGTAAAAGAGCTACATCTACTTACTTACCTCATGGTCATTACACTCTTTTAGATGTGCCTAAAGTTCCTTAGGTTGACATTTCTATAGATTTTATTCTTGGTTTGCCTAAATCACCTAAGGGTATGGATTCTATCTTTGTGGTAGTAGATAGGTTTTCTAAAATGGCTAATTTCATACCTTGTAAGAAAACCGATGATGCTAGTCATGTAGCAAACTTGTTCTTCACTTGGGTGGTGCAATTCCATGGGATTCCTAAAACTATTTTTTCTGATTGTGACACCAAATTTCTTAGTCATTTTTAGCGTGTTTTGTGGAGGAAACTTGGTACTAACTTGTGGTATTCTACAGCTTGCCATCCACAAACGGATGGCCAAATGGAGGTGGTCAATAGAACTATTGGGCAACTTCTAAGGGCCATCTTTGAGGAGAATTTGTGCCAATGGGAAGAAGTCATTCCTCAAATTGAGTTTGCTTACAATAGGGCTAAATATTCTCCTATTTCCTTTTCTCCTTTTTAGATTGTTTATGTTTCTAATCCATTGACTCCATTTGATTTGGTTCCTCCGCTTATAGATCATGTGGTGAGCTTGGATGGAAAATGGAAAGTGGAGCTTGTCAAGTCCATTCATACCAAAGTACATGAAGCTATTGCGTCTAACAAGAAGAAGTTGGTGGCTAAGCGAAATGTTGGAAGGAAACGTGTTGTGTTAGAACTAGGTGATTGGGTTTGGATTCATTTTTAGAAAGAACGTTTTCCTTCTCAATGCAAGGGCAAGCTTGATTTCTTGTGGCAATAGACCGTTTCAAATTCTTGAGCATTTAATTATAATGCCTACATAATAGATCTTCCGAGTAACTATAATATTAGCGTCACCTTTAATGTTTCTGATTTATCTCCTTTTGATATAGGTGAAAATTCGAGGACAAATCTTTTCAAAGACCCGAATGACATGAACCAGATGAGTCAATCCCCATTGGATTTGAAGCTTGGACCAATCACTAGAGCTCAAAAGAAGAAACTCAAGCTTCAAGAAGACAACAACATGATTGCTTACATGGAGGACGCTTTGAAGAGCAAGATTGAGGAGCTTGATGGTCAAGGAAAGCTTCCCAAGTAGTTCACAATGTGTTCAATTGTCAAGGAGCAACCAAGGGAACAATTAGGGGTGAAAATTGGCCAAGTGTTTGAAAGAAATTATCCTACCGCCGACGATAGGGTTACCCCTTCCATCGGCGCTAGGTTTCTGGATGATAACCTTGTTGAAGATAGCACCTACCATTGATGATTGGTCCTACCCTGTCATCGCCGGTAGGTCTTAGGATGAATTTTCTTAACCGCTCTTTTGGGCGGGAATTTGTAATTCAAGGTGTTTTTCAAGCTTTTTAACATGGGGTTTATAGGTAATTCAAGTCATTAATCACTTATTCAGCTAGGGTTAATGCCTAGCCTATAAATACCTCATTATACATTGATTGTAACTAATACTGAATGAATTTTGCTGAAATTATAGAGAGAGAATCTCATGGTCTCTAGGATTTTTCACCCTTGCTTACTTAGTTCACTAAGGGTTAATGTCGTTGGTAATGAGCAATTGAATGCCTTAGGATTATGAGTCTATGGTATTTAATTGATCATATTAATTCCTTATATTGATTAAGTAGAGTTCTTGTTCTTGATTCAATTGATTCTAGGTTTTCTAGCTTATGTGATTGGGGTTTTGAGGCATTAGTTTCCTTAAGGTTCTAGTTATCAATCTAGGAAAGAGCTTTGTCTCTCAATGTTAGGTTTATAAGGCTTAGATTCTCATAGGTTCTCCATTGGAGTTTTGAAGCTACTAAATCCTTAATAGAGGTTCTTCAATCAAAGGAGGTGATGTTTGGAAGGGTTGGGATCCAATTCAACAATTAAAAGAGGATTCATATAAGAAACCCTTGGCATGAAGGCACAAAAAGGGGAACTAGGGGTTGTTTACATATGAGGATTTGGTAAGAAGGGTACAAACGGTACAACGAAGGCCTAAGACCATTATTTTCGGGACCATCCTAGACTAGAACTCTTTGCTTCCAAGGACAGAAAAACATAAGAATACAGGCAAAGACCAAAAAATGATTCTCATTACGCTAATTCCCTAAGATTCCTAGGCTTCTAATACTAATTAACCCTTATGAGTGCCTAAAAAATACTGATCGTGTAAGAAAATTAGCAATTGTGGTTTTCAAATTGATCAAGTAGTACACTTTTTTGAAAAATCAAAAGGGTTTTGCAGTTATGTACTCTACTAAAAGTGGCAAAACAAGAATTTTTTGGATTTTTTCTAAGTATAAGGGAAGGAAAAGAAATAAAAGTTTTTGAATTTTTAATTTTTCTGATTTTTTTTTGAGATTTTTCAAATAAGAGAATGATAGTTAAAAATCACTAGAAAGAAGAGGAATAAAAAAGAATAAAAAGACATAAATAACCCCTCCCCCTCTCCCCCCCCCTACTTAAAATCACATTTTCCTCAATGTGAGGACCAGAGCAATAGAAAAACGAACAAGCACTTTTATGGGAAGCAATCCTGCAGCTATAAAGCGATTAAACATGTCAGGAAGCCATCCCCACACAAACACAAATAAAAAAAAAAGAAACAAATAAAGGCAAAAATAACTAAACAACTTAAAAGAAAAAAACGTTCAAGTTCAAAATGTTCGATTATCGACTCATCGAATGACTTTTCAATAACGATCTTGAGCATTTCCTTGTCGGCTACCCATTTCTGGCTGCCATAGAAAGACACTCCGGGAATGGAGGAATATCGAGGGTAGTGGGGTTGGGCGAAGACCCCTCAATTCGAGCCTTTTTTTATTTTGAGGAAGAGGTAGTGGATTTATTTGGAGCCTTGAAGGGAGTATAATCAAAAGAAGGAAAATGAGGAGGAAAAGGAAAACAACACCACAGCAACACAACAACAAAACACACAGAAATAGAAGTATAACACAAAAAATACACAAAAAGAAATAATATCAACTAAATGTAGCCCGTGCGTCCTAAGTGTTCTAACGTCGCCTGTGTGATGAAGTGTTACAAAGATAATAGAAACAACACTAGTGGAACAGTAAATTTAAAATGAAATCCAGCAGAAAGCACAAAAATGCCCACAATGAATGCAAAACGTACTTAAAAAAAAACTAGAAGGAGGCGAAAAGTATAAAAGGTAGCCTGTATTTGTTTGAAGAAACAAACTATCGCCACAGGTCCAGTGATGCATGTTTTCTACCTCGAACAGTTCGCCACTGGAGTTTCGCCGGAAATTTGCTGGAAAATTTATTGGATATTTTCTGAAAATTTTTTGTTAGAGAACAAAAAAAATCACAACACAAAGTTAGTTATACAAAAATTAACAAAGAGAAAATAAATAAATGGAAGAGGGGTAGGAGTGGAAAATCGGTGGAGGGGAATGTGAATGGGTGTTTTGTGAGGAAAAAGAGAAAGAAAAGAAGGATGGTGGTATGTGTTGGAAGAGGATGGAAGAGAAAAAGGATAAAAGAAGAAGAAGAAGAAGAAGAAGAAGAAAAGAGAGAGAGAGAGAGAGAGAGAGAGAGAGAGAGAGAGAGGACGAAACAAAACAAAAGTGGTGCCAGAGATGGTAGAGTGCCGCCAAAAAGTCGCCTGTATGGAGAAGAAGAGAGGGAAGCAAAACTGAGAGAGAGTGGAGGAAACAGTAAGTAAAGAGAGGAAGGAAAAAGATGAGAATTAGGGATTTGAGGGAGAGATATGGGGGAAGAAAATTGCAGAAATTTTGGGATTAAGGTGAAACTAAGTGTAATTGGGTCGACCTCGTTTACCCATGAAATTAACTAACTTGTTGCCTGCAATCTACCCTACCGCGCACAACAGGTTGTGGCCTACCGTCCGCGGTAGGCTTCTGCCTTACCGAGACGAAAAGATACCGATGGACCTACCATTGGCGGTAGGTTAGAGCTACTATCCGCGATAGGTTTCTGCCGTGAAGAATTTTGTGTACCCTGGCCTTACCGTGTGCGGTAAGATACCCTACCGTCTACAGTAGGGTTCTGCCTGAACTTCGATTTTTCTTCTTTTCTGCAAGTTTGAAACCCGTTTCAAGCCTGCTAACCTTGTGGACTCATTTTACACTTAGGGTAGGTCTTAGCAAGCAATCATCTTTCCAAGAACACCTTGCAACAACAACAATAACAAAACGAATTAAAATGTGTGAGGACATAATAGGATGCAGAGATAAAATTACATAAAATAACATGCCAGGAAGAGCTACTCTTAACTGTTTTGTAGAATAAGGGACTCCTAAAGGTCTCCCACATCCTTTCCAACGTACGAATTAAAGCGATGCCTGTTTATAACCTCCTTGTAATGGAAATGAAAGAATTTGAAGCCCAATACAAGGAGAGAAGTCAAAAACTCAAGATCAAGCTCAAGAAAAATATTATGAATTACGAATAATTTTAACTCTCGAAAGGAAAACAAAAGGTTAACGAGGGCTAAGTTTGAAGAAAAAACTCATTTGCAACTTTCCACAGCATGGGGGTGGTTTTCTTCCAACACTCTTGCAGTCGCCCTCGAGCTCCATTAGATGTCTCCTCTTCTCTTCCTTCTCCCTGGTTTGCTTCCATAATTCCTGCATATATAAAGAATCCTTAACAAGAAAAGAGTTAGTTTCGTTCGTAAGGAACTTCACTCCCTCACTCTTTTCGATGGCATCTATCTCTGTTTCTTGTCGCTCTTATATATGCCTCTTTTGACTTTCTAAGAGACTTATTTTCCTTTTCTTGTTCACCTTTCTCAAACTCACTCTTATTTCCTGTTGAGCACTCATCACTCTCACTTTCTTTTAGTACACTTTTAGCCTGTTGAGGTTCTTTAAGTCTTGGGGGATCATCATGCCTCTATTCTGACTTTTCTTTTGGAACCTCCTCTTCTTCAGGAAAAGTGGGTTGCTCTAGGGCTTGAGTAGTTTCCTCCTCTTCATCATAACCATGGGGAAATGTCATCATTGGTTCTTTTTCACTCCGCAAGGTGATCACCTCGCATGCTCCTTTGGAATCCGTTCTGTAATACTGGTAAACTACCAAGCGGCTTTTCAACAATCATCTTTTCCAACAGCTCGATTTGACTCTCCATGTTGTGGATAGAAGCTGTTTGGCTTCTCTAGCCTGCTTCCATGGTTTTCACCCCGGCATCCGCCAAATTGATACACTTCGCAACAAGATCTTCCAGGTTAGGCTGGTGGGGTGATGGATGTACCAATAGAGTAGGATTTATATGGTGAATCACTTTTTCCCTTCTCCTAATGAGCTAGGAATTCCATATACTCCTGATCCAATGCGATCTCGAACCAAAAGACACAGATTTTATAGCAGCGCTCGGATAAATAGTTTGCTTCATTAGTGGAAGTAGTACGCTTGACAAGATCTCCTTCTTTAAGCTTGTATCCCTATTCGGTTTTCTTTGACTTTGAACAGAGTGAAACCTCTACTTTGAAAACCTGGGGGTTGTTGTTGTCTTCTTTGAATTTGACACCCCCAAGAAACATTTAGTTGATTCCTCCAACCTGAACTGTACTAATTAGGATACGTGTTGTACCCCTGCCAGTTTTCTTGGAACATGGCCTGCTGATAATGTGTATGTTGAGGTACAACGGCCATATTCTACATCTTTTGATCTAAAATTGCTGCCAGTCTGGCTTCCATGGCATCATTGGTATCCATATCTCATTTTCTAAGACCTAAAACAAATAAGTAGATAAGCAATCAACACACGTTCTAAAATAACAAGCTGAATTCCAAAATGTTCATACCTCTAATACGCAAGCAAAACAAGAATGATGAACAAATCAAAACAATAAAAATAAAAATGACTAAAGTACTATAACAACGATTTTCCTTAAGTTGCCGTTCCCCGGAAACGATGCCAAACACTTGATATGTGTATAGAAGTTTTAAAATCAATGGGATGAACTACTAAACTAAAGTAACAGGCAAGTGGACTTATAACTATAGTAAATGAGCTACAACCGAGTGTCGAATCTCGAGGAACGATAAAGGCTCAAGTACTAATCACTCTTTCCAATGTTTAGTCTAAAAAATTGTTTGAAGACAAATAACTAAAAATACTAAAAATAATTTAATCAACTAAAGAAAGCAAAAATAAAAAATTAAGGTTTTAAAAACTATTAAAGCAAGAGTTTGGACAGTGGAATCCCCCTAATCCTTGTTACTAATTCAATTGGAAAAACTTTATACAAAATGATATTGAATTAACCGAGTTAGGACATTACAAACTAATCTAGCAATCCCTATCTCTAGGCGAAAGCCACCCTACTCACTAACCCTTAGAAGAGAATCTCTTCTCTCCCTAGCAAATTATCAGTGCAGTAATTATAGGTGATTTAAAGGACCTAAAGTCTAATATCATATCTCTAATCAATTGCCCCAATTTACCCCAAATGGATGCCCTAGAATGTTCTTCCTTTTTCAATTCCAAACATCCTTCCAATAAATCTAACCTCACGACAATTAAATTGCAATAAAACACAATTGGAAGACAACTCAATTAAAAACAAACATCAAATTCAATAAATTAAACCAAGAACATTATAAACAAGTATTAAGGTTTAACCCTCATCCAAACATAAACATCTACTCACTAATCATTGTATAAAAACTGAAAATAAACATTGAATTTAGTAAAAAGAAAAGAACGCTTAGGAGAGAGATTGAAGCTGAAATCGCAGTCCCGAATGTCGCTTGAGCTCGTCTCTCAAGTCAACCAAATGAAACCCGAAAAATCTAACCTAAGTTTGCCCCTAATTACATCCTTATGCCCTAATGGCGGAACTCTTTTATTAATAGAAGAAAGATTACATTAAATAGAGTTAAAATGGGATTAAAACTGCTACCGTCAGGACCTATCGTCTGTGGTAGGGTTCTGTCCAAATTCCATTTGTTGTCATCGGAACCTATTGTCGAAGTAAGGGGTAGCCTACCTTTGCCAGCAGGTTTCTGTCCAACTTTGGCTTGTGGCTCCAGGACCTACCGCTGACGGTAGGTCTTCTTCAACTATGTTGTCGGCTTTGTTTCCGTTGTTTTAACTCCATTTTCAACTGTTTTCTCCTTTTGAAAGCACCTAAGACAAGAATAAAGGGTATTAGTCTAAAATATGAATTTTATATATTAAAAACATTGTAAAACAATAAAATTAACATATAGAAATATAGAAAAAATGGCACAAATCAACTCCCATCATTTCCAAACTCTAAAAAGTAACTCAAGAAAGAAAATAGTTCGAAATGTGTCTTTTCCAAAAGGATAGTGGCAAGCAAAAGTTATTTCTCAAATGAACTTCCGAGCATTTGAAAATGAAGAAGAAACTTTGTACTTCACAAATGCCAATACATCAAAATTGATGTGAGGAGAAATAGATACAGAGTTTTCAAAGTTCCAAGATTCTCTTCCTTCCGCTTTGAAGCCCATGTTCTTTAAGAACTCTTTAAAAGGTAGATGATAGGACAACATTCCATCAAATCCAAATTTTAACAGCATAACCCAAGAGTTCTCCCAAACACTAGCAAGTGCAATGGACAACTTCGAAAACTACTTCTTGAAAGTAAAATGGTAGTAAAGATTTCTTCCCACAAATTCCGTTCAAATGGGTTTTAAAGCATCACTTACCACAATAGTTTCCAAAAACTCACAAAGATTAGTTTTACTCATTTTAAAACAAGCTTCCATTTGGTTTTCAAAATACTTTAACAATAAGAACTCCTTGTAATGCAAATGAAAGAATTTGGAACCAAATGCGTTTTCAAACAAAGTTTTAAAAGATTTCTCCACAATGAGAAATATTGACCATTGACAAGAATTTTCAAATAAGACATTAACAACCAAAAAAATTTTGTCCACAAGAGTATGCTCAACAAGATTCTTCTCATAAGTATCAAGCAAACGAAACACATATTCAAAATGCTCAACTATTTCCCCTTGAAACTTAACACAAAGATCACCAAGTAAAGAAATCAAGGAATCATCAAAACCATAAAACTGTTTTCAAGAAAGCCAAAAGTATGATGATTAGCATCCCCTAATGAGTTACAAATATCCCATGGCCCTACTTCGATGGAAACGATGAAAAGGTCATCATGAGGCAAGTCTTTAACCACCAAGAAATGATTTCTATCTAGGTTGCCAACTTGATGTGGCATATTAACAAATAAAAGATGGACCCTTAGTCCTATATCACCACAAAAGATCAACTTATCTTCCTCATAGTAACAATAAGGAATGTACGAAGAATAGAGGATAGAAGATTCAAGATCAATTTCAAGAAAGGAATAACCTTTTTTAAGAACAATTTCAACTCTTCAAAGGAAAACACAAGGTAAGAGAGAAATAAGTTTGAAGAAAAACTCATTGATGAATTTCCATGGCATAAGAATAGTTCTCTTCCAGTGCTCTCTCCTTGGCCTTCAAACTCCATGTTATGCCTCCTTCCAATCATTTATGTTAAAGTGCAAGGATGTTGAAGAGAAATCCTATAAAAAGACAAGCACAAAAGAGCACAACTTAGTCTCTTTTAAGTAAGTAGGAGAAAAGAGCTTAGTATGCCATAGGTATTTTCATCCATCTTTCCTTCATCCTCCATGTTCTGTATCCAAAATTTCTGGACAAATAGAGAATCATTAACAAGGAAAGGGTTAGTTAATGCAAGAAATTTTACTTCCTCACACTTTTTATGGCAACTATCTCTTTTTCTTGTTGTTCTTCTTTATAACTCTCTTGTTTTACCATGAGGCTCTCATTTTCTTTTACTTGCTCACTTTTCTCATGGTGAGTTACAAGAAACAATTAGGATCAGGCTAGCAGTAGTTGGATTCTTTGATTTAGAGTTTAAGCAACTTGATTTTAAAACAGCTTTCTTGTATGGTGAGTTACAAGAAATCATTTACATGCGTCAACCTCCTAGTTCTGAGGTTAAAGGGAAAGAGAACTTTGCATGTATGTTAAAGAAATCTTTGTACAGTTTAAAACAGTCTCCTAGGCAATGGTACAAAAAATTTGATTCCTTTATGATTAAATCTGACTTTGTGAAGAGCAGCTATGATCGTTGTCTCTATTTTTGTGGTAGTTTTGTTGACGCAATTGTTTATCTTTTGTTATATGTTAATGATATGATGATTTCATGCAAACATAAAGATAAAATTGTCAAACTAAAAACTTTGTTGAAATCTGAGTTCAATATGAAAGATGTAGGACCTGTATCTAAAATCCTAAGCATGAACATTGGTAGGGACATATCAGATTGTTGACTTTTCATATCTCTGAATAATTTTTAAAGAAAATTGTTTTAAAGTTTTTTATGGACCAGTGTAAACCTGTTATTACACCTCTTGTTTGTCATTTCAAACTCTCTTCTAAACCTGTCCTAAAACTGAAAGTGAGAAGAAAAGTATGGCTAATATACCTTATAGAATGACGATAGGTTTATGTATTCCATGATATGCAACAGATCTGATATTACTGTTCGATTAGTCTGCTCAATAGATTCATATCCAACCCTGATAGGGATTATTGGACAGCTCTTAAGTGGCTGTTAAGGTATCTGAACGGGACTATTAATGAGGGTTTACATTATCATAACTGGATTAAAGCATTTGACTTAGTTGGTTACATAGATTCTGACTATGCTGGTAACAAAGATTTTCGAAAATCTTCCACTTCTTATTTTTTCACCATAGCTGGTCACTACATCTCATGGAAGTCTCAATTTCAACCTGTAGTTGCTCTTTCAACTACTGAAGCTGAATATATTGCTGCAATTGAAGCTATTCAGGAAGCTATTTGGCTCCAAGGACTTTTGTTTGAACTGTATTTGTTGCATTCTAAAGATGTCATTTATACTGATATCAAAGTTGTTTGTATTTGTATAAGAACCCTGTATACCACGAAAGAACTAAGCATATAGATATTAAGTATCATTTCATTAGGGACAAGGTTACTAATGGCATTGTAGATGTTAACAGGATTAACACCATTGACAATCCCGTTGATTTTGACAGTAATGTTGTGACTACTGGCAAATTTGTCTTGTGTAGGGTTTTACTTGATGTTGATGAAGTTTGACTCTTTTTTAGTCCTTTCTTGTTGGTCATTCTAAAATATGTTCAAGGTGGATTTTATTGGCCATGGCCCAAATTATGCCCACATTTTATTTTACCCTTTATTACCCAATGATGACTTTTAAGCCGGATCTCACTTATTTGGACTAGGGCCTTATTTAGTACATGGGTTTTGATGTTGGGCAGGTCGGGTCAGCCGACCTGTCCCAGGTGACCTACCTCTATGTATATGTCCTATTCTATTTTGTGCCTAATATTTACACTCTTCTCTCTTTCATTTTCAGTGGCATCCCTCTTAGGGTTTCTACCCCCTTCTCTTAATGATCTCTCCTTTCACCTTCCTTTACGTCACTTCTTGCCTATGCCTCTTGTCATGTCGGTTGTTGTGCTCAACTGTCGTTGAAGGTTGATTTTGAGATAAAGAGTTTCTTGGAGAATCTTTTGTTGTGTGAGGTTCTACCCACCTGAGGTTACTACTTCCCACTTTCAGATCTTTTACTTCCATGATCTTTCCTTTAGTTTGTTATAGGAATTTGTAATAGACTAGGTTAATCCTTATCTTTGTTATATTCAATTTGGTTGTAAATTTTTATATATGTATTATCTGGGTTGTAATTCATCACATCTCCTCTAGAGCTTCAAGATAATTAACTCCACAATTCTATCTCATGTCTTCTTTCATCGCTTTCCAAGTTGTGAATGGGTTTCTTCCTTCTAAGTTCTAAATTATATTCCCATCCACTCATAATATAAGAAGTGAAAGATTCTAAAGCCACTGAAACCTTTTCTTCCTCCCTTATTTCATAGATCTGGAATAGCTCTTCCACTCTTCTCTCCCATCCAAGATAAGCCTTCGGTTCAAACATTTCTTGGAGAAGGGGTAGTTTTAACTTGTTGTAGTTAGGAGGTCTTCATGTATTTCCCAAAAGATGAGAACTTCCCTCACAACTATATCTTCCATAGCTATAATTATCATATCATGATACTCATGAATTCCATACATGCTCTAGCCGTAAGCTTCACTATCAAAGTCATGATCATGGTGTTAATATTTACCATGATATCCTTCATTACTACCTCTTTTTTCATGAGACCTCTCATCCGTATTCACATAATTCCCTTCATTCTTAATTCGTCTTCTTGGAATCATTTCATAAGAACTATCAATATAACTATTTCTAGCTCCAAGTCTATTGACCTCATAGAATTCATAGGAATTATGCTCAAATGATTTAGCATAAGGAGAGAAGTTACTATAATCCCTTTGAATATTGAGTTTGGTGTGTCCACCTCCATGGTTGTTCCCACCACAGGCATTTACTCTGTTGTCACCACCATTACCCAAGTTAGTAAGACTCCTTGCAAGCTTTGAATGATCACCCTTGTGCTTCCTCATAGTTTCTTCTTTTTCCATGACGAATGTGACAAAATGGGCTCCATTTAACTCTTCTTGTACCTATACTAAAGGTTAGATAACAAAAAAATGTTCTCCCATCACTCTATTAGTGTTCGCTCTCGTAGATGATCACTTTATATCCACTTGTGTATAGCACTCACACTCTATGGCTTTTCTAACAATAATCTTCCCACTCTTGCCTTTTTCTATTCCTCACCATCTAGAGTTTCTTTATAGCTTCTAAGACCTCCAAGTTATCAAGCAATCCAATTAGAAGATCAAGCAAGAAATTCCCAAACAAGTAAGAAGTAAAAGACAAAGAGGCATTTCTACAAACATTGGTATACATAGAATTCCAAAAACATACTCAAGAGTATGAGCCAATAAGAATGTTCAATCACAAAAAAGAAAAGCAAAACACTTAGTAAATTGATCAACCTAAAAGCTTCAGTTCAAAGAATCAACAAGGGTCATAATAAAACCCTCATCTATCTCTCATTCACGAGGAAAACCTTATCTTTAGAAACACTAACTATAAGGAGTTAACACCTCTAGAGATGTAGGGTTTGGATTGAACAAGAACTCTTGAATTGTGTTCAATAATAACTTGCCTAATTTACAAATTAAACTACCTAATTTACAAGGAAGTGGTGGAAACTACAAGAACCCTAGAAGAAGCCTATTGGTTGCAAATTTCTCTCAATAACATTAATGTCCAAAAAGGTTTAACATAAAGAGTATTTACAGGCTCCTTGAAGGTTACCTTCAAGCCCTAGCTACTAATTATGTTTTAAAGGAGTAAACGGAAATCACAAGTCTCTTAATTACAAGTCAAAAGGTTTAAGACACAAGCTAAGGAGTCAAACAAGCAAAAATCATAAAATGGAGAAGTTCAACCGAGGCCTGCCCTGGCCGGTAGGCTACCTTTGCATTAGGCAGTAGGTCAATGGCCAATCTTGGAATTTTAGGGTAGAACCTTGCCGCGGTTGGTAGGGTCTCCTTTTGAAGCCATTAGAACTTTGAGCTTTGCAATCCTTGTAGGCTTTCTTCTTTTGGTTCCACTTCTTGCACTAAGATCACTAGGAATGTTTTATCCCCGTTTGGCCTTCATCTTCCCCTTCCAACTCGAGCCAAGCAAGCACTTAGAAGTTTCTCTCGATTATTCCCATCCTTCCTTTGTTCTCCTTTTCTACTTTCTTTCCATCGATCTTGAAACCGATCCTCTCATCAAGTCCATCGTGTCTTGATCATCTCGGGTCATATCATGTTCAAACATTTAAACAAGTATACTTCAAGTTTACATATATTATTCTTAGTAGGAATTATACACTCGAAGTGTACTTCTAGTATGATTAATATAAATATCTCTATGAAAATTTAATGCGAACCATGAAGTATATAAATTAAAACTCGTGTACTGAGATTCTTCATAAAGTCTGGCATTTGGTATGAAGATTAAAATTTTTTAATGGTGGATATGAAAATATTCGATTTTATCACGTAAAACATTTAATATCTATATGAAGTGAAGGACTCGAGATGCCTGAGGTATATATGAATAACATCCTTGAAGAATATGATATTATTGTCTTAGTGTTATTTTTTAAACAATAATTTTGGAATATCCTATGTGTCCATGTATATATAGAAACTGATATATGAATTTGCTTATACTTGTCACTTATGATTATTCATTTATCAATAGCATGTTCTTATTACATGACTTACTAATAATCAATTTGATAAATTAGCATTTCCAGTATCAGGAGGAGACAATGATTAGCAATAGAAGGACATTACAAACCGAAGGAATGTGCTCACTACATCACTTATCTAGCATATGCACTAATGGACCAAAAATTCACAAGTTCGTCCATTTGTTGTGAATTTTAAAATTGGTATCTAATGCTTTATGTAGACTTTACTAGAGTTAAGCAAGTTTTAAGTTTATAGATTATCCAAATTGTAAAATAACTCTGAAGGACAAAATGTGAGCTTTAAAACTAATAATTTTATAGTACGCTTGAAGCGTGACTATCCTTTTTGGTTTTGAAGAGAAATATCTTATAATGAAATAGTATCTATATAGCCCTCTTGAAGAATTTCCTGAAGCAAGTAATTATTGAAGACAAACACTGTGATAAAAGGTTTTGAAAAAATCAAGCTTGAACATCTAGAAGATGTTATGCATGGGCACTACACATCATTAAATATGAAATTAGTAGTTCATATCTTTGAAAATTGATAAATATTCTTTATAAAGAATATTGAAGAATTTTAGTCATGAAGTATGATAAGTTTGTACCAGGGATACAATAATATACTTGCCTATTGGATGCAAGTAAATACTTCATATAATGCTTTTATGGTCAGATAATTTTAGAATAGTAGTATCTTTGTCCTTGTAAATCTCTTTGCAATTATAAATCATGAACTATTAAAAATCTAAGTCTAATAGTGATGCTCACTTATACAACTATATTTTCATCGACATGAGGCAATATTAATTATGATTTGATTCATGTTAAGGAAATAGGATTTCATATTTCCTAGATACATGTGATTAAGATTTTTTTATTTGGTAAATTCAAGATAGTGAACAAATATTTTCTAACCATATTGTTGGTTGAGAATGAATTCAAGTATATATAGAAGGAGATAAGACAAAGTAAAGATTTCACCCATATTTTTGTAAGAATGGTGAAATTGATGTGCAACGATTTTGATCAAATATGACATGATTTTGATCCAGAAGATCTATTTACTAAGATATAGTTGACTACTATAATTGAGAATCAAAATTTGGAATGCATCTATTCAATGATGTACAAAATAGAGAAAAAAACATAAAGAATGATGTACTCTTCTTTCCCTCACAAGATGTTTTTTTCCCACTAGGTTTTTCTCTATAAGGTTTTAAGTGAGGTATGTTTTTTATATTATGGAAATCCAAGGGGGAGTGCTATGAAATTATTTAACTGTGGATGTCCATGATTCTTAAAGGATAATATATGATTATTGTTTAGTAAGATAAGATAATCTAGTCACCAACTCTATCCTAAAGGATACACTTCAATCTATGTTTATCCCCTCTCTATCTTCTATCTTTTACTGCCTATAAATATGCGATGAGAAACTTTGTAAAGTGTGGAATGAAAATGAATAAGAACTACGATATTCTCTCTACTTTTTCTTGTCTACTTTTCTTCTAGTTTATAGTTTAGTTCATTTATTGTTATTCTGCTTAATAATTTCAATAATTTTTCAACAACGTATTCAAATTTGACACAACCTCCGTTTCATTTTTTAAAGCAATTTTCTATTTCACATAGATTAAGAAAATCTAAAATTGATGTATTGTGTTAGAGTAAAATACATTTGATACCCTTACGTTAATTTTAATAAAGTTCATATTTCAAGGCTTCATCCTTCCTCTCCTCTCTCCATATTTCAAGGCTTTATCAGACGTGAATGAATTTAGATTTTGGAAATTATTAAGTAGTAATGCATTATTTGAATAGGGGTATTTTTTTTCTAAAAAAACTTATAAAGAGAAATGTCCTTATAAAACATATATTATTTTGTATTGTATTCTACAATATAACTCTATCTGATGATTCAGAAATGATGGTTCGGTTGCACAAGTGTTATAAATATTATTTTGATAAGTAAAATTATGAAGAAAGACTAGGGAGAATAAATGAAAGAAGTAGAGAACATAACTGTAGAGAGAAACTATAGAACTTTATTAATATTTTTTTTAATCTTACATTTAAAAGGCTATAGTACCCTATTTACAGAGGTAAAGGGCACATTATAAGGGATTGGGGATTAGAAGATAATTAATTCTATCTTTATCTAAAATATGTAACTCATATACTGAACGATATGTGCCATATTGTACCATATTTACATATATTATTTCCATCATTTTACAATGTTTTTAATATATAAAATGTATAATTTACACTATTTACCTTTATTCTAATCTTAAGTGCTTCCTGATGAAGAAGACGAAGAAAAAGAGCGAAAACAGAGAAAATGAAGCTGCCGGCACCAAGGAAGGAGATCTACCATCGACGGTAGGCCAACCTACCGCACTGTTAGGTCCAGGAGCCACAAGAACTTTCCAGCAGAAGTCTAATGTGGACGATAGGCTAGACCTACCAGACACGATAGGTCCAGAGACTTCAAATAAGTTTTTGACAGGACCCTACTGTGGATGGTAGGGTCGACCTGTCGGATGCAGTAGGTCTCGTCACCAGTACAGTTAATGCATTTTTGTGTGTATTTATATCAGGTTTTTCCCCCTTTTTCATGGAGGAAAGTTTTAGGTTTAGAGAGGAGGTTTATTAGGGGCAAACGTTGGAAACAAAAATGCTCTCAATTCCTCTTCAATTAGGTAGATTCTCCATAGTTAACACTAAATTGAAGCTCTTGGTAGAAGATTGAAGAGATTTTACAGAGCAATTTCGGGTTTCATCAACCAAATCGAGAAATGAGCTCGGGTAGCGTTTGGAATCGCGGATTCAGCCAGTTTTTCAGCCTAAGTTTTTTTTTTTTTTTTTCTCTTTTGTTAATTATACTAGATATTGTTGAATTGAATATTTCTAGGATCTTTACTAGATAATTTTCTGTTGTTTGAATTGAGGGTTGAACCCTAGCTTTTGGATGAGATGAATTTTGATTGAATTTTATTAAATTGATGTTTGTTTATTTGTTGGTTGTTGTTTTATTTATGCATAATTGTCTATATTTTTTATATGTTAATTTCATTGTTTTCAGTGGTTTTAATATGTAAAGTATATTTTTTAGCTTAATATCTCTTATTCTTATTTTAGGTTCTCTCCGGAAGAGAAAATGATGAAAGGGAACGAAAACGGACCGAAAACGATGAAAATAGAGCCGTCGGCAGCAACAAGGCAGACATACCGTGCGAGGTAGGCTAACCTGCCGTTGGCACACAAGCGGTTGGCAGGACAGAACCCTACTGTGGATGGTAGGGCTCGACCTACTGTCTGGCAGTAGGTCTTGGATGGCAGGCGATTAGAGGTTGGTTTAATCTAATTCAATCTCTGTTTTCTTGTAATCTTCACTTCTATATAAGGATTTTTTCTGCAGCTATTTTAAAATAGACTTAGGTAGAGAATAATAAATAGATTAGGATTAATTAGGGTTAGTATTTCATAGTTAGGAGTAGATTAGATTAAACAATTCTTAGATTTTGGCTTTTATACATGCAATTAGTTAAACACTCTTTAGATTTCTGCAATTTTATATCTTGGATTTCATGAATTGAAGAACCAATTTCAAGATTTCGATCTTCAACTTGGCGACTCGAAAGACGAGCTTGGAAGATGTTCGGGACTTCGATTTTGGCTTCAATTTCAATCCTAAACTTTCTTTTTCCTTTCTTGTTATTGAATTTTTATGTTCAATTTAAGTTTTTATACAATGAATAGTGAGTAGTTTTTATTGTTTGGATGAGGATTGAACCCTGTTATTTATTATGACATTCTTGGTTTAAATTCTTGAATTCGATGTTTGTTTTGATTAAAGTTGTCTTCCAATTGTATTTTGTTTGCAATATAATTGTCGAGAGATTAAATTGCAAGATTGTTCGGAATTGAAAAAGGAAGAACAATCTAGGGCAACCAATTGGGGGTTGATTGGGGTAATTGACTAGAGATACGATATTGCACTTTTAGGTCCTTTAAGTCACCTAATTTTACTGCGCTCATACTTTGTTAGGGAGAGAAGAGATTTTCCTCGAAGGGTCATCACTCAAGAGATTTCCCTCCTAGAGATAGGGATTGCTCGAATTGAGTGATGACCCAATTTAATTAATTCAACATTGTTTTCATAAAAGTTTTTCCAATTGAATTAGTAACAAGGATTAGGGGGATTCCACCATCCAAACTCTTGCTTTATTAATTTTTAAAATCTTAAGCTTTCGTTGCTATCTTAGTTGTTTAATCATTTTAAGTTTTTGCTATTTTGTTTTCAACGACTATCTTTTCTTAGACTAAACATTAGATATACGATTAGTACTTTCACCTTTACCATCTTCGAGAGATTCGACACTCCGGTCCTCTGCAGTGTTAGGTCTACTTGCCTGCATTGTAGTGATTGGGAAATCCCATTTTAGGTATATCATTGTTCGATTATGTTTTTTATGACAATTGATTTGCGCGAAATCAATTATTTCGTAAGATTGGTTAGAATTGATAAAGGAAGATAAATCTAGGGCAACTAATTGAATGATAAAGGTTGGCAATTGAATAGAGATATTAATTGCGCTTTTAGGTTATTAGATCACTTAAATTTTATTACATTCATAATCGGTTAGGGAAAGAAGAGAATCTCTTCTAAAGGTTAAGTGAGTAGAGGGGCCTTCATCTAGAGATAGAGATTACCCAATGTTCGTGTGATAACCTAACCTTGATTTTCAACCATCATTTTATGAGTTTTTCAATTGAAATATTTGACAACAGCTAGGGGATTCCTTCATTCAAACTATTTTCCTAAAATTCCTTATCTTTTAATTGTTGTTTTCATTTAATTGTTTTTAGTAGTTTTCCAATTAATTTATCAAAAGATCAATTTATTAGACTAGACATTAGGTAAACGCTGATTATTTGAGCTTTTCCATTCCTTAAGTTCGACAACTCGGATGTATCTCTAACACTGTAGTGATAGGTACACTTTCCTATTGCATTCATTTTAGTTACCCCATTTTAAAACATCAAGTTTTTGGTGCCATTGCTAGGGAACGACAACTTAAAGAAAACTGTTTTTCTTGTACTTCCACCATTTTTTATTTATATATATTGGATTGTTCATTATTCTTGTAATTATTGGTTTATTATAAGCTTACATCTTGATTTGTAATTTATTATTTGGAGAACTTGAGTGGCTTTGTTTGCTTCAGTTTTGGTAACTAGTTTATGCCTTGAAAGAAAAGGGGTGAATTAGTCCAATTTGATCCAGAGCCCGAGCGTTTGCTGCGAGTGCTCGCCGCACTTTTCGATTCGAGATGGTGAACAACAATGCCATCATCGTTGTGGAGAAGACAGAAGAAGGTCAAGAGGCTCCACCTTACATAAATCCATTGTTTGTACCACATCCACCACCACCAATGGCTGAAGGACAATGGCAGAATATGCTAGACCGTCTATCTTTAGGATGCAATCTAGTATAGCAATGCCATGAGTAGAAGCGAACAACTTTTTAGATCAAGCCGAATGTGATCCAAATGTTGCAGAATAATGAATAATGTACAGTTCAATGGACTCCTTGAAAAAGATCCCAGTGCGCCCATCAGTAATTTATTGGAGGTGTGTGATACATTTAAGATTAACGGAGTCTTAGAGGACGCCATTAGACCTCATTTTTTCTCATTCTCTCTGAGGGGGAAGAAAAAATCCTGGCTCAAGTCATTACTTTCTGGGTCGATTACATCATGGGATTCACTAGCCGAGAAGTTTCTAGGGAGGTACTTTCTTCCTGGTCATACAGTAAAGCTTCAGAATGAGATTCTGTTGTTCCAGCAGATTGATGGAGAGAGCCTCTATGAGGCTTGGGAAAGATGGAAGGAGTTGCTCAAGAAGTGTGTCCACCATGGCCTAGATTTGGGGATCCAAATACAATCCTTCTATAATGGAGTTTCATTTTGTGCAAGACAGCTAATTTATGCCTTTGCTAGTGGTTTTACAGATCACAAGACTCCCCTACAGGTATATAAACTTATTAAACAAATAGCTATGAATAGCTATACCTAGGGTGGATAGAGATCCAAACCAAAGCCTGCTGGAATGTATAATGTAGAGGTTATCACTGCCATGGAAGCGAGATTGGCAGCCATGATAGAGCAGAAGATGGAGAACTTGACTACTACACATGCAAATAAGAATACTCAACCAGACATGTTCTGCGACTTCTGCAGTAGAGGGCATCCAAATCATGAATTCCCTAGTATAGAGGTCCTATAGAGCAAGTCGATTTTGTACAAGAGAACCAGCAGGGTAATACTTCCTACTCCAACACTTATAATCTGGGTTGGAGAAACCACCCAAATTCTCTTAGGGTGGGCAACAACAGAAAAGGCAACAACAGAAAAGGCAACAACAACCTCTGGGATCCTATAATAGAGGTCCTACCCAGCCAGTCCCATAAGATGCAGCTCCACAAAGTCCTCCACCGGCAAAAACTAATTTAGAAGAGCTCATAGTGAAGTTCGTGAAAGGCACCGATACCAGAATAAGCACTACAAAGGCTGTCAATGAAACCAAGAGGCCTCAATTTGAAATTTGGAGGAATAGATTGGGTAGCTCATCATATTAGTATTAGAGAGGACTCCAAGAACTCTCCCAAGCAACACCGAAGTTTTACCGAGAGAGCATGTCAATGCTATCTCGGTAAAATTTGATGAGAAGGTCCATGAAGAAGAAAAGGTGATGATCATACAATGGAAGAGCTGTGTTGAAAAGGAAAGAAGATCATCTGAGACTCTTGACTATAAAGCCTTAGAGCCAAGCAAAGAAGAGAAGTATGAGAAGTTGGAGATTACTGAGTAGAAACCTAAAATCCCATATTCGGCAGCTCTTGTTCGTGATTGCGGCCAGGATAACATGAGGAAAATCATAAAGATATTTAAACAATTGAAAATAAATTTACCTCTCTGTGATTTACTCTTGTAGGTACCCAAGTATGCTAAATACTTGAAGAAGATACTACAAAGAAGAGCAAACTCAATGATGCATCCAAACACATTTAGGGCAAAGAATGTTCGACTATCCTTATCAACAAGGATAAACTACCACAGAAGTTAGAAGATCCAGGGAGTTTCTCTTTTCCTTGCGCTATTGGTAATTACCTATTGTTGATGCCATTACATTCCAATTCCTTATAAGTATGACAGTTCATGAAAAAGTTGATAAGCGTCTAATGGATGTTGTTACTGCTTATCTATATGGAAATCTAGAGAATGATATTTATATGAAAATCCCAAAAGGATTTAATATGCATGTAATGTATTCTGGTTCTTGTGGAAAATATTCCATTAAATTACAAAAACCATTATGTGGTATAAAGCAGTTAGGATGCATGTGATATAACCGTCTTAGTGAAAACTTACTAAAAATATGTCCATGTATTATTGTCTAGAAATCAATGTCAGGATTTGTGATAATTGCCATATATATGGATGATATTAACCTTATTGGAATACTAGAAGAGCTTCAAGAAGGAAATCATTATCTGAAAAAGGACTTTGAATTAAAGATATTAGAAAAACCAAGTTTTGCCTTAGTTTACAGATTGAGCATCTGGAACATGGAATTTTCATTCATCAATCAACATATACGCAAAAGTTCTAAGAAGGTCTTACATAGACATGTCATATCCACTAAGTATTCCAATTGTCGTTCGACAACTAGATGTAAATAGAGACCCTTTTCGTGAAGATGATGAAGAACTTCTTAGTCTTGAAGTACCATATCTTGGTGCAATCAGAGCACTTATGTATATTGCTAATAATACTAGTCTGATATAAGATTTTCTGTTAACTTATTAGCAAGATTTAGTTCTTCTCCTACTTGACGTTATTGGAATGGTGTTAAAAATATCATTAGATATCTCCAGGGGACAATATATCTCGGATTATTTTATTCAAATAAAACCAACTTAAGCTTAATTGATTATGCGGATGCTGGTTATTTGTCTGATCCACATAAAGCACGTTCTCAGACAGACTATATATTTACGTATAGTGGTACTGCTATATCTTGGAATCTTCAAAACACTTACATTAGCTACTTCCTCTAATCATGCTGGAATTACAGCCATTCACGAAGCAAGACAATGATATGTTTGGTTGAGATCTATAATACATTACATTCGAGAAAGTTGTGGTTTACCTCTAGAAAAGAAATTCTAATGCCTCTGTATAAGGATAATGCAACTTGCATAGCTTAGTTAAAAGGAGGATACATAAAAGGATATAGAAAAAACTATATATCAGCAAAATTTTTCTTTACACATGAACTCCAGGAGAGAGGTGATATTGATGTGCAACAAATCTGATCATGCAATAATATCGCTGATCTATTCACTAAGACGTTACCAATGTCAACATTCGAAAAGCTGGTAATAAAATTGGAATGCGTCAGTTAAGAAATTTAAAAGAATTATATCATCAGGTGGAGTAATGTGACGTAAAGAATAATGTACTCTTTTTTCCTTCACTAAAAATTATTTTCCCAATGGGTTTTTGTCTAGTAAGGTTTTAACGAGGCATATTCATATAATGGACATCCAAGGGGAGTGTTATGAAATTACCAAAAAAATAGATGTCCATAAATATTTGAGATAATATCCTTTTGAAATAAAGATGACTAATAGCTTTAATGGCTTCGTTACTGATGTTTTAAATGGGGTATAACGAAAATGAATGTAACAGTAAGTGTACCTATCACTGTAGTATTAGAGATAAACTCGAGTTGTCGAACTCAGGGAACGGAAAAGCTCAAATAGTCACCGTTTTACCTAATGTCTAGTCTAATAAATTAATCTTTTGAGAAATTAATTGGAAAGCTACTAAAAACAATTAAATGAAAGCAATAATTGAAATGTATGAAATTTTAGGAAAATAGTTTGAATGAAGAATCCCCCTAACTTTTGCCGACTATTTCAATTGAAAAACGCATAAAACATGGTTGAAAATCAAGGTTGGATCACACGAATATTGGGGAATCCTTATCTCTAGGTAAAGGACACTCTACTCACTTAACCGTTAGAGAGGAGAATCTCTTCTCTGCCTAACTGATAATGAACAAAATAAAACTTAAGTGATCTAATAACATAAAAGTGCAATTAATATCTCTTTTCAATTGCCAAACCTTTATCATTCAATTAGTTGTCCTACATTGATCTTCCCTTTTCAATTCCAACCAATCTTGCGAAATAATCAATTCTGCAAAAATCAATTATAAAGAAAAACATAATCGAAAAACAACCAACAAATAAAAAACATCAATTTAGTGAAATTCAATCAAAATTCATTTCAACCAAAAGCTAGGGTTCAACCCTCAATTCAAACAACAAAAAATTAGCTAGTAAACATCATAACAATATTCAATTTGACAATAGAAATCATAATTAACAAAAGAAACGAAATCTTTAAAAGAAAGCTTAGGCTAAAAAAGTGGTTGAATCCGTGGTTCTAAACGCCACCCGAGCTTGTCTTTCGATTCGCTTAATGAAACCTGAAATTGCTCTGTGAAATCTCTTTAATCTTTCTTCAGGAGCTTCAATTTAATGTTAATTATGGAGAATCTACCTAATTGAAGAGGAATTGATAGGGTCTTTCTTGCCAAAGTTCGCCCATGATTCCTCTGTTGTAAAACTAAAACTGTCTTCCCTTGAAAAATGGGGAAAACTGATATAAATACACACAAAAATGCATTAACTGTGCTGCTAATGGGACCTACTGCGTCCGGTAGGTCGAGCCCTACCGTCTGTGATAGGCTTCTGTTAGAAAGTTCTTGTGGCTCTTGGACCTACCGTGTGCGGTAGGTTGGCCTACCGTCAGTGGTAGGTCTCCTTCATTTGTGCCGGCGGCTTTGTTTTCTCCTTTTTCGCTCATTTTCACTCTTATTCTTTGTTTTACAAAAACATGAAAATAATATATATATATATATAAATGTAGTACAATATGACACATATCAAATACCCTACACTTATTTGTTGCTTGCCCTCAAGCAATACAACACTAGGTGGAAATTGGGAAATGCAAAAACAGAAGTGCACAAAATTTATTTGTTGAAAAGGACACATGGAAGAAAAACACAAACGACCAAGGAAATACAAGACTCTATGAATGAACAAGGTTAACAAACAAAACAATAATAAAAATAACTAAACACATAGTTACTCAACCACATGAAGACCTTTTAAAGGACGATTTATAAGAATTGACAATCCGTCCACTATCTTACTGGTATCCTTACTAATCAATGGTATGTGTGTGTGTGTGTGTAAATTGCTCATCTCGCCTTTCAAAGAGAACAAGGAATATCAGGTTATTGACATAATGAAAAACTTTATTTGAAAATGCACAACACACTCAGTTTTCTAAAAACCTCTCCACTCTACGTTTTATTCTAAGTCGTTTCCGAATTAGGTAGGACTTTTTAGCTTGTAATATTAGGCTCGGGACAAAAAGGGTGTCAAATGACGGAAAAGAGAGAAACAAAAGCAATGGAGATAGAGCTAATGCAACCGAAAGAAAAGATATCAAACATTATGAACACTTTCTATCCACTTTTTACTTATTTTCATCTACTTTTGAACGTCTTACTTCGTTCAAATAATGCACAACCTACCTAACACTTTTCTATTTCTCACGAACCATATATAATTTTTCAAGTATAAGAGAGAGAACCTTGAGATTTTTTAGAGATAAACGAAGAGATATTTAAATACTCATTTCATATTTTTCTTTGTTTTCTCTGATTTTTATTTTTTATTTTTATTTTTTAAAACAAACTCTCTCTCTTTCAACCGTTGCATATATCTTGCTTGAAAATATTTCCCAGAATACCCTTTTCGTATAAAAGTCCTCTTCTTTAC
The DNA here is from genome assembly GCA_028651295.1 of Catharanthus roseus. Classification (NCBI taxonomy): domain Eukaryota; kingdom Viridiplantae; phylum Streptophyta; class Magnoliopsida; order Gentianales; family Apocynaceae; genus Catharanthus; species Catharanthus roseus. The sequence goes on from JAPQWS010000083.1 coordinate 7,366,375, forward strand.
ACAAAACCCCCACACTTATCTATTTTCCTTACTCAAAACAACTAAAAAGTATGCAATCATTAGCTCAACGAATTGAGGTTTTATATATTATGAGTTTTAAAGGCAGAGAATGGAAGGGATTAAACCCTTTGCATGAAGGCACAGAAAGGAAACTCGGGTTTAATTTCATAAAAGGAAAAGGTAAGAAAGGCACAAACGGTACAAAAAATGCCTCTGACCATCATCTCCAAGATCAACCTACACTAAATCTTATCACTTCAAGCTAAGAAAAACACAAGAGTGAAGACAAAGACTCAAAAAAAAAAAAACGTTCAATATGCTAATTCCCTAAGATTCCAAGGCTTCTATTACTAATTGACACTTTCAAGCGCATAAAACCATTGATATTGTAAGAGCAAAAAGTAAGTGCAGTTTTCAAGTAGATCAAGTAAAACGCCTTTTTAAAATTCTATGGGTTTTGCAATCAAGACTCCCATTGAATATGACAAAAATAAAAATCTTTTTGGATTTTTTCTAAGAATTAGAAGACTGCAAAAGGGGAAAAAGGAAAAGTTTTTGGAATTTTCAAATTATCTGATTTTTTTTTTTGGATTTTCCAAAAGCGAAAAAGAGAAAAATGACTCTGTAAGATTATAACAATTACTAAAAGTAAACACACATAAAAAACCAAAAGAAATAGCAAAAAGACATAAATAAACAAAAGAAAATATCCAAATGACATAAATACCCCCACACTGAAAACCGTATTGTCCTCAATGTGGGGGCTAGGATAAAGTGTAAACGATTTAAGCACATACAAGGGAATCAATCCCGCAAATATAAGGTATATAAGCATGTTGGGAAGCAATCCCTACGAAAAAGTCAAAACATAAAAAACAAACAAATGACAGTAACAAAAACGTAAACAAACAAAATAAGAAAAAAAAACAAATAAGGGAAATTTGAAATAACAAAAGGAAAGAGGAAAAGAACGAAAAAGAAACTCCCTCATTGTGGACCAAGGTCCGCACCGCCACCACCTCTACTGCCCTAATCGGGTAGAAATCGACTACATAGAGCGGGCTACTATCACCTCCTAGCGGTTGATAGATGCACTTTGATGCGCCAACTCGTCTGCATAGCGACGGGTGGACTCCAGTATCTCCGCCAATTGGGCCCCATGGATATCTTTGGTGAAGTGGAGCTAGTTGAAAGCAGTCCGCATCTCAGCCTAAAAGGCATCCATGGGGACTTGGGAGGTTCATCCTCGAGTGAGAGGTCATAGGATAGTTCTTGTGGTTTTCTTTGTCGAACAAAAATTGATAATGCTTTGTTACTACAGTTGATCCTTCTCAGCCGAAGGTATCCAAATCTTGTTGTCCTTGTCCCAAGCATAGCCGCAGTTGTTGAATATAGTGAATTTTATGATCCACGGCTGCCTCGTCTGCCCTCGTTGTTCCCCTGTGAAGTCAACATTAAAAACAACAAATACACGTGAAAGTATCACTGGGTAACAGAATACTCATATGCGACTGGTGTCACAACCACTGTAGCGCATAATGTATATATTAAGGGATACAACGGAGAAGGGGGATTATTTTAGGAGTTCGTCATCATGTAATGATCGAGAATTCTCATATCACTCTACCTGTCCCCTTTTTGGACTAAGGTGTGGCAAAAGAAGTAAGTGAGGACTCGGGAAAGGAGTTGGGGAAAATCACCCTCGTGAAGAATACATTGGCGATCACCCGGACGTGGCTAGATCTCTAGGCGATCACAAGTCGCATCATCGTTCCAGTCCGGGTCCTCGCCGTTTCTTATTAGAGTCTACAGTTATGGTGTTTCCCTCATCCTTAATCCCCAGAATGGAAGCTAGACGCTCCCTATCTAATACTATATCACCCCTTGATATAGTATTACGTGGAAATGATAGTAGAAATGTCCTTGTCCATTTTATGAGACATATTGGTATAGCATTCACAGACAAGCTCGGGGTAATAAGTTCCAGAAATATGTAGCAGAGGTTCCCACCCTAAACCCCCAAAACGAGTATTCAACCCCAAATTTTATAACGGGAGTGGTGAATGATTTTTCGACTATAAGCTTAAGGTATTACCTATCAGTTTTCCATTTCCGGCTTGACGTAGAGAGGCGCTCTGAATAGCAAAAAATAGAGGGGTTAGTGGGGTCTGGCTTGGAATCATTAACCTGAGCCCTTTTGGATTTAGAGGAGAAAGCTATGGACTTTTTAGGTGCCATCAGGGAGGGAAGAGAGGACACGAGATAGGAGAAGTACAGAGACACAACACAGATGAACCTCGAACATAATAACACAAAGAAAAATATATCAAAACTAAATGTAGCCCGTGTGTGCAAAGTGTCCTACAGGATGCCTTGTGCGAGGAAGTGTGATACAAGATAAACTAATAGAAAAACAAGTAAAACAACGAATTAAATGTTAACAACAAAACACAATGAAAGCACAAGTCATAAAAATTGCCAAAAACGAATACAATTGGCAATTAAAATTAACTAAAGAAACGTGAAGCAAGAGTTTTAGAGTTAGCCTGAGTTTGTTTGAACAAACAAACTGTCACTATGATTCCAGTGAACATGCAATTTGCCTCGGAGGTGGCTGCTATAGTTCCACTGAAGTTGTCAGAATCTTCGCCAAAATTTTTTTTGAACGCTTCTGCAAATTTTTTTAGAAAAACATAACAAAAGATAATACAAGGGCTAGTAAAATAAGAAATAACAAAAGAAGTTGAAGAAGAAAACAAAACAAAACAAAAAAGGAAAAGAGTGAAACAGGGTGGGGGAGGGGAGAAATTGGTAGAGGGTGAAGGGGAGGGGGAGGGGGGATTGTTCTGGAGTAGAAAGAGAGGGAAAGAAAAATAGAGGGTAGAGATAGTGAGTGGTGTGAGAAAGAGTGGGAGAAGAAGAAGAAGAAAAAAAAAGGAAACAAGAGATGAGAGGGAGGGGGGTACAAACTGATGGAAGAGGTCGACAGTGGGAAATGGTTGCCAGAGTGTCGGTAGAGGAGGATGGTCGCTGGTACAAAGAGAGAGAAGAGAACCAAGAGGGAGGGGAGGCAGAATGAAAACCGAGAGTGAGGAAGAAGAGAAAGAGGGGAATAGTTAGGGATTTTTAGAGAGAGATTTGGGGTTCAATTACGAAAATTGGGAGATTTTGGCTGTAATTGGAGAGAAATCGGGTCGACCCGACATGACTACCCACAAATTGACCCTAACTGCTGCTGAAAATGCACCCTACCACATCCGGTAGGTCGAGGCCCACCGTTCGCGGTAGCTTCTATCCTCCAAAGGAAAATTGTCGTTGGACCTACTGTCCACGGTAGATTTCTGCTCGTGAAAAAATTTTTGTGCCCTGATCCTGCTGTCCGCAGTAGGGTTCTGCCTGAACTCCGATTTTGCTTCTTTTTGCGATTTTTAACCCTGTTTCATGCCTTCTAACATTGTGGATTCATATTAAACTCAAAATAAGTCTAAAGCAAGAATTCATCTCTCCAAAAACACCATACAATAACAAAAATAACAAAACGATCAAAGTGAAAAAGGAGAGAAAATTACAATTCAAGTGTACAATTACAATAAGTTTACAAAGATTTATAAGAAATACTCCCTTCTAGGTGCCAAAAGCACTTCTCGGATCACGACAATTTGAGTTCTTCTTGACCTTCCCTTTCTCAATACACCGAACAGGTACCCATTTTTTCAATCCCTCTTTCAATTTATGGGAAAGGATCTTTCCCTTTTTCTTTGATTTCTTCAGGCTATTGTCCTATTTTAGGTGGGTTTCCCGAAAAGGCAAAGACACCTCTTGAGTTTCATGATTAATGTCACATAAAGTATCTTGACCTTGCTTGAGAAGGGGGAGTTGAATTTAAAGGAAATTTGAACATTATATCGTTATCCCCTACCCTTAAGTTCAGTTTCCCTTTTTCAATGTCTATTTAAAGCCTTTGATGAACATAAAAATGGACGTCCTAAGATAATAGGGAAGTCTACATCCTCCTCCATATCGAGCATGACAAAATCTACAGGGAATACAAGGTCATTAACCTTGATTAGGACATCTTCTACAATGCCCTTAGGATGTCTTACACTTTTATCTGCCAAATTAATGGACATCCTAATGGGTCTTGGCTTTCCTAGACCTAGTTCCTTACACATAGAATATGACATAACGTTTATACTAGCGCTTAAATCAGCTAAAGCTTTACCAACTAAAAAAACTGCCAATGGTGCAAGGAAAATAGGAACTCCCTGGATCTTCTAACTTCTGTGGTAGTTTATCCTTGTTGATAAGGATAGTCGAACATTCTTTGCCCTAAATGTGTGTGGATGCATCGTTGAGTTTGCTCTTCTTTGTCAGCATCTCCTTCAATTATTTAGCATACTTGGGCACTTGCAAGAGTAAATCACAGAGAGGTAAATTTATTTTAAACTTCCTCATGTTGTCCTGGCTGCGATCAGGACAAGAGCAGTCGAATATAGGATTTTAGATTTCTACTCGGTAATCTCCAGCTTCTCGTACTTCTCTTCTTTGCTTGGCTCTAAGGCTTTATAGTCAAGAATCTCGGATGATTTTCTTTCCTTTTCAACACAGCCTTTCGATTGTATGATCATTACCTTTTCTTCTTTATGGACCTCCTCATCAAATTTTACAGCGATAGCATTAACATGCTCTCTCGGGTTCACTTTGGTGTTGCTTGAGAGAGTTCTTAGAGTCCTCTCTGATACTAATTTGATGAGCTGTCTAATCTATTTCTCCAAATTTTGAATTGAGGCCTCTTGGTTTCATTCGGCAGCCTCTGTAGTGCTCATTCTAGTATCGGTGGCGTTCATGAACTTTACTATGAGCTCTTCTAAATTATCTTTTGCTGGTGGAGGACTTTGTGGAGCTGTCTCTTATGGGAGTGGCTGGGTAGGAACTCTTTTATAGAATCCCAGAGGTTGTGTTGCCTTTGCTGTCCTCGACCACCCTAAGAGAAGTTGGGGTGGTTTTTCCAGCCCAGATTATAAGTGTTGGAGTAGGAATTATTTCCCTGCCGGTTCTCTTGTACAAAATCGACTTGCTCCATAGGACCTCCATACTAGGGAATTCATGATTTGGATACCCTCCACTGTAGAAGTTGCAGAACATGACTGGTTGAGTATTCTTATTTGCATGTGTAGTAGTCAAGTTCTCCATCTTCTACTCTATCATGGCTACCAACCTCACTTCCATGGTAGTGATAACCTCTACATTATGCATTCTAGCAGGCTTTATTTGAATAAAATAACCCGAGATATATTGTCCCTGGGAGATATCTAATGATATTTTCAACACCATTCCAATATCGTTGAGTAGGAAAATAACTAAATCTTGCTAATAAGTTAACAGAAAATGTTATATCAGGACGAATATTATTAGCAAGATATATAAGTGCTCCGATTGCACCAAGATATAGTACTTCAAGACTAAGATGTTCATCATCTTCACGAAAAAGGTCTCTATTTACATCTAGTTGTTGAACGATCATTGAAATACTTAGTGGATGTGACATGTCCATGTAAGACCTTAAAACTTTTGCGTATATGTTGATTGATGAATGAAAGTTCCATGTTCCAGATGCTCAATTTGTAAACCAAGGCAAAACTTGGTTTTTCTAAAATCTTTAATTCAAATTCCTTTTTCAGATAATGATTTGCTTCTTGAAGCTCTTCTAGTGTTCCAATGAGGTTAATATCATCAACATATATGGCAATTATCACGAATCCTAACATAGATTTCTTGACAAAGATACATGGACATATTTTTAGTATGTTTTCACTAAGACGGTTATATCACATGTAACCTGACTGCTTTATACCATATAACGGTTTTTGTAATATAATGGAATATTCTCCACGAGAACCAGAATATATTACATCATATTAAATCCTTCTAGGATTTTTATATTAATATCATTCTCTAGATTTCCATATAGATAAGCAGTAACAACATCCATTAGACGCATATCAACTTTTTCATGAACTGTCATACTTATAAGGTATTGGAATGTAATGACATCAACAACAGGTGAATAAGTTTCATTAAAATCAACACCTAATCTCTGTGAGAAGCCTTATGCTACAAGGCGTGCCTTATATCTCCCGACCTTATTATTCTCATTTCTCTTTCGTATAAATACTCATTCGTAACCAATTGGTTTCACACCTTCTGTGTTTGTAAATGAATTTAATTCCAATTGAATCGCATTTTTTCATTTTGGCCAATCATCTCTATGCAGACATTCTTTAACTGATATAGGTTCAAGATCCTCATTTTTTGCTAAACAATCAATAGCTACATTGTACACAAATGTATAATCAACAATTGTTTCTATCTAATTCCATGTTCTACCATAAGTGATATAATTGATGAAAATCTCCATATCATTCTCATCATTAGTATAAATTGAGATCTTGTCATGCTATCTCTTGGTTCTCTTGCTCAATTTGTTTAATATGATATTCTAGAACATTCAATCCTCGTTTCTTTCTAAGATTTTTATCTTTAGAACCAATAGGCCAGCCACGCTTCTAGACTATTTTGGAATCAGTTACGATAGAAATTACATTTTGCTCTGTCCGAAATTCAATCCAAATAGGAGCATCAATGGAATGAATATGTGATTTTGTTACTCTTGGCGAATTTGCAAATGTGTGTGGCAATTAATTAGCGATTTTTTGCAAATGAATGATCTTTTGAACTTCTAAGGGAGAGAACGCAAGTGATTTGCCTTTTACCTTTACTACAGCTGGCAGATGCAGGGAAACCCCACTTGTGCTAGTGCACGGATCAAGATAATTTAACGATGTTGTCCAGAAAAACTCTTTCCTCTGTGGTTTATATTTTCCCCTTAATTTAGGGAACATTGTTTCATCAAAGTAACAATCAGCAAAACGAGTCGTGAATACATCTCCCATCTAAAGCTCAAGATACCTTATTATTCAGGGGGAACAATATCCAATATATACCAATCTTCTTTGTGGGCCCATTTTACTTCGCTGATTTGGTGTTATCAGAACATAAACAGCACAACAAAAAATTCTCAAATGAGATATATTTGGTTCGAAACCAAAAGCTAATTAATGTAAAAGGAGAAAATTAATGATAACTTGTTGGCATGATACGCACGAGTGCTGCAGTATGTAATATTGCATGTCCCCTCGTTGATGCTGGGAGCTTTGTTCTCATTAAAAGAAGTCTAGCAATTAACTATAATCTCTTAATAAATGATTCTGCTAGATGATTTTGAGCATGAACATTTGCTACATGATTGTTCAATCATTATACCAATCAAAATGGAATATGCATTAAAAGTATGAGAAAGATATTCGATTGCATTATCTAAACGGATATTTTAATAGAATGGTCTGGAAAAGTAATCTCGTAAATGCCAAGTTAAAAGTGGACAATAAAGAAACATGAGACTATCTCGTTGATGCATCTATTAAAACCATAAATATTTAAATGGTCCACGTGATGGATAAATAGGTACACAAATATCACCATGTTTTCGTTCTAAAAATGATGGAGATTCAACTTCTACTTTTCCTAGAGATAGTTTAATAATCAACTTTCCCCGAGAACAAGCAATACATAATAATTTATTTGAAGTCAAAACTCTTTGATTCTTTAAGGTGTGACCATGTATTTTTTTAATTATCCTTCTCATCATAATAGCTCCCGAATGACCTAAAAGATCATGCCAAATTATACATATAAAAGGATTTGTAAACTTTCTGGTTTACTAAATGATGTGCTTCAATAGCATTAATTTTTGTGTAATACAAGTCACATGATAAATAGGGCTGTAAACGGGTCCAGACCCTTAGGGTACCCCCAGACTCGGACCCGTACCCTTATAGTGAAACTTGGACCCAGACCCGGACCCATACCCTCCAGGGTATAAAATTCTGGACCCAGACCCGACCCTCCAGGGTCGGGGGTAGGGTACGGGTATACCATTTTTCTATTTTATTTCCTTGTTAAACAAAAATATGTAAAACAATGTATAATTCAAAAAATAAAAATTTTAACATGATTAACATAATCTCCTTAACATTTCTTTCAACAAATAAAATCATTTACATCTCTAATTCACATAATTAAAAGTTCAAATATACACAAAATCGTCATAGTACATTAATCGAATAAAAATAAAAGTTCTAGTTCAATAAAATACATTAATCAAAGCATTTGGATTAGTGTGAGTGTGATGTGAGTGTAGTTGGTTGGTAGGTAGAGGTAGTAGGTTAGGGTTAAAGATAAGAGTAAAATAATATGTTAAAAAAATTATAAATTATATATTAATATAATATAATATATAAAATATATTATTATTTTATTAATACGGGTATACTGGGTATACTGAGTGCAGGCATCACCATACCTTACCCAGGACCCATATAGCAGTATAAATACGGGTACGGGTACGGGTCCGCGGGTATAAAATTTAAACCTTACCCGCTAAAAACGGGTACAGACCCGTGCAGATACGAGTAAGACCCGTCCCGTTTACAGCCCTAATGATATAAAGATGGTAGTTTCTCAATTATAGACCTTTTACCTGAGATAATTTGAGTAATACAAAATGCTCAAAATTATTTTCCTCTACTATCTCAACATGATATCCATTTTAACGATATTTGTAAAGCTTAACAAATTTCTTCTGAATTTAGAGTAAAATGGTACTTTATTTACTTTAATAACCGCTCCTTCAGGTAATAATATACTAGATTTTCTAGAACCCTCAATTAATTTTGCACTACTATTTATAGTATTCACAATTTTTTTACCCATATTCAAGCGAGAAATATTTCGTATTTCAAAATAGTGTTCGTAGTCCCACTACCTCTGAGACATATCCTTACTATTTTTCAATTCCGAATAGGGAACAAGAGTCATCTCCTTGTCTTGCACTTATAATGTGTTATAAATATTATTTTGATAATGTGAAAGTAAAATTATAAAGGAAGACTAAAGTTGAATAAATGAAAGGAGTAGAAAACACAAGTCTAGAGGGAAGCTATAGAATGTTATTAACCTTTTATTTTTGTTTTTACATTTACAAGGCTGTATCGTTCTATTTATAGAAGTAAATAGCACATAATAAGGGATTAAAGATTAAAAATTAATTCTATCTTTATCTATAATAGGTAGCTTATATAATAACTAAGCCATTAATTACCTCCATTAGTAATCTTATCTCAAAAGAATATTATAACAATATTTATGTACATTTATTTATTTTCTTGTAATTTCATAACACAAAGGCAATAAGATGTGACCTTTATCTCCCCCCCATTGACTCTATTTCTTTAATTTCCTCTGAAAAAGTTGGCATATCTATCGATGCGATCCTATATTTTTATTGATTTGAATGTCTACTGGATCTTTCATTAAAAAATAAATAAAAAGAAAATGAGAATTCTACTGGATCAATTTTTTACTAACACCTATGGTATTAAAATTTTTCAATGAATATTGTGAAGTTCAATTCAACCATTTGAATAACGCATTGTATTAATTGTTTCCTTATCCAAGAGGGCAATGTTTTGATCTTAGCTTAAAGGCCGAAAGAGTGGCTTTAAAAGGGAAAAGGATCAGAGTTGTGCGGTCCCACAGGGCGAACCTTTCACTTACAATTTGACATAAGTGTGAGGTTATAAGTACGAGTTATCCAAAATAAATTTAATATCAATTACAAACTTTATGCTATTGTTTGGAGAATCTTGGATATCGAATTGAAAAAAAAAATAGAGGTATATAACTGGATGGTGACCATGCATGACTAAAGCTTAAAATGAAGCAATTTTCAGAGGATGAATACCAATGGCAACTTGAACATCTTGGGAAAATCTGAAAGCCATTAGCAACATTTTGTATTTATGAAACGGCTTCCCTTTTGGTATTTATAAAAAATAAAAAATAAATAAATTAAAAAAAAAAAGAAGAGTAGAAATGAATTTCAAGTTTCTCTCATAGGACTTCAATCAAGATTTTTAGTTTCTTAAGGTTTTTTCCTAATTGTTTGGCTAAACTCTAGGCATTCGGAAAAGATATGAGGGTAGATTGCAAAGTGCAGCTAATCATACATGAACAATCAATCTTTTCCTCTGCCTCTTCATAAAACAAAGAAAAGAATTCATCCATGCTGGAAATCTATTTGGTTTGAAATTGCTTTAACTCCATTCATCTGGGATGAAACTTCTCTCTCCAAGGATAAAATCAAACGAATGAAAGGAAATCCAAAAACTACCATGACTATCATCTATAAATGAAGTAATCATTTTGCCTCAAAATCATTCTCACTAGAGTTTAACTTCCCAGTTTTCAAACCACTACATGTACATCGCAGGTACCACTCCAGTTTACATCTAGTTTAGCTGGGAATGTAAAGTGCGTGCGAGGAAAAGCAGATGGGAAAAAAGAATGGCATGAGGATTACTTCTGGTTCGGGGTAGAACAATAGAACATTTGCTAGAACTCAAGGTAAACATTTTGCCGCCTATGGTTTTAGAGAAAAACTAGCTGTTCTTGATGTATACTAACTACTTTATTGGTTCAAGCATTAAATAGCGGAGAGTATTACTGCATTTAAGTGTGCTCATAAGACCTACTGTGGGAAGCCAATTTCAGATTTAACTTCGACTACAGAGAACATGTTACATCTTCAACATTCCAAATGCTAACATCAATCAAGTCACTCATCATTGTCAAATGCAATTAAGAAAAAATACCATTCTAGCATCAAATTCGATAAAGAAGAGCAAAACGTGTAGCGATTTTTACTGCTAAGAAGAAGGCTGACTCTAATACTAATAGCAAGGATACTAATCCTACAGATCCAAGAAATGAAGTGGGTTTTCTATGCTATTCACAAGAATCGGACTTTCTCAATGCAAAACATAACCAGATAAGGTTCAAGTCATCAAGCTTCATGGAATATCAAATGGGAGTAAAACCATCATCACAAAACATTGACAAAATAGGTTCAAGACATGCACTCAAGCATACACAAAAGCCTCTTGGACAAAAATAACACAGAAAGGAAGGAAAGAAAAGGAAAAGGAGAAGGTCAAATTAATCTTATGTTGGTCTCCAAAAATATATCTATACTAGACCAAACACAGCGATTGTCTGAGGAGGATAATATAGATAAGAGGATCTTCCTCAGTTGTACAGCAGTACAACTAGTTTCATGAATGGCTAATTCAGCATGCAGCCAATAGACTTCAATCCACATCAATATTGATGCAGGACAAAAACAGGAAATTTGTCCAGCAAGAAAAAATGTAAAACACTGATAGCTTCAGGAGAGAATAGTGAAATTAATGCTGGAAACAAGAAAAATAACAGAAAGAATAGGCAAAGAAACCCTCTTAGCATCACATCAAGAGAAATGCCCCTAGTCATCACACCTGGAAACCGAAGGCGTAGGTGTTGATTGCGTCACATACAGAAAACTTCTTTAGAATCTATTAATTCATTACGCAAAGCATACATAATAGAATAGAGAAATCTTCTATTTATAGACTAAAAAACTAAATCCTAGACTATCTAGAAAGGACACTTTACAAACTCTAACCCTACCATAATTAGGAATTCTAGTCAAACTACAATTTAGGAAATAAAATACTTCAATCTAGAATTTAGGAAATAAAATACTGCAATCTTAAATAGACTCTAATACTAGGATCTCAACTTAACTATTCCAAATCCTAATGTTTCTCCGAAACGAACATATTAAAAAAGACTTGAACCTATTAAATAAGGATTAAGGCTAAATTATAAAGAAATTGCTTGACTTTAAACTTTTTGCATAAAAAATTCTCGAAGAAAATAGGAGAAAAGGTGTCAAGGATGTCAAGCCTGGAGCTGCTTCAATTGGTTCATTAATATGATAAACCATGTTAGAAAAACAATAAAACCAATTCACCCAATTAGTGTTCGTAGGTTTCAGTGTTTAAGGATTCAAACCTTAATCGCATACTCAGCCGTCTATTTCCCTTCTTGTTAGACTACAACGTTTGAATAAAATACTGTAGTCTTTGAAGGTTTTCAATAATATACATCTCCTTACTTGCCTAATAAGAGCCTAGGGATAAACTTCAAAAAGCTAAAAACTTTCTAGCACAGGAGTTTCTGTCAGAAAAAGAATCGCTGCAAATTAACAAAATTCAGTAAGCAATAAAACCAACTAACAAAATCGGTACCATCACACTGAATCCAAACTACCAAATTTAATAGTATGAAACAGAGGACAAAATATACAACCATCAAAGCAGTTTCCCCTTTAATAAAGTAGATATGAACATACAATGCTTAACCCTTTCACACACAGTACAAAGGACCAGATATTTGACTGATTTAACAAAGCAACAATGAAGTAATAAAAATGGGGCAAAAAAAACCCATCAACTGAAATCAAATTTCACAATAAAGGTAAGAAGGATACTAGGAAAGAGGGTGATAGTAATCGCCACGGGCCTGTTCTCGATCAACGAAAAGGATTGTGTAGAGGGCGTAAATAATTCCAGGAATGTAGCCGAGGATTGTTAAAAGCAAACAAATAAAGAACTCAACCTGCAAAATCGAACATGAACAAATTTTCATAATCACAAGAAAGTCTTTAATTGAGAGGAAAATCAAGAATCAGAGTTGAGGAGACTTTACGGTGCAGCAGCCGTGTCTGAAACAAACACCCAGAGGAGGAATCAAGATTGCAATTACAATCTCGCAGCAGATTTCACATTTTGATGCCATTTCCTTTCCCTGTTTTCTTGAAGCAGGCAGAGAAAAGGGATTCCCTTGATTTTTTTGTGGGTTATTGATTTCTTTGCAATTGAGATTGGACTTGGGAGATCTACATCTAATCTACTACGACTTCTATTTAGAAAACAATAATAATAGTGGTTTCTCATGAGTCATGACCGCACACGTCAATTGAAACCGGTATTTCCCTTCTTTATATTTTCCTTGGCCTATCCTTAATGAATGTTAGCGGGGGCATGCGAAAATGAGAAATATGGGTCCTGGCCCATAATTTAATAAAAAATACACCACTCACCCACCTATCTCTCAACTATGGATGGCCAGCGGGCCAGGCAGGCCCGGCCTGCACGGATTCGTCCCGATCCGTCACCATTCAATCCAACTCGCGAGGTAGTAGTTTAATGAGGCGGGATGAGTGGGACCTAATTTTCTTGATTCGCAAATTAATCTATTCTGACCTACAAAAAAATCAACTCAGCCCAACTCAATAAGAAAAATTGACAGCCCACGAATCGATCCAAATCGGCCCAACTCACGAACCAGTTCGGCCTAGCTCGTTGGATCATGGGCTAGCTCGCTGGCTGAATGAATGGCGCATGTGGGCTGTCCAATTTCTAATCGTTTGCGGGCAAAATTGTTGCCATTAGTATTTTTACTGTTGTCCAATTTTGACCGTTGTTTGCTGCCAGCTTTTTACCCTTTTTCTTTATTTTTTTTAATCCTCAACCGCAATTTTTATTTCTCCTATAAATACACCCTAATTCAATTCATTCTACGCACTAACAATCACCAATTCTAATATTCTATATTCTCTTAAACTCTCTCTTATCTCTTTCTACTCTCAATACAATAGCAATTATTTAATTTTTTATAATATTTTTGAAGAATTGTTCCAATTTTGGTTTTGGAGGGAGGAATCGAAGAGCGAAAGAAATGCCAAGCAAAAAATGAAACTTCTCAACTTTTCTTCAAACTTCCAGCTCAAATTAGTTTTTTTTCTCAACTTCTCAATTTACTCTATTACTATAATTTGTTTTTTAATATTTATTTGTTTACGTTAATTATTATAATTTCTTTGTTTAATTTTTAATACTTATTTGTTTACTTAATTATTATTAATATTATGGGTCCTTCAAGATCAAGAATTGTATCATCTCACACCGTAGATTTTGAACAAATGAAGAACCTACCAGTGTGGCAAGTATGCATTTACCTTCCGAAAACACATCTACTAGTAGTACTAAAAAAAGAACCTCTTGGTTTTGGAACGTTTTTGAAAAAATAGGTGATCAAGCTAGATGTAAACTTTGTAAACAAGAATTCCAACATAAAACTGGTAGTGACACGGGTACACTAACAAGACGTATAAATAAACACCACCCTAGTGAAATGGCATATTTAACTAGACAAATTCAAATAATTATTAAGATGTAATAGAATAGTTATTAATTATAATATTATTATTTGTAATTACTTTTGGAAGGTTTAGGGCCTAAGTCCCCCCTCCTATGTAATTTTTATTTTGTTATTAATAAAACCGGTAGGGATCCATGCCAAACCCCCCACCACTTCAAGGTGTTTTTCTTAAATCATTTTTTCATAAACTTTAAGTTTTCTAAACTTAATAAAAAAAAAAATTTAAGGGTTTTAAACGTAACAAAAAAAACTTTAAGTTTCTAAACTTAATAGAATCAAACTAAATCGGTTTAGTAATTAACTAAGTTTTTATTTGCTTTATGAACTCATGATCTTATGATATTTTATTATGTAATTTTAAGTTTTAACTTTTATATAATTTCACTTTCATGTTATTTATGTTTGTTTTTATGTAATTTAAGTCTTATTTATATGTTATTATTTAATTGAACTCATGTTTTTTTTAATGTTCAATAAAAAAAATAATAAATCCAGCCTATCTGCCCAGGCCCGGCCTAGCTCGCCTGGTCCGGTCTAGGGAAGTGGGCCGTGCTGGGCAAACACTTTCCAGCCCGCAGCCCAATCTTGACCCACCGCTGGCCCACATGTACTGGCCCGATAACTTGTGACGAATTCAGTGTACTGGTCCAACTCGACCCAGATTTGCTGGGTCTGCCCACTGACCATGCCTACTCTCAACTCAATTTCTCATATATGTATCCCTTTTTTTTCTGTCTCTCCTCATGAGTTTCTCCTTTTCCCCATGTCTCTTTTAGCTTTTTCCCCCCTAAACCCTTAGCATCTCTTTCCACTCTATGCAAATCCAAAATTCTCCTCAATAATATATGACCTTTGTACAATAAATATTGTTAAATATTTTTATCTTAGACCATGTTGTGTTGACTAAGTAAGTGTGTTGAGGCAGCAATATGATACACAACATGGGCCCACTCGAAGATAAAACATTAAGTTGGCATTGTTTTAGGATTTAGAAGATAAGTTCGAGATCATTAGAGATGGAGCAAATTTGAGCTTCCTTATACAAGTTGCATCTGGTTTAGGAAATTAATTCCCTAAACTATCTAAGATACACTTAGATAACTAAACTATGAAATGAATCAAATCTCTTGAAGATTAGATATATTCTGTAAATAAAAGGATTTGGATTCTTATTGAACAAGAAAACCCTAAGTATTTAAAGTAGATCATGGTGACAATTTAGAGTTAGTCGTTTGATACAATCAAAGTTTATAGCTCAACGCTTTTGACGACAATACTTAAAGTTATAGTTTATGCATTCATAAATTGAGAAGTTCATAGATTTAATGAGTCTTGCATAAAACACAATTGTCATGTGTTAGAAGACTATGTTATCAGCATTCAACATTGGGCCTTTCTTTGAAGATCATGTTGATTCTTGGGAAAGAAGTCTTGCTTCTATCCAACGGAATTGAAGGGTTGAAGGGAGTTCAAGCCTAAGCATTCATATCCCCTGAGGGGACAT
Organism: Catharanthus roseus; assembly: GCA_028651295.1. Lineage (NCBI taxonomy): Eukaryota > Viridiplantae > Streptophyta > Magnoliopsida > Gentianales > Apocynaceae > Catharanthus > Catharanthus roseus. The sequence goes on from JAPQWS010000083.1 coordinate 7,382,102, forward strand.
TAAAGAGTTTAAGGGAGTTCAATTATGTTATGTACAAAGGGAGTTCGCATTTTTTCACTAGGGAAAACACTAGATGTGTTAATGAGTTAGGTGTTTTCTTGTACCGTGTTATCAGTTCTAGTGGAATCTCTTTCTGGGCGTGGCCCCGCAAACGTAGGCTTACGCAGAACTACGTTACCAATTCGTGTGTTATTTTTGTTATGTTTTCTAGCACACGTTATAACACAGCATAGCATTGAATACACACAACATAGTTCTATAGGCTTAATCACCAACTTACAAGTGGTATCAGAGCTTGGCACCTATCAATTTTTCTATTTACTTAGCAAGTGAGATCGTGGGAAATTGGGACATAGGCCATCATAATAACCAAGGAAGGCGGATCAATGATATGTCCACCACTGCTTAAGGGGACTAACTATACCTACTAGAATATGAGGACAAGGATATTTATACAATCCTTAGATGAACAGCCTAGGATGCCATTGAGACTGAATGGAAGGAACCAACTAAGATAATAGAAGACGACACAACAAGGATAACTAAGGAAGTGTTGAAACTAAGAATTGAGTGGAGTGATGCTGAGAGAAAGTCAGCACAAGCTAATTAGTATGACCTGGGATGCGCAAAGAACCGTAGAACTATTACAAGGTCCAGTTAGAAGAGCCATGCCTAGAAGAATAGAGGAAGAGCACCAAGTAAAGACAACCATATTTAAAGAAATGATCTAAGACTTGGCTTGGCAAGGGATAGGAGCTCAAGAAAAGGACTTTAAAAGATCCAAAAGCTTCCTATTGTCTAGTGTGCAAGTGGAGGAATGCAAGGAGGAAAGCTTGGAAAGTTTGGAAGAGTAAAATCAAAAGAGGAAGGATTTTTCTGGACCCTACTACTGACTGTTGGTCCACCCTACCATCGGAGGTAGGGTTCTAGACAAGAAGAGATTGGAGGCATTTGACCTATGGTGCATGGTAGTGTTAGTATATGCCATAAGACCAATTGGCTCACATTTATGATTTATGAAGCATGTATTTTTTAATTGTATTTTATGTTCTTGATCATCAAGTATGTGACTTGATAGTAAAACCCTTATAGCTAATAAAATACTATTCTTATTTGTCCCTAGTTTATTACATCTTATAAACTAGTGTGAAGTTGATTGATGGTCAAGTTTTACTGATTATGAATATGAGATATAAAATCAATTCATAAATATATTTTGAGAATATTGTATTGGACATGACCCAAAGTGAAGAAGAAATATTGCATGGGTTTAAGTTATAAGTATTTCTTCTCAGTTTTATATTTGGTGTCCTTTGACCTAATTTTCTAATGTTTCTTACATGGGGAGAAAATATGTTTTGACATAGTCAAACATCACTTTTAATTAGGTGATATTTATAACTATTGATTGTCTTATTTTCTTGTCATGGCTTGAATATTGGAGATAGTGAAAGGGATTTGTCCCTCTCCTTTTAGAGAGATATCTATGGGCCCCTTGATAAGGAAGACTGGAAAATATGCATGGCCTTGCTCAAATAAGTATTAATAAGGTGTTATTAATATTATTTGTTGGAACAGTCTGCCTAGTGATCAAGTAAATGGTTAATTAAGTTTTATAAGGATGACTTAGTCCATGCCTTATACTTAATTAGGATATCGTGTGACAAAAGGACTAAATATTAAATCTGATGCTAGGTTATTATTGCATTTACTTAACTTGGGTAAGCATAATGTCTTACTAGAGGCCGCTTATGTTTTATGAATAAATGTCTAGGATATTTTTCATTCACTGCCAACGTTAAGTGAATCTACAGGCTCACACGCATAGACGATCTTGTGAGCATAATGTCCACGTTCAATGGATCTAGATTGTGTCTAGATTCGTTGAACGTATACAAAAGGGGAATCAGATTCCATATTGTATTTTCTGGTAAGTTAATAAGTAATTAATTTTATTTAATCGAATAAATGAAATTAATTACTTAATATTACTCATCCAACCGTTGGATGATTATAGGAATGGACGGACGAGATTAAACTATCATTAGATGACAGTTAGGGTTTTGATATTGACAGCTATAAAAGGTTATGTTAACCTTTTCTTGGCATCCGTCCTTTATCTGATTAAAGAAAAACAAAACCCTAAACCCTAGAACGGCGATATAGTATCTAGCCTCCTCTCTCCGAAATACGACCGATTACCAGATAGTCAGGATCAGTTCTGAATAGTTTTCAGAACACAGAAGGGGCTAGCATCCCGATCGCTTGCAGAGGAGTTCGTCGCGTGGATACCAGTAGAGGGCGAAGCGTAAAAAGCAGCGCCTCCACACCGATCAATCAAAACATTGAGGTAATTTCTATCCAATCAGTTTTTCTAGTATGTGCAGATCCTGTTGGTGGATTTCTGTAGTTTTATTTTATTTTGTTTTTGCCTACGGATCCAACAGGTAGGTTGAGACCTATCGTTGCCGGTAGGTCTCGGTTGGTGGAGAAATTAGGAAGTTGTTAACTTCCTTAACCCTTTAATTTAATTGTAAACTTATTTTGACTTATACTTAAGTGTTCTAAGCACCTCTTAAACTCTTTTAAATTACTCTAATACCTAGGGTTGGAAACTAATCGTGAAGCACACTAAAAATATTCTTGTTGGCAGCCATTTTGCCAAGTTGAGATATATGAAAATTTTATAGAGAGAAGAACTGGGTTATTTAGATTTCTTCATCTTCCTAGTACAATTAGAAGTTTCTTTTGTATAATTCAAGGCAATGAATTTCTAGAATCTTTAATTCAAGAATTCTAGCCTAATTTTCAAATCCTAATATCCCTTGAGGTGCCAACTCCATAGTTGGTGATTCTTGGGTTTTAAGTCCTTTATTGGAGTTGGAGAATAGGTTAGACTTTCTATAGCTTGTTAATTCTCCCTCAAATATAAGGAGGTTAATTATTTTCTTTCTTAGTTCTTTTCTTGCAAGTGTTCTTTGTTCTTCATATTTCTCCAAAAACAAGTATTCAAGGTGCCCTTTAGAAAAGAGTTGATCTTGGGAGCAATTGATCCTCTAGGAAGGCTTAGGAGGATCATACCATGTGGTAACAGAGCAAAGCTCTCTTTGAGGTGAAGTTTATTTTTTTATTTATTGAATTTGCATTAAGGAAAAAACCAATTGAAGTTATTTAAAAAAGGCATAAAAATCTGGAAAATTTTCGGCCTGAAAAGTCATGGGTAATGATTGGATAGAAAAGTGTACCAAATGAACTTTTTATTGCATGAAATTAGTCTTGATTGAAATATTACTTGATTGTGAAGATTTTGCAACAAATTTTAGCCTATTTGGTTGAGAAATGAATGAGTTATGTTGAGATTACTACAGTTGGTTTTCAGGCTCTGTTTTCCTGTAATTGTTTTCTAGTAATCTGCATATCTTTGATTTGTGAACCAATTATCTCAGTATTGAATTTGTAACTTCTTTGGATATAATTATTAGCGTTTTTCTGATCTTTTGGTGGAAATTAGACTCATGCTGTTGAATTTTCATTGACATTCTATGCCTTCTACATGAATTCTTTGTGCTTATCTATCAAGAATTACTTGCGTGAATTTGCTTCAGGAATTTCTTATAACTTGGAATTTTTATAAATCACTAAGTAATTGTAATGGGAGAGGAAAGTAAAAGGCAAGAGGGTGAACTCATTGAATTAAAAGCCGTAGAGAGTGAGAGTAAACATAAGGATTGAGAGTATTTACCTCGAGCGAAACACTTAGGGAGAACAAGGTCCTTTGTTTTCTATTACTTGTTTCTATTTTATAGGTGTCAATGTTATAATAATGTATGGGATGACTACCAAAGAGAATATGATGAATATCATGAAGGTTATGATCATGGTGCCCATACTCATGAAGGATGTAAATTTGGTGTTTGCGGTAGGAATGATGGTGATAGAAGGTGGAGGTATCTAAGGAGTAGAATGCATTTCATGGGAATGGAAGCTATGGAGATGAACCAATGTTTGAAAGAAGGTTAATGGATAGTGGTGACAATATTGGTAGAGAAATAGATAGAAAGAACGGTGATGGAGACTTGGTCTCAAAACTTGATGGATATGGAAGAACATTAGTGGTCATGAGGAATCTTGATTCTCAAGGCCTTAGAAGAGTGCCTATTCATTGAAGGGAGAGATTGTTCCACACAAGATGCAACATCACCAACAAAGCTTGTCACACCATTATTGATAGAGAAAGTCGTGCAAACTTAGCTAGTGTCTACCTTGTAAGGAAATTGAGTTTACCCACCATGGAGCATCCTAAGCCCTCCCGCTTAAGATGGTTAAATGGTCAAGAAGAGGTGTGGGTTACTAGACTAGTATGGGTATCATTTTCCACTGGAAAAACATAGATGAGATTCTTTGTGACATTATTCCAATGCAAGTGAGCCACTTAATATTTGGGCAACCATGGATAGATACAAGGCAAGCTTCCTATGATGGCATCAAGAAGGCATATTCCATTTGAAATGGGTGGTCTTAAGAATACCCTTAAATCCCTCTTTCCTACTCAAGTGATTGAAGATTTAAACAAATTGAAATAGAGAATGTAAGGAGAATGAGAACAACCAAAGGGTGATGATATGATGATTTGTGGAGAGGAAGAAAAGATAACAACCCATGGTGTTCTTAGTCATTTCTTGAACAAAGATAAGTGCTCAAAAGAAAAGGAGAATGATCTTGAGAAAAATGAGATAACAAAAGAAATGAGTGAAGAAAAATGAGAGAATTCAAAAGAAGAGTTGAATGTATTTGAAAAGAGTGAGGACTTAAATTTCTTTACGAACCAAACTATTTCTTCTCTTGTTAGTGAATTTCCTTTTGTGCAGAATTTTGGAGAACCAAGTAAGAATTAAGAGGAAAGACAACTCCCTCAAAATAATAAGCTTCTTTCCTTCTAATTTCTACTTGTGTTTTGATATTTATTTTAAGGAAATTACGTTGTTCTCACTTGTTTTCATAGAACATGGAGATCATTTCACTTTCCTTAACTCTCTTGGAACATATCTTGAAAGGAAATACTTCATTGAGTTTACTTCTATATCTTATGCAATTCCTAGAGTTGATGAAAATGATTTCAATGTTCCTAATTGTGTTTCTTGTGTTCTAGGAGTTGAGGATATTTTCGCTAGAAAAGAAGTTGGGAACATTACATGTGATAATTTCCTCCAATCTTCTTATTCTTTAGTAATAAAAAATGGGGTAGTAATTCTTCTTCTCCTTCTTTTGGTGTTAAAGTTGGCTGTGCAGTTGTTATCGTCTAAGTGATCAATTAAGGTAGATTTACTGTTCTTCTCCATCCAAGTTTAGATGAATTGATTATAAGGGATGTTCTTCTTTTTCTATTTTTTCTTCTTTATTCCCGATTGTTAGATTACTTTCAAAATTTCACTCTTCTCTCAAGGATTTGAATCATCAAAATAAATTTCTAAGGTGTCATTTGTTTTTGGGCATCAACTCCTAATTTTATTTTAAGAAATTTAGGCGTTTCGGGTAATTACTCAAATTAAATATTTTTAAGAATATAAGATTTCGAGTCTTCTTTAGGAGCTAATATATGTGTATATCCTAAGGTCATTTCAGGGGGTATTTATATATATATATATTCGTTAGGGAATAAAATTTTGGTATTCTTAATTAAGTACTTTTATTACTCTATTTGCATGATCATAGCACCAGTTCTGCACTCAGATAAGTCCATAAGCCCAACCTAAATATTTTAACAGTGTTACTGGTGTTTCCTTAGGTGACTATATTTTTCGATATGCTGTCTAGGAACGATTTATATAAAATGTTTACTACATTTTGGCTGATACAATATTTGATTTTTTTTTTTTTTTTAAATGGAGATGTTCTCCACAACATTTTTAACTTGTGCCTTAGAAATGCATAGGATCGGTACTCCGCATAGGTGTTTTTGTTTGGAAAAGAATTGTTATTGTTTTAAAAAGAGTTACTATTGTTTGATAAGAATTGTTATGGTATTGAAAGAATTTTTATTGTACACAGGTTTTTTTCTTGCAATATTACGAGTTGGAAATTCTTTAACGTTGTCTAGTTGCACGGTTTAACATACATGAATGTGAACTTGGCATACTTATAAAACCTGCATAAGTATGTTCTGACAGGCGGATGGAAATTTTGTTATTTTAAAATGATAAGGCCAAAAGGAGCTCCATTGCAAGATCACACTATTGGGAGGGTCAAGGAATGAAGAGGAGGAAGTTTACAAGCTCTAAAATGCAAAAAAAAAAAAAAAAAATGCTACGAATCAAGCACCTGTTTCTCAAATTCAATGCCAGAAATGTTGCAAAATCTTTCCCGAGGGATACTGTGGCAAGAATCCAACCCTGGGTCTCTTTCTGCAGTTACCCTACTATTTTGCTGCTATTTACAGTGCAACATAAAACTTTTCTAGCTTGTTTCTTTTCAGAATTTGAACTCTTTTAAGTTATTTTAAGGAGTTTAACTTCTTTGAATTTGGTCTAAGAAGTGGTAAGGCTTGGAATGTATAAATACCCCATTTATGGGGCTAGATTAGGAACTTTTCAACATTTAGTTAAATATTCCAGATTTGAGCAATTTGCTCCATTTTGAAGAAATCTTTTGGATTCTTCCATATCTTTGAAGGAGATTGATTCTCCATGAAAGCTAATTCAAGGAATTAACCTCCCTTGTATTTTTATTTCAATTTCTTGGGTTCTTGAATGTTTATCTTCAAGAGTTATTGAAAGTTTCCTCAATTTTCCTACAAGTGAGTCTTTTGATTTCTTCCAATTAAAAGGTTCCTTATTTGAATTTGTTGTAGATTCTTCTAATACAAATGATGGGTTTCAATTACAACTTGGATTGGGGTTCAATTTAGAGTAAGAAGAAGATAATGGAAATGGGTCTCCTAGCCAGGGCGTTTGTTTGAACAACAAGCTTTTGGAGTTTCAAATCCACAACCTCTTGGAGTTAAAGATGTTGGTTCTTTTTGTATCAGTTGGTATCAGAGCAAGCTCCAGTAGAGGTTATTATCTTTTGGTTCTTTGTTTTTCACTTCATTTCTTCATTTTTCTTCCATTTTCATTGTCTATTTTGGGTGTTTTTGCCTAAAATCGAAATTAAAAAAAAATCTAATTTTTTTATTGAGTTCTTTGGTGTTGATTGAGCCTTTTGTGATTGAATTGATGGCTACCTATTGTTTAGTCATTCAATTCTTGTCTCTTCGAAGGATTTTATTGTTGTGCATTCCATGTGTTGATCAAATGCCTCACAGAGTTTTTCTTTGATAAATTGGATTACTTTTATTTCCTTGTGTTAGAAATCTTTTCTAGTATTTTTTTTCTTCTAATTATGGTCCCTTGTGTCTCTTTATGCTAGTACTCTTATTAGTATTCTTCTTTGTGCTAGTGTTTTTCTTGTTCTTCTTTCTGTTCTTGTTCAGTCTTTGAGCTCCATTACTATCTTTAGAAAGTATATCCTACTTTGATCTATCTTGTGGAGTCAATCTTAATCATTCTTGTTGAATTTTTATTTCTTGTATTTTCCTTGTTATTGAATTCCCTTGTTTGAATTGAGACTTTTGTTGGTGGGACCCTTGATATCTCTTGTTGATTGAGTTGTTGAGAGTGTGTAAACATGAGTGGAATGAAGATAGTGAGGGATAGTGACCAAGACTTGGCATTGATGATAAAGAGTATCTTTTAACAAAATGAAACTCTTAGAAAAGATATGAGGAGGTTGAGAGAAAGTGGATAGACAAAGGAAAGGGAGATTGCTAAACTTAAGGGTTGGCATAGATGGAGAAAACATGAACCCTTGAGTGATGCAAGGAGGGATGGAGATCATAGAAGTAAATATGGGAGTAGATGAGATAGGAGAGAAATGTAGGGTGAGAGAAGTAGATGGGAGAGATTGGAGGAAGAAAGTTGATAAAATAAGTAGCGGAGATGTGAGTTGCATACCACCTATGAGGGGTAAACAAGTTGATGTTGGGGCTATCAATAAGAGGCAAATGTTCATGGCTAGGCAAGCTATCTCTAGTCCTTGTAACTTGGGTGAAGGGGATTCTCAACAAAGGGGAAATTTGTTTTATACTTGTTGCCAAATTCTTGATAAAACTTGTAGTTTGGTGATAGGCGGGGGGAGTTTCCCTAACTTAGTTAGCTCCTATGTGATTGGGAAGTTGGGAATTCGTTATATGAAACATCCCAAGCACTATAAACTTCAATAGGTGAATGAATATGGAGAGATGAAAGTAAACAAGAAAGCTAAGATCTTATTTCTCTATAAAAGGGTAGGAGGATGAAGTGTTATGTAACATTGTGCCTATGCATATGGCTCATGTTGTGTTGGGTAGACCTTGGCTATTTTACAGGAAGGTGATGCATGATGGATATAAAAATACTTACCTTTTTACATGGAATGAAAAGAAAACCACCCTTAAATCTTTACCTCCAACCACAATAGATTTGGACTTGATACTACAAGAAAAACAGCGAATTGCGACTGAATATTTTGGTCGTAAATTTACGTCCGAATGCGACCACCTTGAACTAATGAAAATTTAGTGACCAATCTTTGCGACTGAACAAGAAAACAGTCACAAAATTTTAAATGTGCGACTGAATACGTCTTTCGCTAACCGTAAACCCTAAATATCTAAAATCACAACACCTAACCCTCCCCCTCTATTACTCTCTTCTCTATCTCTCTCCTACACCTCCTCCTTTCTAAGAACCCATAATGTCGTGCACCATTCCTCTCCCTCCTTCTTTGTCCCTTCTTCCTTTTTCCTCTTCTCTCTTCTCTTTCCCTCCTAGCTCCCATTTCTTGAGCCACCTCGTCTTCTCTCTTCTTCTTCTTTCCTCCATCCCTCTACATCCCCACAGTCTTTCTCTACTTTCTCTTCATGGCACCTCCCCTCTATTCTCCCCTCTACCTCCCTACTGTCATTGCTATGCCACCGGTTGCCACTGCTGCCCACCCTTGAGGAAGCCAAAAGTTAACAAAGAAGAGAGGTAACTTCCTTTTCTTTTTCTTTTTTTTTTCGTTAGGATAAATAGAAATTTTACTTCAAAATTTTAAGGATTTAAAAACCAAGAAAATTTTTTTAATTATGTTATATATGATTTTGGAGTGAAATATTTATTTTTCTTCTTTTATCAAGTTGAAAGATGAAGGTTTTTTTAAAAAAAAAAACATATTGCAATTATTTGAGGAAAGTAGCTTTAGGGAAAAAAATTTCATTAAAGTTTTCATAGTCTTTTAATTTGATAGCAAAAGCTTTATTCCTGAAGCATTCCAAACTTGATGATTTAAACTTCAGAAACAGAGTAGTTCTATTTTGAGTTGAATTTTTTGCCCTTTGTGGTTTTAAACTTCAGAAACAGAGTGGTTCAAGGCAAAGACATCCTTGTCTATTTAATTAGCTCATTTGGAGCTCCATATCCCTTTCAGAGTATTCTCCGGTGGGTGCAGCGGCAATTGAATTGAATTACAGCAGTTGGAGTGGCTAAGGTTGGGTGTTTTAGAAAGGGTGTTTTAGTAATTATGTTATATGAAGTTTGTTGAAAGTTTTCTTAGGTGTTATATGAACAATTATTTAGGATTTCATACTCGGAATATTGCGAAGGGCTAAAACTATGTTGAAGGTGTATCTTGTTTTATTTATGTTGTCCAAATCACACATATTTATTGTTTTAAAATTTGATCTAAAATAGACAAGAATGAGCATTGCTATTTGATTTAGTTGTTCCCAACTCATTTAAGTATTTCAAATCTTATGATGCTTTATTGATCAATTCGTATCTGTTTCTTAATTTTCCTTTCTTCGTATTCCCTAAAATCTTCAACAGTGAAAGGTGTCTGCAAAATGGAATACGACTTGTATTTTATGTTCTTTGAGAGTGTATAGACAAAAGATAGCAATTCTAAATATTGTTGTGCACATTTAAGTTGGTAAAAAGATGTGTTAGAATGTGACCCTTTTGCCTTGAATGTACGACTAATATGATTAATTGTGATCCTTTGTTTCTTGAGGAGTTTCTTTTGAGATCTTGATTCTCTCAATCTCACTTGTTTATGGGGTTAGAACCATTGAGTTGTAGCATCCACTCCATAATTTGAAAGTTATTTAACTTTGTTGTGCTTTGTTTAATATAATTATTATTTCTTTTTCTTGGATCCCTGGGAAATATCCCAGTCATATTCTTTCTCCCCTCATGCAATTTTTTATATTTGTTTGAATTTTCACTTAGGAAGGAAAGAACTTTACAATAGCATTCTGATAATTGCTCTTGCTATAATTAAGAGGTTATAAACAGCTTTATTTTCATTACGTATCGGTGATTTGAAGCCTTTAAAACCATTTTGGCATAGCTGGGCTTCAACAGCAGTATCAACCATGTTGTTTTTTGCAAACTTAGGAGTCCTTTTGTCTCTCAATTGCTTCAAGTACATCGGGATTCAATATTGCATCATGAATCTGCTGCATTCATCTAATTGACATTTGTATTCTAGTTTGAGTTAAAATTAGTGCATGAATTTGTTAGTACGAATATCTAAATATTATCGACGAGTTAGTTTTCTTAGAGTTTGCCTAGATGAATCATTTGCTTTTTTCTGGCTACAAGATAATCAGACTATTGCAGAACATTTCTTTTGGCTCTTTTTGGATGGTGTTCTGTTTTGAAAGTTGTTGATGCTTATACCTTCATAAGATAGAAAATTTATCAAATGCCATTTCTGTATCAGGTGAACTAGTCAAGATGGCTACAGCTCCAGCTGAATCACTTGATCGTGCTGTGAAGGTGCAGTTATATAATTTTGTTAGATGACATCAATTAGTAAATTGTGATTTATGAACCTTAGAGATCTTTAATATCCATTACTACATTACAAAATTCAAATCAGTTCTTGGCTTCTGCTATACAAGGGGTTGGCATTACTATTGCATGTACTTAAGTAAATAAAGCCTACGATAATAAATAGATTACATAAAGTGGCTACACAAACAAGAGTAAAAAAAAAAAAAGATCCTTGGATGCATTACATCAGATTTGGAGATAGCATGAGAATGAAAGGAGAATGAGTATCAATAGAATCTTTATAATGATGTTTTGGTTAAGTTATTTGTAGTTATATTAGAATCTTCTGCAAACCTGGTTAGTACCTTTAATACTTCTTTTCCGTGGGGCTTGGGATTATGAAGATTTTGTTCAATTTTTTGGTGATGTATAATTTATAAATTTGTTTTGATTTCAAGCACTATTTTCTTATGGATGTAGATGACTGCATGAGATAAAGAAATTCCGTAAATTGTTGATGCAAGTCAGTGGTCATTTTGGTCATGTTTTAATTGTGTTGAAATATTTTATAGAATTACATTTTTTATAGTTAAAATATATTTCTAGTACTAACGGTATGATTTTGATATGTAACTGTAGCCTAATTTAGACATTTGCAACCACCTTTTAGCGATGAACCTTTTTGTATATAATTTAGACGTTTCAAGTTTATTTGATGATTGGATTTGTTATTGATTAGTATTTATCGATAAGTATATTAGTTACATTGTTAGCATTCTCTCATATTTTCCTCAATGAAATACAATGTCCTTGTTTTGCATATGAAATACAGAAAGGTAAGGGCCAAAATAAAAAAAAGTTGCGACCTATTTGCACCGAAAATTCGGTCGTAATTTTAGTGCCAATGATTTTGGAGCAAAATTTCACAACCAAACGATCGGAATTTGGTCGTGACTTTTCAAATCGAGCTTCATGACCGACGGTGACCGAAATTTGGTCGCAAACCTCTCTTCACGACGCCCATTTAGCGACCGAGTATTTCGGCCGCAATTCTATCACAAAATCGTTAAATGCAACGGAATTGCAACTGAAAATGTGATCCTAGTTTAGTGATTTTTTTTGTAGTGTGAAGTATATAAAAGGAAATATGAAATTGGAGAGAAGGAAAAGAAGGAAGAAAAGATAAAGGGTAAGTGTGATTAGGGATAAAAGAGTTGTAAGGGCCATGGTGAAAAGGGGATTAAGAGCAAAATGAGAAAAAAGAGCCTTATGGGCCAAGGTGAAAAGAGTGATGTAAGAAAAAAGTGGAAGAGAAAAAGAAACAGGGTGAGAAAGATGAAGGAGGAAGTAGTTAAGATTCCTTGTGAAGAGAGTGAAGATATGAAGAAGTGGAATCCTAAGAATGTGGTGATTGAGAAGGAGGAGCTTATCATTAGATGATAAACTTAGGGTGGAGTTGGAAAGCTCCAAAGAAGAAGTGTTTTCTTGTGAACATTTTGGAGTGATGGAGGAGAGCTCTAAGGAAGGGAAGTTGATGGAGGCCAAAGATCACACTATTGAGGGGTCAAGGAATGAAGAGGAGAAAGTTTACAAGCTCCAAAATACAAAAATCTTGGTTCATTTTGTATCATAAAATGATTACGACTTGAATATGAATGGATAGCCAAGTAAGTGGCCTTTTGGTTTGTAAATATATATATATATAAACCCTATTCGGACCTAGGACGAAGTTTTGGATATATTATCATGTTTTTGGAAGTGTCAGTGGATTACAATGTATATGGCTAGTTTCCCATATTGGGGCCTCTTCCAATGACGTGGACGGTTATAGACATTGGAGAGTAGATCCTGATGAGCTCCAAGGATCCCATTTTAAAGACAAGGACATTGAAGGTACCATGGCTGCCAAACCGAAGGAATCGACCCCACCGAGTGCCCTGGAAAATATGGTTTGTGATACCCCCAACTCTACCACTAGGTCAACTGCGGCTGAGTAGGATATCTGCGTGCCTCTCGGCAATAAACTATAAGTCTAAAAACAAGAGCATAACCCCCCTGGGCAACACTTAGAAGTATATATGCAATATGCAGCGGAAAGCTAAACAATCTGAACACTAAAAAGGCACTCAAAATGTAGGGTTCAAGAAAACTTCTTATCTTATGGTAATTCCGATACAAAGATAGAAATACTTTACAAACGGCTCGAGTACAAGAGAGCAACACAAAAACATATGTCCTTCCGGAGAGACTCGAACCAAAATTCCACGCCTAAAACTTCATCGGTTGATTGTATCTCTGACCGTCCTGAGTTAATCTGAGAAGAAAACATTATATGGAAAAACGTGAGCGTGAACGCTCAGTGAGTCCACATGTGTGTGCGCTGCAGTGATTTATTTAAAACAATGATGATGCAGTTTCACAAAGCAGTTCATGCAATATTATAACAAAACATTCTCTTTTAATGTTTTAACAAAACTGATGCTTGAACCTACATGAGGATTTCAAGCGCAGTTGGGAAGTCTGAACGAATCAAGACACATCAGCCCAGCTTCTACACCCCAAATTTAAAAGAACATGTAATGCAACAGTGGGGCTCCACGGACAAAGTCCGAATCCCTAAAATGAGGCCATCGGAACGAAGTTCCGGAATCTCGTAATCAATACTAGCCAAATACCATACGAGCGCTCGATTATCAAAGAACCGCACTCCATATCACATGTCAAAACATCAGGCTACAGACTCCTAGGACACCTACGAGGTCTGCCCTAGGACCAACCTCAGTTTTAAGCCCCACCTGACTCTTCACTAGGCAACCGTCCCACCACAGAGCATGATGCGATGTCCATGTAAATACCGATTGGGCCACGCCCTGAAGGTACTACAACCTTCTTCAAGTGGATCCACCCTCAGAGTCAAAAAAACCAGCCACGTCATTGGAAGAGGCCCTAGTACGAGGGACTAGCCACGTACAGTGCAATTTGCTAACGTGTCCGTTCACTTGATTTTCACTAAACTTTAACCCTGGTTGGAATGAGGTTTTCATATGTATTTACAAATCGAAAGGCCAATTGCCCGGCCATCATAACAGATTCAAGTCATAAACATTTCAGAGCACCAAAAATCCTCATCCTCCAGTCATCATATGCTTATGCAAATTTCACAATCATGCCAATGCCAGGCCTATATTCATGCATGTCGAAACATGTAACTTTTCAGGACCAAAACATTCTCCAGCTTATGCAGATTTTACAAACATGCCATGTTTACATTCATGCATGCCAAATCATCTAACTTTTCAAAACCAAAGTATTTTCCAACTTATAAATATTTCCAGAAAACCCGTGTACAGACTAGTTCTTTTTCACAACAATAATAATCTGTTTTCAAAAGACAACACCTACATGGAGCACCGCTCCTATGCATTTCTAATGAATATGTAACACATTGTGGAGAACATCTCCAATTAAGAAAAACATGGCAAGTTATACCGTTTAAAAAATAGTAGATATTTTATGACAAGTTTAGAAATCATGTTTATATGGCCCATAACTTTTGAAATTTAATAAAACGGAATTTGTGGACTCACCTGTATGCAGATCTTAATATTTAGGTACCAATCAAATAACCCTATTGCTAGATATAGAGATCCAACGAAATGACTTAAGATATATATATATATGTATATACGTACTTATAATAATTCTTTAAAAAGATCAAAAGTCCTACACCCGAAAAAAGATCATCTCTTAAGAAAATTTAATTAACTATATACTAAAACCCATTTAAAATATTTAAAATCCTAAAAATAAAATCATAAATTTACATTATATATATATAATCTAACTAACAACAAAAAGAAAGAAAAACATGCAAACACTAACCTTATTTGAAATCCTCCAACCTTGATGCTTTGTATACATATTATATATTTATACTATAGCTGCCCAAACTAAGCAACACTAAAGAAAGAAAAAAAATGACTTATGGTATATATATATATATATATATATAGGTGTTAGATAGTTGTGAGCCCAAAGGAAGAAAACAAAGAAAATAAGATGGTGGTGGTGGAGTGCAAAAGCAAAACGAACAAAAATGACTACACGTGGGAAGTTGAGATGGCCGAATTCTTAATTAGTAAGATTGATTTTTTTTTTCTTGAAAATGTGAAGCACTTAAATTTCTAAAATACACATACTAGGTATTAAAAATAAAATCCATTTAAAGGCATTTATAAATCTTAATAATAAAACCTTAATGTAGTAATATTTTATTTTTATTCCTAAGTATCTCCAAAATTACCACTAAGTGTCAAAAATACTATACTTCACTACATTAGATCCAAACTCTATTTTCATTAGCCCCAAAATTTTAGGGGTCATGGTAGGTGCTTACTGGGTAGGGCGTTACATTCTTCCCTCCTTAAAAGAAATTTCATCCTCGAAATTTAATAGTCTCGTACCTATACGTTTGGATACTTCTTTTTCAGGTATTCCTTATGTTGGTCTCCGTAGGCAAAAAATAAAATAAAATAAAACTACGGAAATCCACCAACAGGATCTGCACATACTAAAGTAACCGATTGGATAGAAATTACCTAAATGTTTTGATTGTTTGGTGTGGAGACGCTGCTTTGTACGCTTCGCCCTCTACTGGTATCCACGCGACGAACTCCTCTGCAAGCGATCGGGATGCTAGCCCCTTCTATGTTCTGAAAACTGTTCAGAACTGATCCTGACTATCTGGTAATCGGTCGTATTTCGGAGAGAGGAGGCTAGATATTATATCGCCGTTCTAGGGTTTAGGGTTTTGTTTTTCTTTAATCAGATAAATGACGGCCACCAAAATAAGGTTAACATAACCTTTTATAGCTGTCAATATCAAAACCCTAACTGTCATCTAATGACAGTTTAATCTCGTCTGTCTATTCCTATAATCATCCAACGGTTGGATGAGTAATATTAAGTAATTAATTTCATTTATTCGATTAAATAAAATTAATTACTTATTAAGTTACCAGAAAATACAATATGTAATCTGATTCCCCTTTTGTATATGTTCAACGAATCTGGACACAATCTAGATTCATTGAACGTGGACATTATGCTCACAAGATCGTCTATGCGTGTCAGCCTGTAGGTTCACTTAACATTGGCAGTGAATGAAAAATGTCCTAGACATTTATTCACAAAACATAAGTGGCCTCTAGCAAGACATTATGCTTACCCAAGTTAAGTAAATGTAATAATAACCTAGCATTAGATTTAATATTTAGTCCTTTTGTCACACGATATCCTAATTAAGTATAAGGCATGGATCAAGTCATCCTTATAAAACTTAATTAACCATTTACTTGATCACCAGGCAGACTGTTCTAACAAATAATATTAATAACGCCTTATTAATACTTATTTGAGCATGCCCATGCATATTTTCCAGTCTTCCTTATCAAGGGGCCCATGGATATCTCTCTCTAAAAAGAGAGGGACAAATCCCTTTCACTATCTCCAATATTCAAGCCATGACAAGAAAATAAGCCAACCAATAGTCATAATGATCACCTAATTAAAAGTGATGTTTGACTATGTCAAAACATATTTTCTCCCCATGCAAGAAACATTAGAAACATTTGGTCAAAGGATACCAAATATAAAACTGAGAAGAAATACTTATAACTTAAACCCATGTAATATTTTTTCTTCACTTTGGGTCATGTCCAATACAATATTCTCAATATGTATTTATGAATTGATTTTATATCTCATATTCATGATCAGTATAAAACTTGACCATCAATCAACTTCACACTAGTTTACAAGATGTAATAAACTAGGGACAAATAAGAATAGTATTTTATTAGCTATAAGGGTTTTACTATCAAGTCACATACTTGATGACCAAGAGCGTAAAATACAATTCAAAAAATACATGCTTCATAAATCATAAATGTGAGTCAATTGGTCTTAGGGCATATACTAACACCTTAGTCTCCCAGGTTGCCTCCACATAACTTTACACATTCAAATCAGTCTCCCGCGTAATTCTCTTGCGCTTGGCTCTATAATCTTAGTTTATTCTTCTTCGTATGATAGGTCGGTTCGTAACTCCAATTTGCCATCGTTAAGAATATGATCAGGTACAGGATAGTATTTCTTCAATTGTGATACATGAAATACGTCATGTATACTCATCAGTTCACTTGGCAAGGCTAGTCGATGCGCTGCTTCACCTATCCTATCAATAATTCAAACGGTTCGATATATTGAAGGCTTAATTTTTCCCTCATTCGGATATCTAAACTTTTTGCAACAAGGTGTAAGCTTTAAGAAAACTCAATTCCTCCACATTAAACTCCAGATCCCTTCTTCGATTATCGGTATAGCTCTTCTGTCTACTTTTAGCTGTCCAGAGCCGATCTTGAATTATCCTAACTTGTTTCTGCATCTCCTCCAACTGTGGCATCAAGTTTCTTTGTCTCGAATGGGATCGAACTCCGACTTCATCCCAGTACAGGGGTGTTCTGCATCTTCTCCTATATAATGCTTCAAATGATGTCATTCCCATCAACGAGTGGTAGCTGTTTTTAATAAGCAAACTCAGCACAAGCAAGTTTGTCAATCCCACTTGTTCCCAAAGTCTAAGACACAAGCTTTCAGTTTATCTTCTAAGGTTGAATTGTTCTTTCGGACTATCCATCAGTTATGTGGGTGTGCTGTAGTATTGTAGCTTAAGTTGGTTCCCATAGCTGCTTGGAACTTAGGCCAAAACCTTAAGGTAAACCTTGGGTCTCTGTTGGATACAAAATCAACGGGCACTCCATGAAGGCGTACAATCTCGTCTATATAGATCTGCGCTAACTTGTCCAAAGGGTATGCCATATTAATGGCAATGAAATGCAGCACTTTTGTTAATCGGTTAACGATCACCTGGATAACATCCTTAATCCCTTGGATTAGGTAATCTTATAAGAAAATCCTTTGTCACATGATTCCATTTCCATTCAGGAATAGGTAACGATTATAGTAATCCTACTGACTTTTGATGCTTCGTTTTAACCCTTCGGCGCGTAAGACAGCTATCACATATTTCACAATCTCTCTCTTCATTCTATTCCACCAAAAGTTTTACTTTAAATCTTTATACACCTTATTCTCTATAGGGTGTAGTGAATACTTACTTCTGTGTGCTCCTTCTAGTATTTTGTCCTTCAGTTCGGTTTCATCAGGAATGTACAACCGATTATGAAGGTACAAGCTCCTATCGGTTTCTAATGTCGAAAAATCCGTCTACTTTTTAGCTTTCACTTGGTTCTTAAATTGTTGGAATTCACTTGTAATATCTTGTTGCAATATAGATGTTAAAGTTAGATATATATCGAATACAGAACTAAATCTACCATAACATTAGCTTTTCCCATATGGTAGTTAATTTGATATCGGTATTCTTCCGGCAGTCCCATCCATCGACATTGTCTTATATTTAAACCTTCTAGGAAAATGAGTAATATAAACTTTGATGATCAATAAAGATCTCATATCTTCCCATATAACTGAAGTCATCGCTCCCTAGCCGTACTATAGTTACTAGCTCCGAATCACTTGTTGGATAACTCCTCTCGTAATCCCTCAATTTAATTGAAATATAAGCAACAGTTATCTATCTTGCACCGAAACTGTCTTTAGGCCTTTCCTTTATAGGAAAAATTCCTCACTTAAATTGGATAATAGCATACCTTGTGCCAGAGTTAGTCGAGGCTTACTTCTTGGAAACTTCTCTCACACTTCTTCACCCATTTAAACTCGATGCTTTCCTTGTAAGTTGTGCTAAAGATCCAATGATTCTAAAATAAGTCTATTATGAATCTTTGATAATACCCTTTCGTACCTAAGAAGATATGTACCTCTATTGGTGTTTGGGTTGTGCTCAATCGGTCACTGCTCCACCTTTGCTGGTCCTGCTGATACTTGTTGAGTTATCATATGCCGTAAGGAAGTCACTTGTCGCCATCCAAAACTTATATTCACTAAACTTGATGTATAACTTATGCTCCTGTAGGGTTTACAAGACTCTTCAATGATGTTGTTCATGTACTTCGAGGTTAGGTTAATATACGAGAATATCATCAATGGAAATCACCTCAAACTTATCCAAGTAAGGATAGAAAAATCCTATGCATCAATTCCAGGAATGTCGCAGGTGCATTTGTCAATCTAAATGACATAAGGGTAGACTCATAATACCTATATCATGTGTTGAAAAATGTCATTGGGAATATCTCTCTCTTTTATTCGTACCTGGTAGTATCCTTGTCTTACATCTAATTTGGAATAGCACCCTACTCCTCGAAGTTATTAAACAGCTCTTCAATAAATGGGAGTGGGTACTTGTTTTTAATTGTCACACTAATTTTGTCATCTATAGTCTACACATATCCTAGGGTCCCAGATCTCTTCTTTACAAGCAAAACTGATGCACCCCAAGGAGATATACTCAGATGGATACTTCCTTGTTGCACTAATCCTTATAGTTGCTTTTTCAACTCTCCTAACTCTTTCTGTGTCATCCGATATGGGGTTCGAAATATTGGTTTAGATACTGGGTACCAATTCTAAACTAAACTCCATTTTTCGGTCTGGGGCAACGTCGTTAATCTCCTCGGGAAACTATCTACAAACTCCATCGCTACGAATACTGTTGCTAATTTTACCTCTTCCTTAGACTTGTTGAGTAGATACGCTATGTACCCTTGACATCCTTTCCATAGCAACTTTCTGGCTTACATGCCCGACAAAAAGGGATTCTTTCGTTTCATATACTTCCCGTGGAATGCAAGGATTGACATATTCGGTCGGCTAAACTTGACCAACTTCTGTCGACAGTCTACTTGAGTGTAATATTTGGACAACCAGTCTATCTTAAGTATCACATCATAACCCTCAAATGGCAAGGAAAAAAAGTCGCCGGATAAAATCACACTTTCGACATAGATGTCACAATCTGGGTACTTTACCTCAGTTATTTTACTTATGCCCATAGGAGTGCTAACTATCAACTTGGTAACACATGTCAACTGGAAGTAAAGGAATATGTTTTATGAAATGAAAACTCACAAAGGAATGCGTAGCTCCAAGATCAATAAGCACTCTTGCTTCGGCAGATTTGAATCGTACCTTCAATCACTTCTACTTCGGTATCTTCGGGCAGTCCATCTAATAAGTGGTTCGAAATATCGCCTCATCCTCTATTTTTTATTCTATCCTAGGCTCGACTTCTCATTCTGGAGATGAGGTTGTCAATTTCTTTTAAGGATATCTAGTAATTTCCTTATCAATGATACAAATTCCAACTTCAACTCCTCGCCAAACTAGTTATACAAGTATGTTACATATCCTTAGCAATCTTCTATCGTCAATTTCTAATGTTACCCTTGCGTATCAGGTAATTCTTTATTATTTTGGTTCCTAAAGATTAGAAGCGTTGACTGATTAAACTTAACTAAGTTTCACCACAATGCATATATTCAACTGTCTAGCCAACCAATCCATTCTTACTATCACACCCTATCCCTTAAATGATTGAATCAATTATTATCCCCTTGCACTTCCACTATCCTTTCCATAAGCATCTGCTCAATGTTAAATATCTAAATCTTAAGTTATAGGTTAAACCTTACATACGGAACACCGCACACTAGAACTGTACATCAAATAAAAAGTGGAACATCCTCTAAATTAATAAAAATAGTCTTTGGTGCATGGGGTAGAGCATACATACCATATAAGCCATTGATGTACCATACATAACATAATTCGCGATCAACACGATCCTAAGCTCTTCCAGGTCATATACAGCCATTAAAAAATTACACTCACAAAATTGGATTTATACACATATATACAGTGTAAACTAAAGAATCCTAGAAAAATGCAAGTATGCCAGCCCAGTGTAAGTATATCTTTTACCTAAAGACTATGATCTAACACTGAGCTTATCAAAGTGCTCTGGATGAAATTCATTGTGAACACACGGAAAGATCTCAACAACTATATCAATCGTTTCCCCATTCTCATATTAGACTGTTGATCTCTCTCATTCCTAAGATATACTAATATTTTAAATCTTAAGAAACTCAACTTCTAGGCTACCCACCCTTGTCATCGCTTATTGTTATGCTTATTGAGCTGAACTCATCGTTAGCTCCATCTTAATAAGATCATCTCCATCTTTACATTCACCGATCGGCAGCATGAAGTAATACTTAATATATATCGAATACAAAACCAAGTATCATAGAGCTCTTTCTGTTGTGACAACAACAATGAAAGTGTAGATTTTACAAGGTGCATGAAGTTCTTTGGTATCACTAAAGTAGGGATGACAGAAATCGATACGGGTTACATCTTGTGCCTAATAAGAACTTCACACACACTCTTTGTACAGTTAATACACTACAAGTCATCAGAGTTTTCCCCTAACACCTTATGTCCCACGAAATCCCTCAATCGAGCTACAAGTCTCAGAACAACCTCTTTTGATGACTCAAATAATCTTAGTACTCTCTCATTTGAACCATCATCAATTCAAAAGCTCAATCAATATGTCCTCTCATGATGGTTACGGCAAAAAATATGACATCGTATACTCAGGAGTATTGTTCTCACAAAACTAATAACACGATGAGCAAAACGAAAGAGAAGAGGACACTTAAAAGTGTGCGAGCAAACTAAGACTATGAAGTTGGCCCCTAGTACTCGTCTAGGATCTACTAACTCTAACCACAAATCGAACCTAGAGCTCTGATACCACATGTGATACCCCCAACTCTGCCACTAGGTCAACTGCGGCTGAGTAGGATATCTGCGTGCCTCTCGGCACTAAACTATAAGTCTAAAAACAAGAGCATAACCCCCCTGGGCAACACTTAGAAGTATATATGCAATATGCAGCGGAAAGCTAAACAATCTGAACACTAAAAAGGCACTCAAAATGTAGGGTTCAAGAAAACTTCTTATCTTATGGTAATTCCGATACAAAGATAGAAATACTTTACAAACGGCTCGAGTACAAGAGAGCAATACAAAAACATATGTCCTTCCGAAGAGACTCGAACCAAAATTCCACGCCTAAAACTTCCGCGGTTTATTGTATCTCTGACCATCCTGAGTTAATCTGAGAAAAAAACATTATATGGAAAAACGTGAGCGTGAATGCTCAGTGAATGCACGTGTGTGTGCGCTGCGGTGATTTATTTAAAACAATGATGATGCAGTTTCACAAAGCAGTTCATGTAATGTTATAAGAAAACATTCTCTTTTAATGTTTTAACAAAACTGATGCTTGAACCTACATGATGGTTTCGAGCGCAGTTGGGAAGTCTGAAAGAATCAAGACACATCAGCACAGCTTCTACGTCCCGAATTTAGAAGAACATGTAATGCAACAGTGGGGCTCCACGGACAAAGTTCGGATCCCCAAAACGAGGCCATCAGAACCAAGTTCCGGCATCTCGTAGTCAATACCAGCCAAAAACCATACGAGCGCTCGATTACCAAACACCCGCACTCCCCTATCACAGGTCAAAACATCAGGCTACAGACTCTTGGGGCACCTACCAGGTCTGCCCTGGGGCCAACCTCAGTTTCAAGTCCCTCCTGACTCTCCACTAGGTCCGTCCCACTATAGAGCATGATACGATGTCCATGTAAATACCGATTGGGCCACACCCTCAAGGTACTATGCCCCTCTTCAATTGGATCCACCCTTAGAGGCAAAAAAACCATCCACGTCATCGGAAGAGGCCCTAGTACGGGGGACTAGTCACGTACAGTGCAATCCGCTAACACATCCTCTCACTTGATTTTCACTAAACTTTAACCCGGGTCGGAATGAGGTTTTCATATGGATATGCAAATCGAAAGGCCAATTGCCCGACCATCATAACCGATTCAAGTCATAAACATTTCAGAGCACCAAAAATCCTCATCCACCAGTCATCAGATGCTTATGCAAATTTCACAATTATGCCAATGCTAGTCCTATATTCATACATGTCGAAACATGTAACTTTTCAGGACCAAAGCATTCTCCAGCTTATGCAGATTTTACAAACATGCCATGTTTACATTCATGCATGCCAAATCATATAACTTTTCAAAACCAAAGTATTTTCCAACTTATAAATATTTCCAGAAAACCCGTGTACAGACTAGTTCTTTTTCACAACAATAATAATCTATTTTAAAAAGACGACACCTATATGGAGCACCGCTCCTATGCATTTCTAATGAACATGTAACACATCGTGGAGAACATCTCCAATTAAGAAAAACATGGCAAGTTATATCGTTTCAAAAATAGTAGATATTTTATGACAAGTTTAGAAATCATGTTTATGTGGCTCTTAACTTTTGAAATATAATAAAACCGAATTTGTGGACTCTCCTGGATGCAGATCTGGTGCTAAGATCCTACAAATATAGTAATAGGAAAATACTTAATATTTAGGTACCAATCAAATAACCCTATCCCTAGATATAGAGATCCAACGAAATGACTTAAGATATATATATGTATATACGTACTTATAATAATTCTTTAAAAAGATAAAAAAATCCTATACCCGAAAAAAGATCATCTCTTAAGAAAATATAGTAACTATATACTAAAACCCATTTAAAATATTTAAAATCCTAAAAATAAAATCATAAATTTACATTATATATAATATAACTAACAACAAAAAGAAAGAAAAACATGCAAACACTAACCTTATTTGAAATCCTCCAACCTTGATGCTTTGTATACATATTATATATATTTATACTATAGTTGCCCAAACTAAGCAACACTAAAGAAAGAAGAAAAAAATGACTTATGGTATATATATATATAGGTGTTTGACGGTGGTGAGCCCAAAGGAAGAAAATAAAGAAAATAAGATGGTGTCGATGGAGTGCAAAAGCAAAACGAACAAAAATGGTGACACGTGGGAAGTTGAGATGGCCGAATTCTTAATTGGTAAGATTGATTTTTTTTTTCTTGAAAATGTCAACCCTCACTTAAATTTCTAAAATACACATACTAGGTATTAAAAACAAAATCTATTTAAGGGCATTTATAAAGCTTCATAATAAAACCTTAATGTAGTAAAATTTTATTCTTATTCCTAAGTATCTCCAAAATTACCACTAAGTGTCAAAAACACTATCCTTCACCACATTAGATCCAAACTCTATTTTCATTAGCCCCGAAATTTTAGGGTCATGGTAGGTGCTTACTGGGTAGGGCGTTACATGGTCGGGCCAATAACGAGGCTTAGGAAAATAAGATGGATGAGGCCATCATCCAATTGATCCACAGTCCAAGATAAAGCCCAAAATAATGATGAAATTTTGGCAAAATCAAACCCCAAAATTCTGCCCAAGAATATTATTCTTTAAGGGAATTGTTAGTTTAGGAAGCTCATAGTTGGGGTTTAATGGGGCATTTTGGAGTTTTGAAACCTTTGGATGTTCTGAATGAGCACTTTTATTGGCCTAGTATGAAAAATGATATTGAGAAATTTTGTGACAGGTGTTTAGATTGCAAGAAGGCTAAATCCAAATTGATACCTCAGGGTTTTTATACTCCACTTTCTATTCCTTCATCTCCTTAGACTGACATTTCTATTGATTTTGTTCTTGGATTTCCTAAGTCATAAAGGGGCATGGATTCCATTTTCATGGTGGTAGACAAATTCTAAAAAATGGCTCATTTTATTGCTTGTAGGAAAATTAATGATGCTAAACATA
Organism: Catharanthus roseus; assembly: GCA_028651295.1. Classification (NCBI taxonomy): domain Eukaryota; kingdom Viridiplantae; phylum Streptophyta; class Magnoliopsida; order Gentianales; family Apocynaceae; genus Catharanthus; species Catharanthus roseus. The sequence goes on from JAPQWS010000083.1 coordinate 7,406,725, forward strand.
TGGCTAATCTATTTTTTTAGGAAGTTGTACGTTTTACATGAAATTCCTAAAACCATTGTGTCTGACTGGGATGTCAAATTCTTGAGTTATTTTTGGAAGAGTCTTTGGGGGAAATCGGGTACTAAATTGTTGTCTTCTACTACTAGTCACCCCTAAACCGACCGTCAAACCAAAGTTACTAATAGGACTTTGGGTACTTTGCTTAAGGAAATAATCGAAAGGAATTTGAAAAGTTGGGAGGATTATTTGCCAATTGTTGAGTTTGTTTAATAATCGTACAATTCACACTACTATTCTATTTTCTCCTTTTGAATAGGTTTATGGTTTTAACCCTTTAAGTCCTTTGGATTTTTTCCTTTTCCCTTGAATGAGCAAGTTAGCTTAGATGGAGTTAAAAAAGGCAGAAATGGTGAAGAATTGCAGGAGCAAGCTCATGCAAACATTGAGAAAAAGAATGAGAAAACCGCTTCAAAGGCTAACAAGAGACGAAAGAAGGTGGTGTTTAAACCTTGTGATTGGGTTTGAGTTCACATGAGGAAGGAACAATTCCTAGTAGCAAGACGCACTAAATTGCATGTCCATTCCAAGTCTTAGCTCGTGTCAACGATAGTGCTTACAAGCTTGACCTCTTAAGTGAGTATGGAATTAATACTATTTTCAATGTTTTTTATTCATCTCCTTTTGAATTTGATATAGATCCTTTGGATTCAAGGATGAATCCTTCTTTTAAAGACGGGGGGGATGATGAGATCCAAGGATCCCATTTTAAAGACAAGGACATTAAAGGTATCGTGGCTGCCAAACCAAAGGAATCGACCCCACTGAGTGCCCTCGAAAATATGGTCGGGCCAATGACGAGGCTTAGGAAAAAGAAGATGGATGAGGGCCTCATCCAATTGATCCACAAAGTCCAAGATCAAACCCAAAATAATGAGGAAATTTTGGCGAAACCAAGCCCAAAAATTCAACCCAAGAATTTGGTTCTTGCGGAGGTTTTGGGCTAAACTTCAAGTCCAACCAACTTGGCCCAAATTTTGATCCAATTTGGGGCCATTTCGAAATTATATCAGCCAAGATAATCAAGAAGATTCAAGAACATTCAAGAAGGATCGGTCAATGTTTTAGCAATTCTAGTTAAGGTCAGTTTTAGTGATTCAAAAGTAAGTTGGAAGGTCTCATTCAAACCTTGGAAAGTGGTGCTTTTGACCAAGTATTTTGACCGTTTCTCAGCCATTTCCAAGACCATAAGTAACGTTTTCCAAATTTTTATTTGAATTGTATCAAATCTAGCATTTAATTCTTCTTGGTCAAAGAGACAATTTAATAGTGCATTTGACCAAGAATTTTCAAATTTTTTAGGGCTATTTGTGTCATTTACATTTAGGTAATTTATGTTAGGCTTCGTTCTATGCCTATAAATAAGACCATTTCATGAATGAAAGACAAGCTTCGAAAACATTACATACTTGAAAGGAATTTCCTTTTTGTTCTAGTTCTTAGGAATTAGTTTGAAGTCTTGCAAGTTTGTACTTTGCAAAACTTTCGAGACTCATCAACTAGACTCGAACTTCTATCTAGTTATGGCGTCTCAAAGTTTTCTTCTTTTTCTATCTTCGTAATTGCAATTTTTTCAGTCAGTATAGCTTATTTAGGAATATATCCAATGGTGATAAGTCCATCTTATTGTTGTTAGGTTTGGGGTAGATTAGGGGTCCGGGATAGTGCTTGAACTACAAGTTTTCATCGAAGGTGAAGGGCTTGTTCCTTTGCTTTTGCTTCCAACTTTTCTATAGTATCAAATTACTTGGAAGTTTTTCCAAGATAACTTTTATTTTCTTCTAAATCAAGGTGTTGAGCTAGTCTCAATATTGTTGGCTTCAAGCAAGTTGAGTGTCTTGCTTTGAAACCAACCCATTTCAAGGACGATTCTTAAAATTCACATGTTTTCATCCTACGAATTCACATCAGATCCACTTGAAAGGGGATGTAATACCGTTTAGAGTTTGTCCTAACCGGTACTGCATCGAACATCGCATCATGCTCTGCGGTGGAACGACCGACTAGTAGAGACTTAGGACGGATAATTGCCTATTGGAGAGTCAAGAGGGGGTCAAAACTAAGGTTGGTCTCAGGGTGACCCTAGTGGGTATCCTAGGATCCTTAGTTTGGTTTTATGTGCTTGGAGAGTGCAGTTGATATTGACTAAGATGCCATAACTCATTTTCAATACCCTGTTATTGGTTCCGGACCTATCTGTGGAGCCCAACATTTGTATGACATGGCTTTAAAACTTAGGTGTACAGGTTGGGCTGATGTGTCTTGATTCACTCAAACTTCCCAATTGTGCTCGAACCCCTCATATAAGTGCTTTAAAAGTAGTCAAGAAAATGTTTTCTTTTGACATTCCATGAACTGTTTGAAAGAAATCATATCATTATTTTAGAAAAGCACGGAAGCACAAACTCACCTTGACTCACTGAGCGTTTTCGCTCACGTATTTAAATGTCATGTTTTTCAGATGACTTGGGACAAGAAGTGGCGAAGTAAGCCGCAATAGCATTTTGTATGAAGCTTTTGGGACCAGGGCATGTTGTGTATAGTTGTTTTGGGAATAATGTTTTGTATTTCTTATCCACAAATAGTTTGGAATGATAATCAGTTGTAAATATTTTATGCTAGCTTTGTTATATAGAAAGACTTCTTGGAACTTATATAATAGCCGTACGATCTGTAGGGTTTGAGTTAGGTTTGATATTTGTAGTTTAGTGCCGAGAGGCACGCTGGCAGTGGTGGAGCTTCTCCTAGATAGTGGGGCCATGGCCCCTCCAAAATAAAATTCTTTTACTCAACATTTTATATTTTGACGGCAAAAATGATGAGTTTGGCTTCTCCTATTCTTTCTTTTAATTTTTTTATAACTACAATAAAAGTTTGTTTGATTTTCTTAGGCAATATTAACTATATATAATACTAAGGGTTTGTATAATTCATGCCCTTAAGCCATGCATTAATATATATTAACTTTTCAATTTAACATATAATTACATTTCTTATAGTTCAACAATTTCTATAAGGTTTTTAGATTTTATAGGATTTGACTATCATATATAATATATTTTATTTATATATAATATGTTTTATTCAAACTAACGTGTCACAGAGACGCACATTATACATAACTTAATATTACTATAAAATATCAATTAAAATTCAAAAACTCCTAAATATTAGCACTAACTAGTCATTCTTAACCTTTCATCTACCAAAAATATAAAGTTGCCTTATATATAATCTATACTTTATAGAATAGTTTATTACAAGAAAATATATATAATACTCTTAAGTTTTGATTTAGCGCCCTAAAAAAATTAATTTGAAGCTCCACCACTGAGCGCTAGTACCTTACTCAACTGCACGCTAGCGGAGGTTGTGGGTACCATAGGTGGTATAAGAGCTTTAGGTTCGATACTAGGTTCGAATAACAAGACCGTAGAGAGCCGAGTCAAGTCTGGAGATCGAGGCAGAGCCGAGGAAAAAGTACTAGCTGAGTCAGGGAGGACTGAAACCCCCATAGAGGATGTTCCCCCATTAGTTATGTCATCTGCCCCTTATTCTACCCGTGGAGTCAGCATCCTCCTTCCCATCATTGCTACTATTGGGAAAGCTGAGACATAGTATTTCTGTGGTAACTATTATGGCATGAGCAGCAACTTGAGGACACTGACCGGTACATTATGGAGTTCAAACACAAGATTAGGAGGGCAAATAGTATTTTGAGCTTAGACCGACAAGTCCGATAGTAGTGGACGGCAAGGAATGATTGATTGGAGATAAATTTGATTCAGATAAGAGAGGCACACGGGACGAGGGATAGGGAGATGAGCTGATTAAGGAGTGGGACTAGTTGAGGCAGTTTCTACTAGTGTCTTAGCACTGCTAGGGGATTCGTCGATGGGACTTATGCTGAGCTGAAGGCCCGGCCAGGGTGTTCCAGGGTAGACTTTTGTTGGGTCACCAGGGTGTTTGTAATCTTAGGTATTATGGTAGTCGTATGTAGTCGTGCGGTCATAGATATGAGGTGGCACTTAGTACTAAATGAATACCTGCCACTGGAACTGATGAAGCTTTGAGCGATTTCTGAAATTTCAACCTCCAAAGTTCTTTGGAGAGTTTGAGTAGGAAATCAAACCTGAGTTATTTCTTAAGCAGCTAAATGACATTTATGATACTCATAAGTGTGATGATGCTATGAGATTAATGTTTGCAGCTTTCAAACTTAGAGGAATAGCGAATGATTGGTGCCTCAGAGCTTCTGAACCTCGTGAATTTGAGGATCAATCATGGATTTGGAATGATTTTAAGTAGGAGAACAAAAAGAAGCACATACCTCTTTGGATTTGAGAACGATGAAAGGACGAGTTTCAACAGATAAAGTAGGGAAGCCTTACAGTTGCATCGTTTCAGAAAAATTTTAATAGGTTGGCTAAGTATTGTCTAAGGTTGATAGACACTGAGGAAAAAAAGACCCAACAGTTCATAAAGGATTTGAGAGTTGAGTTGCAACGGGCTTTGGCTCCCTTACCACTGATGGGATTTGCGGCTGCAGTAGAAGCCTCCATACAGGCATAGATGGTAGATCAGACAGTCATGCAAAGAAAGATGGCCACCGTCCTAGCTGCACAGCCATATAAACATCGTGGACAACAACTATGGAAGCTTGGAGATTCCAGGAGGCCCCAAAATAGACTAAAGATAGAAATTGGGAACCGTCAAAACCCCATACCTGGAGGCGTCCACGGAATATGCCCCTATTGTAGATGTAGTGGATATGTTGCACATATGTGTTATCTAAATTTAAGGTTATGTTACTAGTGCAGAAAACCTTGACACATTAGGGAATAGTATCTTAAGATACAACAAGCGCCTCTAGAGACATTCAAAAGAGTTGGTTAACTCCTTGCTATTATGGGAACGACAGAGCAGAGGAACAATAAGCTGCAGGTGAAGGCAAAATGTCACATATTGGATGGATAACTTATAGTTAGCAAAGCTGATGTGGTAGAAGGTACGATTCAAATCTTTTTTGAACCAGCTAAAGTACTTGTAAATCCTAAAGCTACGCTATTCCTTTGTGAGCATACATTTTGTAAAGCGTATCCCTATACCCTCTTCAATTACATGCTATCAGTTGATAGTTAGTACCCCCAATAGGCATGAGTAAAGTAAATGAGGTTAAGTACCCAGATTGTGATGTCTATGTCGAGGATGTGATGCTACATGGCAACCTGATTTGACTTATTATTCGAGGTATGGATTAGTTGTCTAAACATTACACTCAAGTAGACTACCGGTAGAAGCTGGTTAAGTTTAGCAGATCGAATATGTCAATCCTTGAGTTCCAAGGAAACATAACGAAGCGGGAGAATCTCTTAATATCTGGGATTAAAGACAAAAAGTCATTATATAAAGGACGTCAAGAATACCTAGCATATTTTCTAACAAGCTTAGGTAGGAAGTGAAATTGGAAACGGTACCACTAGTAAAAGAATTTATGGACGTTTTCTCAAAGGAGTTAACAACCTTATCTCCAGAACAAGAAGTGGAGTTCGGCGTAGAGTTGGTACTCAGTGCCGAACCCATATCTTGAGCCTTGTATTGAATGGCACAGGAAGAATTAAGAAAACTGAAGGAGCATGGTGTGTGGAAACTAATCTAGCAAATTACCACTAATAGGCATGTGTACCTATCGAATGAGTATACTAGAAGAGCCCGCAGGATGTTAATCTCTAGGGATAGTGAAGCGATACTACTAGCTATATCTCTAATGTCTAATCAATAAAATGGTTTTGAATTGGTTCTAAACTTAAGAAAATAATAAACAATTAAAAGAAAATAAATAAATAAATAAATATAGCTTTAGAAAACCAAATTTGATAAAAGGATGTTTGAACAATAGAATCCCCCTAGGATCTTTAACTACTCCAATTAGATAATTATAAGAATGATATTTAGAAAATACTGGTTAGGTCTCACTCACAAGTTCGAAAAATCCCTATGTCTAGGTAAAGTCCCACCCATTCAGTTAACCGTTTAGAGAAGAATCTCTTTTCTTCCTAACCCTAAACCTATCCTTATGTTTCAACTAATTTCCCTAGGTTAATTTTCCTTTTTCAATTCCAATTACCCTTGCAAGATTATCAATTCCACATAAAATCGATGAAACAAAAGTACAAAATTGAACAACAACCAACAAGAAAAACAAGCATTCATTCCATAAAAATCAATTAGAAAACATAATATTCAAACCTAGGATTCATCCCCATTCAAACAACTAAAAAATTAGCCATTAAACATTGTTCTTAAAGACAAATTTAGAATAAAATTCATAAAAATGAAGAGTTTAGAAGTCTTAGGTCTAGAATCGTCGACTCCATGGTTTCGAAATACCACAGATCTCGTCTCTCAATTTGCCCAACGAAATCCAAAATTGCCTCCAATGGATACCTTCAATTCCTCTTCAAAATCAAAATTTGATGCCTAATCTATGTAATTATTAACTAGGAGAAAGATTAGGATGAATTTCTAAGAGAAAAATTGACCCAGTGAAGTACTCCCTAGCCCTAGAAAGAATAATCCCCAAAAATTGCTGCAAAAGCCACTTGAAACACCCGAAATTCGGAGTCAACCAACTGTTGACCACGACTATCCTGGCGGGCTAGTCCAATTACCCAGGCTAGGGTAGCTACTTCTTTGATGTTGCTTGTGTTGTCTGATACTACCCCTACAGGAGCAAATGCTTGCCACGTAGAGGTAGTGCAATTTTCCTCTCTTGTGGAATTCTCCTTTATTTTTTTTCATCATTTTTGTGCCTTGGGCACCTATTTTGACTTGTTTTAATCTAAAACTTCCACAGGATGTACCTATAACAATAACAAGAGAATTCAAGTGTAAATAATCTATTTTATTTATAAAGTACTTCAAAAAATGAAGATTAATACATCAAAACGTCTATAAAATGGAATTATCAGAGCAACAGTAGGGATTGCTGGAACAAGGATATATCCATCCAAATACATCTCCTTGTGGTGCCCTTAGGATGTGCATAGATTACAGAAGGCTGAATAGTGTGACAATTAAGAACAAGTACCAACTTCAACTTGTTGATAAGCTATTTGATCAACTTCGAGGAGCAGGATACTATTCCAAATTAGATTTAAGACAAGGGCATTTTCAAGTATGGATAAGAGAAAGAGACATTCTGATAACAACTTTTAACATACGATATGGAAATTATGAGTTTGTTGTTATGCCATTTGGATTGACCAATATACTTGTGATGTTCATGGACTTGATACGTAGGATATTCTATCCTAACTAGAATAAGTTCATGGTAATTTCATTGATAATATTCTTATGTATTCACCTGACCTCAAAGCACATGAACAATCTTTGAAGGGTGCTACAAACCTTACGGGAACATAAACTATACGCAAAGTTTAGCAAATGTGAGTTTTGGATGGGGCAAGTGACTTTCTTGGGACATGTGATTACTTAGGAGGAAATATCAGTAGATCTCATGAAGGTAGAGACAAGTGACCCATTGGGCAGAACCCAAAACACCAATAGACGTACGTAGCTTCTTAGGTATAGCAATGTATTACCAGAGATTCATAAAAGAGTTGCTAGATCACTGTGCCTTTAGCAAAACTGATTAGGAAAGCAAACGAGTTTATATGGAAGAGAAGTGTGAGAGAAGTTTCCAAGAGTTAAGGTATAAAGTAACTTCGGCACAAGTTTTTATATTATCCAATCCAAGTAAGGAATTTTCCTTATACGATGCTCTAGAGAAGGCCTAGGATAGTGTTGATGTAAGACAAATTGTGGCTTATATTTCAAGAAAATTGAAGGATCATGAGCAAAATTATTCAACGCGTGATTTGGAGCTATATGTTATAGTATTTGAGTTAAAGAAGTGGCAACATTACCTTTATGGGGCAAAAGAGGAGATATTTACTGACTATAAAAGTTTAAATTACTTATTTTCCCAAAAAGATTTAAATATGAGGCAACGTCGATGGATGGAGTTACTGGAAACACACTGATGCCCAATGAATTACCATCTTGGAAAAGCTAATGTGGTGGCAGATGCTTTGAATAGAAAAGCGAAGATATTAACTCTCACCTTAACATCTATTTTGCAACAATTAAAAGTGCCCAAAGAAATAGAATGAGATTCCAGGAATTTAAGAACTGAGTGGAAGCTAAGAAGTTGATAGATTTTCAGACATTAGAAAATGATGGGAGCTTGTACTTTCTGAATGAACTGTGCATACCTGATGAAATCGAACTTAAGTGCGAAATACTAAAAGAGGCGCTAAGAGTATGCGGACTACATGTGAGAATAAGATGTATAAGAACTCAAAGAAAAACTTTAAGTGGAATAGAATAAAAAGAGATATTGCGGAGTATGTGGCAGCTTGTCTTACATGTCAAAAGGTTAAAGCGGCGCATCAGAAGTTAGCAGGACTACTACAACTGCTGCCTTTCCAAGGTATAGACTCTGTTACTGGATTGCCCCAAACAAAGGGATATAAGGATGCTATTTGGGTAATAGTTGATCGACTGACAAAGGTTGCACACTTCATCACTATTAATATGACATATCCCTTGGATAAGTTAGTGTAGATCTACATAGAAGAGATTGTACAACTTCATGGGGTGCCTGCTGATATCATATCAGACCAAGACCCAAGATTCATCTCGAGGTTTTGGCCCAAGTGTCAATTGGCTATGGGAACTAATCTAAGTAATTGTACCAAAGCACACCCCCAAATCGATGGACAGTCTGAGAAAACGATTCAAACCCTGAAAGACATGTTGCGAGCTTACTCTTTGGATTTTTGGAACAAGTGGATTCACAATCTTGCTTGTGGGGAGTTTGCTTATGATAACAACTACCACTCTGCTATAGATATGGCACCATTGAGGCATTGTATGGTAGAAGGTGCACAACACCACTGTAATGGGATGAAATTGGAGTTTGATCTCATTAGAAACAGAGAAACTTAATGCAAGAATTAGAAGAGATGTAGAAACAAGTAAATATTTGGAGTTTAGTGTGGGAGATAAATTTTTACAAAAACTCACATATGACCGCGGAAAGCCTAGATACCCAAGAGGAAGAAAGTTAAGTCCTAGGTATATCGGACTGTTGTGTGGTTTCTATCCTAACAAAATTTCACTTTTAGGCAAGCGTACCTATTTGTGTAATAAGGTGAGGAAAGTTCCCGAATTGTCGAACACTTAGGACGGCCAAGCACTTGTACTTACTATGTCTCTACTGTTTAATTAAATAAAAAGATTTGAAAATATGTTTAAAAATAAAGAAACAATTAAAAAATTTTAACAATTAAGAAAGCAAATAAGGTTTTAAAACAAGTTTGCAAAAAACGTGTTTAAATGGTAGAATCGCCCTAGAACCTTAAGTTAATTTTTTTAAGAAAATCGTTGTAATTAATAATTAAAACCCATTGGTTGGATCTCACCCAAACATCGGATAGACCTTATTCCTAGACGAAAACCTTCCTATTTAACTTAACCTTTTAGAAAAGAATTCCTTCTAACCCTAACTCGATTATGAACAAATTATAGATTATAGTGATTAATTAATGATCTAAGAACCGTAAAAGTATTCGTACTCAATTACCAATGTCTATTATTTAATTAATAACCTAAATTAATTTTTATTGGTCAGAGTCCAATTAATCTTGCGAATTTACCGATTCACGGAAAGTCGATAAACAAACACAACAATTAAATAATAACCAAACAAGAATTAAGTAATTAAAACAAGAAATTCATATAAAACATTAACCAAGAATTTTAGAGTTCATCCCCATTTAAACACAAATAAAATTAGCCTCTGAACATAATTCTAAAACATAAACTCATAGACAAATTTATGAAAAAGAAAGAGCTTAGGGGAGCTTATGAGAAGTCTTGAAGATTCCACGGTTCCAGCGAATGTCAGAGCTCGTCTCTCAAGTCGCCCGAAGAACTCCCGAAATTCCGGTCTTCAAAGTCTAATAATCTAGCTAATGAAGAGTTTAAATAGAGAGTTTTGCTTCCTGAATCGCCCTAATTCTTTCCTAAAAAGGTTTGGAATAAAATTACAAAAGGAAAGGAATTAGAAGTCTAAAAGGAAAAGTTAAGAAAATTGAAAATATGCCCTTCTGGAGACTTTCCGAATCAAGAAAGCCACCTTTCCGGGTCGGAAAGCTTTTGCCCAAAAATTTCTTTATTTACATTGTTTTTCGGATCAAGTAAGTATGTTGAACTTCTTAAGTCTGTTGTGCCCTTTAGTGGACGATTCAGGTCTTGGAGTCTTTGTATGATTTGTAGATAAATCCCTTATATTTCCAAAACATCTTGAACCATATCGATTGGAGTTGTATATATCCAGTTATGATTGTTTTACCGAAAGGTGTCAAACTGGAACGTCATGCGAGAAAGTGAATCTGTGCACTGTACTTTGGATGACCAAATGGAACTTCGATTGAGACAAATATAGATTTATGGAAACCTCATCAAGTCCTCTAAAATCACTTCTTCAATTAAGGTCATTAACAAGGTCAAAAATCTACTAGAAGCTGTATTGATCGACCATAGACATTGTACTGGGCAGCTTGTTATTTCTTCTCCTTTTTCGCTTCATTTTCGCTCCAAAGGCCTTCATTTTGAGTTTTTTCTACATATCTTCATTTCGAAGATACCTTTATCAATAAGAGAAGAAATGGGGTACGATTAGTCCATTTTAGATGCAATTAAACTCAAAAACCGATGAAAAGAATAATGTTCAAAGAGGGTAAAAATAGACATATCGAACTCCCTCACACATAAGCTTTGGTCATCCTCGAGTAAAGGGCTAAAATGAAACAAAGGTAAAATAGAAGACAAGAACAAACAAACTAGCCAATTTCGTAGGACTCATGATTGCACTTAGTACGTGTAGCAAGCTCTTTAAACCCCTAAGTTACTAAAGAGGACGAGTAAGATTCTCGTGAGGGTTTGCAGACGATACACCCACAAAATCACACAAAACAAACTCTAAAAAGTTTATACAACAAACTTTACAACAACTAGAACTATAAAAACACAAAGGCATCCCACCTTCAAAACACTACCAAGAGTTACAAAAAAAAAACCTGCTAAAACTCACCAAGACACAATTCAAAAGTTAACTAATACATTCAACATTCTGTTTTAGCACATGAGAATCAATGGTATGTGTGTGTGCATTACTCATGTTTAGTTTCAAAAATATGCAAAACGAATTCCAAGAAATTAACTATATGATTCACTTTATCAAACTATACTCTATATGCTAGACTTTTCCAACACTTTTCTACTCCAAGTTCTAGTTAAAGTCATCCCCAAATTAGGTAGGACTTTCAAGCTTGTAACGTTAGGCTAGGAACATAAGTGGCTATCAGATGAAGTTGAAGGAAAAACAAGAAGAATGAGAATATGAGCTAATGCAACTGAAAGGAAAACAACTCGAGTTAACTATAACCTTTAAATCGTTTTCACTCAATTCTCACGAAACACTCTACCTTTCATTCAATTCACTCACAACCCCATAAACTTTATAACTCATCAATCACTGAAAAATTATGGAAGTATATATACGAGGAGAAGGAATAAAGGATATCAAGAGATAAAAGGCTAATAAAATCTGCTTTCAACTAATACTTTTTCTCTCGTTTTCTTTTCTTTCTTTCTTTTCATTATCTTTCTCTTTTCACTAATTTTTTTCATCTTCCTCATTTATTTTCTCTTTTTTCAACAAATGATTGATAGAATACAAGCTTTCTCCCAAATGGTTTCTCACATTTTTTTTTTTTATCTAAACATTTTATTCCCTTAAGTCTTTTTCTTCTCGTTTGATTTCTTTCTCACATAAATTTTCCAAAATACCCTTTCTCTCATAATTTTGTTTTCTCTCTCTTGTTCCCCGAACTTATTTGTGATGTTCACTCAAACCGACTCAAGGTATAGAATCATTAGCTCATCAATTGAGGGTTTCATATTTAAATGTGAATTTAAAAACAAAGAAAAGAAGGGAGTGAATCCCTTGGCATGAAACTTCAAAAAGGGTACTAAGGATTCAGCGTTAAAGGGTTAGGTAAGAAAATGCTCAAACATATCAAAGAAGGCCTAAGACCATCATCTTCGAGGTTAACAAAAACTAGACACAAAGGATTTCAAGGTGTGGAAAAATAAGTTACAGAATGATGCTTTAAAAAATAAATCCTATAAGACATTTCACAAGATTCTTGAAGCATATTTCTACTCCTAAAAGAAATCCTTGTTCATAAAAACCATCAATTCACACGACATAAACAAAAGAAGGATGTGAAGTTAACTACGTAAGTATGCCTATTCCAAGTTTTAACAAGTTAAATGCACCTCTTTTAATACTTTTCTAGTGACAAAAACAAAAAGGAAAATCTTTTTGGATTTTTTCAAGAATGATAAAAATGATTATTTAGTAACAAAAAATTTTTTTTCAGAAATTTACAAAATTTTCCATGTTTTCGTAGTTTTTGGAAATTTTCAATTTTTTTTTTTTTTTTTTTTTGTGAAAAGAAACAATAAAAACAATGTAAGGAAATAAACAACTAAACCCTCCTCCACACTTAAAATCACATGATCCCCTAATGTGGGGGTAAACAAAACTAAGATATTGAATAAAAACGAACATAACTAGGGATCAATGAGAGCAACAAGAAAACGGATCCAAGAGTTACTCCTAACACTACTAGTGCAACTCAAAAAATGAAAATAATAATAACAAATAAAAAAAATAAGTTCAAATTATAAAACGAAATAAGATGCATTAAAGAAACAACAAATTATACAACAAAGGTACAAAAAAATTATAAAAAATAATAACAAATAAAAAAAACCTAAGGTCAACTTATAAAATGAAATAAGATGTATTAAAGAAACAACAAATTAGATAACAAAGGTACAAAAAAGTTATAAAAAATAATAACAAAAAAAATTAAACAAAAACCTGAGGTTCCTAATGTTACAAAAAAATTATTAAAAAAAACCTAAGGTTCCTAATGTTACAAAAAAATTATAAAAAAACAAACAAAAACAAAAATAGAAAAAAAAAATTAAAGAAGTTAATAAATAGCGTACATAATGTTACTCTCCCCGGCAACGGTGCCAAAAACTTGTTGTGTAGTTTCTATCATAACAAAATTCTACTTTTAGACAAGCATACCAGTAAAGTGAGAAAAGTCTTGGACTGTCGAACTCTAGGGATGGCCAACACTAGTACTTACTATGTCTCTACTGTTTAATTAAATAAAAAGATTCGGAAAGATGTTTTAAAACAAAGAAACAATTAAAAACAATTAACAACTAAGAAAGAAAATAAGGTTTTAAAACAAGTTTGGAAAAACGTGTTTAACCGGTAGTATTCCCCTAGAACCTTAAGTTCATTTTATTAAGAAAATTGTTGTAATTAATTATTAAAATCCATTGGTTGGATCTCACTCAAACATCGGATAGACCCTATTCCCAAGCAAAAACCTGTCCTATTTAACTTAACCCTTTAGAGAAGAATTCCTTCTAACCCTTACCTGATTATGAACGAATTATAGATTATAGCAATTAATTAATGATCTAAGAACCGTAACAATTATTCCTACTCAATTACCAATTCCTATTATTCAATTAATGCCCTAGATTAATCTTTCTTGGTCACAGTCCAATTAATCACGCGAATTTACCAACCATAGGAATATCTATAAATAAACACAACAATTAAATAACTACTAAACCCTAAACCCTAAATCCTAAACCCTAAACCCTAACCCAGAACCCTGTACTCTAAACCCTAACCCCGACATTGATACCCCAAAACCCTAAACCCTAAGCCTAAATGTAAAACCCTTAACCCTAAAACCCAAACATGAAAAACATAAACACTAAATCTTAAACCCAAAACCCTAACCCTAAAACCCTAACATGGAAAACATAAACCCTATACACTAACCCTAACCCTAAACCCTAAACCCGAAGCCTAAAACCTAAACCCTAACATGGACACCACAAAACCCTAAACCCTAAGCCTAAACATAAAACCCTTAACCCATAAACCCTAAAAACCCAAACATGGAAAGCCCAAACCCTAACTCTAAACCCTAAAAACATAAATCCTAAGCCTAAACCCTAAACCATAAAGGGAAAACCCCTATACCCTAAACCCTAACCCTAATATTGATACCCCAAAACCCTAAGCCTAAATGACAACCCTTAACCCTAAAACCCTAACATGAAAAACATAAACCCTAAACCCTAAACCCTAACCCTAAATGCTAAACCCTAAAACTCTAAACCCGAAACCCTAAAACTCAAAGCACCAATTGAAATCTCAAAATGCCAAAACCCTAGAACTCTAACATTTACATTGCAAAACCCTAAACCCAAAACCCTAACCCTAAAACCCTGAAAACCATAACATGGAATACCTAAACCTTAAACCCTAATCCCTAAACCCTAAACCCTAAAACCTAAGCCTAAATGTAAAACACAAAATGCTAAACCATAAAACCCTAAACCCGAAACCCTAAAACGCAAAGCACAAATTGAAATCTTAAAATGCCAAAACCCTAAAACTCGAACATTTACATTGGAAAACCCTAAACCCAAAACCCTAACCCTAAAACCTTGAAAACTATAACATTGAATACCTAAACCATAAACAGTAATCCCTTAACCCTAAACCCTAAAACCTAAGCCTAAATGTAAAACACAAAAACCTAAACCGTAAAACCCTAACATGGAAAACCAAAAGCAAAAACCCTAGCCCTAAATCCTAAACCCTAAAACCCTAACATGAAAAACATAAACCCTAAACCCTAAACCCTAACCCTAAATGCTAAACCCGAAACCCTAGAACGCAAAACACATATTGAAATCATAAAATGCCAAAACCCTAAAACCCTAACATTTACATTGCAAAACCCTAAACCCAAAACCCTAACCCTAAAACCCTGAAAACCATAACATGGAATACCTAAACCTTAAACCCTAATCCCTAAACCCAAAACCCTAAAACCTAAGCCTAAATGTAAAACACAAAACCCTAAAACCCTAACATGGAAAACCAAAAGACAAAACCCTAACCCTAAATTCTAAACCCTAAAACCTTTAACCCTAAGCCTAAACGTAAATCCATAAAGCCAAAACCGTGAAACGTAAAACTCTAATATTGAAACCCTAAAACCCCAAAACCGAAAAACCCAAAACCCAAAACCTAAAACCCTAACCCTGAACCCTGTACTCTAAACCCTAACCCTTACATTGATACCCCAAAACCCTAAACCCTAAGCCTAAATGTAAAACCCTTAACCCTAAAACCCTAACATTTACATTGCAAAACCCTAAACCCAAAACCCTAACCCTAAAACCATGAAAACCATAACATGGAATACCTAAACCTTAAACCCTAATCCCTAAACCGTAAACCCTAAAACCTAAGCCTAAATATAAAACACAAAACCCTAAACCCTAAAACCCTAACATGGAAAAAAAAAAGCCAAAACCCTAACCCTAAATCCTAAATCCTAAAACCCTTAACCCTAAGCCTAAACGTAAATCCATAAACCCAAAACCGTGAAACGTAAAACTATAATATTGAAACCCTAAAACTCCAAAACCGAAAAACCCAAAACCCAA
Source organism: Catharanthus roseus (assembly GCA_028651295.1). Lineage (NCBI taxonomy): Eukaryota > Viridiplantae > Streptophyta > Magnoliopsida > Gentianales > Apocynaceae > Catharanthus > Catharanthus roseus. The sequence goes on from JAPQWS010000083.1 coordinate 7,422,481, forward strand.
AACCTAAAACCCTAACCCTGAACCCTGTACTCTAAACCCTAACCCTTACATTGATACCCCAAAACCCTAAACCCTAAGCCTAAATGTAAAACCCTAAACCCTAAGACTAAATGTAAAACCCTTAACCCTAAAACCCTAACATGAAAAACATAAACATTAAACCCTAAACCCCAAACCCTAACCCTAAAACCCTAACATGGAAAACATAAACCCTATACCCTAACCCTAACCCTAAACCCTAAACCCTAAACCCTAACCCTAAACCCTAAACCCGAAGCCTAAAACCTAAACCCTAACATTGACACCACAAAACCCTAAACCCTAAGCCTAAACATAAAACCTTAACCCATAAACCCTAATAACCCTAACATGGAAAGCCCAAACACTAACTCCAAACCTAAAAAATGTAAATCCTAAGCCTAAACCCTAAACCATAAACGCAAAACCCCTATACCCTAAACCCTAACCCTAATATTGATACCCCAAAACCCTATGCCTAAATGTAAAACCCTTAACCCTAAAACCCTAACATGAAAAACATAAACCCTAAACCCTAAACCCTAACCCTAAATGCTAAACCCTAAAACCCTAAACCCGAAACCCTAAAACTCAAAGCACAAATTGAAATCTTAAAATGCCAAAACCCTAAAACTCTAACATTTACATTGCAAAACCCTAAACCCAAAACCCTAACCCAGAAACCCTGAAAACCATAACACGGAATACCTAAACCTTAAACCCTAATCCCTAAACCCTAAACCCTAAAACCTAAGCTTAAATGTAAAACACAAAATTCTAAACCCTAAAACCCTAAACCTGAAACCCTAAAACGCAAAGCACAAATTAAAATCGTAAAATGCCAAAACCCTAAAACTCTAACATTTACATTGCAAAACCCTAAACCCAAAACCCTAAGCCTAAAACTTGAAAAGCATAACATTGAATACCTAAACCATAAACAGTAATCCCTAAACCCTAAACCCTAAAACCTAAGCCTAAATGTAAAACACAAAACCCTAAACCGTAAAACCCTAACATGGAAAACCAAAAGCCAAAACCCTAACCCTAAATCCTAAACCCTAAAACCATAAACCCTAAAACCCTAACCTGAAAAACATAAACCCTAAACCCTAAACCGTAACCCTAAATACTAAACCCTAAAACCCTAAACCCGAAACCCTAAAACTCAAAGCACAAATTGAAATCTTAAAATGCCAAAACCCTAAAACTCTAGCATTTACATTGCAAAACCCTAAACCCAAAACCCTAACCCAAAAACCCTGAAAACCATAACATGGAATACCTAAACCTTAAACCCTAAACCCTAAACCCTAAAACCTAAGCTTAAATGTAAAACACAAAATTCTAAACCCTAAAACCCTAAACCTGAAACCCTATAACGCAAAGCACAAATTGAAATCGTAAAATGCCAAAACCCTAAAACTCTAACATTTACATTGCAAAACCCTAAACCCAAAACCCTAAGCCTATAACCCTGAAAACCATAACATGGAATACCTAAACCATAAACAGTAATCCCTAAACCCTATACCCTAAAACGTAAGCCTAAATGTAAAACACAAAACCCTAAACCGTAAAACCCTAACATGGAAAACCAAAAGCCAAAACCCTAACCCTAAATCCTAAACCCTAAAACCATAAACCCTAAAACCCTAACATGAAAAACATAAACCCTAAACCCTAAACCCTAACCCTAAATGCTAAACCCTAAAACCCTAAACCCGAAACCCTAAAACTCAAAGCACAAATTAAAATCTTAAAATGCCAAAACCCTAAAACTCTAACATTTACATTGCAAAACCCTAAACCCAAAACCCTAACCCTAAAACCCTGAAAACCATAACATGGAATACGTAAACCTTAAACCCTAATCCCTAAACCCTAAACCCTAAAACCTAAGCCTAAATGTAAAACACAAAACCCTAAACCCTAAAACCCTAACATGGAAAACAAAAAGCCAAAACCCTAAGCCTAAAACCCTTAACCCTATGCCTAAACGTAAATCCATAAACCCAAAACCCTGAAACGTAAAACTCTAATATTGAAACCCCAAAACCGAAAAAGCCCAGAAAACCCAAAAGCCTAAAACCCTAACCCACGAGACCACGCACTCTAAACCCTAACCCTTACATTTGATACCCCAAAACCCTAAACCCACTAAGCTTAAATGTCAAACCCACTAAACCCCTAAGCCTAAATGTAAAACACTTAACCCTAAAAACCCTAACATGAAAAACGTAAACATTAAACCCTAAACCCCAAACCCTAACCCTAAAACCCTAACATGGAAAACATAAACCCTATACCCTAACCCTAACCCTAAACCCTAAACCCTAACCCTAAACCCTAGACCCGAAGCCTAAAACCTAAACCCTAACATTGACACCACAAAACCATAAACCCTAAGCCTAAACATAAACCCCTTAACCCATAAACCCTAATAACCCTAACATGGATAGCCCAAACACTAACTCCAAACCCAAAAAACGTAAATCCTAAGCCTAAGCCCTAAACCATAAACGCAAAACCCTTATACCCTAAACCCTAACCCTAATATTGATACCCCAAAACCCTATGCCTAAATGTAAAACCCTTAACCCTAAAACCCTAAGATGAAAAACATAAACCCTAAACCCAAACCCTAAATGCTAAACCCTAAACCCCTAAACCCTAAAACCTAAGCCTAATTGTAAAACACAAAACCCTAAACCCTAAAACCCTAACATGGAAGAGCCAGAAAGCCAAAACCACTGACCCTAAATCCTGAAACCACTAAAACTACTAAAGCCACTAAAAGCAGTAAAACCACTAAAACACTAACATGAAAACATAAACCCTAAAGCCCTAAGCCACTAACACTAAATGCTAGGCAGAAACCACTAAAAGCGCAAAACACAAAGTTGAAATCTTAAAATGCCAGAAACCCTAACATTTACATTGCAAAACCCAAAAGCCTAAAACCACTAACCCTAAAACCACAGAAAACCATAACATGGAATACCTAAGCGCTTAAACCCACTAATCCCTAAACCCTAAACCACTAAAACCTAAGCCTAAATGTAAAAACACAAAACCCTAAACCACTAAAAACCACTAACATGGAAAACAAAAAGCCAAAACCACAACCCTAAATCCTAAAGCCAGTAAAACCCTTAACCCTAAGCCTAAATGTAAATCCATAAACCCAAAATCGTGAAACATGAAACTCTAATATTGAAACCCTAAAACTCCAAAACCGAAAAACCCAAAACCCAAAACCTAAAACCCTAACCCACGAGACCACCGCACTCTAAAACCCTAACCCTTACATTGATACCCAAAACCCTACACCCTAAGTCTAAATGTAAAACCACTAAACCCTAAGCCTAAATGTAAAACCCATAACCTAAAACCCCTAACATGAAAAAACATAAACATTAAACCCTTAACCCCCAAACCCTAACCCTAAAACCCCTAACATGAAAAACATAAACCTATACCACTAACCCTAACCCTAAAACCTAAACCCCTAACCACTAAACCTTAAACCCAGAGCCTAAAACCTAAACCCCTAACATTGACACCACAAAACCACTAAACCCTAAGCCTAAACATAAAACCACTTAACCCATAAACGCTAATAACCCACTAACATGGAAAGCCCAGAACACTAACTCCAGAAACCCAAAAACGTAAATCCTAAGCCTAAACCCTAAACCATAAAGCGTAAAAACCCCCATGCCCCTAAACCACTAACCCTAATATTGATGCCCCCAAAAGCCACTATGCCTAAATGTAAAACCCTTAACCCTAAAACCCTATCATGAAAAAACATAAAGCCACTAACCCTAAATGCTAAACCCTAAAACCCTAAACCCAGAAACCACTAAAGACTCAAAGCACAGATTGAAATCTTAAAATGCAGAAACCCTAAAACTCTAACATTTACATTTGCAAAACCACTAAACCAAAAACCCTAACCCAAAAACCCACGAAAACCATAACATGGAATACCTAAACCTTAAACCACTAAACCACTAAACCCTAAAAAGCCTAAGCTTAAATGTAAAACACAAAATTCTAAACCCTAAAACCCTAAGCACAGAAACCCTATATCGCAAAGCCACAAATTGAAATCGTGAAATGCCAAAACCACAAAACTCTAACATTTACATTTGCAAAACCACTAAACCCAGAAACCACTAAGCCTAAAACCACAGAAAACCATAACATGGAATACCTAAACCATAAACGGTAATCCACTAAACCCTATACCACTAAAACGTAAGCCTAAAATGTAAAACAGAAAGCCACTAGCCCAGTAAAGACCACTGACATGGAAAGACCAAAGAGCCAGAAACCACTAACCCTAAATCCTAAAGCCCTAAAACTATAAAGCCACTAAACCCTAACTCTGAAAAACATAAACCACTAAACCACTAAACCCTAACCACTAAATGCTAAACCCTAAAACCACTAGACCCAGAAACCACTAAAAGCTCAAAGCACTGAAATTAAAATCTTAAAATGCGAAAACCACTAAAACTCTAACATTTACATTGCAAAACCCAAAACCACTAACCCAGAAAACCCTAAAAACCATAACATGGAATACGTAAACCTTAAACCACTAATCACTAAACCCTAAAGCCCTAAAACCTAAGCCTAAATGTAAAACCTGAAAACACTAAACCCTAAAACCATAACATGGAAAACAAAAGAAGCCCAAAACCCTAACCCTAAAACCCTTAACCACTATGCCTAAAGCGTAAATCCATAACCCCAGAAACCACGAAGCGTAAAAGCTCTAATATTGAAACCCCCAAAGCCGAAAAACCCCAGAAACCCAAAAGCCTAAAACCCTAACCACAGAACCCCTGCACTCTAAACCCTAACCTTTACATTGATACCCCAAAACCACTAAAGCCACTAAGCTTAAATGTCAAACCACTAAACCACTAAGCCTAAATGTAAAACCTTAACCCCTAAAAACCACTAACATGAAAAACGTAAACATTAAACCACTAAACCCCCAGACCCTAACCCTAAAACCACTAACATGGAAAACATAAACCACTATGCCCTAACCACTAACCACTAAACCACTAAACCCTAACCACTGAAACCACTAGACCCAGAAAGCCTAAAACCTAAACCCTAACATTGACACCACAAAACCACTAAACCACTAGCCTAAACATAAAACCACTTAACCCGTAAACCACTAATAACCACTAACATGGATAGCCCAGAACACTAACTCCAAACCCCAACGTAAATCCTAAGCCTAAACCACTAAACCATAAAGCGCAAAACCCATATACCCTAAACCACAACCCTAATGTTGATGCCCCCAGAGCCACTATGCCTAAATGTAAAACCACTTAACCCTAAAACCACTAAGATGAAAAACATAAACCACTAAAGCCACTAAAGCCCCTGACCCTAAATGCTAAACCACTAAAGACCACTAAAGCCCAGAAACCCCCAAAAGCTCGAAGCACGAAATTGAAATCTTAAAATGCGAAACCACTAAAACTCTAACATTACATTTGTAAAACCACTAAACCCAAAAACCACAACCCTAAAAACCACGAAAACCATAACATGGAATACCTAAACCTTAAACCCTAATCCCTAAACCCCCAAACCCTAAAACCTAAGCCTAAATGTAAAACACAAAATGCTAAACCACTAGACACTGAAACCACTAAAACGCAAAGCACAAATTGAAATCTTAAAATGCCAAAACTACGAAAAGCATAACATGGAATACCTAAACCATAAAGCGGTAATCACTAAACCACGAGACCCTAAACCACTAAATGTAAAACACGAGACCACTAAAGCCCAGTAAAACCACTAACATGGAAAAGCCCCAAAAGCGAAAACCACTGACCCTAAATCCTAAACCCTAAAACCATAAACACTAAAAACCCTAACATGAAAAAACATAAACCACTAAACCCTAAACCCCTAACCACTAAATGCTAAAACCCAGAGAAACCCCGAATACGTGAAAACACTAAATTGAAATCATAAAATGCAAAATCCTAAAACCACTAACATTTACGTTTCCAAAACCCACTAAACCCAAAACCACGACCCTAAAACCACAGAAAACCATAACATGGAATACCTAAACCTTAAACCACTAATCCCTAAACCCTAAACCCTAAAAACCTAAGCCTAAATGTAAAACACGAAAACCACTAAACCCTACAGAAACCACTAACATGGAAAACCAAAAGCGAAAACCACTAACCCTAAATCCTAAACCCTAAAACCTTTAACCACTAAGCCTAAACGTAAATCCATAAACCCCAAAGGCGTGAAACGTAAAACTCTAATATTGAAACCACAAAAACCCAAAAGCAGAAAAACCCGAAACCCCCAGACCTAAAAGCCCCGACCACAGACACACGGTACTCTAAACCCCTAACCACTTACATTGATACCCCAAAACCACTAAAACCCCTGAGCCTAAATGTAAAACCCGCTAACCACTAAAAACCCACGACATTTACATTTGCAAAACCCTAAACCAAAAACCACTAACCACAAAAACCACGAAAACCATAACATGGAATACCTAAACCTTAAACCCTAATCACTAAACCCTAAACCACTAAAAGCGTAAGCCTAAATTTAATGCACAAAGACCACTAAAGCCCTAAAAACCACTAACATGGAAGACCAAAAGCCCGAAGCCACTGACCCTAAATGCGAGACCTAAGAGCCACTTAACCCTAAGCTAGCGTAGAATCCGTAAAGCGAGGCCGGGTGAAAGCGTGAGGCTGCAATGTTGAAAGCACTAAAGGCCCCCAGAGCCAAAAAGCCTAAAACCACTTACCTCCCGAGACCACTATGCTCTAAAGCCACAACCGCTACATTGATGACCCCGAGGCCACTAGACCACTAGGCCTAAATGTAAAGACCACTCAACCACTAAAACCCTAACATTTACATTGCAGAGACCACTAAACCACTAAACCACTAACCTAAAAGCCACAGAAAACCATAACATGGAATACCCTAAACCTTAAAGCCACTAATCCCACTAAAGCCACTAAACCCTAAAACGTAAGCCTAAATGTAAAACAAAAACCCGAAAAGCCCTAAAACCACTAACATGGAAAGACCAGAAAGCCCGAAACCACTAACCCTAGATTCTAAAGCCCCTAAAGACCACTTAACCACTAAGCCCCAGACGTGAAATCTATAAAGCCCCGAAAGCCGGGTGAAAGCGTAAGGCTGCTAATGTTGAGACCACAAGAGCCCCAGAAGCCGAAAAGCCCCAGACCCAGAGACATAAAAGCCACTGACCTCGGACCCTCTGCTCTAAAGCCACTAACCGCTACATCGATGCCCCGAAAGCCACTAAAGCCACTAATCCTAAATGTAAAACCCTTAACCCTAAAACCTTAACAATTACATTGCAAACCCCTAAACCCAAAACCCCTACCCTAAAACCCTGAAAACCATAACATGAAAACCATAACATGGAACACCTAAACCATAAACAGTAATCCCAAAACCCTAAACCCTAAATCCTAAGGCTAAATGTAAAACATAAAACCTTAAACCCTAAAACCCTAACATGGAAAACCAAAAGCCAAAACCCTAACCCTAAATCCTAAACCCTAAAATTCTAAACCCTAAAACCCTAAACCCTAACATGAAAAACATAAACCCTAAACCCTAAACCCTAACCCTAAATGCTAAACCCGAAACCCTAAAACACAAAACACAAAATGAAATCATAAAATGCCAAAACCCTAACATTTACATTGCAAAACCCTAAACCCAAAACCTAACCCTAAAACCCTGAAAACCATTACATGGAATACCTAAACCTTAAACCCTAATCCCTAAACCCTAAACCCTAAAACCTAAGCCTAAATGTAAAACAGAAAACCCTAAACCCTAAAACCACTAACATGGAAAAGCCAAAAGCGAGAAACCACTAACCCTAAATTCTAAACCACTAAAGACCCGCTTAAACCTAAGCTAGCGTAGAATCCATAAACCCCGAAAAGTGCGTGAAGCGTAAAGATTCTAATATTGAGACCCTAAAACCCCCAGAGCCAGAAAGACCCAGAGCCAGAAGCCTAAAAGCCACTGACCACGAGACCACGTGCTCTAAAGCCCTAACCACTTACATTGATGCCCGAAAAAGCCACTAAACCACTGAGCCTAGAATGTAAGACCCATCAACCACTAAAAGCCACTAACATTTGCTTTGCAAAACCACTAAACCCAAAACCACTAACCCATAAAACCACAGAAAAGCCGTAACATGGAATACCTAAACCATAAACCACAAACCACTAAAAGCGTAAGCTGAAAATGTAAAACACAAAACCACTAAACCACTAGGACCACTAACATGGAAAAGCAAAAGCCCGAAAACCACTAACCCTAAATTCTAAAGCCTAAATCCTTAACCCTAAGCTAGCGTAAATCCAGTAAAACCCCGAAAGCGGGTGAAAGCGTAAAGGCTCTAATGTTGAAAGCCACTAAAAGCCCCCAAAGACAGAAAGGCCCCAGAGCCCAGAGCCTAAAAGCTCTGACCACTGAGACCACGTCCTCTAAGCCCTAACCGCTTGCATTGATGCCCCAGAGCCACTAAAGCCACTAAGCCTGAAATGTAAAAACCCGCTTAACCACAAAACCCTAACATTTACAGCTGCAAAGACCACTAAAGCCAAAACCACAACCTAAAACCACGAAAACCATAACATGGAATACCTAAACCATAAAGCGGTGAATCCCTAAAGCCTAAAGCCCTAAAAGCCTGAAGCCTGGAAATGTAAAGACACAGAAGCCACTGAGCCACGGAGCCACTAACATGGAAAGGCCAAGAAGCGAAAACCACTGGCCCTAAATCCTAAACCCTAAAGACCACTGAGCCATAAAAGCCACTAAACCACTAAAAACCACTAACATGAAGAAAACATAAAGCCACTAAAGCCCTAACCTAGAAATGCTAAAGCACGAGAACCACTAAAAGCGCAAAACACGAGTTGGAAATCTTAAAATGCAGAAACCCCTAACATTTACGGTGCTGAAAGACCCTAAACCCAGAGACCCTAACCTAAAACCACAGAAAAGCCATAACATGGAGTACACAAACCTTAAACCACTAATCACTAAACCCTAAACCCTAAATCCTAAGCCTAAATGAAAAAACACAAAGACCACTAAACCCTAAAACCCTAACATGGAAGAGCAAAAGAGGTAAAGCCACTTACCCTAAATCAAGAGCACCAGAGCCATCAACCTGGCCTAAAGGGTAGATCCAGTAAAGCCCAAAAAGCCGGGTGAAGCGTGAGGCTCTAATGTTGAAAGCCACTAAAGACCCCCAAAGGGTTGAAAGACCCCAGAAGCTCGAGGCCTAAAAGCCCTAACCACGACATCGATGCCCCCAAAGGCCTTAAAGCCACTAAGCCTGAAATGTAAACCCATCAATCCTAAAACCACTAACATGAAGGAACATAAACACTACACCATAAACCCCAGAGCCACTAACCTAAAACCACTTACATGGAAAGACATAAAACCTATACCCTAACTTGATCCCTAAACCCTAAACCCTAACCTAAACCACTAGACCCAGAAGCCTAAAACCTAAACCCTAACATGGACACTACAAACCCACTAAACCACTAGCCTAAACATAAAAACCCTTAACCCATAAACCCTAAAAAAATCCTAACATTGGAAAGCCCAGAACCACTAACTCCAGACCCACTAAAAACATAAATCCTAAAGCCTAAAACCCTAAACCATAAACGCAAAATTGATGCCTAAACCCTAAAGCCCCTAACCACTAATATTGATGCCCCCCAAAGACACTTGAGCCTAAATGTAAGACCACTTAACCACAAAAAGCCACTAACATGAAAAAACATAAAGCCACTGAAACCCCCAGACCACTGACCTAAATGCTAAAGCCACTAAAGACCACTAAAGCCCGAGAGCCTCAAAGGCTCGAAAGCGCAAAGTTGAAATCTTAAAATGCCAAAACCACTAAAAGCTCTAACATTTACATTCCATGACCCTAAAGCCCCAGAAGCCACTAACCACTAAAAGCCCGGGAAAGACCATAACATGGAATACCTAAACCTTAAACCACTAATCACTAAACCCTAAACCCTAAAACCTAAGCCTAAATGTAAAGACACAAAATGCTAGAAACCCTAAAACCACTAAGCACAGAGCCACTAAAAGCGCAAAGCACGAGTTGAAATCTTAAAATGCCCAGAAACCACTAAAACTACTAACATTTACATTTGCAAAACCCCAGAAACCACTAACCCTAAAGACCACTGAAAAACATAACATGGAATACCTAAACCATAAACGATAATCCACTAAAGCCACTAAAGCCTAAAAGCCTAAGCCTAAATGTGAAAACCACGATACCCTAGGCAGTAAAACCACTGACATGGAAAGACCCAGACGCCCGAAACCACTAACCCTAAATCCTAAACCACTAAAAGCCATAAACCCTAAAACCACTAACATGAAAAACATAAACCCTAAAGCCCTAACAATAAATGCTACACACGAAACCACTAAAGCGCGAAAACCACGAAATTGAAATCATAAAATGCGAAAACCACTAAAACCATAACATTTACATTTGCAAAGACCACTAAACACAAAAGCCACTAACCCTAAAACCACAGAGCCATAACATGGAATACCTAAACCTTATGCCACTAATCCCTAAACCCTAAAGCCACTAAAAGCTAAGCCTAAATGTAAAGACACAAAGACCCACTAAACCCTAAAAGCCACTAACATGGAAGGCCAAAAGCGAAACCCTAACCCTAGAATTCTAAACCCTAAAACCACTTAGCCACTAACACTAAGCGTAAATATATAAACCCCAGAGCCAGTGAAACGTAAAGCTCTAATATTGAAACCCTAAAGCCACAAAACCGAAAAACCCAAAACCTAAAGCCTAAAATCCTAACCCTAAACCCTGTACTCTAAACCCTAACCCTTACATTGATTCCCTAAAGACCTAAACCCTAAGCCTAAAAATAAAACCGTTAACCCTAAAACCCTAACATTTACATTGCAAAACCCTAAACCAAAAACTCTAATCCTAAAACCATGAAAACCATAACTTGGAACACCTAAACCATAAAGCGGGTGATCCCTATGCTCTAAACCACTAAAACCTAGGCCTAAATGTAAAAACACGAAAACCACTAAAGCCTAAAAGCCACTAGCATGGAAAGACCAAAAGGCGAAACCACTAACCCTAAATCCTAAACCCTAAAACTTTAAACCCATAAAAGCCACTATAACCACTAACATGAAAAAGCATAAACCCCAGACCACTAACCCTAAATGCTAGGCACAGAGCCACTAAAAGCGCAAAACCCAAAGTTGGATTCTTAAAATGCAGAAACCACAACATTTTACATTTGTAAAGACCACTAAACCCAGAAACCACTAACCCTAAAGCCTTGAGAAACCATAACATGGAATACCTAAACCTTAAACCACTAATCCACTAAACCACTAAAGCCTAAGCCTAAATGTAAAACAAAAAAGCCACTTAACCACTAAGCTAGCGTGAAATCCATAAACCCCAGAGCGGGTGAAACGTAAAAGCTCTAATATTGAAAGCCTTAAAAGCCCGAAAGCAGGGAAGACCCAGAGGCCCAGAGCCTAAAAGCCACTAACCACGGACACTGTGCTCTAAAGCCTAACCACGACATTGATGCCCCGATACCTAAACCATAAACACTAATCCCTAAACCACTAAAGCCCTAAAGGCCTAAGCCTGAAATGTAAAACCACGAGACCACTAAGCGGTAAAATCCTAACATGGAAGGCCAAAAGGGAAAAACCTTAACCCTAAATTCTAAACCCTAAAGACCACTAAACCCTAAAACCACTAACAAGAAAAAACATAAACCACTAAACCACTAAAGCCCTGACAGCCAAATGCTAAACCCTACAACCCAAGAGCCGAGAACCACTAAAGCGCGAAAACCTGAGTTGAAATCTTAAAATGCCGAAACCACTAAAAGCCACTAACATTTACATTTGCAAAGACCACTAAAGCCCCAGAAAGCCTAACCTAAAACCACGAAAACCATAACATGGAATACCTAAAGCCTTAAACCCTAATCCCTAACCCTAAAGCCTAAAAGCACGAGGCCTGAAATGTAAAACCACAAAAGCCACTAAAGCCATAAAACCACTAACACGGAAAGGCCAAAAGCCCGAAAACCCTAACCCTGAGATTCTAAATCCTAAAACCACTTACCCCTGAGCCTGAGCGTAAATCCATAAAGCCTAAAGCAGGGTGAAACGTCAGAGCTATGATATTGAAAGCCTAAAAGCCCCCAGAGCCGAAAGAGCACTAAAGGCCTAAAGCCGAAAACCACTAACCACGAGACCACGTACTCTAAGCCCTAACCCTTACATTGATGCCTAAAAGCCTAAACCACTAGGCTAGAAATGTAAGACCCTCAACCCATAAAACCCACTAACATTTACATTTGCAAAGCTAGTAAACCCAAAAGCCTTAACCCTAAAACCATGAAAACCATAACATGGAATACCTAAACCTTAAACCACTAATCACTAAAGCCCTAAACCCTAAAAGCCTAAGCCCAGTCGTGAAAACACGAGACCACTAAACCCTAAAAGCCACTAACATGGAAGGCCAGAAAGCGAAGACCACTGACCCCGAGTTCTAAGCCCTAAAAGCCATCAGCCTGACCACTAAGCATAAATATATAAACCTAAAAGCGGGTGAGACGTAAGGCTCTAATATTGAAACCCTAAAGCCACAAAGCCGAAAAAGCCCGAAACCTAAAAGCCTAAAATCCTAACCCTAAACCACTGTACTCTAAACGCCCTAACCCTTGCATTGATGCCCCAAAGCCACTAAACCACTAAGCTAAAAAATAAAAGCAGTTAACCACTAAAAGCCACTAACATTTACATTTGCAAAACCCTAAACCAAAAAACCACTAATCCTAAAACCATGAAAACCATAACTTGGAATACCTAAACCATAAGCGATAATCACTATACCCTAAACCACTAAAACCTAAGCCTAAATGTAAAGCACAAAGCCACTAAACCCTAAAAGCCACTGGCATGGAAGGCCAAAAAGCGAGGCCCTAACACTGAAATCCTAGACCCTAAAACCCTATAGCCCTAACATGAAAAACATAGACCCCCAGACCCACTAACCCTAAAGTGCTAAAGCCGAGAACCACTAAAAGCGCAAAACACAAATTGAATTCTTAAAATGCCAGAAAACCCTAACATTTTACATTGTAAAACCCAGAAACCCAGAAACCCCTAAACCCTAAAGCCTTGAAAACCATAACATGGAATACCTAAACCCTTAAACCACTAATCCCATCAACCCACAAAACCTAAGCCTAAATGTAAAACAAAAAAACCCACAAATCCTAAACCCACTAAAACCACTCAACACTAAGCCTAAACGTGAAATCCATAAACCCCAAGCGAGTGAAGCGTGAGACTCTAATATTGAGACCTTAAAGACCCCAGAAAGCCGAAAAGCCCAGAGACCCAGAGACCTAAAAGCCACTAACCCACAGACCACTGTACTCTAAAGCCCTAACCAGGGACATTGATGCCCAAAAGACCCACTAAACCCTAGCTCTAAATGTAAAACAGCTCAATCCTAAAAACCACTAACATGAAAAACATAAACACTAAACCTTAAACCCAGAACCCTAACCACTAAAAGCCCCTAACATGGAAAACATAAACCCTATGCCACGACCACTAACCTGCCAAACCCTAAAGCCACTAACCTAAAGCCACTAAAGCCCGAGGCCTAAAACCTAAACCCTAACATGGACACCACAAAACCACTAAACCCTAAGCCTAAATATAAAACCCTTAACCCATAAACCCCTAACATGAAGAGCCCAGAACCCTAACTCCAGACCACTAAAAACATAAATACTAAGCCTAAAGCCCTAAAGCGATGAAACCTGAAACCCACTATACCTAAAGCCACAACCCTAATGTTGATGCCCCCAGAGCCCCTGAGCCTGAAATGTAAAGGCCATAGCCTAAAACCACTGACATGAAAAGACATAGGCCACTAAAGCCCCAGAGCCACTGACCTAAAGTGCTAAAGCCTACAAGCCCTAGGCCCGAGAGCCCTAACATTTACATGCCAGAAACCATGAAGCCACTAAAAGCTCTAACATTTGCATTTGCAAAGGCCATAAAGCCCGAGAGCCACTAACCTAAAAGCCACAGAAAACCATAACATGGAATACCTAAGCTGCAAACCACTAATCCACTAAACCCTAAGCCCTAAAAGCCTAAGCCTAAGCGTAAAGACACAAAAGCCACTAAACCCGAAAAACCACTAACATGGAAAACAAAAAGCGAAACCACTAACCGCTAATCCTAAAACCTAAAACCACTAACCTAAGCCTAAAAGTAAATCCATAATCCTAAAAGTCGGGTGAAGCGTAAAACTCTAATGTTGAGACACTAAAACCCCAAAGCGAAAGGCAGAGCCCCAGAGGCCTAAAGCCACTGACACTGAGACCACTATGCCACTGAAGCCACTTGCCCTAGCAGTTGATGCCCCCAGAGCCACTAGGCCTAAAGCGTAAGGCCACTTAGCCACGAGACCACTAACATGAAAAACATAACCCTAAATGCTAAACCCTAAAACACTAAAGCTCGAGAACCACTAAAAAGCGCGAAAACCACAGATTGAAATCATAAAATGCGAAAACCACTAAAACCACTAACATTTACATTTGCAAAACCACTAAAACCCCAAAAGCCACAACCCTAAAACCACAGAAAACCATAACATGGAATACCTAAACCATAAAGCGATAATCACTATGCCTAAAGCCATAAAACCCTAAGCCTAAATGTAAAAGCACAAAGCAGTAAAGCCACTAAAAGCCACTAACATGGAAAAGCCAAAGATCCAAAGCTCTGACCATAAAGTCCTAGGCCACTTGAGCCTTAAAGCCACTAAAGACCCTGACATGGAAAAACATAAAGCCTAAGCCACTGACCCTGAGTGCTAGGCCGAAAGCCACGGAAGCATGAGAAACACTGAGTTGAAATCATAAAATGCGAAACCACTAAAACCACTAACATTTACATTGCAAAACCACTAAACCCCAGAAACCCTAACCTAAAACCACAGAAAACCATAACATGGAATACCTAAACCTTAAACCACAATCACTAAACACTAAATCGTAGAACCTAAGCCTAAATGTAAAACACTGAAAACCACTAAAGCAAAAACCACGACATGGAAAAGCAAAAAGCCAAAACCACTAAATCCTAAACCTAAAACCACCTAACCACTAAGCCTAAAGCGTAAATCCATAAACCCAAAGCGTGAAACGTAAAACTATAATATTGAAACACTAAAACCCCAAAGCCCAGAAAAACACTAAGAGCCAGAAAGCACTAAAAGCCCAGACCACAGACCACTGTGCTCTAAACCACTTACCACGACATTGATGCCCCTAAAACCCTAAACCCTCAGCTTAAATGTAAAAGCCATTAACCACTAAAGACCCACTAACATGAAAAAGCATAACCTCTAAGCCACTAAAGCCCCCGAGACCACTGATCCTAAAACCACTAATATGGAGAAACATAAAGCCACTGAAGCCACTGACCCACTGACCCCGAGACCCTAAGCCACTGAGCCAGGGAGCCTAAAGCCTAAAACCCTAACATTGACACCACAGAGCCACTAAAGCCACTGAGCCTAAACATAAAACCCTTAACCCATAAACCCTAAAAACCCCGAATATGGAAAGCCCGAAACCACTAACTCCAAACCACTAAAAACATAAATCCTAAGTTTAAACCCTAAACCCTAAACGCAAAACCCTAAAACGTAAAAGCTGTTATATTGAAACACTAAATTGACTCTACAAAACCACTAACCCTAAACCACTGATCAGAAAGCCACGAGACTCGGACCCTAAACCACTAAAGCATAAAACCACTGACCACGTGCCCGCATGCCACTGAAGCCCCAACCACTAACATTGACACCCCAAAGACCACTAAGCTAAGCGTAAAACCCATAGCCACTAAAATCCTAACATGAAAAAACATAGCCCTAAATTCAAAACACTAAAACCACTAAACCGAGAAACCACTAAAAGCATAAAAACCACAAAGTGAAATCATAAAATGCCAGAAACCACAAAACCACGACATTTACATTTGCAAAACCACTAAACCCGACACCCCTAACCCTAAAACCACGAAAACCATAACATGGATTACCTAAACCTTAAACCACTAATCCCCAAAACCCAGAAACCCTAAAACCTAAGCCTAAAAATGTAAAAAACAAAACCACTAAACCCTAAAACCTTAACATGGAAAAGCCAAAAGCGAAACCCTAACCTAGATTCTAAATCCTAAAACCATAACCCTAAGCCTAAAGCGTAAATCCATAAAGCGAAAGCGGGTGAAAGCGTAAGACTCTAATATTGAAAGCACTAAAACCCCGAGAGCCAAAAAAGACCCCGAAACCCAAGAGCCTAAAAGCCACTTACCTTGAGACCACTATACTCTAAACCCTAACCCTTACATTGATGCCCCAAGACCACTAAAGCCACTAAGCCTCAAATGTAAAACCCTTAACCCTAAAACCCTAACATTTACATTTGCAAAACCACTAAACCACTAAACCCTAACACTAAAACCACGAAAAACCATAACATGGAATACCTAAACCTTAAACCACTAATCAGTAAAGCCCTAAACCCTAAAAGCGTAAGCCTAAATGTAAAACAAAAAACCACTAAACCCTAAAACCACTAACATGGAAGGCAAAAGCGAAACCACTAACCTAAGGCCCTTAACCTAAGCGAGACGTGGAAATCCATGAAACCCCAGAGCAGGTGAAACGTGAAAAGCTACATTATTGAGACCACTAAAAGCCCCAAGCCAGAAAGAGCCCCCAGACCCCAGAGGCCTAAAGACCACTGACAGCTTAGACCCTCTACTCTGAAGCCACTAACCGCTACATCGAGTTCCCCCAAAGCCTAAACCACTAATCCTGAAATGTAAAGACCCTTAACACTAAAAGCCTTAGCAATTGCATTTGCAGAGCCCCTAAAGCCCAGAAGCCCTGCCCTAAAGGCCACAGAAAACCATGGCTTGAAAACCATAACATGGGAACACCTAAACCATAAGCGGGTGATCCGAGAGCCACTAAGCCACTGAAATCCTAAGGCTAAATGTAAAGCATAAAAGCCTTAAACCACTAAAAAGCCCTGACATGGGAAAGCCAAAAGCCAAAGACCACTGACACTAAATCCTAAAGCCCTAAGATTCTAAAGCCACTAAAGGCCACTGAAGCCACTGACATGAAGAAGCATAGGCCACTGAGCCACTGAAGCCCTGACACTAGATGCTAGGGCAGGGAGCCACTAAAAGCAAAAAACACTGAAATTGAAATCATAAAATGCAGAAACCACTAACATTTACATTTGCAAAAGCCTAAACCCCAGAGAAACCTAACCCTAAAACCACAGAAAAGCCATTACATGGAATACCTAAACCTTAAACCACTAATCCACTAAACCCTAAAACCTAAGCCTAAATGTAAAAGCAGAAAACCTAAACCTTAAAACCACTAACATGGAAAACAAAAGCCAAAAGCCACTAACCCTAAATTCTAAACCCTAAAACCCTTAAATCTAAGCTAAAGCGTGAAATCCATAAACCCAGAAATGCGTGAAGCGTAAAGATTCTAATATTGAGACCCTAAAACCCCAAGCCGAAAGCACCCCAAAGAGCCCAGCTAAAAGCCACTAACCACAGACCACGTACTCCTAAAGCCCTAACCGCACGTTGATGCCCAAAGACCACTAGACCACTAGGCCTAGATGTAAGACCACTTAACCCTAAAGACCCTAACATTTTGCTTTGCAAAGCCACTAAACCCCAGAAACCACTAACCTAAAACCACAGAAAGCAGTAACATGGAATACCTAAACCATAAACCCTAAACCACTAAAACGTAAGCCTAAATGTAAAAACACAAAACCACTAAACCCTAGGACCCTAACATGGAAAACCAAAAGCCAAAACCACTAACACTGAAATTCTAAACCCGAGAATCCTTAACCCTAAGCTAGCGTAGAATCCGTAGAGCCCAGAGCGGGTGAAAGCGTAGAGCTCTAGTGTTGGAGCCACAAAAGCCCCAGAGCCCAGAAAAGCCCCAGAGCCCAGAGGCCACAAGGCTCTGACCACGGACCACGTCCTCTAAACCACTAACCCTTGCATTGATGCCCCAAAGACCACTAAAGCCACTAAGCTAAATGTAAAAGCCACTTAACCACAAAAGCCTAACATTTGCAACTGCAAAAGCCACTAAACCCAAGAAACCACAACCTAAAACCACGAAAACCATAACATGGAATACCTAAACCATAAACGGTGATCACTAAAGCCACTAAAGCCCTAAAAGCCTGAGCCTAAATGTAAAACCACGAAAGCCACTGAGCCACAGAGCCACTAACATGGAAGGCCAAGAGCGAAAGCCACTGACACTAAATCCTAGACCACTAAAGACCACTGAAACCATAAAAGCCACTAAAGCCACAAAACCACTAACATGAAAAACATAAACCACTAAAGCCCTAACCCTAAATGCTAAACACGAAACCACTAAAAGCGCAGAAAACCTGAAATTGAAATCTTAAAATGCCCAGAAACCACTAACATTTACGGTGCAAAACCCTAAACCCAGAAAGCCACTAACCTAAAACCCTAAAAAACCGTAACATGGAGTGCCTAAACCTCAAACCACTAATTACTAAGCCCTACAAAGCCCTAAATCCTAAGCCTAAATGAAAAACACAAAGACCACTAAACCCACTAAAAGCCACTAACATGGAAGACAAAAAGGTAAAACCCTTACCCTAAATCAGAGAACCACGAGAGCCATCAAAACCCTGGCTGAGCGTGAAATCCATAAAGCAAAGAAGCCGTGAAAGCGTAAAAGCTCTAATAGTGAGACCACTAAAACCCCAGAATTGAAAAGGCCAGAGCTCAAAGACCTAAAACCACTAACCACGAGCATCGATACCCCCAAAGAGCCCTTAAGCCACTAACATGAAAGGAACATAAACACTACACCATAAACCCCAGACCACTAACCCTCAAAACCACTTACATGGAAAACATAAAAGCCTATGCCCTAACTTGATCCCTAAACCACTAAACCACTAACCCTAAACCACTAGGCACGAAGCCTAAAAACCTAAAACCCCTAACATGGACACTACAAACCCCCTAAACCCTAGCTAAACATAAAACCATAACCCATGAAACCACTAAAAAATCCTAACGTGGAAAGCAGAACCACTAACTCCAGACCACTAAAAACATAAATCCTAAGCACTAAAACCTAAACCATAAACGCAAAATTGATACCACTAAGCCTAAAGCCCTAACCCTAATATTGATGCCCCCAGAAACCTTGAGCCTGAAATGTAAAACCCATCAACCTACAAAACCCTGACATGAAAAACATAAAGCCACAGACCCCCAGACCACTAACCCTAGTGCTAAACCCTAAAAGCCACTAAAGCCCAGAAGCCTAAAACTCGAAAGCGCAAAGTTGAAATCTTAAAGATGCGAAACCACTAAAACTCTAACATTTACATTTGCACAGACCACTAAAGCCCAGAAGCCACTAACCTGAAAGACCCAGGAAAACCATAACATGGAATACCTAAACCTTAAACCCACTCAATCCCTAAAGCCACTAAACCCTAAAAGCCTAAGCCTAAATGTAAAACACAAAATGCTAAACCCTAAAACCCTAAACACGAAACCCTAAAAGCATGAAAGCACTGAAATTGAAATCTTAAAAATGCAAAAACCACTAAAACTCTAACATTTACATTGCAAAAACCCAGAAACCACTAACCACTAAAACCACAGAAAAGCATAACATGGAATACCTAAACCATAAAGCGATAATCCCTAAACCACTAAACCCTAAAAACCTAAGCCTAAATGTAAAAACACCATGATACTGAGTAGTAAAACCACTAACATGGAAAACCAAAGCGCGAAAACCACTAACCCTAAATCCTAAACCACTAAAACCATAAACCCTAAAAACCCTAACATGAAAAACATAAACCACTAAAGCCACTAAAAATAAATCCTACACCGGAACCCTAAAGCGCAAAACCACAGATTGAAATCATAAAATGCGAAACCACTAAAACCATAACATTTACATTTGCAAAACCACTAAAACACAAAACCACTAACCCTAAAACCACGAAACCATAACATGGAATACCTAAACCTTAAACCCCTAATCCCTAAACCCTAAACCTAAAAGCTAAGCCTAAATGTAAAAGCACAAGACCACTAAAGCCACGGAGCCACTAACATGGAAGGCCAAAGAGCGAGAGCCACTGACCACTGAGTTCTAGAAACCCTAAAGACCCATTAACCACTGACCACTGGCGTGAAATATATAAAGCCCCGAAAGCGGGGTGAGCGTAAAGCTCTAATATTGAAAGCCACTAAAGGCCACAAAGGCCGAAAAACCCCAGAAACCTAAAGCCTAAAATCCTAACCACTAAACCACTGTACTCTAAACCCTAACCCTTACATTGATTCCCTAAAGACCTAAACCCTAAGCCTAAAAATAAAACCGTTAACCCTAAAACCCTAACATTTACATTGCAAAACCCTAAACCAAAAACCCTAATCCTAAAACCATGAAAACCATAACTTGGAACACCTAAAGCCATAAAGCGAGTGATCACTATACTCTAGGCCACTAAAAGCCTAGGCCTAAATGTAAAGACACAAAACCACTAAGCCCTAAAAGCCACTAACATGGAAAGGCCAAAAGCCAAAGACCCACTAACCCTAAATCCTAAAGCCACTAAAACTTTAAACCTAGAAACCACTATAACCCTAACATGGAAAAACATAAACCCCAGACCCTAACACTAAATGCTAAAGCACAGAAAGCCACTAAAACGCAAAACCTGCAAATTGAATTCTTAAAATGCCCAAAACCCTAACATTTACATTGTAAAGACCCATAAACCCCAGAAACCACTAACCCTAAAGCCTTGAAAACCATAACATGGAATACCTAAACCTTAAACCACTAATCCACTAAACCACTAAAGCCTAAGCCTAAATGTAAAACAAAAAAGCCACTAAATCCTAAACCCTAAAACCACTCAACCACTAAGCCTAAACGTAAATCCATAAACCCCAAAGCGCGTGAAGCGTAAGGCTACTAATATTGAGACCTTAAAGACCGAGCGGGGAAGACCCAAGAGCCCAGAGCCTAAGACCACTGACACTGAGACCACTGTACTCTAAAGCCTAACACGACATTGAGTGCCCCGATGCCTAGAGCCATAAACACTAATCCCTAGGCCTAAAGCCACTAAGGCCTAAGCTGAAAGTGTAAAAGCCACGAGGCCACTGGCGGTAAAGATCCTGGCATGGAAGGCCAAGGGAAAGACGCTTGACCTGAGTTCTAGGCCACTAAAGGCCACTAACAAGGAAAAGCATAGGCCACTAAAGCCTAGACCCTGACAGCCAAATGCTGAAACCTACGACCCTAAACCCAGAGAGCACTAAAGCGTAGAAACCTGAAGTTGAAATCTTAAAATGCGAGAACCCATAAAACCACTAACATTTGCATTTGCGAAAGCCACTGAGCCCCGAAGACCCTAACCTAAAGGCACGAAAACCATAACATGGAATGCCTAAACCTTAAGCCACTGATCCTAACCCCTAAACCCTAAAACACGGGAGCCTAAATGTAAAACACAAAACCCTAAACCCTAAAACCACTAACACGCGGAAGGCCCAAAAGCGAAACCTAACCCTAGATTCTAAATCCTAAAACCACTTGCCCCCTAGCTTTAACGTGAAATCCGTAAACCGAGCGAGTGAAGCGTCAGGCTATGATGTTGAGACCACTAAAGGCCCCAGAAATCGAAAGGCCTAAGACCTAAGGCCGAAAGGCCACTGACCCACGGACACTGTGCTCTAAAGCCACTAACCACTTGCGTTGATGCCACTGAGCCACTAAAGCCCTGGTAGGGAGTGTAAGGCCACTCGGCCCTAAAACCCTAACATTTGCATTGCAAGGCCAGTGAGCCCAAGGCCTTGACCCTAAAAGACCATGAAACCATAGCATGTGGATACCTAGGCCTATAGGCCACTGATCACTGAAGCCTAAAGCCCTGAGGCCTAGGCCCAGTGCGTAAGGCACAAAGGCCACTAGGCCACTAAAGGCCACTGACTGTGGAAGGCCAAAGGCGAAGGCCCTGACCCCGAGATTCTAGGCCACTAAAGGCCACGCAACCTGACACTAAAGCATAAATATATAAAGCCTAAAGGCGGGTGAAGCGTGAGACTCTATCTTTGAGACCCTAAAGGCCACCAAGTAGAAAGGCCAGAGCCTAAGGCCTAAAATCCTAACCCTAAACCACTGTGCTCTCTAAAGCCTTAACCGCACATTGATGCCCCCAGAGCCACTAAACCACTAGGCCTAAAAGAAATAAAACCGTTAACCACTAAAACCCTAACATTTACATTTGCAAAACCCTAGGCCAAAAAGCCCCTGATCCTAAAGACCATGAAAAGCCATGACCGGGATACCTAAAGCCATAGCGGTGATCCTACTATGCACCTAGCCCTAAAAGCCTAGGCCTGATGTAAAGCAGCAGCACTAAGCCTAAAGAGCACTGGCATGGAAAGCCAAGAGCCAAAGGCCACTGACCTAGATCCTAGAAGCCCTGAGGCTTTGCACCCTAAAACCACTATAACACTAACATGAAAAAGCATAAAGCCCCCAGACCCTAACCCTAAATGCTAGGCAGAAGAGCCCTAAAGCGCAGAAAACACAGATTGGATTCTTAAAATGCCGAAAGCCACAACATTTTACATTTGTAAAAGCAAGCCACAAACCCTAACCTAAAGCCTTGAAAACCATAACATGGAATACCTAAACCTTAAAGCCACTAATCACTAAAGCCCTAAAAGCCTAAGCCTAGATGTATAAGACAAAAAACCCTAAAACGCTTAACACTAGGCTGGCGTGGAAATCCATAGGCCAGAGCCAGTGGAAAGCGTGAGGCTCTGTGTTGGAGCAGCAAAGCCCAGAGCCGAAAAGGCCAGAGGCCACGAGACCCTAAAGACCCTGACACTGAGACCACGTGCTCTAAAGCCCTAACCCAGGACATTGATGCCCCAGAGCCACTAAGCCCTAGGCCTAAAGTAGTAAAACCTTTGATCCTAAGGCCCTAACATGAAAAAGCATAGACACTAGACCTTAAAGCCCCCCAGACCACTAACCCTAAAAGCCCTAACATGGAAAACATAGACCACTATGCCACTGACCCTAACCTTAGACCACTAAAGCCACTAACCACTAAAGCCTAAACCAGAAGCCTAAAACCTAAACCACTAACATGGACACCACTGAAAGCCACTAAACCCTAGCCTAAATATAAAACCCTTAACCCCGTAAACCCTAACATGAAGAGCCCAGACCCTAACTCCAGACCCTAAGAAACATAAATACTAAGCCTAAACCCTAAACCATAAACCACAAAACCACATACCTAAACCACTAACCCTAATGTTGATGCCCCAGAGCCACTAGGCCTAAATGTAAAGACCACTTAACCCTAAAGACCACAACATGAAAAAGCATAGACCACTAGGCCCGAGAGCCCTAACCCTAAAGTGCTAAGCCCTAAAGACCACTAAGCCCAGAGACCACTAACGTTTGCATGCCCAGAAAGCCATAAAGCCACTAAAAGCTCTAACATTTTACATTGCCAAGGCCATAGAGCCCAGAGGCCACTGACCATAAGGCCACAGAGAACCATAGCATGGATACCTAAAGCATGAGCCACTGATCCCTGAGCCACTAGGCCCTCAAGGCCTGAAGCCTGAGCGTAAAAGCCACAAAGGCCACTAAAGCCCTACAAAAGCCACAACATGGAAAGCAAAAAGCGAAACCTGACCGCCCTAATCCTAGAGCCTAAAGACCACGCAACCACTAGGGCCTAGAAAGTGAGTCCATGATCCTAAAAGGCGGGTGAAGCGTAAAAGCTCTAATGTTGAGACACTAAAAGCCCAAAAGGCGAGCCCAGAGACCCGAGGCCTAAAGACCACTGACCACGGACACTATGCCACTGAAGCCACTTTACCTAACATTGATGCCCCGAGACCCACTGGCCTAGCGTAAAGGCCCTTAACCACGAGAGCCTAGCATGAAGAAACATAACACTAAATGCTAAACCCTAAAAACACTAAACTCGAAACCCTAAAAACGCTAAAAACCTGAAAGTGAAATCATAAAATGCAGAAACCACTAAAACCCCTAACATTTACATTGCAAAACCACTAAACCAAAACACTAACCTAAAACCACAGAAAACCATAACATGGAATACTAAACCATAAGCAGTTGATCACTATGCCCTAGGCCTAAAGGCCCTAAGCCTAGATGTAAAGACACAAGGCCGTAAAGCCTAAAGCCACTGACATGGAGAAGCCAAGATCCAAGGCTCTGACCCTAAATCCTAAGCCACTTAAAGCCACTAAAGCCTAAAAGCCACTAATATGAAAAAGCATAAACCCTAAACCCTAACCTAAATGCTAAACCCGAAACCACTGAACGCAAAACACAAAGTTGAAATCATAAAATGCGAAACCCTAAAACCACTAACATTTACATTTGCAAAACCCTAAACCCCAGAAACCACTAACCTAAAACCACAGAAAACCATAACATGGAATACTAAACCTTAAACCCTAATCCCTAGACCTAAGCCCCTAGTAGAGACCTAAGCCTAAATGTAAAGACACGAGACCACTAAAGCCCAGAAACCACGGGCATGGAAAGGCAAAAGCGAAGCCCTAAATCCTAGGCCTAAGGCCATGGCCACCTGGCCTGAGCGTAGAGTCCATGAGGCCCAAGGCGTGAGCGTGAGGCTATGATGTTGAGCACTAAAGACCCAGAGGCCAGAAGACCTGAGGCCCGAGGCCTAAAACCCAGACCACGGACCACTGTACTCTAAAGCCACTTACACTGACATTGATGCCCTAAAACCACTGAAACCCTCGATTTAAATGTAAAGACCATTAACCACTAAAACCCTAACATGAAGAAACATAACCTCTAAAGCCACTAAACCCCAGAGCCACTAATCCTAAGGCACTGGATGGAGAAACATAAACCTGAAACCACTAACCACGACCCCAGAGCCCTAAACCACAACATTGACACCACAAAAGCCACTAAACCCTGAGCTCAAACATAAAACCCATGAGCCACATAAGCCTACAAAACCCCGAATATGGAAGGCGAAACCACTAACTCCAGACCACAAAAAACATAAATCCTAAGTTTAAACCCTAAACCCTAAGCATAAAAACCTAAAAACGTAAAGCTGTTATGTTGAAACACTAAATTGACTCTACAAAACCACTAACCTACAAGCACTGATCAGAAAGGCCACGAGACTCGGACCACTAAACCCTAAGCATAAGCCACTGACACTGCTGCACTATGCCACATGACTGGCCACCAACATTGACCCTCTGAGCCACTGGCCTGAGCGTAAGGCCCTTGGCCACTAAAGTCCTAACATGAAAAAGCATAGCCACTAGAATTCAAAACCCTAAAGGCCATAAAGCCGGAGAGCAAAAGGCATGAAAACCATGAGATTGAAGTCATAAAAGTGCGAAACCACTAAAACCACTGACATTTACATTGCAAGACCACTAAACCCAGACACACACTAACCTAAAACACAGAAAACCATGAGCATGGAATGCACTAAGCCGTAAAGCCACTGATCCCAAGAGCCAGAGCCACAAGAGCCTGAAGCTAAATGTAAAAAACAAAGGCCTGAAACCTAAAGACCCACTGACATGGAAGGCCAAAGCGAAACCTCAACCTGGGATTCTAGATCCTAAAGCCACTTGCCACTAGCTGGCGTGAAATCAACAAACCCCGAAGCGGGTGAGAGTGTCAGAGCTCTAATGTAGAGCCACTAAAAACCCCAAAGCCGAAAAACCCAGAGCCAAGGCCCTAAAGACCACTAACCCGAGACCACAGTACTCTAAACTACTAACCATACATTGATGCCCAAAACCCCAGACCCTAAGACTAAATGAAAATCCGCCAACCCATAAAGCCACTAACATTTACATTTGCAAGGCCAGAGCCCCAAGCCACTAACCTGAAACACAGAAAACCATAACATGGAATACCTAAAACCATAGCTGTAATCACTAGCGCTAAAGCCTAAGGCCTAAGCTCTAAATATAAAGGCACAGAGGCCACTAGGCCCTAAAGGCCACTGGCATGGAGGCCAAAGGCTAAGGCCCTGACCTAGATCCTGAGGCCCTAAAGACTCTAAACCACTAAAGACCAGGACACTAAAGCCACAACATGAAGAAGCATAAACCCTAAACCCTAAAGCCATGACCACTAAATGCTAAACCAGAAACCACTAAACGCAAAACCATAATTGAAATCTTAAAATGCGAAACCACTAAAACCACTAACATTTTACATTTGCAAAACCACTAAACCCAGAAAGCCCCAGAGCCACAAAAACCACAGAGACAGAAAGCATGGAATACACTGAAGCCTTAAAGCCACTGATCACTAGGCCTAAAGGCCCTAAGCCTGAAATGTAAAGACACAGAAGCAAGCCTAAGGCCCCGAGCAAGGAAGGCGAAGCGAAGCCCTGACACTCAAAGTCCTGAAGCCACTAAGGCGAGTTGGCCACTAGGCTCTAGCGTGGAAATCCGTGCAAAGCAAGGCGAGTGAAAGCGTAAAACTCTAATGTTGAGCCACTAAAGGCCGAAGAAAACCCCAAGCCCAAGAGCCTAAGGCAACCTTAACCGCAACCATGTGCTCTAGGCCCTAACCGCACATTGATACCCCAGAGCCACAAACCCTGGCTGGATGTAAAACCGCAACCACTGACCCTAACATTTACATTGCGAAACCTAAGCCAGAGACCACTAACCCATAAAACCACAGAAAACCATAACATGGAATACCTAAACCATAAGCAGTGATCCCTAAAGCCCTCGACCTAAAGCACTAAGCCTGAAATGTAAAGCCACAAAGCCACTAAGCCCCCGAAAGCCACTGACGTGGAAGGCAAAGCGAAAGCCACTGACCTGGAGTTCTAAAGCCCTAAGAGCTCTAAAGCCATAGACCCTGACTAGGAGCCTGGCATGGAAGAGCATAGGGCCACTGGGCCACTGAGCCACTGGCATCTAGATGCTGGGCCGGAGCCTACGAAGCGTGAGGCATAGAGTTGAGATCTTAAAATGCCCGAGAGCCACTAAAGACCCACTGACCTAAAAGCCACAGAAAGCCATAACATGGAATACACAAACGCTTAAACCCACAATCACTAAAACCTAACATGGAAAACAAAAAGCGAAACCACAACCCTGGAAATCCTGAAGCACTAAAGACCGCACATCACTAGCTGAGCGTAAAGTCCGTAAACCCAGAAACCACTAACATGGAAAGACAAAAAGACCTAAAGACCCTGACCACTGAACCACTGTGCTCTAGACCTAACCAGGAGCCACTGAGCCACTGGCTTCAAATGTAAGGCCGCCAGCCTGAGGCCCTGACATGAAGAGCATAGGCTCCCAGAGCCCAGGAGCCCCCAGACCCCGATCCTAAAAGGCTGATCACAAAAGCCCTACTATGGAAGGCATAGAAAGGCCTAAGCCTAGCCACTGACACTAGGCCTGAGGCCTGAAGCCACGAGAGCCTGAGGCCTAAAACCTGAGCCTAGACATAAAGACCTTAGCCACGTAAGCCTAAAAGACCACTAACATGGAAAGCCCAGGACCACTGACTCCAGACCACTAAAACATAAATCCAAAGCCTAAACCCTAGACCACTAAAGCGCAAAACCTAAAAACATAAAACACTTTCATCTTGAGAACACTAAATTGACTCTTCAAAAAGCCTGACCTGAAGCCTGATCACAGACCCTAAGCGCTTGGCCTAGGCCACTAGGCCACTAGGCCTAAGGCCCTGACACTCGGACCCTGTGCCTAGGCCACAGCCACAGACAGTGATGCCCCAGAGCCCCGAGGCCTGGAGTGTAAAAGGCCATGCAACCTAAAGGCCACTAGCATGAAGGCATAGAGCCCTGAGCCCTAAAGCCACTGACAGCCAAAGTGCTAAAGCCCTAAAACCACTAAAATCAAGAGACCACAAGCATAAAACACAGATTGAAAGTCTTAAAATGCCAAAACCACTAAAACCTAACATTCGCGTGCATAACCCAGACTCCAGAGCCCTGACTGCAAGATCCTCAAACCTAGGCCCCTGAGCGAGTAAAGCGTAAAAACACTTATCTTTGAAAGCACTAAAGTTGACTCTTCAAAACCCGAGACCCTAAGCCACTAATCCCTGAAGCCACTAAAGCCACTTACCTAAAGCCATAAAGCCCTAAGCCAAAGGCCACTGACCCAGGACACTATGCCCTGATCCCTAACCCATGGATTGATGCCCCCAGAGCCACTAGGCCTAAAGTGTAAAAGCAAAACCACAGACATGAAAAAACATAAACCACTAACACTAAATGCTAAACCACAGAGCCCTAGGCAGAAACCCACTAAAGCGTGATTCACAAATTGAAATCTTAAAATGCGAAACTCTAAAACTCTAACATTTACATTGCAAAAGCCAGAAAGCAAAAAGCCACTAACCTAAAAACACGAGAAAGCCGTAACATGGAATATCTAAACCTTAAACCACTAATCCCAGGAGCCCTAAACCCTAAAGAGCCTGAAAGCCTAAATGTAAAACACAAAAGCCTAGACCTAAAAGCCTGACATGGAAAAACAAAAGTCAAAACCACTGACACTCAAATCATAAGCATTCAAGACGCAACCTAAAGCTTAAACATAAAACCACTTAATCCCGTAAACCACAAAAAACCACTAACATGGAAGCCCAGACCCAAAGACTCCAGACCCTACAAACATAAATCCTAAGCCTAAAGCCCTAAAGCCCTCAAAGCGAGAGCCCTACAAGGCGTAAAACTCTTATGTTGGAGCACTAATTGACTCTTCAAAGACCTAACCCTGAAGCCACTGATCACTAAGCCTGAAGCCCTAACCCTGACCTAGGCGCCCAGGCCACTAAGCACAGAGCCTGACACTGGACCCTATGCCTAAGCCTTAGCACTAACATTGATGCCACTAAAGCCACTAAGCTAGCGTAAAAGCCATGACCCACAAAAGCCATAGCATGAAAGAAACATAAACCACTAAGCCCTAACCTAGATGCTAAACCCTAAGACCCAGAGACACGAGAGCCACAAGACTGTGATTCATGAAGTTTAAATCTTAAGATGCAAAAGCTCTAAAGCTCTAACATTAACATTGCAGAGCCCTAAAGCCAGAAACCACTAGCCCTAAAGCCACAGAGAAACCATAACATGGAATGCCTAAGAGCTTAAGCCACTGATCACTAGAGCCACTGAAGCCTAAAGGCCCTGAAGCCTAGAAATGTTGAAGCCACAAGACCACTGAGCCTTAAAAGCAGGACATGGAAAGCCAAGAGCGAGAGCCACTGACCCTAGATCCTAGGCCTAAGGCCGCTGACCACTAAGCTTTAGCGTGAAATCCATAGACCGAATGGCGTGAAAGCGTAAGAGCTATAATGTTGAAACCATAAAGACCCAAAGCCCGAAAGGCCCAGAGGCCCCAGAAAGCCTAAGGCGCAGCCACGGACCACTGTTCTCTAAGCCACTGAGACCTTACATTTGATGCCCCTGAGCAGTGAAGGCCCTAGGCTGCAAATGTAAAGGCCATAGCCACAAAAGCCTAACATGAAGGCATAGGCTCTAGGCCCTAGGCCCCCAGACCACTGATCCTAAGGCCTGCATGTAGAGAGCATAGGCCACTAGGGCTGTAGCCCTGACACTGAGCCCTAGGCCGAGGCCTGAAAGCCTAGAGCCACTAGCATTGACGCCACAAGGCCACTGAAGCCATGAGCTAAAGCATAAAACCCATAACCCATAAGCCACAAAAGCCACAACATGGAAAAGCCCAGACCACTAACTCCCAGAGCCTAAAAACATAAATCCTAAGCTGAAACCACTAAACCTAAGCGTAAAGCCCTAAAGACGTAAAACACGTATATTGAGAACACTAAATTGACTCTTCAAAGCCTAACCCTGAAACCACTAATCCCTAAAGCCCTAAGCCACTTGCCTAGGCCACTAAGCCCTAGGGCACAAAGCCCCAGACCCCAGGACCTACACCCCTAGGCCACTAACCGCATGGATTGATGCGAGAGCCCTAAGGCCCCAGATGCAAGGCCACTAACCCACAAAGAGCCACTAACATGAAAAGCATAAGCCACTAAAGCCTGACCACTAGATGCTAAAGCCATAAGGCCATAAGCAGAGAGCCACTAAAGCATGATTCACAGAATTGAAATAGTAAAATGCCAAAACTCTAAAACTCTAGCATTTGCATTTGCAAAGACCACTAAGCCCAGAGCCACTAACCACTGAAAATACAGAAAGCCATAACATGGAATGCCTGGGCCCTTAAAGCCACTAATCCCACTGAGCCACTGGACCACGAGAGCCTGAGGCCTAGATGTAAAGGCACGAGGCCATAGGCCTCAAGGCCACTGAGGCCACTGAGGCCCCGAGAGCCTGAAGCCTGGGTGTAAAGGCACGAGAGCCATAGGCCACAAGGCCACTGGCATGGAAGGCCAAGGGCGAGGCCCTGACAGCCAGGTCAGAGCCCTAAGACCGCCCTGGCCACTAGGCCTGGAGTGTAAGACCAGCCGACCATAAAGGCCACTGACATGAAGAGCATAAAGCCCTAGAGCCTAGGCCCTGGCCTAGAGTAGCTGAGGCCCTAAGAGCCAGAAAGCCGAGAATCCTAAAGCGCGAGTTCACAAATTGGAAATTTTTAAAAATGCTGAGAACTCTAAAACTCTAACATTTGCATCTGCAAAGACCATGAAACCCCAAGAGCCACTAACCCTAAAGCCACAGAAAAGCCATACCATGGAATGCCTAAGCCAGTAAACCCTAATCCTTAAACCCTAAACCCTAAAAGCCCTTGGGCCCTAAATGTAAAAAGCACGAGACCCTGAAACCCTAAAGGCCACTAACATGGAAAGGCAGAAAGCCAAAGCCCTAGATCCCCAGGCCCTAAGCCCATAGCCACTGAGCCTAGCGTGAAATCGAATACCCCAGGCGGCAGAGCCTAAAAGCTATGATGTTGAGACACTAAAGGCCCCAGAGCCGAAGAGCCCAGAGCCCAGATCCTAAGGCCACTGACACAGACCACTGTGCTCTAAACCCTTGCACGACATTGATGCCACAAGAGCCACTAAAGCCCTCGATTTCAAATGTAAAACCATTAACCACAAAAGCCCTAACATGAAGAAACATAAACTCTAAAGCCACTAAAGCCCCCAGACCACTAACCTAAAAGCCTAATATGGAAAGCATAAGCCCCTAAAGCCACTAGCCCTGACACCTAGAGCCACTGAGAGCCACTGAAGCCGAGGCCCTAAAGCACAAGCCTAACATGGTGTGACCTGAGAGCCCCAAAGCCACTAAGCCTAAAGCATAAAGAGCCATAACCCATAAACCACTAAAGACCTGACTATGGAAGGCAGAAAACCACTAACTCCAGACCCTAAAAACATAAATCATAGCTTAGCCTAAAAGCGTAAAAGCTGTTATGTTGAAACACTAAATTGACTCTACAAAACCATAACCTAAAGCCAGATCAGAAAGCCCACTGAACTCTAACCTGAAAACCTAAACCTAAAAGCCCTAACTACTGTACCACATGCACTAAACCCCCGACCCTAACATTGACACCCCAGAGCCACTAACCTAAAGCGTAAGGCCCATTGGCCACTAAAGACCACTAGCTTGAAAAACATAACCCTAAATGCTAAACCCTAAAACCTAGAACTACGAGAGCCCTACAAAACGCATAAAACCACAAATTGAAATCTTAATATGCGAAACACTAAAACCCCAACATTTGCATTTGCAAAACCACAAACCCAAGACCACAACCTAAAACCACGAGAAACCATAACATGGAATACCTAGACCATAAACACTAATCACTAAAGCCCTAGGCCTAAAGGCCTAAGCCTGAGTGTAAGACACCAAAGACCTACTGGCGAGTAAAGGCCCTGACATGGAAGGCCAAGGGAAAGAGCCTGACCACTAAAGTCCTAGCGCTAAAGACCACTAGGCCTTAAAACCACTAACAGGAAAAGACATAGGCCCACAAAGCCACTGACACTAAAGTGCTAAAGCTTTAAAAGCCCTAGGCCGAGAAACCACAAACGCAAAAACACAGATTGAAAGTCATAGATGCGAAAGCCACTAAAGCCACGACATTTACGTTACAAAAGCCACTAAGCCCTGACACCCCTAACCTAAAAGCCACGAAAAGCTATGACATGGGAATACCTAAAGCCTTAAAGCCATAATCCTAAAGACCTAAAGCCACCAAGACCTAGGCTAAATGTAAAAAACAAAGACCATAAACCTAAAACCACTAACATGGAAAGCCAAAAGCCCAGAAACCACTGACACTAGAATTCTAAATCCTAAAGACCCTTACCCCAGAGCCTAAGCGTGTGTCAATAGAGCCGAAAGCGGTGAGAATGTCAGATTCTAATGTTGAGAACCTAAGGCCCGGCAAATGAAAGGCCAGAGGCCCACAGAGGCCTAGCACCACTGACCTAAGGCCACGAGAGCCACGTGAGCATGGAATGCTGAAGCAGAGCCCTGATCCTAGGCCTCAAGAGCCCTGAGCCTGAAATGTAAAAGCACATGAGAGCCACTGAAAGCCTACAGGGCCACTAACATGGAAGAGCGAAAGCAAAGAAACCTGGCCTAAGTCCTAAAACCCTACAAGCAGTTAACACTGGCCTAGCGTAGAAGTCCAGCAAAGCCCCAGAGCAGGTGAGCGTAAGAGCTCTAATGTTGAGAGCCACTAAGGCCCCAAGAGCCGAAAGAGCCAAAAGCCCAGAGCCAAAGAAGCCTAACCACGAGACCATGTACTCTCTAAGCCCCAACCACTTACGTTGATGCCCCCAAGGAGCCACTAAACCACTAGCTGGATTTAAAACCTACATTTGTAGAGCCCTAAACCCGAAACCCTAACCATAAAAAATACAGAAAACCATAACATGGAATACCTAAAGCCATAAAGCGAGTGATCACTAAACACTCGACCACAAAACCTAAGCCTAAATGTAAAGACACAGACCACTAAAGCAGACCACTGGCATGGAAGGCCAAAAGAGCCCAAGACCACTGACCTAGATTCTAGGCCCTAAGACCCTGAGGCCTAAGAGCCACTAACCCCAGAGCCAGACATGAAAAGACATAGGCCACTGAGACCTGACCTGAAAATGCTAGGCAGAAGCTACTGAGCGTGAAAGGCATAGAGATTGAAGTCTTAAAGATGCAGGACCCACTAGGCCCACAGCACTAAAGGCCACGAGAGGCCATGGCACGGAATACCTAGGCCTTAGGCCACTGATCACTAGGCCACTAGAGGCCTAGAGGCCTAAAGCCTGAAATGTAAAACCATGAAAACCACTAAGCCCTAAAAGCCACTAACATGGAAAAGCAAAAGCAGAAAGCCACAACCTAAATGCTAAAGCCTACCATATCCCTAAGCTAGCGTAAATCCAGTAAACCCAAAATCCTAACATGGAAAACAAAAACCTAAAAACCCTAACTCACGAGACCTGTGCTCTAAACTAACACGACATTTGATGCCAGAGCCACTAAGCCCTAAGCTATATGTAAAACCACTTAGCCGAAACCACTAACATGAGAAAACATAGGCTCTAAAGCCACTAAAGCCCCAGACCACTGATCCTAAAGGCCTATTATGGAAGACACCTAAGCCCTAGGCTCAGAAGCCTAAAGCCTAAAAGCCACAACATTGACACCACAAAAAACCCCTGAAAGCCACTAAGCTACAAACATAAAACCCTTAACCCGTAAAGCCACTAAAAACCCCTAACATGGAAGCCCAGACCACAACTCCAGACCCCAAAAACATAAATCCTAGGCCTAAAGCCCTAAACCACTAGCGTAAAACCCCAAAAGCGTAAAACACTTATGTTGGAGCACTAAATTGACTCTTCAAAGACTCTAACCTAAACCACTGATCAGTAGGCCCTAGAGCCCTAGCCACTAGAGCCACTAGGCCTAAAGGCCACTGACACGAGACCACATGCCTAGGCCACTAGCCTAACATTGATGCCTCAAGGCCACTAGGCCTGGAAATGTAAGGCCATGGCCCAACCTGAGGCTCTGGCATGAAGAGCATAGGCCACTAGGCCTAGGCCACTGACAGCCAGTGCTGGGCCTAAGGCCACTAAAGTCGGGAGCCCACAGACGCAAAGGCACGAGATTGAGATGTTAAAAGTGCGAGGCCACAAGGCCACAACATTTGCGTTGCAAGGCCCAGAGCTCAGGCCACTGAGCCACTAGACCCTAAGCGCGAGAGCCACAAAGCGTAGAAACAGCATCTTTGAGAGCACTAAGATTGACTCTTGAGGCCACTGACACCTGAGCCACTGATCACTAAGCCCTGACGACACCTAGGCCATGAAAACCCACAGGCACTAAAGAGCCACAGACCCCGAGACCACATGCACTAATCACTGACACTTGGATTGATGCCCCAGAGCCACTAAGCCTGAAATGTAAAGCCCTAAACCCCGACATGAAAAAACATAGGCCACTGAAGCCCTAAACCACTGGAGTGCTAAGCCCTAAAAGACCACTGAGCCGAGAGCCACTAAAACAAGAGTTCACAGGGTTGAGAGTCTTAAAGATGTAGAGCTCTAAAAAGCTCTACACGTTTGCATTTGCCAAGACCACTAGAGCCAAAGAGCCACTGACCACGAAAGTCACAGAGAGCCATGGAGATGGAATACTAGGCCTTGAAAGCCCTGATCACTGAGCCCTAAAGGCCCTAAGCCTAGAATTTAAAACACTGAGGCCCTAGGCCTAAAAGCCACTGGCATGGAAGACAAAAGTCAAAACCACTGACACTAAATCCTAAACATTAAAGACCATCAGCCACTGAGCTTAGCGTGAAATCCATAGACCCCAGAAACCACTAACATGCAAAGCAAAAAACCTATAACCTATTTATGAGACCATGTACTCTAAACACAACCACATGACATTGATGCCCCAGAGCCACAAAGCCTATGCCTAAATGTAAAACCACTAACCGCACAAAGACCACTACACGAAGAAACATAGAGCTCTAGGCCACTAAGACCCCAGGCCACTGATCCTAAAGGCCACTATATGGAAGAGCATAAAGCCTAGAGCCACTAACCACTGACCTGAGCCCTGAGGCCACTAGGCCAAGGCCTAGAGGCTAAGCCCAACATTGACACCATGAGAGCCACCGGACCACTAGGCTGAAGCATAAAGACCCTTACCATAAAGCCACAAGAAACCTACACGACATGGAAGGCCCAGACCCAGACTCCAGAGCCACTAAAAACATAAATCCTAAGCTGAAACCTGAAAGCCCTCAAAGCGAAAGCCCTAAAAGCGTGAAAGACTCTTTATGTTGAAAGCACTAATTGACTCTTTAGAGCCCTAACCACTAAGCCACTAATCCCTAGAGCCCTAAGCCCTAACCCTAAACCTTCGACCCTAAGCACAGGGAGCCACAAAAGCGTGATTCCCAAAATTCAAATCTTAAAGATGCGAGAGACTCTAAGCTCTAACATTTACATTTACGAGGCCCACAGAGCCCAGAGACCACTGACCTAAAAGCTACAGAGAGCCGTAACATGGAATGCCTAAAGGCTTAAAGCCACTAATCACTAGAAGCCACTAAAGCCCTAAAACCTGAAGCCTAGATGTTAGACACTGAGAGCACTAGACAGCCCAAAGGCCTAACATGGAGGCCAAAGAGCCTAAGGCACTCAACCACTGGACCACTGTTCTCTAAAGCCACCAACCCTTGCATTTGATGCCCCCAGAGGCCACTAAGCCCTAGGGCTGATGTGAGGCCACCTGGCCACTAAAGGCCATGACATGAAAGACATAGAGCTCTAGGCCACTGAGCCACAGGCCACTGATTCTAAGGCCACAATATAGAAAGCATAAAGCCCTAATATAGAGAAAGCATAGGCCACTAAAGCCCTAGTCACTGACCCTAAAGCCACTAGGCCGAGGCCCTAAAGCCTAAAGCCACTAAACATTGACACCACAAAACCCAGAGCCAGAGCCCTAAAGCCACCCAACCCTTGGAGTTGATGCCCCGAAAGCCCTAACACTGAAATGTAAGGCCCTGACCCTAAGGCCACTAACATGAAAAACATAAGCCCTAAACCCTAGCACTGAAATACTAAACCCTAAGCCATAGGCAGGGAAACCACTAAAGCGCATGATTCACAGAGTTGAAATCTTAAAATAGCAAAACTCTAAAAGCTCTACAACATTTTACATTGCAAAGACCACTAAACCCCAGAAACCGACCACTAAAATACGAAAACCATAACATGGAATGCACTAAACCTTAAACCCTAATCACTGAAGCCACTAAAACCCCAAAGACCTAAGCCTGGAAATGTAAAACGAGAAAGCCACTGAGCCTAAAAGCCCTGGCATGCAGAGCCAGAGGCCAGAAATCCTGACCCTAGATCCTAGACCACTAAGGCCCATGCAACCCTTGGCCTAGATGTGGAGCCACTGACCTGAAGCCACAACATTAAAAACATAAACCCTACAAGCCACTAAACCCTGACCCGAAAATGCTAAACCCTAAAACCACTAGGCCGAGAGCCTAAAAGCGTGATTCACAGATTGAAATTTTTCAAAATGCCGAAACTAAAAAACTCTAACATTTTACATTGCAAAACCATAAACCCCAGAAACCCCAGAACCCTACAAAGCCAGAAAAACCATAACATGGAATACCTAAACATAAAGCCACCCAATCACATACACCTAAACCACTAAAACCTTGGCCTAAATGTAAAGCACGAGAACACTAAGCCATAAAAGCCACAACCCTGTGGAAGACCAAAGAGCCCAAAGCCTAACACACTAAATCCTAAAGCCACTGGAGACCGTAACACTGAGCCTAGCGTGGAAGTCCTGAGCCCAGAGCGGGTGAGCGATTAAAAGCTATAATGTTGTAGCCACTAAGACCCCAGGCCGAAAAGACCCAGAGCCCAGAGGCCTAAAAGCCCTGACTCACCGAGACCTGTGCTCTCTGACCACTAGCACGACCTTTCGATGCCCAGGAGCCACTGAAGCCCTAAGCCTGGAAATGTAAGACCATCAAACTACTAAGGCCACAACATGAAAAACATATGCTCTAAGCCCTAGGCCCCACACCACAATCCTAAAACCTAATATGGAAGACATAGACCTAAAGCCTAAAGCCCTAGACCCTAGGCCGAGGCCTAAAGGCCTAGGCCTTAACGTGACACCACAAGGCCACTAGACCACTGGCCTAGGCTTATAAAACCACGTCAACCCGTAAACCTAAAAAGCCCTAACTTGGGAAGCCCAGGACGTAGCTCCAGACCACTAAAAGACATAAATCCTAGCCTGAGCCTAAGACACTAAGCTGATGGCAGTAAAGCGTAAAACTCTTATGTTGAGACACTAAATTGACTCGACAAAACCTGACCACGAAATCCTAATCCTAGGCCACTCTAAAGCCACGACTAAACCCAGCCCTACACTAAAAACCATAAACCACTAAGCCTACTACCCTAGAAATCTAACCCTAGCATTGATGCCCCTGAGAGCCTAGCCCTGAAATGTAAAAGGCGGCAACCTACAAGGCCGAGACATGAAGGGCGAAAGCCACTGAAGCCCTAAAGCCACTGACCCCAGAATGCTGAAAGCCTAGAGCCACGGACACGAGAGCCACAAAAGCGCATGATTCACAAAGGTAAAGATCTTAAAATCTCAGAAACTCTAAAACTCTAACATTTACATTGCAAGACCACTAAACCCAGAAGCCACTAACCTAAAGGATACAGAAAACCATAACATGGAATACCTAAAGCCTTAAAGCCACTAATCACTAAGCCACTAAGCCACTAAAGACCTAAGCCTAAATGTAAAGACACAGAAACCACTAAGCCCTAAAGACCACTAACATGGAAAGCCAGAAAGCCAAAGCCCTAGCCTAAATCCTAAGCCCTAAAACCACCCAACCACTAGGCACAAAGCGTAACTCCGTAAACCCCAGAGAAACGTGAAGCGTGGAGCTATAATGTTGAGACCACTAAGGCCCGCAGAGGCCGAAAAACCCAGAAGCCAGAGCCACAAAACCACAAACACTGAGACCACGTGCTCTAAACCACTAACCACGACATTGATGCCCCCAGAGAGCCACTAAGCACTAAGCTCAAACATAAAACAGCAACCCGTAAACCACTAAAAACCCAACATGGAGAGACCAGACCCCGACTCCAGACCACTACAAAATATAAATCCTAAGCTCAAAACCTAAAGCCACAAGCCTTGAAAACCATAAGCGTAAAACTCGCATGTTGGAAACACTAAATTCGGCTCTGCAAAGGCCCTAGCCTGAAAGCCACTAATCCCTAAGCCATAAAGCCTACTGACACTGAGCCACTAAGCTTTCGAGACACTGTACACTAAAGCCTAGCCCTAACATTGATGCCCCGAGACCACTAAGCCTGAAATGAAAGACCGTAACCTTAAAACCTAACATGAAAAACATAGACCCTGAAGCCACTGACCTAAATACTAAAGCCACTAAAACCACAAACACGTGAAGACCTAAAAGCGCGATTCACTGGAATTTAGAAATGCGAAGGAAATGCGAAACTCTAAAACTCGAACATTTACATTTGCAAAGACCACAACCATAAAGCCACGAAAACCATAACATGGAATGCCTAGCGTTAAGCCACTGAGTCACTAGACCTGAAGCCCTTACTGGGAGTCTAGTGTAGAGCCACAGAGCCACTGAAGCCTAAAAGCCCTGACATGGAAGACAAAGACCCCAGACCTAACACTAAAGACACGAAAGCCATAACATGGGAATACCTGAAGCCTTATGCTACTGATCACTGAGGCACTCAGGCCCCAAGGGACCCTAGGCCCCTGAGTGTAGAGCACGGGAGGCCACTGAGGCCTTAAAGGCCCGGCATGGAAGGCCAAGGCGAGATCCCGGGGCCTGGAGTCCTGAGCCTAAGGCCACTTGGCCCTAAGCCTGAGTGTGAGCCATCGACCACTAAGGCCACTGACATGAAGGAGCATAGGGCCTAGGCCTAGCCACTGAGCCCTGCAGTGCTGAGGCCACCAGGCCACTGAGCCCGAGCCACAAGGCTCTGGCATTTTACAGTTTGCAAAGGCCATAGAACCCAGGCCTGATCAAAAAATACAGAAACCATAACATGGAATACCTGGGACGCAAGCCACTAATCACTGAGCGGTAAACCCTCAAGCCTAAGCCTAAATGTAAAACACGAAACCACAAACCACTAAAGCATGGTAACATGGAAGGCCAAGAGCTGAAGCCACTGACACTAGATCATGGACCCAGTAAGGCCATGCAGCAGGCCTAGCGTGGAGTCCATGAGCCCGAAAGCGGGTGAGCGTAAGAGCTATGTGTTGGAGCCACTGAGGCCCTGAGGCCGAGAGAGGCCCAGAGGCCAGGGGACATAAGGCCACTGACCACACGAGACCGCGCGCTCCTACAGGCCTAGCACACGACATTTGTTGCCCCAGGAGGCCACTGAAACCACTAGGCGAGATGTAAAGACCTTTAACACTAAAAAGCCTAACATGAAAGCGTGGGCGTAGGCGAAGTAGAGCCCCAGGACCACTGATCCTAAGGCCACACAATATGGAAGGCATGAGCCCTAGGCCCTAGCCTCGGCCACTAGGGCCCAGAGCCTAGAGCTAAGCCACACCACATTGACACACTGAGGCCCTAGGCCACGCCTAGGCATGCAAGGCCGTGGCCCGTGGACCTACAGAAAACCCTAGCATGGGAATGCCCCGAGCCACTAACTCCAGACCCTAAAAACATAAATCCTAGCTGAAGCCTAGGCCACTGAGCGCAGCCCTAAACGTGAAAACTCTTACATTGGAAACACTTTAAATTGACTCTTCAAAATCACTAACCTAAGCCACAAATCCACAGAGCCACAAGCCACAACACTGAGCCACCCCTGAGCACAAGAGCCACTAACACCGGACAGCATGCCACTAAACCCTGGCCTAACATTGATGCCCCAGAGAGCCACAAAAAGCACTAACATGGAAGCCCCAGACCCTAGCTCCAACCCCTAAACACATAAATCCTAGGCCTAAACCCTAAACCACTAAAGCGCAGAGCCATAAAGCGTAAAGGCTCTTATGTTGGAGCACTAGAAATTGACTCTGCAAGGCCCTAACCCTGAGCCACTAGATCCCTAGGCCACTGAGGCCCTGATCCTAGGCCCTAAGCTCTAAAGCCTAAGGCCTTAACCACCGGACCACTATACCCTGAGCCACAACCTAACATTTGGTACCCCTGAAAGCCACTGAGCCTAAATGTGAAAGCCATATCCTACAAAAGCCACTAGATGAAGAGCATAAAGCCACTAAAGCCCTAAAGCCCTACCCTGAGTGTTGAAAGCCCTAAAACCTGAAAGCCTTGATTCACAAAGTTGAAATCTTAAATGCCAGAAACTACAAGGCTCTAACGAAATGCATTTGCAGAAACCTAGAGCCCAAAGCCACTGACCACTATGGCCTCAAAAACCATAACATGGAATACCTAAACCGTAAAGCCACTAATCCCCCAGACCTAGAGCCATAAGGCCTAGGCCTGGAAAGTGTAGAGGCACGAGAGGCCTAGGCCACTAAGGCCACTGACATGGAAGGCCAAGAGCTGAGGCCACTGGCACTCGATCCTGAGGCCCTAAGGCCAGTGGCCACTAGGCTGGCGTGGAGTCCGTAGAGCCCCGAGGCAGGTGGAGCCTAAGGCTGTAATGTTGAGCCTAAGGCTCCAAAGATCGGGAAAGACCCCAGAGCCCAGAGGCCTAAGGCCTGACACCGGACACAGTAGCTCTGAGCCTAGCCACGACAGTGGTGCCGAGGCCCTGAGGCCACTGGGCCCTGGAAATGTAAGAGCCTTAACCTAAGGCCTGACATGAAGAGACATAGGCTCTAGGGCCACTAGGCCGCCAGCCACTGATCCTAAAGGCCACCAATATGGAAGAGCATAAGCCTTAAACCCTGACCCCTAAAGCCTAAACCCTAGGCCAGAGCCTAAAGCATAAAGCCACAATATTGACACCACAAAGCCACGAGCCACAAGCCTGAACGCATGAAAGCCATAACCCGCAGTCCTAAAGAGCACGACATGGAGAGCCCAGACCTGACTCCCAGGCCACAGGCATGGAGTCCTGAGCCTGAGGCCCTAAGCCCTAGGCCACGAGGCCATAAAGACATAAAGGCTCTTATGTTGGAGCACTAGATTGACTCTGCAGGCCCTGGCCATGATCACTGATCCTGGGCCACTAGGCCCTGACCTGAGGCCCTGAGGCACTAAGGCCATGACCCCTGGACCCCCGTGCCTGAAGCCTAGCCTAGCGTTGATGCCCCCGAGAGCCACTAGGCCTAAATGTAAAAGCCCTTATCCTACAAAGGCCACTAACATGGAAGAGCATAAACCACTAGACCTAAGACAGGCCTAAATGCTAGACCCTAAAGACCACTGGGCACGAGAGCCACTAAAAGCGCATGATTCACGAGTTGAAATCTTAAATGCGAGGACTCTAAGAGCTCTAGCATTTTACATTTGCAAAGACCCATAAAGCCCCGAAACCACCCACGACCCTGTAATGCACGGAAAACAATAACATGGGATACCTAAACCTTAAAGCCTAATCCTGAGCCACTGCCCTAAGGCCTAGGCCTAGATGTAAAACCACAGAGCCCTAAAGGCCCTAAAAAGCCTAACATGGAGCCAAAGAGCCCTAAAAGTCCTGAACGCTAAAGGCCATGGCCCTAAAGCCTGGCGTGGAGTCATGAGGCCCCGAGAGCTAGGTGAGGCGAAGAGCTATAATGTTGGAGCCACGAAGACCCCAAAGGCAGAAAGGCCCAAGAGCCCAGAGCCTAGAGCCCTGACACACGGACTACTGTGCTCTAGGCCCTAGCCTTGGCATTGATGCCCAGAAACCCTAAGGCCACTAGGCTGGAGTGTAAGACGGCAACCACTAAGAGCACTAGCATGAAGGCATAGGGGCGTCAGGCCTAGGGCCCCCAGACCTGATCCACAAAGCCACTAACATGGAAGGCATAGGCCTAGGCCCTGAGCACTGAAGCCTAGAGCCACTGAGCCACTGAGGCCGAGGGCCCTGAGAGCCTGAAGCCACTAGCATTGACACCTGAGGCCTTAAGGCCCTAGCCTCAAACATAAAGGCCATGTAGCCATGAAGCCCTACAAAGCCCTAGACCTGGAAGGCCCAGACCACCCCAAACCCGAAGCCCTAAACGTATATCCTAAGCATAAACCCTAAACCCTAAGCGCAAAACCTAAAACGTCAAAGCTCTTATATTGAAACACTAAATTGACTCTACAAAACCTAACCCCAAGTCCTAATCCCTAAACCTAAACCCTAACCCTAAACCACTAAACCTGCACCTAAAAGCTCTAACCACTGAGACCCACATCACCTGAAAGATCTAGCACTAACATTTGAGTGCCCAAAAGCCACTAAAGCCTAAATTTAAGGCCATAGCAGTAAAAGCCACTAGCATGAAAAAACATAAACCTTTGAGCCTAAACCCTAGACCTTAAATACTAAACCTAAGACCACTGAGACAGAAACCACTAAAATGCGATTCGCAAATTGAAATCTTAAAAATGCTGAAACTCTAAAACTCTAACATTTACATTGCAAAACCACTAAGCCCGAAAAACCATAGCCTAAAGTCTGAAAACCATAACATGGAATACCTAAAGACTTAAGCCCTAATCCTAAAACCTAGACCCTAAAGCCTAAGCCCAGATGTAAAAGCACGAGGCCACTGAGC
Source organism: Catharanthus roseus (assembly GCA_028651295.1). Taxonomy (NCBI): domain Eukaryota; kingdom Viridiplantae; phylum Streptophyta; class Magnoliopsida; order Gentianales; family Apocynaceae; genus Catharanthus; species Catharanthus roseus. Next base: position 7,465,668 of record JAPQWS010000083.1, read on the forward strand.
CTACAAGGCCACTAACATGGAGAGCCAAGGCGAAAACTCTAGCCTAGAGCCCGCCCAACCTGAGCTGAAACGTCAAATCCATTGTCCCAAAGCGGTGGAGCCTAAGGCTATAATGTCGAGCCCCAAAGGCCCCAGAAGGTGAAAGACCAGGAGCCCAGGAGCCACAAGGCCACTGACACACTGGACCTGTGCTCTAGACCCTAACCACGGCGTACTGAGCCACTAGCGACCACTGGGCCTAAGGTGAGGCCCTTAGCCACTAAAGGCTACTAACATGAAGCGTGAGCTCATAGGCCTGAGCCCCCAGACCACTAATCTTAAAGCCACTAATAAGGAGAGAAGCATAGGCCCTAGAGCCACTAACCTAACCTAGGCCTGAGGCCTCAAAGCCAGGGAGGCTAAATCCTGAAGCCCAACATTGACACCCTGAGCCCACTGAAGCCCTAAGCTAAACATAAAAGCCCATAGCCATGCAAACCACAAAAAACTACGGCATGGAAGGCCAGACCATGATTCCAGACCCTAAAGAACATAAATCCTAAGCCTGAACCCTAGTCCTAAATCCTAAAGCCCTAAAACCCTGGCAGTAGCCTAAGCGTAAATCATGCAAAGCCAGCTAGTGAGCGTGAGGCTATAATGTTGAGACCACAAAGACGAGCGAAAGACCCAGAGAGCATAAAGCTTAAAGGCCAGTGCTGAGACCACTGTGACTCTAAAGCCAGGACCACGACGCATTGATGCCAAAGGCTCTGAGCCACTTACCCTACAAGTGTAAGAGCGGCTTAACCTACAAAGCCACTAACATGAAAAACATAAACTCTAAAGCCACTGAAGCGAGACCCCAATCCTAAAGGCAGGACATGGAAACATAAACCCTAAACCTAAAGCCACAGAGCCTAAAACCTAAACCCTAACATTGACTACCACAAGACAGCTTAAACCACTGGGCCTAAAAAATAAAAGCCCTTCAACGATAAACCACGAAAACCCTAGCTTGGAGAGCCAGACCACTAAAAACATAAATCCTAAGCACTAAACCCTAAACCACTAAACGCAAAACCATAAAAGCGTCAAACTCTTATATTGAAACACTAAATTGACTCTACAAAACCTAACCACTAAACCACTAATCCCTAAACCCTAAAGCTAACCACTAAACCACTAAACCTAAAACCCTAACCACTGAACCACATTACCACTAAACCCTAACCACTAACGTTGATGCCCAGAAACCACTAGGCCTCAAATGTAAAACCATAACCACTAAAACCACAACATGAAAAAACATAAACCACTAAACCACTAACCACTAAATGCTAAACCTAAAACCACGGACACAGAGAACCCTAAAAGCGCAAAAACCACAATTGAAATCTTAAAATGCGAAAACACTAAAACCACTAACATTTACATTTGCAAAACCACAAACCCAGACCCTAGCCCAGTAGAGGCCACAGAGAGCCACGCATGGAATGCCTGAGCTTAGGCCCTGAGTCACTGAGCCTGAAGCCCTGAAGCCTAGGCTGCGTGCGAGGCACGAAGCCTGAGCCTACAGGGCACTGGCATGGAAGGCAGAGCCAAAGGCGAGAGCCTCGGCCCTCGAGTCCTGGAAGCCTGGGCCACTGGCCTGAGCCTGGCGTGGAGTCAGATCCCGAGGCAGGTTAGGCCTAAGGCTATAATGTTGGAGCCACTGAGGCCCCCGAGGCCGAAGGCCCACGAGGCCAGGGGCCTGGAGGCCACTGACCTGAGACCTATATGATCAAACCTAGCCACGGGCAGTTTGATGCCGAGGCCCTAAGGCTAGGCCTGGAGTGCAAGGCGGACCACTGAAAGCCCTGCAATATGAGAAAGTAAAGCTATAGGCCACTGAGCCCCAGGCCACTGATCACTGAGGCCTAGTATGGAGAAGACATAGGCCCTAAGCACTAGCCACCTGACACCTAAGCGAAAGTAGGCCACCGGGACACGAGGCCTAAAGACCTAAACCGAGCATTGACACCACAAGGCCACTAAAGCCCTGGCTTTAGACATAAAAGCCCTTAACCCATAAACCACTAAAAAGCCTAACATGCAGCCGTGAGGCCCTAACTCCAGGACCACTAAAAACATAAATCCTAAGCCTAAAGCCCTAACCTGACAAATCCTGAAAGCCCTGTAACCCCAGAGCCTAAGCGTAAATCAATAAGCTGCAGCTGGTGAACGTAAAAGCCATAATATTGAGCCCTAAAACCCCAAAGAGCAGAAAGAGCCAGAAACCCAAAAGGCTTAAAGACCACCCAAACCTGGACACGTGTACTCTAAAGCCCTAACGAGCAATTGATGCTAGAGGCCACTGAGCCCTGAGGCCTGAATGTAAGCCCGCTTAGCAGTAAGAACCTAACATGAAAAACATAAACCTAAACCCTAAACCCTAAGCACAAATGCTAGCGCTAAAACCACAGACAGAAACCCTAAATCCATGATTCATGAAATTGAAATCTTAAAATGCCGAAACTCAGAACTCTAACTTTTACATTTGCAAAACCCTAAACCCAAAACCACCTAACCCTAAAAATACAGAAAACCATGGCATGGAGATACACGTGCTTAGGCCACACGAGTCCTAGGCCACTGAGCCACACAAGGCCTGGGCCTAGTGTGAGCGCAAGGAACACTTTGCCACTGAAAGGCCACTGACATGGGAGGCCAAGGCGAGCCTGACCTAGATCACGAGCCTGGAGCCACTTGGCCTAGCACTGGCGGCGATCCGCGCAGTCACGGGCGAGTGGAGCCTGGGGCGTAATGTCGAGCCACAAGGCTGAGGCGGGAAGGCCAGGCCAGGAGCGGCGCGCTTCCACCACATAAGACCTTTTTGGGCCTTACGTGCTCTCTAAACCACAACCTAACACGTGATTAACCCCCAAGAGGCCACACAAGAAATGCGCAAGGCTCTATGCATCTGGTGCTGTGCGGCATGAAGCGCAGGGACGGATTATGAAGAAACATAACAAACTCATGTGTGGAAGCCACTAGGCCACGAGGGGCCTGATCACCTTCACCTGGGAGGAGCTATTCCCTTCCAACATTGCTGAAATACATTTTTTGGACATATTTTACCTGAAGCACATTCTTGACTGAAGCAGACAATGGCTGCC